>OY992782.1:2500-683479 GCA_963921375.1 Tiliacea citrago | reverse complement strand
CGACGGCAAGCGCAAATCAGGATCATCAACGAATTTATCACGAGCAAGGTAATAAAATTTTTGTTTAAATTTAGCATCAGCGATTGATGATTTTGCGACTGGTATTGTTGCTAGGTATATCGTGTTTTAGTAACTTGCTGCGTTCGATCGCTTCGACGCGTTGCATCGCGGTTATCGACTAACTGCGTTCCATTTTAGGGTTCAGTCGCTACTTCAAGCGTTCAAATAGCGACATGACCGCCACGACTGGATTTTGTATGTGTGCTGATTGAAGCTTTCGAATGCGGTACCAACCTTCTAAAAAGCTACTGCTGATCACTGATGTTAAAAGTAGGAAGTCTGCTTTGACCTTAATCGATTATTTCTTTTCTGAGACATTTGATTTGAGTAAGAAATAATGTGATTAACCATTTTGTTTTCTATATTGTCGCGGTAAGAAAATAACGATCAGTCCTATCGATGTATTCAGTATCAGTCGGAATAATGAAAATGACACCGAGCTCAACGATGGGTCATCGAGCAACCAACCGGTTTTATCATCGTTCATCGTAAACCGGGTGGCTAATGGCAGCGAGCGACGCAATGCAAACACCGACGGCGAATACTATGTCGACTGTAAAGTTTACAAGACAGGCGATGCGCGTGACACGGATTCCATGGCATTATGGAAGAAGGCACTTGTCCGTATCAAGTTCCAAACCGATACGGATACATCGCAGTGGCGTAAACTGCAAGATTTCGTGCGTTCGGCTGACAATTTGTTTGAAGAACCTCCAAGACTTTTTATTGATAAATAAAATAATCAAAAGACTTGTTTTGTTTCATTAAATATAATGAGGTGAGCAAAACCTGTCTTAGGAATCAGTTAATCCGTAAACGTTAACAAAATACACACACACCAACACATACACAACACACTTAACAGATGTTTTTGGGTATTCTGAAAAACAGTTCGGAACGACAGCGAATTTACTTCATCGTGCGATAGGTGGAATTCAGAATGCTCAAATTTATATGATTGGGCATTCTATACCACTGCACTGTCCGTAGCGAAAGCGTACTCACCGAGCTACTTGACAGCGAATTTACTTCGCCGTGCGATAGGTGGAATTCAGAATGCTCAATTTATATGATTGGGCATTCTATACCACTGTCCGTAGCGAAGGCGTACTCGCCGAGCTACTTGAGGACAGTGGTATAGAATGCCCAATAATATACTACTCCCTTCTTTCTTTACTACCTTGCAGTAGACCACACACGCGTCATCTTCCATCATCATCTTTTTCCATATCAGCGCACACCTGCTCCAAACAACCCCCACACACTGCTTATGTCCGAGACTTACACGAACCGATAATGTGAAATATCTGGGTGTCTAAATAGACGGAGGTCTACGATGGGACAAACAGATTGACGCCATTACCACTAGATCTATGAAACTTTTGCATACTTTCAAATCCCTTAGAAAATCGGCTGCCGCGGAAACCCTGAAGATGGTGTGCTATGCATTATGTCAATCCGTCATTGGATATTGCATCACAGTTTGGGGTGGTGCCAATAAAACCAGTCTTCTGAGGATTGAAAGAGCGCAGAGAGCCGTACTGAAGGTGATGTCGCGCAAACCTTATCGCTATCCCACTACGCAACTATACGCTGATTCCTGAAAAACTACCCTTAAGTACCCCTCACAAAACCACCTTCGCTCAACACCAATACTACACAGTAAGTACATACATCTACAAACAAATTCACAAAAACTTAAACGTTGTTGATTTAAATAAATATGAAATAAAATCAAAATTAACGGAATGGCTACTGAAACAGAACTATCAACAAACAGAATCCTTACTTAAGTACGTCGTCTAACTACCTATATATGTCCAATCACACATAACACACCCACGCACACTCACACACACCCTCACACACTCACTCAAACACACACACACACACACACACGCAAACACAAACACAAACACACATCATGTTTAAAATTTATACTTAAATAAGCTTTATTATCTTTCATTCACTCGGGTAGATCGACACAGTCTACTATTATACATAAAGCACCACATTTTAAGCTGAATCACTGTCTCTCAAGATACAGGTTACCTAGTTTGAGAGGCAGGACTTCCCATATTTTGTACAGATTACAGTTCTTGATTTGTATTACATTGTGTTACTACCAAAGCTCATTTGAATTGTCTTTATATAAAACATGTTAAATCTGTATTTTTTAAGAAATAAACATTTTATTTATTCATAACTCTTTATTTTGGTTTTCTCCCATGCCTAGCCATCTGTTGACTTCCATACTGTTTATATCCGTAAATTCTTGTTTTAATTTAGCCCATTCGGAGTTCATTGCCTGTGGTAGGCGGTCATCCCATTTTAAGTTAAAAAAACCAGACATTTTGGAACAGTAGTTTCATGGTAGTGCTCAAGGGGGTTAACCACCCTAAGGGATCGAACAGCTTGGAAATGTCCGAAAGTAGAGCTTTTTTGGTAATAATCGCAGGTGATTCGGGTTCTATTTTTTTGAGTTGAAGGTAAAATTATATTTCTTTGGATTCCAACAGAGACCTAATATTTTGATAGAATCGTTTTGCTTAAACTCGTATGTTGACTGGTCAAATTGCTCTCTCTCTAAATCAGTTAATAACTCTGGTTTGTTAGAGGTCCGTTTACTAAGATTAAATCCTCCCAATCGGCATATTTTTATGTGATCGAATTTCAGTTTATTTGCTGCTTCAATTGAATGACGCCCTCCGCAAAAGTCATCCATATAAAAACTGACTTCCAATTCTTTTGCAGCGTCAGGAAATTTCTGTCTTTCATCAGAAGCTAATTGTTTCAAGCAGATCATTGCTAAGAATCCTGCTGGTTTGGTTCCGTATGTAAGCGTGACGAGTTGAAATGATTGTATTGGTTGGTTATTTGATTCTCGCCATAGTACCTTTTGCTTTTTAAGCTAGATCTTCTTCGTGCACTCTGACCATTCTGTACATCTTCTCGCCCTATTTAGCTTTTATATTTAACACCAGTGTGGATCAAGGAGTCTTTCCGGATCTCATGAAACACAGTAAAGTAGTTCCTTTGTTCAAACCCGGAGATAGTAAAGAACCCAATAATTATAGGCCTGTGTCTATTCTGCCAGTTCTCAGTAAGGTGTTTGAAAAGTTGATGCTCAATCAAATGTTACGTCACTTTAATAAAAAATCCATCTTTCATGAACAGCAGTACGGTTTCACTAAAGGGCGTTGTACCACTGACGCCGGTGTTACCCTAATAAAGAACATTTTTAACGCCTGAGAGGAAGCACAAGATGCCATTGGAATCTTTTAACTCGGCCTTCACTTTCTCCGCGAGACGGTTGAGCTGCGTTTTTAGTGTGGGGCATCTAAGTTGTTGCCACTGCTTGCGAAGGCGCCTCTTCACGGCGATCATCGCGTTAATATGCGCCGGCAGGGGCGGCAATAGCCCTCTCCTCTGCGGGTGTATTGTTGTCGCCGTATCTAAGGCGCTTTGTATGCAAGCAGTGACGTCATCCGCCCTTTTGGTCCACGTCCGCGGAGGTGGCAATAGGCCGAGTCGGCGTGGTGGTCTCTACTTGATCCCGGAAGGTGTCCCAATCCGTGCATCGACGTGGCGCTAGGGGCTTCAGTCGGGTCGGCATACCCGAGAGGACGACGAGTACAGGTTGGTGGTCCGACTCGTCGTCTATAACTTGCTGTGTGGTCTGGCAGTGTAGCCCTCGGGGGACTACGACGTCCAGCACATCTGGCATGTGCTGCCTGGCATCTGGGTAGTGGGTCGGCGTCTCAGGGCCGGACACCGTATAGCCGCAGGCTTCCGCGTCCGCAAAGAGCCGTCTCCCCCCGGTATTCGTGCTAAATGAGGTCCACGCCGGGTGCTTGCAATTCAAATCACCGGCGAGGAGGGTGGCGTGTGGTGTCTTTGTTATAAGGGCCCGCAGCTCTGTCAGGTCCAAGCGGGCGTCGGGCGCCTTATAACACGCGTAGATGTCTATGGCCTCGCCGGCTACATGCAGCTAAACACCCAGCGCATAAAAAGAGCTAAGTGACGGCGGGGGGATTTCCTGATGGACGACCCTTTGCTTCACTAGTACCGCCAGACCACGGTATCTAATGTTCAGTGCCGACCGTTCATCCTTCCTGTAGACATAGTATCCCGGGACCCTAATCCTATCCTCGGGTCCCAGGATCGTCTCACATATGAGCGCCACGTCGATATTTTGTTCCCGAAGGAGGTGGCGGAGGGGGGCGACCTTATCCCTAAGGCCGCGGGCATTCCAGTGCATCACCCTCAATGACTTGCAAAACATTGTAAAGCGCTAACAGAGTGGCTAGGCCATCGAGGATGACGGTTTCCACGTCATGACCCTGCCTGATGGCCTTAATTAGGTCCATCAATAGCTTAGTAGCGCAGGCTGTGAATTCTTTTTTGGTGGTAGTAGCATTTGTATCTACTTGTCGGTGGGCGCCGGTGCTGCCTCTACCGGTGGTTTTGGGGAACTTGTTTAGTTCCGCAATTGTCCGCCGCTCCGAGCCGGCGCCTGTGTCTGTGGCGCTAGTGGCGCACGGTTGTGCTGCGAACTTTTGTGGTTCCCCAACTTGCCGCTGCGCTATGCCGGCGCCAGCAGTAGGTAACCTGCTAATCTTATTTTTCACAGCCTGCTCCACCTCCCTGTGTGAGGCAGGGTCGGCCGTAGGGATATTTTCCTGAGTCGCCGGGGTGGGGGCGGGCTTTCTGCGCCTACCCTTCCCCCCGCGTCCTTTGTTCTTCCTCCGCCCTGAGGAGGCGGCTTGTCTGTCTGAGGGCCCGTTCGCTGACGCCATCAACGTCATGCCGTGGGCCACCGTGGCTGCCTCTTGTTGCCCCTCAGTGACTACTGGGGGCCGGCGTATAGTGGCCGTGATAGCGACAGTGCCCGCTCGCTTGTTCCGGATCTCCGTCTGGAACACCGGACACTTAATGTTGCACGCGGGGTGCGGGCCACCGCAATTGACGCAAGTGGCCGGCTCCTCCCGCGGGCGTGGGCAATCACGTGCCGCGTGCTCCTCTCCGCATCGTACGCAAGCGAGCGGTCGGTGGCACTGGTGTGAGCTGTGTCTGAACCGCTGACACCGGTGGCACTGTGCGGGCCCGCGTTTTCCTCTCCAAGCCTCTATTTTGACACCACGCATGTACATAAACACGGTGGTGTCATATATGGCCCGGACGTCTGGGGTCTTCTCTATTATGGCGTGGAATACACAGCCGGGTCGTCCTTGTGCGCCCTTTATGTGGCGCACATACTCCGGCTGGTATCCCAGCGTCCGGAGTTCCTCCTCAATCTCCTTCGGGTCCGTGTCAGCTGGCAGTCCCCGAATGGCAATCTTCAGATTTCTATCCGCTGTCAGCGAGTACGCGAACCACGAGACGCCGCTATCCTTCTCCAGGCCAGTCAGGTAGCGCTGGACCAGCCGGTACTCATCCTCTGTGTCGGGGGAGAAGCGGACTCCACCCCCGTACGGACGAGCATTAGGGGGCCGGCCCAACTTCGCTCTGATGGCCCGGAAATGAGCGGCCCAATTGGGCAGCTTCTCAACTACCAGCGGGGGGTAGCGCAGCTTTTTCCCCGGCACCTGCTTGCTCGACGTTTTCTTCGTCGGTGCGGTGCCAGGGGGGGCAGCAGGGGGGCAGTAGTATCAGAGGGGGCGGGGGGTGAGTGAGAGGGACTTACCTCCTCAGATGTCATGTCTGGTGTAACCGGCGGCGAGCGGCGCGCCGCGTCGGCAAAGGTAGGCGACATAGGCACATCCCGACCCCGCGGCGCGCGTGTGCGCGGCGGGTCTAGGCAGTACCTCTTCGCCTCCTCCCACGCGGCTTCGCCGGAGCTCCTCCTGCGCCGCTGGGGGCGGGTCTCGAGTTGGAACTCGAAGTCAAAACCCAGCGGCGGCGTCGGCGATGCCGACATAGGCGTGGCGTCAGCTGCTCCCACGATGGGCCGCGTACCGGATCGCGGTCGATCGAGGTCGTGTCCGAGGACACGTCTCCGCGACCAGATGCGGCCGAACCCACCGAAGCCAGCGACTTGCTCGACCCCACACGTGAGGAGCATGCCGACAGCATAGCCGGTGAGTCGTAGGCTGAGGCACGGGGGGGGTGGCCGGCGCCTTTGGCATCAGTAGTGCCGACCGAGTATGTGGGCCGGCACTCGCTGGCCGCTCACGCTCAGCCTTTGCCGGTCCCGCCAGCGAGCGGCGGGGACCGGGGTTGGCGGTGCGCGAAGCTGGCACAGCTTTTGGTTGCGGCGGCTGGTGGTGTGCGGCGCTGGGCGAAGCAAAACGCGGCGGCAGCGCATGGGCGCGCGCGGCGGGTGCGTGGAGGCGCGCCGTTGGTACCGGTGCGCGCGCGGCGGTGGGCGCGGTAGCACGTGTAGTAGGCGCGGGGGCGCGCGCGGTGAGCGCAGCGGCAGGCCCGGGCGCGGGCATCCGCACGGGCGGAGTTTCTGCGCGCGCTTGCGGCGCGCGGCCTGGGTTCGCGGCAGGCCCCGGTGCCTGTATCGGCACTAGGCGGAACGCAGTGGGGCGGATGGACACCGCGTGCTGTCGGCTCGACGACGGCGTTGGCGCAACGCGCGCAGGCGCCGATGTCGTCGGTGGGCCAGCAGCCTTCGCGGTGCTCGTTCCCCCCCCTCTCCTTACCTCTTCAGGTGGAGGCTTACTCGCCTTGGTCTTCGTCTTGGTGGTGGTAATCCTCTTGGGTGGACCAGCCGGCGGCGCACCGGGCGACGCATCGCCGATATTCGGCAGTGACGTCGCCCGGTCCAACGTTGGTTGATCCTCCGGGGACCCGGCATCGCGGCCCAACGAGCCGCGCTTGCCGGGTTTCGGCATCTTTAGGGGCGTAGCCTCCGCGACCGCGTCGGTTAGTGCTCACCGAGCAGCACGGTAGGGCTCCCCCTGTGTCCGCACAAGCGCCCGGTAGGTGGCTTGTGCACACACAGAGAAAATGATTAAAAATTTGCGATCCGCGCGGGCAAAACAAACTGTGGTGTAGAATGTAGTGTGAGTGGCTACGAGCTAGCCCAGATCGCCCCGCCCGGTCTCGTTTTATACCCGAGCACAAACAAGTTGAGTAGTGGGGGAGGTGGGGATGGCGACATCGCCTCATTGGTCCGGCGCACGTGCCGCCCACAACAGTACGACGACGTAGCGCCGACATATCTATCTAATAATTAAGTTATTTTTCATTGCTTAGTTTTTAATTCGTTTTACCTATTATGGTATAGTAATTTTATTCTAGGTGCATCGTCTTCACATATAATCATATAATTAATGTAATCAAACAAAATATTGTAAAACATTTTTAAAAGAGTACCGGTGGAGTTTCTTGCCCATTCTTCTCCATACGAAACTACCTTTTGGAAGGGGCAACTAGAATCAATTCTATTTTTTTTGTAAATTTTGACGTTCAAAAGTGCCTCGTATGTGCCTATTTGAAATAAATGGTTTGACTTTGACTTTGAAATGTCTCTATTTCAGGATAAGCTCTTGAAGATCCTTTTGTAATTTGGACCCCTGTACATGACGTCATTTAGACTGTATCCTGATGATGACTTTGCTGAGGCGTTAAAAACTACTCTCAGTTTGGTAGTGGTAGATTCAGCCTGAATTACTGCATGGTGTGGTAAGTAGCATTCGGGCGCCTGGTTAATGTCGCATGGTACCATGTTTGTGGTGTAATGCAAAATATTAATCCATGAATTTTTTGTAATCTGATTTCAAGTCGCCGTTCCTCTCAAATTTCTTCTCTAAGTTTTTAAATTGAGCTAATGCTTCTGGTTTGGTGGCACCCAACTTATCTTTGTGTTCCAGCTTAAGTGGTAGTCAGACTTCGTACCTTCCATCCTCAAGCCTCTTAGTAGTTTTAATAAAAAACTGTAAACACTCGTGGTCATCGTTGGTCATCTCTATCTTCTGGTTTATGTCTTCATTCTCCCAATATTTCAGCAGGTCTTCTGTGCTGTTAAGAACTACGTTGCATTGGTAGTGTGGTTTCATGGATCCAGAGTAACCATCCTAGTTGAGTCTGTTGAGCGATTGGTTGCTTGTCCTTGTCTCCTCTCAAGATTCCTCCTAACATTATCTTGCTGTAAACATCTGCACCTAGAAGCATGTCTACGGGTCTGCTTATATGAAACTCCGGATCGGCCAATTGTATCCCTAGGATATGGTTCCACGTTGTTGTTTTAGTAAACGTGTTGTTTGGCAGTCGCTTGATTAAATTATTCATAACAATTACGTTCGTGTCACAAGTAAATGAACTATTTGTGGACTGTAGTGTTACCTGTAACATTCCCTTCGCATTATTTTCTTTTTCACCGACGACCGATTCAATCCCAAGATCTGAGCTGCGTTTTCATTGATTAACGACAGTTGAGAACCCTGGTCAACTAAAGCTCTCATCTTGTGCTGAGTTCCGTCGGCTCCCTTTACTTTTATGATAACGGTGGCTAAAAGTATTTCAGACATGTCATCCCAAGACACGTGAGATGACCTAGATGTGCTATTTTGGTTGCAATACTGTTGGTAGTTTTATCTGCTGACGCAGTTGGAGTTTGTTTTGCCAATGCTTCGTGAAGCAAAGTGTTATGTGTAGCTAAGCATTTGCGACATCGTTTGTTCGATTGACATGGTTTATTGTTATGACCGCATATACCGTTTTGACAGTAATTTAATTGCTCAATTTTGTTTATTTTTTGTTCGTGCGTCATTCGCAAAAAATCAGGGCAACGCCACAAGCCGTGCTCAGAATTGCACAATGCACAGGTTATCGACCGCGACACATGTAATGCATTCATTGACTTATCTTTGTTGCCTGATTTAGGATTATTTTGGTATGACTTTTCTTATGGTTTTGGTTATAGTTGCTGTTTTTATATGGTTGATGTGACGTGGTTTTTTGGTTGGCTGGTTCTTGCTTGCGACAAGACGCTTCAAGTGCTATAAATTTCGTCTCCAAGAACTCCAGGAACTCCTGCAGATCGGGCAGCCCTCTAGGATTCTTGACCGATTCTATGTATTCTGTGAAGTGTGAAGTCGTTATCAAGCTTTTGCGCTAATAGATATACTAAAAGTGGATCCCAAGTTGCTATATCCACCCCCACAATATATCGATCATGTATTTAGAACTTTTAGCAATTAGTGAAGCATTGGCATACATAGAATCTATTCAACATACTAACTTTATCATTTTAACAGACTTTAAAAGTTCAGTGCAACATTTAGTTAGATGTACCTCTGGCTTCAGAGGAACACCGATAGCTTACAAAATTATAGACTCCGTTATCAGATTGAGGGCCAATTCAAAAAATGTCATCATACAGTGGATTCCCTCCCATGTAGGATTAGTGGGTAACGAAAGGGTAGACAAATTAGCAAGATTAGCTTCAAGTGACGGCATACAATTGAACATCTAGCCTTTTTATACAGATTGCATGACATATATACGTGAACTTTGTTTTTTAAAGTGCAAGGAACACTTTGATTGGAGGTCTGTGGAGAAGGGTATGTGGTATAAAACAATACAAGGACAACCATGGAAATCACCATGGTTCGATTCATGTTCTTTGGGCAGAACAGAAATTGTGACAGCTCTCAGACTTCGTTCTGGACATATCCCCTAAAACAAGTTCGCATATCTAATGATAAAAGTTCCTTCCCCCAACTGCACAGAATGTGGAAAACTGGAAGACGTTCTTCACATCATGGTGAAGTGTGCCCGGAACGAAGATCTCAGAGCTGAGTTATTAATACAATTTGGTGTTGATGTTAAAGAGGTGGGAAGATGCAATAACATTCTAGCATTCCCTTTGTCAGAACCAGCGAGGCTACTATATGAACTTGTGCGCATTGGTATCCGTAGAAGATAATTACTAAATGGTGTAATATGTTATAAGAAAGCCTTACGGAGTGACTTAGTCTTGTTGATCATGCTCCTTAAATAGAGATTTAAAAAAAAACAAGCAGTGGCATCTATACAGGAGTTGTTTTATCTTTAGGATAAGGGGAAAATTGTGAAGGGAGCGAAAAGGCGATTTTATTAAATCCTGTAGACAGCTAAGAGAATCCGAGAGAATAAGGCTTTTGTTGATTCCATGTGATTCAAGGTAAGAGACTGCTTCCAAAAGAGCTATTGCTTCCCCTGTGTAAATAGTGCCAAAAGCAGGACTACGAAAATTAAGAATAATTTTGTATTTTGGGATCCACACAGCTGATCCGACATTACTATTATCGGACAACTTAGAAGCATCTGTAAATATCGTCAGCCAATCATGCCAGTCCTGTACCAGAATCCTATTGAATTTGGCATTAGCAACAGGGTCATGTTTGGATATACCAAAGTTAAAAATAATTTTTGGTTGGAAGAGCAAAGAATCAAAATTTACTTCAAATAAGGGGTTTTTATTTAACTGGACTAAGGAAATGTGCAAGTTATTGAATTTACTGAAGCTATTAACGAGGACTGGAGGACTTTTATGAGACCAATAGCGAGATGTTGGGATTAAGAGAGAAAGTGTACGAAGAAGAGGGAGAAGAGGATGACATTTATTCTGGATGACTTTGTAAAAAAATCTGTCACAGAGATATTGTCTACGTAAGTGAAGTGGGGGCTCTAAACATTCTACCTGAAGGGGATTAATAGGTAAGCACTTCATAGCACCCGTGATAATACGCAAGCATTTGGATTGAATCCTTTCCAGTTTGGCCAGGGCTATTTAGTTGCATGGTTCTAACAGAAAGGTTCCATAGTCAAAGTGACTACGAACTATGGCGTTATATAGGATTTTCTGGGAAGTTGGATGAGCTCCCCAGCGAACTCCAGAAAGGGCACGTAAGACATTAACGCCTCTTTCGCATTTCTTTGAGATGTAATCCAGATGATAGAAACCATATAATTTGAAGTCAAGGATGAAGCCATGAAATTTTACTTTGTCACGGATCAAAATGGGTTCGTTTTCAACATAAAGGTTAATAAGGGGAATATTACGCTTGCGAGAAAAGACAACTGCATTGCATTTGGAGACTGATAAACTTAAGCCGTGATCGATCAGCCACTAGCTTAAATAGTAAAGGGCAGAATTTAAGCAAGATGAGGCACCTGAAAGGGAAGCTGAACTAAAGTAGAGAGCAATGTCGTCGGTATATTGTAGGATTTTGCAGAAACAACTCACTGAAGACTCCAAATCATGTGCGTATATATTATAAAGGATGGGGCTTAAGACCGACCCCTGGGGTAGGCCCTTCCACACTAGACGGGATGGGGAGAGGAAGTTTTGATGACGGACAGAAATAGAACGGGACATAAGGGGACTACAAATGATGTTGACCATCCTCACAGGGATACTCAGCTGTAGCAGCTTTTGCCTGAGTATAGGAAGTTGGACATTATCATAGGCTGAAGCTGGGTCTCCCTTGTTTTACCGAAAAGAAATTGCCAAATTATCAATTCCCAAACAAATTTTCGCATAATTTAATTTGCCAAATTATTACTTACCAAAAAATCTCTTTACAAATAATTGTTACGAAAACCTATGTTTGGCAAGTGAACGTTTGAACAATAACTTGTTCACCAACTAGTACTTTTACCATTTTTTATCTAGTCAAATATTTCAGTTGTAATAACAATTTTTACGCAAAATCAAATAAGCCAAATATTTAGTCTAACTAGGGTAACCTACTAAAAAAAAAGTATTTTTTCTATTAATGCAAGTCGTTTCTGGCACTCGCCGGCCGCTGCCGCGGCACCGCTCGCTTCGCTCGCTCGGCTCGTGCGTAGGAGGTCACAGTTTTAACCTAACCTAACCTACCCATTTTTTTTAAAGAAGAAATTAACCTAATTTAATAATTGAGCGCCGGGTAACCTATCATATTCATATTTTCATATTCATTTATTTGCATACCATAATGTGCATAAAAGGTGATAAAGAAGGCTTAAAGCTAAATTACAGTTATGGACCCTGTTAGGGCACAGCAACATAGTAATAACTTACAATTAAAATTAAAATTCAAAGATAAAATTCAAAAATAACGATTCTTATAAATGTATGTAAACTTATAAAATTACGTGTTAGTTAGTTAGTCTTATTTATGTTAGAGTTAATAATATTATTAAATTTAAATTAACTAAAAATAAAAATAAATACAAAAGAAAAAGTAAAAATTATTTATTATTATTTAATTATTAATTATTTTAATATTATGCTTGCCTTAACCATTCTAAAATGGTTAAGGCAAGCATAATATTAAAATCAAAATCAGTCATGTATAGTTATTATTATAAGTAACGATATTATTATTTTTTAATCATAGTTTATCATTCATGTATTCATTTATATTATAGTAGTTTTTGCATAATAGAAATAGTTTTAATTTATTAATGAAACTAATATATTTACTTATGTTTCTAATCTGTTCCGGTAGCTTATTATATAATTTTATTGACATTACATAAGTACTTGAGGAATGCATTTTTAGTCGTGATGTGGGAATGTTTAGTCTGTTTTTGTGTCTTAGTGTAATTTTAGTTTGTATGTCTTCTCGTTTTGTATAGAATTCCGGGTATCTCCGTACAAATTTACAATTTTCAAAAATATAATGGCAAGGTAAGGTTAAAATTTTCAGTTCCTTGAAGTGGGGTTTACAACTATCAGTATCATCTATGTTAACTAAAGTCATTATAAGTTTTTTCTGAAAACTACCTACCTACTAAAAACCTAACCTAAAAATTTCACCAAACGTTTATTGTCTGAAGATTAATTGCTGTAATAAATCATTTGATTAAAGACCAAATGCCATATTGACATTATACTTAGTAATATTTTGCCAAGTAAAAATTTGACCAAATGAAAATATGGGTACTAAAATCATTCGAAATATTGCAATGGTATAAAAAAAGGTTGCTAAAACTTGTTTGGGTAATGAAAATTTGGCAAAATCTTTTCGGCAAAACGGCAGGATCCCGCTGAAGCTATGTCTAGGAAAACACCGTGAACACTTTCATTATTTGAAAAGCCAATGCGAACATCAGACATAAAGACACTTAGGCTATCTAGAGTTCCCATACCTCTTCGAAAACCGAACTGAGAACTGGATAAGATGCCTTTAGTTTCTAAGATCCATTCAAGTCGGTTCTTAATGAGATTCTCCATAATTTTAGCCAAGACAGAAGAGAGGGCGATAGGACGATAGGAAGCAGAATCTTTTGGGTCTTTCCCTGGTTTCAAAATTGGGATGATTATTTGGGATTTTCAAGACTCTGGAATTTTGCCAGTAATGAAAAAGTAATTGATTAGGTTCAGAAAGATTAGTTTACAGTTAGAAGAAGATTTGGAAATGAAGGAGTAGGGTATTCCGTCGACCCCCGGAGCTGAAACCCGGAGATGATCTAAGGCACAAATAAGTTCTGAATAAGAGAAAAGGTCATCAAATCTATCAGAGGAAGTGGGAGCAGGAGGGTATATATTAATCAATCAATCAATCTTTATTTGTGAACATAGGTATTACAATAAAGGTCTTATGTATACATTTTAGTGGGGCTATATGTCCTACCAATGAAATTGGTGTACAAATATATTTAGTCAATATTATAACTTATTTTTACATGCATGTCAGTGGTAAATTATAGGGCTAGTAAAGTCATATTTCATCATATTTGTATGTAAATTAAATGTATTATTAAAATAAAAATGTTTATTGCAATTACATACAATTATAACACACAATGAGTTGGAGATCACCTTTTAAGCAAGAAGATGCTTGTGTTAGGTGATATCCGCTCTTCCACTATCATAAATAACAGGTATGCAATCGATAAACTGAACCAAGAATAATAAAAATAAAAATAATCTAATTTAAATTAAACAGAAAAATAAAGCAAAAAGGAAGTACAAAATACAAAAGGAAGGAGCGCACTTGTGTGATGTGATGTATGAGAGTAGGTTTTGTTGAGTGCGTGTGTGTGTGTGTGTGCGTGAATAAGGCGTGAGTGAGTTCTATAAATGATCTGCTAAGTGTGTGTTGAGTTTTAATGGCGTTTACTTTAGTTGTGTTTATTAGTTTTAGGTATCCGTTTAGGTTTAGGTTCAGGTTTGGATGTAGGTTTCGGTTTAGGTTTAGGTTAGCCCTGCGACAATGTCTTGGGATCGGAAGAAGCCAGGCACAGCTTCCTCCACTAACAATTTCGCTACCTCGGTCCTTTTAATTATTGGATAGGTTATCGAAGCGAAGATACTAAAGCCTCAATCTCGTCGTAGGTTTTTTTCGTTAGCCATTCAGTCAAAGCTACTTTACAGTCACGGAGTTTCAAAGGATAGATGCGTAACTCTTTATTCAGAAGGTTGTATAAGCGGGAAGATTGCCTTTCATACTGCCTCTCAGCAAAAACAGATCTGACAGGGACAGTTGGAGCAACTAAGTAGTTTCTCCTGCTACTGATACTCGTCTTTGTGGGATCATACGGGGGGGATTTGTGTTTTCTCAGGATAAGATGGAGTAGGTAAAGTTTTCTAACAGATAGGAGGTCAGAGGTTAGGTACATGCTTTGGGTTGGGAATCTGTAGGGTTTAAAGAGCATAACCTTGAGGAGAGAACGCTGCGCCCTCTCAAGTTCCAGAAATTTCATTTTTGTTGTCCCACCCCAGCATGGCAAACAGTACGTAAGAACCGATTGGGCTAGTGATACGTAGACTTTCTGCAAAAGATTCTTTGAGGCAACATGTCGCAAAGTTTTAAAAGTCCAAATTAACTTTCTAACCCTTTTCATGATCAGTTCACTATGCATGTGCCAGGACAGGCGCTGGTCAATCATGATGCCCAGGTATTTAGTACATTGTAACCTATCAATCTGTATACAAGAGCAATCGGGAATTGGGGGGTTGGCACAGCAGTGGATCGTAATTTGGAAATCGGGTGGAGGTTGGGTGTGTGCATACTTGGTGAAGCAAATGTAGTTGGACTTGGAGGCATTTAGCGTAAGGAGGTTACGATTGAGCCAGTTTGCAATTTTAGAAAGGCCTGTTTCAGCTGACCTTCTAACATTTGACCAAGTCTTATCAGCAAAGACTATGGCAGTATCATCCGCATATGAGAAAATGCGACCCCCGTCAATACTCATATTGCACAGGTAATTAATATAAATAAGGAACAATGTCAGACCGAGAACACTCCCCTGTCCGACGCCGTATGAAACAGTTTCTATTGAGCTAGTAGGGCCCCCTATTTTCACTGTTTGTTTGCGGTTATTCAGGTAGGATTTGAATAGCTCGAGAGGGGCCCCCTTATGCCGATGTTTTCGAGTCTGTACAGGAGTATGGGGCAGTGGCACAGTGTCGAAGGCCTTTTTGAGGTCAAGGAAAACCGCCAGACATTTGCTTCCTTTATCCACATTGTCAGCTATGGTAGATGTCAGTGACAGTACTGCAAAATTATAACTTATTTTTCATGCATGTCAATGGTAAATCATATTATATTAAAGGGCATAAAATATGACATTACCATGTCATATTTTATCATTAAAACATTCTTCGATAGAATAATACGTCTTATCTATTTGAAATAAATACAATTTACTTTTGAATTTGCGGACATTATATTCACTCCTTATACATTTTGGTAATTTATTATAGACCTTTGGACTGCTGTCTGCAAATTGTATAAAGCTCTTATGCACCTTTTTTGGCACTTAAACACAATATCCATACCTGTGGCATTGCCCCAAAATATAATTCCATATCTCAACGTTGAGTCTACTAGACCATGATACGCCGTTAAGACTGTTGCTCGATTGGCCGTTTTACTTAACATGTGTAAAGTATACAAATGTTGGTTTAGCTTACTGCATACTTTGTCAATATGTGAATTCCATTTTAAAGTGTTTTCTATGTTTAGTCCAAGAAATTCAGCCACATTTGTTTCATTAATAATTTTGTCGGAAATCGGCTTGCGACTCCCGACGCCCGGGGCGTCTCCTGCGGCGACTAAGGGCGCGAGGGCGCGAACCTTGTCTCACCCTCACGCGTTCCGCCTCCTCCTTCGCTAGCATAACTGCTTCGCAGAAGGAGGTGACGGCCTCCCATGCACTCTCGCTCCGAACCATGGCCTGAACCAGGGCAGGACGCGAGAGATCGCTGCCGCCGATCGCCTCCGTGAGGACATGGCGGTGCTCCGCCCAAGCTGGGCAGACCTCCACCGTATGCTCCACCGTGTCCTCCGGGCGATCCACACAGTGTGACACCCGGGCGTTTCCTCCCGCTTAATCCTAAACAGGAACCTCCCGAAACATCCATGTCCGGTGAGGACCTGCGTCAGGCGGAAGGTGCCGTGGCGCCTCTCCAGCCACTCCTCAAAGAGGGGACTTATCGCCACAATTGTGGCGTGCCCAGCGCTGGGTTGCGACAATCGCACTCTCCGTGTCGCCATGAGATCCCTCCGGAGCTCCGTCCGCTGTGCCGCGATTTCTTGTGGCAGCGGAGTTATGCCCCGGAGTTTCGCCTCTTCGCGCCACACCCAAATGTGCGCGAGGACTTTCGCCTCCAGATCCCATGGCGGCAGTCCGGCAAGGAGGCTCGCCGCCTCACGGGAGACCGTGCGGTAACCCCGTACCATCCTGATGGCCATGACCCTTTGGGACGCGTTCAACCGCTGCGCTGGTCGCAGCCTCAGAGAACGCGCCCACACCGGTGCCCCGTAAAGGACCGCACGATCCCCGCGTAGAGCCTCCAGCAGGAGGCGTTTGGACCCCCCAGATTGGGCAGAAGCCGCTTCAAGGCAGCCCCGGCCCGCTCCAGTCTGGGAGCCAAACGTCGGAAGTGCTCGACGAAGTTCCACCGGCTGTCGAGGACGAGTCCCAGGTACTTCATCGTCGACTCGACGCCGATGTGAACCCCTCCCGCCGTTATCTGGGAACCCGACAGTGGCGCGTTCCGAGGACCATAATAGCACATGGCCTCGGACTTGTGCAATGCCACCTCGAGTCCCAATTGCCGGATCCTATCGACGATTGTGTCGTCAGCGTAGCAGACTACGCTGACGCCACTAGGGAGGTCGGCGCGCAGCACCCAGTCGTACCCGATGTCCCACAGATGCGGCCCCAGGACCGATCCCTGTGGGACACCGCACGACATATCTCGCCGGTTCCACTCTCCTTGGTGACCGGGGTAGATGACGGCCCTGTCCGTCAAATAGGCCTTGACCACACGACAGAGGTAGGTCGGCATCCGGTGATACCGAAGTGCCTCCCTAATGCAACTCCAGGGCAAGGTATTGAAGGCATTGGCGATGTCAAGAGACACCGCCAAGACGATCCCACCCCGGGCAACAGCATCCCCCGTCGTGAGGGCTCGAACGCGCATGATGGCATCCACCGTAGAGCGGAAACCAAACTGGCTCTCCGCCAAATCCGGCCCCACCCGCACCAGCCGCCCGACAAGGCGGTCTGCAACTACTCTTTCAAAGAGCTTGCCCACCTCGTCGAGCAGCACGATGGGCCGGTAAGCGGACGGAGAGTCCGCCGGGCGCCCTGGCTTCTTTATGAGGACCAGTTTCCCCGTCTTCCAACGAAGTGGAAACTGGCCCCTCTCCAAGCATGCGCTTAGGAGCCCCCTTAGTCGAGGCCCGAGAGCCTCCAAGGCCAGAACCCAGGCTTTTCCAGGCAAGCCGTCGGGTCCTGGGGCGGTATTTTTGGCATTCAGCCTATGTACCGCCACTCTCAGATCTACCTCGGTCACCTCTGGAGCATCGTCGTCGTCGGTGTGGTCCGCATCTGGCACCGCAGGAGGCGGAGCCATGGGCGGGGGAGTATGTTCCCCTCGCGAAGGGAACAGAGCGCTCACCACGTCCTCCACGAGCTGGGGCCGGAGACTCTGCCTCTCGGGGGAGCCCATGGGCGGAGTTTATCTCTCACCCATTTGTAGGGGCGTCCCCACGGGTCTCTGTTGAGAGTCTCCAGCGTCTCCTCGCGGGCCAGTCCTCTGGCCCGCTGGATCTCTGCTCGGAGGGCAGTCTTCGCTGCTCTGTACCCCTCGTATAGCTCCGCCAGTATGGCTTCCGTATCCGGAGGGCGGACACGGAGCCTGCGGTGCCTGGAGTACCGGTGGCGCGCAGCAACGCACGCCTCGCGTAAAGCGGTCAGCTCACGCGACCACCAGCACACCTGGCGCCGAGCACGTCCGGGCTGGACCCGGGGCATTGCCACGTCACATATTTCGGACATGGCCTCCCGGAACCACTCCGCCTCATCGTTGATGTCGGCAGGCTTGACTGGTGATGACACCCAGGCCTGTTAAACCGGATATATCGGTGATCGGAATACGTCTCCACCCCCTCCATGACGCGCCAGTCGATGACACGCGGCGACAGAGCGGGGCTGGCAAACGAGATGTCCACCACTGATTCACCCCGCATCCGCACACACGTGGGGACAGAACCCCGGTTTAGGCCGACCAGGCCTGTCTCCAGGGCCCAGTCCTCCACCATCCTGCCCCGTGTATCCGTATACCGGGAACCCCAAGCCACGGTTTTGGCATTGAAGTCCCCGAGGACGAACACGGGGAGGGGATGGTACCCGACGACGACGACTCTCAGCTCCCCAAGGGAGTTGTGGAACTCGGCGAGAGTTCGGTTCGGGGAGAAGTAAACTCCTACCATGACAATCTCTGTGCTGCCACGCAACCCTGTCCCCTCTTGACGGCCTCGAGGGACGGGGTACCGGCGGCGGCCGACGAAATTAGGGTCACTGAGCCGCTCAGGTCCTCCACCCAGTCATCCCTGGGCGGGACAAAGTACGGCTCAGCGACCACGGCGATGTTAATCGACCACTGCGCCATGCTCTGGAGCAACAGATCCTGAGTGGTGGCGCAGTGGTTGATGTTCGCCTGGAGGAGGCGTAATGGGGCCATTTATTGGCATTCCATATCAGCCTCCTCCCGGGCCCTCTGGGATGGCCCTGCCGCGGTGGTAGCGGCGGCAACGACGACGGTGGAGGCGGTAGCGGCGGCGGCAATCGTGGCGGCTGCGGCGGTGACGGCGGTGGCGGAGGGCTTGCCCCTGCCCCTGGGTTTGGTGGGTGGAGCGCAGGCCTTGCTCCCAGCCCGGTGATCGGCCGGTTTGCCAGCCGCCGCACAAGCAAAACAATGCGGCGTGGCATTGCACGAACCGGCCTTGTGACCGGGCTGACCACAGCGGAAGCAATCGTTGCTGCGGTCAACCTCCGAGGTGCAGTGTGCTCCCACGTGGTTGCCACCCGGCAGCGGAAGCACTTCAGAGGCCTGGGTTCCAGCAGTTTTACTTGCGCAGATACCCAGCCCACCCGGAGCCTTCGGCCCTCCCCGGCTATTTTACTGGCCGCCGACACGGGGCAACTCACCGTAACGGTTTGCATCCCCGTGGTGTCAGGACGGATGGTGCCCGCCCTCACCTGTTCGGCAGAGCACCCTCCAGTCCTAGCCACGGCGGCCACAACGTCTTCCGCCGTCACGCAGTCGTCCAGGCCCAGAATGCGCATGTCAGCGCACTTGGTAGGCCTGGACACCCGGGCCTCATCCGCATTTAGGGACGCCCTAAGCCTTTCAGCCAGGGCATCAGCGGTCGGGCCGCTGGCCGCACCGGGGATCTCCAGCATCCGGGCCCCCGTCGCAGTGACCTTCATCCGGAAGCCATCGGCGACGCCGATCTCCTCCAGGTTCACTGCCGCCCACGCCTTAGCGAGCACCTCACGGTAGGTCACGCCCTTCTTCTCCGCTTCCGGCTGTAGTGTAATCACTACAGCTGCGCACTTCGGGGCGCGGAGCCTAGCCGCGGCGCTTCGCTTCTTGCGCCGCTGCCGCCTCTCCTTTCTGTTGGCCGCCCTTTTGGCCTTACCCGCCTTCCTGTTCTCCCCGGCTACTTGCCATTCGGCGTTGGCCGGAGAAGAATTAGAAGGCGGAGGCGACCGTCCTGCTACAATGGCTGGGGCCCTCGCCTTCTGCGCAGCCATCTCGACCTTCTTGGACTTGGACTGCGCCGATTTCGCCGAGGTAGCCGGCTTGCTTGCTGCTAGCGGGGGGCGCAGGACAATGCCCTCCAGAACGGAAAACCGATTATGGAAGGCAGCCAGCTCCTGCCGCACCAGGGTTAGCACCCGTTCTTCCACAGGCACTAGCTGGCCCTGCCCTTGCTGCGCCCCCACCTGTGGCACTTCCTGCGGGCCAGCTCCTCGGAGCCGGAATAGGTCCGCTCGGAGCTCCTCGTTCTCCTTTCGGAGAAGCTCCATAGCGGCCGTCAAGCGGCCCATCTCCGCCCGCATTTCGGACATTGCGTCCGCCGGAGTTCCGACTTGAAGGGCCCTCGCTACCGCTATGATGGTGGCCGTGGCAGCGGGTATGACCTTGTCTGTAGAGGACTGAATCCTCTTCAAGGCCGCACCCCTGATTGCGGCTGCAATGACCCCCTCGAAGCTACTGGCCGCTCCCTTCGCCTTGGAGATGCTAGCGGCGTCCGGCTCACCGCCCGAGGACTCAGAAAGGGTCGCGTTGCGGCTGGCCTCTCCAAGTTGTTCCTTCTCGGCTGGGCTGGCTCTGTTCAACTCGCTGTCATCCTGGGTGGAGAGCCCTCTACCCACCCCCCGCTCCCGAACCCCGCCCCGCCTGCTAATTTTTTTGCGGGCGTTGCTCAAGCCGCCATCAGAGGACGACCCCTGGCCGTCCCCTGGTTTGGAGCGCTTCTTCTTCAAGAACTTCGCGTTCTTAGCAGCCCCCACCTCCACGGGCTCCGGGCTCTTAAAAGAGCCCTTCGCCCCAGATGCGGCGTCGGACTCCGACCCCGCATCACTCCTCTCATCCTCTCCTGTCGTCGTTTGGGTTTTGGTTTTGTTTTTTTTTTTTAACACTACGAGTTGTTTGTTTTACACTACGTTTGAGTACACTACCTTGTGGTACTCCATAATTTACCTTTCTCTGGCTAGATTTATATGTTACTTCGTTATTTTTAGAAATTCTACTAATTGTCGTTATTTGTTGCCTGTTACAAAGGTAAGATTCTATTAAATTTGATACATTTTTCGCGATCGATCGCTTGACTGCGCGGACGTATCTTGCTTAGCTTGACATGACACTATTAATTAATTACAAATAATATTGTTCGAATTATTTGCGTCGTCAGTGATATAAGTGTGTCGCGAGTGATTATTACTAGCTTACAGACTTTGTGCAAGAATGAACTAAAGTAGTTTTTAAGAGAAACAGTGTTACTGTGTTAGATATGTCTAACGCAGGATCTAGCCCTTTTGGCCGTAGCCAACTATTACGACGAAGTCCTCCGCCGACACCAACTCAAGATTTCCAGCCTATAGACCCAAATCCACCACCTCCCTTGGAGAACGAGCTACCGACTGAAGTTATTTCTACGCCGGAGATTCAGAAATGGATGGGGGCAATAGATAACATCCTAACTGAAGTATGCAGTTTAGTAGCTGAGGGAAAAATGATCGCGGAACAAAAGGTTCGTGTCACCAATCTTTGCCGTAAGGCCTCAAATGGCGCGTCACAGATGGCTGTTTTATATCAAGCCTTAAAGCAAAAAAACATTCAAGCCCATAATACCATTCAGCACTTACAGCAACAACAGAACATCGCGAACTCTCTCCTACAGTTCAAAGAGGTAGTTGAAGGCATTTCAAAACCTCCAGAACCCTTTTCGTACGCTAATATGGTCAAAAAAGGCTCGGACAACTTTGTGCGCCCAGCAAATTTAAGCTCAGTGGCCATATATCCCAGTGACAAGACCAAATCTAGTGATGATACCAAGTCTCTCGTTCAAAAAATTATTTCGCCCGAGGCACTTAAACTACATGTTTGTGGCCTAAAGAAAGTCAAAAATGGAGGTGTTCTTATTAGTACCGACTTCAAAGAGGACATTCAAAAGCTCAGAAGCTTAGAAAAACTAGTTTCTTCGGGCCTTAAGGTTGAAGAACCATCCAAACGGCGCCCAAGAATCACTGTTATTGGTGTCCCAGTAGCTCTGACTGATAAGGAGGTTTTTGACTGCATTTACGAGCAAAACATCTCAGATAAGTTGACTAATACTACTTGTGAGTCGTTTGAAGAACAAATTAAGTTGAGCCATAAATCTGGTTGTAGGAACTACAGTAGCAATAATGCACACAAGGCAAATTGTAATGGGCCCCGCGCGAACGGTCGAGCGCTAGTCGCCCGCGCCGCGCCCTAGAGTTAACTTGTGTCTTAACGATAAATTGTAACCAACCCCACTGTGACATAATTCCTGAATATTCAATACACTCAATACTGAACTCGAGACTTTCATTTACATCCTGCACCAACCAACCAAAGGTTCCAACATTGGTGACCCCGACGTGATCTCAAGGTTATGGTTGTGGGGATGTAAATCACGGTAGTGTATCAAAGTGAGCGAACCATTTTTAGACAGTTAAGTGATATTGTGCGGCGGCGCGCAAGGCGACTCCCCGTCGAATTGGAACCTATCGGCGGGAATTTCAAGGGTTCTCCAGTATGAGTCCAACACCACCAGCACCACCTCTGGTGGCTCAACTGGCCAGCATCAACGTCACGGACAGGATTCCGCAGTTTTGGACCGACATGCCTCGGTTGTGGTTCGCACAGTTCGAGTCCGCCATGGAACCTCAGAAGCAAGGGGACGCAGCAAAATTCCATTTGGTCATTTCTCGACTGACCAGAGACGCTTTACAACAAGTAAGCGATTTAATTTTTAAGCCCCCTACGATAACAAGTACGGCGCCTTGAAGCAAAGGTTGTTAACGGCCTACGAAGAGAGCGCCGAGAGGCAATTCCAAAAGTTAGTCGGAGAAATGGAGCTAGGATCACAACGCCCGTCGCACTTACTACGGCGTATGTCAGAGTTGGCACAAAACACAGAGGTACCAACCGAAGCCTTACAGCGGCTGTGGATTTCACGCCTGCCTGGACCCTTGAAGGCCGTTCTGTCGGTGTGTCAAGACCAAAAAGCGGAAAAGCTCGCAGAAATGGCAGACAAGATTATGGAGAATTTAAACAGTGCAGAGGTGGCCACCATATCTTCAACGGCGACCACGGCAACAACGGATATAGCGACCGTAGTGAAGGGATTCACTACGGAACTGCAGGAACTACGGCGGGAAGTGAATGAGATACGCGGACGTAGTAGGGGACGCGGAAATCGTGGAAACTGGCGCCGAACACAGTCAAGATCGAGAGGCCCACGTCGCACTCCAGAGAGTCCAGAGTGGCTATGCAGCTTTCATTATACATATGGTGCGGAAGCAAGGAGGTGCACAAAACCGTGCAACTGGAAGGGAAATTCGAAGGCGGAAAACTGAGTGAAGTGCAATCGTGCTCGGTGGGCGAATGCGCTACAACAACGAGGAACCATCGTTTATGCGTAGTAGACCAGAAGTCAAGGATCAACTTCCTCGTAGACACAGGTGCTAATGTATCAGTTCTACCAGTGAGCAGTGTTAGAAATTATGTGCGTCACGTAAGCGGATACAAGCTGTACGCAGCAAATAACACAGAGATAAAGACATACGGTCTGAAATCGCTAGAACTTAATTTAGGTCTGCGCAGAGTTTTTAAATGGCCCTTTATTGTGAGCGATGTCAAGCAAGCAATATTGGGCGCAGATTTCATTGAGGCGCACAAGTTAGTTGTAGATTTACATAATAAGAAACTAATAGACAGTTTAACTAATTTAAGGTCAAGTGGGTCGATCATACGGTATGGTGAGGCGTCAGTTAAAAGTATACAGGATCAAAACCCCTATCGTGAATTGTTGGAGGAATTCGCAGAGATCACAAAACCGATGTCGTTTAAGCAACCGTCAGCGCACGCAGTGAAGCATCGCATCATAACAAACGGTCCCCCGGTACATGCGCGTCCAAGGCCGCTACCGCCCGATCGTTACAATAAGGTAAAGGACGAATTTCATTTAATGCATGAGTTAAAAATATGTAGGCCATCACAAGGAGAGTGGTCTAGTCCATTGCACGTGGTAACAAAAAAGGATGGACAACTGCGCCCATGCGGAGATTACAGAGCGTTGAATGCGATAACGAAGCCGGATCGTTACCCCATTCCCAGAGTAAGTGATTTCACATACATATTATCAGGTTTGGTTTTCGAGACTCGATTTAAATAGAGCATACCATAACATCACGGTATCAGCGGAGGATATAGATGGGCACGCCACAATTGTGGCGATAAGTCCCCTCTTTGAGGAGTGGCTTGAGAGGCGCCACGGCGTCCTCACCTTCCGCCTGACGCAGGTCCTCACCGGACATGGATGTTTCGGGAGGTTCCTGTTTAGGATTAAGCGGGAGGACACGCCCGGGTGTCACCACTGTGTGGATCGCCCGGAGGACACGGTGGAGCATACGGTGGAGGTCTGCCCAGCTTGGGCGGAGCACCGCCGTGTCCTCACGGAGGCGATCGGCGGCGGCGATCTCTCGCGTCCGGCCCTGGTTCAGGCCATGGTTCGGAGCGAGAGTGCATGGGAGGCCGTCACCTCCTTCTGCGAAGCAGTTATGCTAGCGAAGGAGGAGGCGGAACGCGTGAGGGTGAGACAAGGTTCGCGCCCTCGCGCCCCTAGTCGCCGCAGGAGACGCCCCGGGCGTCGGGAGTCGCAAGCCGATTTCCGGGTAGGCGCGGGCCTGCGGACGGTGACCGATGGGTAGCTCGCCGTCCGATAAGGACCAGGCCCGGGTCGACGGCGCGTTGTGTTCCACGCGCGCCTCAAAGAGATGTCAGCACAAACTGACGGGGTCCGTCAGGACCAATGCCTGCCGCCGGGGTTGCGAGTTTGTCCGAAAGGGATATCGTGGCCCCGGCACACAGGCAACGGAAGGAACACGGGTGGGTTTTAGTCAGTAAAAGTCTGACACGCCCTCCCGCTCCGCCCAGAGCGGGAGAAGTTATTTGATGGATTTCCCACCCAAAAAAAAAAAAAAAAAGCGGAGGATATAGAAAAAACTGCTATAGCAACCCCGTTCGGTCTCTGGGAATTTCCACGCATGACTTTCGGACTGAGGAATGCGGCCCAAACGTTTCAGAGGTTCATGGACCAACATGTACTTAGAGGAATAGAACGCATAGATAACGCGAATGGCAAGTCAGCACTTTTCTGTTACATCGATGACGTAATTTTGGCCTCAGACAACGAAGCAATACACAAAGAGCATATTCGCATGCTATTTAAACGTTTTAGTGAAGTCGGCATAACGATAAATTTAAGTAAAAGCGAATTCGGTCAAACAAAAGTAGAATTTCTAGGATTCGAAGTAACACAGACAGGAATCAAACCGTTAACAGACAAAGTTAAGGTGATAACAGACTATACGAGACCAGAGACAGTAGAACAGCTTCGCCGTTTTTTAGGAATGGTTAATTTCTATAGGTCGCATTTACCAAACGCAGTAGAGCATCAAGCAGTGCTTAATAAGTTTTTACACAATGCCAAGAAAAAGGACAAAACAAAAATACCATGGGACAAAGAAAGTATAGAAGCATTCGAACAATGTAAAGTCAGCATTCAAGAAGCGACTACATTGTTTCACCCAAGTGCTGACGCGCCTGTGTCAATAATGACTGACGCATCGGATACATGTGTAGGGGCAGTATTGCAACAAAAAATAGGCGGGAAATGGAAACCAGTAGGTTATTACTCCAAGCAGTTATCACAGGCACAAAAAAAGTATAGTACGTATGACAAAGAGTTAGCAGCAATTTACATGGCTATGGTTCATTTCCGCAATTTAATAGAGGGGCGACAAATTACCATTTATACAGACCATAAACCATTAATATACGCATTCACTAAAGTAGGTAGCGATAAGGAATTACCCAGAAGGGCCAGACAATTATTGTATATTAGCGAGTTTACCAGCGACATACAATATGTAAAGGGCGAAGATAATACAGTCGTGGATGCGTTATCACGTGTAGAGGCAATTGTTTGTCCAACGCTGCTCGATTTCGACGAATTAGCACAAGCCCAGGCGCGTGATCGGGTTACGATAGGTAGTAGCACCAGCAAAAGGATGGCATTCCGACACGTAGGTATGCCGGAAACTAATAACCTAATATATTGCGAAGTATCCACCGGTAGGGACAGGCCTTTTTTAACAGACAAATTTTAAAAAAAAGTGTTTGAAAATATACATAACATTAGCCACCCAGGTGTCCGCACTACGCGTAAGATAATCGCACAAAGATACTTCTGGCCAGGCATGAATAAGGAAATTAACGAATGGACTAGAGCATGTATTCAGTGCCAGAAGGCAAAAGTTAGTAGACATACAGTTTCAAATATAGGTAGTTTTCCGCCATGTAACAGATTCGAACACATACACACAGACATCGTAGGTCCATTGCCCACGTCAAAGCATGGACAGCGCTATTGCATAACTATTATAGATCGTTTTACGCGTTGGCCAGAAGCTATTCCAGTTTCAGACATTTCAGCAGATACGGTCTCCAGGGTCATTTACGAGCACTGGATATGCAGGTTTGGATGTCCAAGTAGAATAACGACCGACCAGGGCAGACAATTCGAAAGCGACCTTTTTAACAGTCTCATGAGATGGTTAGGCGTTCAAAGAATTAGGACAACTCCGTACCACCCGCAGAGCAACGGGTTAGTAGAAAGATGGCATCGTTCATTTAAAAGCGCATTAACAGCACGTTTGACACAAAGCATGGATTGGGTTGACGAACTGCAGACGGTTATGCTAGGACTACGTGCAGCCTGTAGAAGTGACTCAGGTCACAGTACTGCAGAAATGGTATATGGGGAAACAGTTAGGTTGCCGGGTGATTTCTTCCACGTGAAAAGACAACAACCCCAGCACATATGTAGGACAGCTGCGTCAGGTAATAAACAAGCTGCGGCCCACATCACGAGCGATTAGCGACTCACAAAATGTTTTCGTAAATAAAGATTTAAGGTCGTGTACGCATGTATTTATAAGGAATGACTTAATGAAAAAATCACTTTGTCCTACCTATGACGGCCCATATAGAGTAATAAGTAGAAATGATAAGGTCTTTAGAGTTAAGTTACCCAATAGAGAAAGCGATTTATCAGTAGATAGACTAAAACCAGCGTATATGTTACAAGAGAACGAGCAGAATCATGACGCGTATTATTTACACAAACAACCAGAAAACAACGCTGATAAGAAAGATGACGATAAATCGCTTCCGCCTATAGGATTTACCACATGCAGTGGTCGGCGCGTAAAGCCAACGGTGCGATTTTTGCTGCCGTAGAACAAGTATAGAAATCATTAGGTATACCAAATATCGCGGAAAACAGTTCCAGTCAAAAGCAACTGCACACAAGCATAGCAACAATTTAATTACAATTAAATACAATGGGAAATTATAACACTAAAAATGAAGAAGTCATTATAGCCTAGCAGGGGACTAATAACGCAAAGCTAGTCAGCGATATACAGAACAAAATAGAAAACTATGGTTTAATTATAATGGTGATCGGGATTGCTTTGGTGATCATGTGCGTTTGCTTATGTGGAAGACAATGTGGTTCCAGCGCTAGGAAGTGGTTAAGAAAGGAACTGACATCGTTGCGGTCAGAGGGACCTGCAACTGCAGCGACCCAGCAGACTTCATACGCGTAATAATAAAGTGCAACAGAAATAGCAAGATTACAGTGACATAGTTAGAACATTAGAAATAAAACCACGGTATGTTTAAAAAAAAAAAATCGTGTTACAGGAAATATCAGCGATAAAAATAATTCTCGGTACCATAATTATAATATGTATGTACAAACAATGTAAGGTGTGTTACATTAGATTAACAATAAGGCAAATCGGATTACAGTGCCTGCGTGCACAAAAGGTATTGTGTGCACGAGTTTCATTTTATCATGGCGTCATCATGACAAATACTGTCGACTCAAATAGGGTGACCATGTAATTTTATAGCAGAGTAGTTTGACATGATGACTACCCTTAACGTTAGACAAAACTTAATTAAGAACTCATTTTTAGTTTTATGGGGGGAGGTATATAGGAACTACAGTAGCAATAATGCACACGAGGCAAATTGTAATGAGCCCCGCGCGAACGGTCGAGCGCTAGTCGCCCGCGCCGCGCCCTAGAGTTAACTTGTGTCTTAACGATAAATTGTAACCAACCCCACTGTGACATAATTCCTGAATATTCAATACACTCAATACTGAACTCGAGACTTTCATTTACATCCTGCACCAACCAACCAAAGGTTCCAACATTGGTAAAAAAGACCTTCCTACTTGCAATTACATACTAGAAGTGCCGGCTAGCATCAGGAAGATTCTAGTGAATCAAGGACGAATATTTATAAATTGGACGTCATGCCCAGTACGAGATTTCACGATCGTTACACGGTGTTTCAACTGCCAGCAGTTCGGTCACGCGGCCAAGTTCTGCCGTGAAACTAGTCCAATGTGCAATCACTGCGGAGAGACTGGCCACACTTTCAAGGAATGCAGCACAAAATCAACTCCACCCAACTGTGCGACATGCAAACGTTTTAAGAGGAAAACTGACCATAAAACTGGTGATGTAAATTGTCCAGCACGAAAATATGCCGAGGACAACTATATTCATTCCATAGATTATGAAGGCGCCTAAGAGCGCTACATATTAACCTATCTTTTAAGTACACTAGTAGTAGTTTTTGTTTATTTATATTTGTTAGTTGTTTATTTAGCATGACTGATCAATTACTTAGTGACCTAGATCAATTTTCTGTGTCTGATGCTATAATTTGTAATGTTGAGTGTAAACATTTCTTTCCCTTGGAAGAGAAACCGCTGACCCTACTGACACAAAATATTCGTAGCATAAATCGAAATATAAATGGTTTTGAAATATTGCTACAGAACCTGGGTATAAATTGCGACATTATTGTCCTAACAGAATGTTGGTTGTCAAACCAAACAGCTGTTATACCATCATTAGACGGATATATTTCGCATAGAACCTACAGAAACATCAACCAGAATGATGGTCTAGTTGTTTTTGTTAACAATAATTTAAGTGCAGCTGTAGAAGAACCATTGCTACAAAATAGTAATTGCTTACTCATTAAAATTAATTCAGATACGGTAGTTATGGCTATATACAGACCTCCCTCTCAAAATGTCGCTAATTTCTTAGATTCACTAAACGTACAGTTACAAAGCCTTACAAATTTTAAAAACATAATATTAATGGGTGATATCAATATCAACATTGCTTCCGGGAAAATGGATATACTTGCACATAACTATCTTAATATATGCACATTCCACGGACTCTTGCCAGCTCATTACCACCCCACACATCAAAGCGGTTCATGCTTAGACCATTTCATTATAAAAACAAATAACCCAACCAAAACATTTGTTACTAACTCTTCGCTTACTGAACACCAAGCAGTTTTACTAGCATTACAAGTTTCTTTACCCAGAAAAAAATGTTTACGAAGCTATACTAAAGTCAACATGACACACCTCGAAAAAGACACACGTAATATTAATTTTGACCCTGTGTATAATTCTACCGATGCAAATACTTCTATTAATTATTTTATAAATTCACTTCACTGTGCAATAATAAAACATACAGTTGCTAAAATAACGCCAAGGAAGTATAAGTGCATTAAACCTTGGATTACACCCGGACTTGTTCGATGTATTAGGCAAAGAGACAAACTTCACATAAAATCCAAACTTGAGCCTGGAACTGAAATACTTTCCATTACGTATAAAAGATATAGAAACTTCTGCAACACCATTATGAAAAAAATAAAAAATGAATACGATAGAAATGAACTGCAGAAAGCAGGCAAAAGTAGTAAACTTATTTGGAAATTTATAAAATCAAATACATTTAGAACAAAAAACCCTGAACCTCCACTTGACTTATTGACATAATAGAGAACAACCCAATCGAATCAGCAAATAAAATTAATTTCTATTTTTCTAACGTAGGCAAAACCTTGGCAGAAAAGACCTTAAAATCTAGAAGTTTTTTCCCTCAAATCCAACCTAAAACATTCCCCAATCTCAAATCGTTTGTCTTACTAGATACGGATGTCGATGAGGTACTAACAATTATTTCTGGATTAAAGGACGTTTGTGCTGTTGGGTGGGATGATATTTCAAACACCTAGTAACAAATAGTAATTACGGAATACCACAAGGTAGTATTTTGGGTCCTACTTTATTCCTAGTATATATAAATGACCTGTGCAGCTTGTCACTCCAAAATGGTGTCATATCGTCATACGCAGATGACACAGCTCTATTAGTTACTATTTAGTTTTCAGACAAATCTCGAGATGAGGTGTATAAACAAGCCCAGAATGGTTTTAATATAGTGTCTAATTGGCTACATGTAAATCTCTTAACTTTAAATGCTGATAAAACCAAACACATTTTATTTACTATTAGAAATACTAACCTGCCAACTACTAACATAAACATGTATGCGCATAAGTGCAGCACTTATGCTGACAATGCATGTAGTTGTCCTACTTTAGCAAAAACCGATCATATGAAATATTTAGGTGTAACGATTGACACAAATCTGAATTTCCGTAAACACATCGATTTATTATGCACACGAATACGTAAATTAATATACATTTTTAAGAATTTACGATACATATCAGACTACAAATTAGTTAAACAGGTTTATTTAGCTTTGTGCCAATCCATCCTCACTTATTGTACAACTTCATGGGGTGGGGCTGCTAAATCAATCCTACTGCCATTAGAACGTGCGCAGAGAGCTATCCTTAAGGTAACCTTTCGCCCATTTAGATCTCCCACACACAAGCTTTACACGGCATGTAAGGTTTTAACCGTGCGACAACTATTTATATTGAATATAGTACTACACCAGCACAGCAAACTTCCTTATATCCCAATATCTATAGATAAGAGAAGAAAAGACTTGGTTTGCATAAAGCCTCAAACTAGACTTACTTTTATAAATAAATTTTATGTATTTTTGGGACCGTTCTTATATAATAAAATCAATAAGTCTCAAAGTATATATAGTGTAAGTCGTAAAAAATGTAGTGAATTGTTGTGTGAATATTTAACGACACTTAATTACTCAGACACTGAAAACTTGCTAGATGTAATGCAATAAGCTTATTAGTGTTAAATCAATATTTATTTAAAACTTTAATTACTATGTATTTGTGTGTGTGTGTGTGTGTGTGTGTGTATGTGTGCTAGCTCTATGTACAGTAACTTAATGTCCACTAAAGCACACAGCGTTGTTAAGTGATGGCCTGAAACACAGGTTTGAATAAACCTACATCAGGCAGTTCGCTATTGTGTTCAATTAGACCCTTAACTTAACTAATCTATATAAGTTATACACTTGATTTATATTAGACATAATTTTACATGTTCTTACTAATTAATATGTAACTTGGTAAAGATGTAACTTCTTGGTAACTTTTATGTAATTTTTATGTGAACTTATGAATAAAATTATTATATTATTATTATTATTATTTCCTCTTATTCCGTATGCGTTAAGTTTACTTATCAGTATTTTATGGTCTACGCGATCAAAAGCCTTTGACATGTCTTTATATAGCGCTAGAGTTGGTAGTCTCTTATCCACTCTGCCGTCAACCATATGTAAGAAATCGTAGATGGCCATGTCAATAGATCTGTTTTTCCTAAAACCTTTCTGGTTATCAACGAATAGGCAATTTTTCTCAAAGTATGAAGTAAGTAGATAATATATTGCCTTCTCGATTTTTTTCAAAAATATTATTATATATTATAGCGTTAGCTATAGGTCTGTAGCAGGACATATCTTCTCTGTTGTCTTTCTTGAACATAGGTTTTATAATTGATATTTTTAATTTTCATCCCAGGATGCCATTGGCATTTTCTGTGACCTCTCAAAAGCGTTTGATTGCGTTGACCGCAATACACTAATCTGTAAATTACACCACTACGGAATTCGTGGACAAGCTGCTGATCTTCTTTTTTCCTATCTATCAAACAGGCAGCAAAAAGTAAACGTTAACGGGGCAACGTCCTTGGGGTCTCTAGTAAAAATGGGCGTCCCTCAAGGTTCAATTCTTGGCCCTTTCCTATTTCTAGTTTATATTAATGATCTGCCTTACATGATGGCTAACTTATCGAATATAATTCTATTCGCTGATGATACTTCCCTTATTTTTAAAATAGATAGAAAAGATACGGATGTCTTACATGTCAACGATAGTCTGGCTGTTCTTTCAAATTGGTTCGCAGCTAATAATCTTTTACTTAATGCGAACAAAACAAAATGTCTTAAGTTTTCATTACAAAATGTACCCCAAGTGAGTCTAAATTTAAAACTTGACGGCAAGAAACTAGATGCTATTGCGGAAACTGTATTTCTAGGAATTACTTTAGATTCAAAATGACTAATTACTATTAATTTAATTAGAGCTCTTTCAAGAAGATTAAGTTCAGCTGCATATGCAATAAGGCAATTAACTGATATAGCCACAGCTAGGTTAGTGTACTATGCTTATTTCCACAGTATTATGTCATATGGCATTCTGCTGTGGGGATCGGCTGCTGACGTAGATTCAATTTTCATTTTACAAAAGAGGGCAATCCGCGCGATCTATGAAATGGGTCCTCGTGAGTCCCTTAGAAACAAATTCAAAGAAATTGATGTACTAACTCTGCCTTCTCTTTATATCTTAGAAAGTATTTTATATGTTCGCAAAAACTTAGGACTTTTCAAAATAAGAAGCGATTTCCATAATATAAATACACGTAGTAAACATGAAATTGTGATACCCAAATTTAGATTAACTAAAACAAGCAATTCATTTCTTATAAACAGTATCCGCTGCTATAACAAGTTTCCAAAGTCGGTTATAGAACTTAGCGATGGAAAGTTCAAAACCCACATCAAACGTGTCCTAACCAAAAAAGCATACTATAAGATTAAGGACTACGTTGAAGACAAGGAAGTTTGGCAATAATTCCTTCTGCACATGTGGCTTCCCTGATACCTCATTAACGGCATAACTATGTAAACGTCTATTAACGGCTCCTAAATTACGATTTTTATTTCTTTTTAGGGTTCCGTACCTCAAAAGGAAAAAACGGAACCCTTATAGGATCACTTCGTTGTCCGTCTGTCTGTCTGTCTGTCTGTCTGTCTGTCCGTCTGTCTGTCTGTCTGTCCGTCCGTCTGTCTGTCTGTCAGTCAGTCTGTCAAGACCCTTTTTCTCAGGAACGCGTCAAGGTATCAAGTTGAAATTAATATCAAATATGAAGGTCTATGGTCCCTTGAAGCTCTAAAAAAATCAAGCTTCCAAGTCAACGCAATAAAAAAATACGGTGATATAAGCGACATTATTGTGTCATATTTCGATACTCGCAAATAAATCAAAACCTATAGGGTACTTCCTGTTGACCTAGAATCATGAAATTTGGCAAGAAGCAAGGTCTTACAGCACAAGTATAGGAAAAAGTCCTAAAATTGTAAATTTGTAGTTTTATCACATAAAAAAAAATTGCGAATATCTCGCACATAAATCAAAATCTATAGGGTACTTCCCGTTGACGTAGAATCTTGAAAATTGGCAAGAAGCAAGGTCTTATAGCACAAGTAAAGCAAAAAGTTCGAAAATTGTAAATTTGTAGTTTTATCACAAAAAAAAAAAATTGCGAATATCTCGCACACAAATCAAAACCTATAGGGTACTTTCCGTTGACCTAGTATCATGTAAAGGAAAAAGTCCAAAAATTGTTAATTTGTAGTTTTATCACATAAAAAAATACATTTTTTCGAAAATGTAAGTTTGTAAACTTACATTTTCAAGTTGGAAAATTGACCGTGGCGATATATGGAGGACATGTTTTTCAACTACAATGTCAAGTTTGTTTTAGGGATAAATTCATCCCAACTACGGAACCCTTCATTGTGCGTGGTCCGACACGCACTTGGCCGGTTTTTTTTACATACTTTGACATATGATATGACCTACAATTTTAATTTAAAATATTTATTAGTGACTTGTGGACAGAATATTTATTCAGTTTTGTTACAGTTGTAATGACAATGTTGTCATTTGGTTTAAAAATGTAGGTTTTTATTTTTATTATTTTAGTAATATTTTATATAGATTCTTTTTTAATTTGTGAATGTGAGAACGTTGTAGACTTAATAGACTGTAGCTTTGTAAACTATCTTTTATTTTGTTAAGTACTTGGTACTTGTTAACGGGCCTACACTGTCCTCCCATACCTATTAACACTGTAACTTGGAAACATCGTTAAAGCCCACTTTTTTTAAAAGAGTAACCGTGGAGTTTCTTGCCGGCTCTTCTCCATAGGAAACGACCAATTGGAACCGTTGCACCTAGCTTCTGACGTTTCATAAGTGCCCATGTAGGTTTATGTGAAATAAAAAGAATTGATTTTGATTTTTATATTTGGAAAGCATAAATCATATATCAACTTAAACAGGTCATAGAATAGCTTGAATGCCGTAGCGGGGTCCGTTTCCTCGTATACGTCAGCAAAAGTGATAGCTTTGATGTTGTCTATGAATTTCTCAACATTTTCTTTTGAGTAATCTCGTTTAGTTGAGAACCAGTAATTTAAAATGCATGTTCGTCTAACTGGACATCGTAAGAGTTGTGCCGTATGATCGGATACCGCCAGCTCCAAGACTTCTCCTTTTGATCCTCGTACATTATGAATTATGTTATCTATGCAAGTCCCGCTGCATAACATAATTTTTGACGTTCAAAAATGCTGATTCTCAGCCTAGTTTGAATAAATGACTTTTGATTTTGATTTTAATCTTGTTGGAACTTTTATTTCAAATTTGAGATTGTATCCCGTTATAAGATATTTGAGTTGCTCTAAAGATGTGGTCTTTTTTAAAAGATCAATGTTGAAGTCACCGCACAGAATAAGTTTTTTATTAGTGTGTAATGAAAAAGACTTTAGGAGAATATTCAGGTTGTTGAAAAATATTTATGTCTTTATAATTATGTCCTTACTAGCTGTGCCCTTTTTTTTTTTTTTTTTTTGGGTGGGAAATCATCAAATAACTTCTCCCGCTCTGGGCGGAGCGGGAGGGCGTGTCAGACTTTTACTGACTAAAACCCACCCGTGTTCCTTCCGTTGCCTGTGTGCCAGGGCCACGATATCCCTTTCGGACAAACTCGCAACCCCGGCAGGCATTGGTCCTAACTGACCCCGTCAGTTTGTGCTGACATCTCTTTGAGGCGCGCGTGGAACACAACGCGCCGTCGACCCGGGCCTGGTCCTTATCGGACGGCGAGCTACCCATCGCTCACCGTCCGCAGGCCCGCGCCTACGGTGGCCGGAAATCGGCTTGCGACTCCCGACGCCCGGGGCGTCTCCTGCGGCGACTAGGGGCGCGAGGGCGCGAACCTTTTCTCACCCTCACGCGTTCCGCCTCCTCCTTCGCTAGCATAACTGCTTCGCAGAAGGAGGTGACGGCCTCCCATGCACTCTCGCTCCGAACCATGGCCTGAACCAGGCCCGGACGCGAGAGATCGCCGCCGCCGATCGCCTCCGTGAGGACACGGCGGTGCTCCGCCCAAGCTGGGCAGACCTCCACCGTATGCTCCACCGTGTCCTCCGGGCGATCCACACAGTGGTGACACCCGGGCGTTTCCTCCCGCTTAATCCTAAACAGGAACCTCCCGAAACATCCATGTCCGGTGAGGACCTGCGTCAGGCGGAAGGTGAGGACGCCGTGGCGCCTCTCCAGCCACTCCTCAAAGAGGGGACTTATCGCCACAATTGTGGCGTGCCCAGCGCTGGGTTGCGACAATCGCACTCTCCATGTCGCCATGAGATCCCTCCGGAGCTCCGTCCGCTGTGCCGCGATTTCTTGCGGCAGCGGAGTTATGCCCCGGAGTTTCGCCTCTTCGCGCCACACCCAAATGTGCGCGAGGACTTTCGCCTCCAGATCCCATGGCGGCAATCCGGCAAGGAGGCTCGCCGCCTCACGGGAGACCGTGCGGTATCCCCGTACCATCCTGATGGCCATGACCCTTTGGGACGCGTTCAACCGCTGCGCTGGTCGCAGCCTCAGAGAACGCGCCCACACCGGTGCCCCGTAAAGGGCCATGGACCGCACGATCCCCGCGTAGAGCCTCCGGCAGGAGGCGTTTGGACCCCCTAGATTGGGCAGGAGCCGCTTCAAAGCAGCCCCGGCCCGCTCCAGTCTGGGAGCCAAACGTCGAAAATGCTCCACGAAGTTCCACCAGCTGTCGAGGACGAGTCCCAGGTACTTCATCGTCGACTCAACGCCGATGTGAACCCCTCCCGCCGTTATCTGGGAACCCGACAGTGGCGCGTTCCGAGGACCATAAAAACACATGGCCTCGGACTTGCAATGCCACCTCGAGTCCCAATTGCCGGATCCTATCGACGATTGTCGCAACCCCACGTGCCGCCAGTTCGGCCGCCGCCTGATGCGAACTCCCTTGTGCCAGGACTAGCGTGTCGTCAGCGTAGCAGACTACGCTGACGCCACTAGGGAGGTCGGCACGCAGCACCCAGTCGTACCCGATGTCCCACAGATGCGGCCCCAGGACCGATCCCTGTGGGACACCGCACGACATCTCTCGCCGGTTCCACTCTCCTTGGTGACCGGGGTAGATGACGGCCCTGTCCGTCAAATAGGCCTCGACCACGCGACAGAGGTAGGTCGGCATCCGGTGATACCGAAGTGCCTCCCCAATGCAACTCCAGGGCAGGGTATTAAAGGCATTGGCGATGTCAAGAGACACCGCCAAGACAACCCCACCCCGGGCAACAGCATCCCCCGTAGTGAGGGCTCAAACGCGCATGATGGCATCCACCGTAGAGCGCCCCTTACTGAAACCAAACTGGCTCTCCGCCAAATCCGGCCCCACCCGCACCAGCCGCCCGACAAGGCGGTCTGCAATTACTCTTTCAAAGAGCTTGCCCACCTCGTCGAGCAGCATGATGGGCCGGTAAGCGGACGGAGAGTCCGCCGGGCGCCCTGGTTTCTTTATGAGGACCAGTTTCCCCGTCTTCCAACGAAGTGGAAACTGGCCCCTCTCCAAGCATGCGCTTAGGAGCCCCCTTAGTCGAGGCCCGAGAGCCTCCAAGGCCAGCACCCAGGCTTCTCCAGGCAAGCCATCGGGTCCTGGGGCGGTATTTTTGGCATTCAGCCTACGTACCGCCACTCTCAGATCTACCTCGGTCACCTCTGTAGCATCGTCGTCGTCGGTGTGGTCCGCATCTGGCACTGCAGGAGGCGGAGCCATGGGCGGGGGAGTATGTTCCCCTCGCGAAGGGAACAGAGCGCTCACCACGTCCTCCACGAGCTGGGGCCGGAGACTCTGCGTCAGCGGGGGAGCCCATGGGCGGAGTTTATCTCGCACCCATTTGTAGGGGCGTCCCCACGGGTCTCTGTTGAGAGTCTCCAACGTCTCCTCGCGGGCCAGTCCTCTGGCCCGCTGGATCTCTGCTCGGAGGGCAGTCTTCCCTGCTCTGTACCCCTCGTATAGCTCCGCCTGAATGGCTTCCGTATCCGGAGGGCGGATACGGAGCCTGCGGTGCCTGGAGTACCGGTGGCGCGCAGCAACGCAAGCCTCGCGTAAAGTGGTCAGCTCACGCGACCACCAGTACACCTGGCGCCGGGCACGTCCGGACTGGACCCGGGGCATTGCCACGTCACATATTTCGGCCATGGCCTCCCGGAACCACTCCGCCTCGTCATTGATGTCGGCAGGCCTGTTCGGTGATGACACCCAGGCCTGCACGATCGTGGCTTCCAGGAGGAGCTCCCGGTCCAGCTGCTTTAGCGCCCACCGCGGACCACTCGGGGTCTGTCGGACCGGCGCGCCCAAGGTCTGGGCGGAGACGTCAAACCGAATGTACCGGTGATCGGAATAGGTCTCCACCCCCTCCATGACGCGCCAGTCGATGACACGCGGTGACAGAGCGGGGCTGGCGAACGAGATGTCCACCACTGATTCGCCCCGCATCCGCACACACGTGGGGACAGAACCCCGGTTTAGGACGACCAGGCCTGTCTCCAGAGCCCAGTCCTCCACCATCCTGCCCCGTATGTCCGTATACCGGGAACCCCAAGCCACGTTCTTGGCATTGAAGTCCCCGAGGACGATCACTGGGAGGGGATGGTACCCGACGACGACGATTCTCAACTCCCCAAAGGAGTTGTGGAACTCGGCGAGAGTTCGGTTCGGGGAGAAGTATACTCCCACCACGACAATCTCCCCGAACCGAGCTGCCACGCAACCCCCTCCCCTCTTGACGGCCTCAAGGGACGGGGTACCGGCGGCGGCCGACGAAATAATGGTCATTGAGCCGCTCAGGTCCTCCACCCAGTCGTCCCTGGGCGGGACAAAGTACGGCTCAGCGACCACGGCGATGTTAATCGACCACTGCACCAGCCGCCGCACAAGCAAAACAATGCGGCGTGGCATTACAAGAGCCAGCCTTGTGACCGGGCTGACCACAGCGGAAACAGTGATCGCTGCGGTCCACCTCCGAGGTGCAACATGCTCCCACGTGGTTACCCACCCGGCAGCGGAAGCACCTCAGAGGTCTGGGTTCCAGCAGTTTAACCTGCGCGGATACCCAGCCCACCCGGAGCCTTCGGCCCTCCCCGGCTATCTTTTGGGCCGCCGACACGGGGCAGCTCACCGTAACGGTTTGCATCCCCATGTTATCAGGACGGATGGTGCCCGCCCTCACCTGCTCGGCAGAGCACCCTCCAGTCCTAGCCACGGCGGTCACAACTTCTTCCGCCGTCACGCAGTCGTCCAGGCCCAAAATGCGCATGTCAGCGCACTTGGTAGGCCTGGACACCCCGCCTCTTCCGCATTTAAGGACGCCCTGAGCCTTTCGGCAAGGGCGTCAGCGGTACGGCCTCTGGCCGCCCCGGGGATCTCCAGCATCCGAGCCCCCGTCGCAGTGACCTTCATTCGGAAGCCATCGGCGACGCCGATCTCCTCCAGGTTCACTGCCGCCCACGCCTTAGCGAGCACCTCCCGGTAGGTCACGCCCTTCTTCTCCGCTTCCGGCTGTAGTGTAATTACTACAGCCGCGGACTTTGGGGCGCGGAGCCTAGCCGCGGCGCTTCGCTTCTTGCGCCGTTGCCGCCTCTCCTTTCTATTGGCCGCCCTTTTGGCCTTACTCGCCCTCCTGTTCTCTCCAGCTACCTGCCATTCGGTATCCGCCGGAGAAGAATTGGAAGGCGGGGGTGGGGGTGGGGGCAGCCTTCCCGCCGCCAGGGCTGGGGGCCTCGCCCTTTGCACAGCTGCCTGCGCAGCTGTCCCGCCCTTCTTGGCCTTGGGCGGCACTAATTTCGCCGTCGCGGGTTTGGCCGCGGGTTTGGCCGTGGGATTTGCCGCGGCGGCGGCAAAGGTGGCTGGCTTGCTCGCCGCTAGTGGAGGGCGCAGGACAATGCCCTCCAGAACGGAAAACCGATTATGGAAGGCAGCCAGCTCCTGCCGCACCAGGGTCAGAACCCGGTCTTCCGCAGGCACGGGAAGACCCTGCCCTTGCTGCTCCACCCCCTGTCGTACCTCCTGAGGGCCAGCTCCTCGGATCCGGGCCAGGTCCGCTCGGAGTACCTCGTTCTCCTTTCGGAGAAGCTCCATAGCGGACGTCAGGCGGCCGACCTCCGCCCGCATCTCGGACATTTCGTCCGACGTTAGGCCGGCCTGAAGGGCCCTCGCTGCCGCCATAATGGAGGCCGTAGCAGCGGGTACGACCTTTTCTTTGGAGGCTTGTATCCTCTTCAAGGCCACACCCTTGATCGCGGCTACCACGATCTGCTCAAAGCTGCTGGCGACTCGCTCCGCCTTGGAGCCGGCAGCGGCGTCCAGCTCACCACCAGAGGTATCAGACAGCCCCTCCATTGGGAGCCTATCGGCTCCCTGGGCCGGCTCGGCTGGGCTAGCTCGGCTTGGCTCCTGGGTGGTGAGCCCTCTGCCCCCACCCCGTCCTTGGACCCCGCCCCGCCGGCCAATTTTCCTCCGGCCCGAGTTCAGCCCACCATCAGAGGACGACCCCTGGCCGTCCCCTGGCTTGGAGCGCTTTTTCTTCAGGAACTTTGCAGCCCCCACCTCCACGAGCTCCGGGCTCTTAAAAGAGCCCTTCGCGCCAGATGCAGCGTCGGACTCCGACCCCGCATCACTCCCTTCCTCTACGGCAACCGGGGTAGCCGGGCGCACAAATTGTGCTCGCGCCTTTGGCACTCTTTGTGCTTTTTCTTTCGGTGCCGTGGACGTACTGGGAATAAAACCCAGCGACTCCTCAGCACCGGTAGGTGAGCCACCCTGGCTCAATGCGTCTCCGAAAGACGGGTAAAAATCCGATTGGGATTTTGGGCGATCATTGTCCCCCCCAGAATACGAGGGACTGACCGAGCTGTGCTCGGTGAGGGATTCTCCTACTGCGGAGCAGCAGGTACCCTCCTGGGGTAGTTGGTTTTTATGATTCGCTTCCATTATTATTGCTGAACACAGCTTTGCCTTTTTTATGGGGTGGGGTCCCCAGACCACTCCTTCACCTCAGTCATGTCTGATGAGCAGACACGTACTAGAGGTGAACCACTCTTCCCACTCTCCAACGATGAGGAGAAAACGCGCGCCGTCCAGAACACCAACAACTGTTGAAGTCCTCAGACGGCGCGCCCCTCGCGGAAGTCAGATGACATTGACTCCGCCCCATGTCTCTCTTAGTCAGGTCTCTCACTTGAGGCCTTCCGGCATGAGTGACTCTACCGGCAAAGCCCCCAAGATCATTGAGACACGCAAGCCCCACCACGACGACAACGTGGAGACACACTCGGTGGGGAACTAGCTGTGCCCTGCGGTTTCACCCGCGTAAGTCTCGATACCGTGGGAATATCGGGATAAAAAGTAGCCTATGTCTTATTCCAGGGTGTCAGCTACCTCCATACAAATTTTTATCAAAATTGGTACAGCCGTTTGAGCATGAAGAAGTAACAAACAAACACACACACACACACACACACACGTACAAACTTTCGCCTTTATAATATTAGTGTGATTAAGTGGGCTCCTATAGACACACATCACAATGATGTTGTGGTCAGTGAGTTCCACTGCGCAACATTCAATTATATTAGAAACACAGTACTTCTCCACCGACTCCAAAGCTCTATACTTAATTTCGTTTCGTATCATTATGCACGTACCACCATGTCGGGATTTCCGAGTGAAATGTGCAGCAAGTGTAAAATTAGGAATATGTAACAAGTTAACATCAGTCAATATCATATTGTGCTCCGAAAAACACTCCACATCAATTATTTTTCCTGAATTGAATAGTTTATTAACTGCGACCGTAAACATATGAGATTTGTTCAAAAGACCATTTATATTTTGATGCAGAATATTAATATTTTTATACACGAAAAAAGTTTTCATGTTCACAAAGTTTTTCATCTGCAGAAGATTCAGATTGGGTCGATGATATCTCTGATATGGTTAACAATAAATTTTGAAAAATATTACGCATACCGCAGTCATTGATTTTTCTATTGAATTTAGAGAGCATAGTAAAGTCATAAAAAAGATTTAAATTAGAATCAAATGCAGTTGCATAGTTATGCGGTTGTAAGTCTAGATGTAATAAAGTCAAAGTCAAAGTCAAACCATTTATTTCAAATAGGCACATAAGAGGCACTTTTGAACGTCAAAATTTACAAAAAAAATAGAATTGATTCTAGTTGCCCCTTCCAAAAGGTAGTTTCGTATGGAGAAGAATGGGCAAGAAACTCCACCGGTACTCTTTTAAAAATGTTTTACAATATTTTGTTTGATTACATTAATTATATGATTATATGTGAAGACGATGCACCTAGAATAAAATTACTATACCATAATAGGTAAAACGAATATAAATTATTAAACGTCTCTATACGCCAATTAAACATCGTCGAGTAATCACTTAATTTGAAAGTAGGAGCACATAAGATTATGTACCCAGCCGTCATTGGGTCACGTTCCATTTTATGTTAAGTTCGATGTGTGAATCGGCTGTTAAAATTGTTCTCGTCTAATTTTATTTTTATTCTGTTTCCATTTACATAACTTTTTTTTTTTTTATAATTGTGAACCATTAGCAAACTCCATCTGTTCTATAGACATTTGTATTCTTTCAAAAATTCTGCCCATGTTCTAGCGAGTGGGGGGGTTAAAGGAAAATTTGTAGTAAGTATTTTTAGTACTTACGGTATTTTTTTAATTGTTTTACACTTGTATTTTAGATACGAGTATTCATATTATTTTTATATTTATATTATATATTATTATTATTATTCATGGATGATGTAGCTGATCTTAACGACAGCTTCTTCTCGTGTTCTTCTTCTACTAGTTTTGTTAGTGCGGACAGTGACTCTTCCATACCACTTACTTTACATGATAAAATCTCTTCTCTTTTTTCCAATGACGCTAAGAATCTGCATATAGCTCACATAAATGCTCAGAGTGTTCCTGGTCACTATTCTGACCTTCTCCATCCTTCTCTTCTTGATATCGGAATCCTTTTTGAAGCCATCTCTCCTCTCTACTCAATACTCACTCCCCGGCTTCGTCTTGATCCGCAACGATAGGACTGGCAAAGGTGGAGGAGGTGTTGCTATGTACCTACGTGCTGATTTACCATATAAGGTGGTCAGTTCATCTCCTTCTCGGTATTCTGAGTCCGCTGAATATTTGTTTCTTGAAATTGCTGTTCATCACACAAAAGTTTTGCTTGCTGTGCTCTACAGTCCTAATCTTCACATTGACTACTTTAATTCTCTCGACTCCACTCTCAGTGACCAACAATATAACGATAAATAACCAACGATAAAACAATGGGTGATTTTAATACTTGCTTGATTAAAAATGAATCTCGCTCTATTAAACTTCTTTCACTCTTGTCTTCTTTCAATCTTCAAGTTTTGCCTCTCTCTGCAACTCACTATTTTCCTAATTGTACACCCTCTTTTCTAGATCTTATGATTGTATCCTCTCCTAATAATGTTTCTTACCATGGTCAACTTACGGCTACTTTTTCTTACCACGATCTCATTTATCTTTCCTATCGTATCCGTGTTCCCAAGCGTAAGTCTCAGCTTTTATATCTTCGTAACTACAAGGGCATAGACTTGGAGGCTTTGCAGCGTGATGCCGGCGATCTCGACTGGACCCCTCTGGTCGAGATCGATGACATCGACGATAAGGTGAATTGTTTTAACGCAACCGTTCTCGGCTTATATGATCAGCATGCCCCTATCCGACGTGTCAAAGTTCGACATAACCCTGCACCATGGATTACGCTACAAATTAAAGAGCTTATGGCTCGCAGGGATAAAGCTAAGAGCAGATATAAGCGCAGACCTTCAGAGCTGAATCTCTCTTATTACAAATCCTTGCGTAATCGTTGCAGTCATTTGTGTCAAGATGCCAAGAGACGCTATTTCCACGATCAACTCATTAACCGCAGTTCCTCCGATGTATGGAGATTTCTCAAATCTGTAGGTATAGGCAAGTCACCTACCAACCAGTGTAAGGATGTGAACCTCAATGATCTAATAAACATTTCTCACTCCTTCCCTTTTCTCTTGATCCGTCTGTCAAAGCAGCGATACTGGAGAGTCTTTCTAGTTTACCGTTACCACAATGTGCTCACTTTAAACTTAGCGATGTTACTGAGGATGACGTTAAGAAATCTATACTTGCGATTACTTCTTCAGCAGTCGGTAATGATAAGTTGTGTTCAAGAATGATAACTCTTATCCTTTCCACGTTACTTCCTGTTCTCACTCACATCTTCAACCACTCATTTTCCTCTTGCTCATTTCCGTCCGTTTGGAAACAGGCTCACATAATACCTTTACCTAAAACTAACAATCCTACTTTATTAACACACTTTAGACCTATTTCTATTCTCCCATTTCTCTCTAAAGTTTTTGAGCACATAGTTCATAGACAATTATCACTATTCTTGGCGTCAAACTCGATAATTTCCCCCTTTCAATCCGGTTTTCGCTCGGGTCACAGTACTGTGACCGCGCTTTTAAAAGTAACTGACGACATCCGCTGGGCAATGGAGAAAAAGTCCCTCACTGTTCTAGTATTGCTTGACTTTAGTAGCGCCTTCAACTCAGTGGATTTCGATATTTTACTTGGTATCCTCAAATCTATAAATTTCTCTTCTTCCGCTTTAGCTTGGTTCGGTGCTTACCTACGGGAGCGCTCTCAGTGTGTTCGCCTGGAGGAATCCTTCTCCGATTGGTGTAGCCTCACGGAGGGTGTTCCCCAGGGTAGCGTCCTCTCTCCTCTTCTTTTTTCTATTTTCATAAACTTTGTTACCAGAGTAATCTCCTCTAGTTTTCATCTCTATGCAGATGACTTGCAGCTTTACCGACATTTTAATGTAGCTGACGCGGGTTCTGCAATTGCTGCTATGAATCATGATCTGGCTTGCATCAGCGTTTGGGCTAAGTCTTTTGGTTTGCAAATTAACCCAACTAAATCCCAGGCCATGATCATAGGTAGCAGATTCGTTCGCAATGTGGCTGCTGTTACATCTCTGATGCCTTTATATCTCGATGGTGTTCGCATTGACTATACCGAAACCGCCAAAGATCTGGGTGTCATTATTGACTCCAATCTTTCATGGCGTAATCAGGTCAACGAGGTCAGTCGAAAGGTACATTTCTCCTTTCATTCGCTGAAAAACCTTCAAGGTCTCCTGCCCTTGAAGACTAAAATTCATTTGGCACAAACGCTTATTCAGCCGATTATAGATTATGCCGACGCCTGCTATCTGGATGCTACTGAGGAGCTACTAAACAAGCTTGAGCGCATGCAAAACTTGTGCATTCGCTTTGTTTTTGGTCTTCGAAAGTATGACCATGTTTCTCACCTTCGCAAGGAACTCAAGTGGCTCCCAATCCGCCTTCGCAGGAACACTCGGATTTTATGTCTCCTCTTCAACATCTTACATAACCCGTCTTATCCTTCCTACCTGCGGGAGCGTTTTTCTTACGCTCGTCCTAGCGACGCTCCATGTAGATCGCACCTTAGATCCCTCCTTAAATCTCATCCTCATAAAACTAGCTACTATTCTTATTCCTTCTCGGTGCATGCTGTAAGATTGTGGAACTCACTTCCGCCTAGCATTCGTGATTTAAAAACAATTTCCTCATTCAAATATCAATTAAAAGAGCACTACCTTTCCTCTCAACTGTGAATATTTTAATATATATGTTTGTTGGCGCCACTGTTTCCGGTGACCAAACATAGCGCCAGAATCGCGAGTCAAGCGACGCACCGTGGGTCCAGTGCTGCCACCTGCGTCGCACCGGACGTTTAAACATTGCAAGCGAATCACTGGCTACCCGCATCGGCTGACGTGACTTCGGTGGGGATACCAAGTCTATAAAAACCCCCGAGCAAGCGGCTGGGAGTTAGTTCACTCGCGCTCGCCGTAGAAACAACATCTCTACCGTTAAATACTGCCATAGTGTAATTAATTAATAATTAGTTGTGAAGTAAAAGTGATTAAAGTGTTATTCATCTATTATTTATTGCTTTGAGTAGATATAACTTACATCAGAGGTGCTTCGAAACCAAGCCTACAAATGGGCCGAAAGTCGCGTGCCCGTCAACGGGAGTACAAAAGGAGGAAACATACAAAATCTTCGTCACCATCATCGTCAAGCAGTAAGTCCAGTAGAAGCTACACGCCTTCACCCATTCGTAAAAAAGTAAAGAAATCAAGTGATAGTCAAGTAGCGGGGTGCTATAGTATGGTTTTGAACTCAATGGTTCCAGAATTTGACCCCCTCACAGATAAAGTAAACAATTGGCTCAATATTGTTGATTTGCATGCTAAAACATTTAATTGGAAGGATCAGGTGATAATTTACCAGGCTGTCAATAAATTCAAGGGAACGGCAAAAACTTGGTATGACTCATTTTTAAAAAATGAGAGTTGTTGGGCTAGTTGGAGATGGAAACATTGGCGAGATAAAATATCGTTTACATTTCAAACAAAACGTAACATGTTCTCGTTGCTTAAAGAAATTATTGATAGTAAACCTTCAGCACAGCAACATTTGTATGAATTTTACTTTCAACAAAAATGTAAAATTGACAAGTTGAGTGTGAATTTTTCTGATCGGGACATCATTTCTATCATTACGGGTAATATCGACGATCCTAACATAAGTGCGTCGGTGGATGCCGGAAGTATAAATACATGCGACCAACTTGCATCTTTTCTCCACGGTCGTTTAAGTAGTTCTCATAATAAGAGTCACACCGCTGTCAGTGAACATAAGGTGCCTCAATCCTCGTTTAAACGAATCGATCTAGGGAATTCATTGAAATCGGAACAGTCGAGTCGTAATGCTGTACCAAATCAAAGTTTATCGGCTGTCAAAACCACAAAGCAGATAACTTGTTTCGGATGTGGGTCCATTTGTGAAATCGTCAAAGGGCAATTGTCATATTCTGGTACTTGTTGATGCGTTTACAAAGTTCATCTTTGTATTTCCGGTGCGTGATACAAGCACTGCTTGTGTTATAAAAGAATTAGACCACTTGTTTAAGATATTTGGCAATCCGCGAAGACTCATTACTGACGCTGGTCCTGCTTTTACGGCAAAGGCGTTTCAAACATATTGTGACAGCAAAAACATTCGTGCACACACTATAGCAACTGGCATGCCGAGGTCGAACGGACAAGTCGAACGCTATAATAAAACAATAGTAGAGGCACTGCGTTCATTGGGTGCAGATAACGACTACACACACTGGGATGATGTTTTAACGTGCTTACAACAAGGTATGAATAGCACATTGCAGAAAACCATTAATGCAGTCCCCAGTGAAGCATTTTTTGGGTACCGCCTTAGAACAGAAAGTGACATATTTTTACCCGAGCAAGAAGACATAATAGATATCACACAGCTGCGACGGGATATCGACACACGAATACAACTAGATGCTAGACATCAAAAAGAAAGTTTTGATGCAAAACGTTGTGTGGCCAAACAATATGAGATTGGGGACTTGGTTCTCGTAAAGGTGTCTAGCAAGGCTGGTAATGGCAGCAGTACTAAACTCCTACCGGTATTCAAGGGCCCTTTCAAAGTTACAAAAATCCTCGGAAGGGACAGATATCACATAGTTGACATAATAGGCAGCGAGCGATCACACAAGAAATATTCTGGTACTACCTGTGTAGAAAACATGAAACCATGGATTAAGATAACCGATTGGGATGAGGATGTTGGCGTGGTTGGTATGTACAAAAGACTAATTTAAAATAAAACATGAAAAGGTAAAATTATTGTTTATTTATAATTTAATAATACAGCTTTACATTTTGGTATAAAATAATTACTAATATGAGAATAACCCTTGTACAATATTTTGTTCTGCAACAATCACTAACTAATAACACTTTATTGAATAAAAATGTTGCAATGTAATGGCGTTTCCACTACAGAAACAAGTGAGGTTCGACCTTGAGCTTGTTATGGGCAAGAATGTGGTTCATGCAGATAAAAGTGGATGAACTGGAAAGCTTCGGCTATCATGTGGACTGCGAGTCTGAGCATGGTGGTGCGAAGTCAGGGATCACACTTTTGCATGTGCTATTCATTGGCTCAGTGGTGGGAACTCATTCTACATACGTAGCATAATACCTATTATAGTCATCAAAGCTAACATGTTTACTCTCTCACATTACAGATGACGGTGTGTCTAGGGACAGACACAGTTCAGGAGGGCCGGATGTTGGCGCCACTGTTTCCGGTGACCAAACATAGCGCCAGAATCGCGAGTCAAGCGACGCACCGTGGGTCCAGTGCTGCCACCTGCGTCGCACCGGACGTTTAAACATTGCAAGCGAATCACTGGCTACCCGCATCGGCTGACGTGACTTCGGTGGGGATACCAAGTCTATAAAAACCCCCGAGCAAGCGGCTGGGAGTTAGTTCACTCGCGCTCGCCGTAGAAACAACATCTCTACCGTTAAATACTGCCATAGTGTAATTAATTAATAATTAGTTGTGAAGTAAAAGTGATTAAAGTGTTATTCATCTATTATTTATTGCTTTAAGTAGATATAACTTACATGTTTGTATATATATGCTTTATGTATTTCTTTAGGTATATGTAAGTTTTTTTGCACGTGTGTACGTGTACGTATTCGTGTGTAAATTTTATATGTATATGGTATAGTATAGGTATATTTATCATTTTAGTTTAAGACTTTGCATATTCATATTTTTCTCTTCTTGTTCTCACACAATATTGTCTACATTTCTTTTTCATTTCTCCTTTCGCAGGTCTGCTGGAAGAAATTTCTTAAGAAATAAGCAGTACCTTTGTACTAGTATTATAATTATGTCGTATCTCTCTGTATTTTACTGTGTGTACATAAATAATAAAATAAATAAATAAGATTATATTCGTATTCTGCACTGTCAGCAATGTCTCCCTTAGTTTTATGATGATATTAACATAATTTTCAGTATGCAAAAAGTCTTCTTCTCCAATTAAAACAACACAATAGTCATCCATAGAATAATCAATTAGTTTTTTATGTAGGTCTTCAATAAGTCGAAGTGTATCACAATTAAGCGTGACGTAATGACATATTTGAAAGTCTTTAAATATCTCTTCAGCTGTGGACAGAACATTGTTATTTTTATTCGCACTAACAATACACAGTTTGCTTTTTATGGGAATCGAAGTATGGTCATCAGTTTCTTCCTTCTGTGTTGTTGTATTATCTAGTTCTACTGATGAAGCATTAATCGTGTCTTGATTTTTTGAAAATATTTGTGTCTTCCTTGTCTTCTTCTGTGACTTTGTTTGAGAATTTGGGCGCGGAGTAGATGTAAGTGAGCTTTTATTAGGAGTTCCCACTTTACTCGTAAATTTTTTTGTAACCTTTTTTAGTACATCATTTTTACTTGATAATTCATTTACAGATTTTTTAAGTTGAGTATTTTCTATGTTTAAGTTCTTTATTTCTTCGTGTGCCGAATTAAGTTGTGAAGTAAGTTGTTCAATTTGGTTTTGTAGTTCCTGTATTTGTATATTGTTTTCGTCACTTGTTATATTTGGTAAGCTACTAGTGCTGCCATCTAACTTCGAACTATTAATATCATTTTCTTCGGACATGTCTAACGAACGTGTCTTTGTTTTGCTAAACGTAATGTTGTCAAAGAAGCTCATTCTCTATTGATAATGAATAATAACTTCTGATAAAAATTAAAAAAGTTATGCAGTATCTGAGTTCCGAACTCGCGCCTTCCGCTTATACTCCGACCGTAGTAACCACTAAGCCGTCTGATTATTAAACATGATTTCGAAATTGATCTTATGTTAGTAAGCGTATGATTCCGTTACTTTTTATTTGGATATTGGCGGTGAATTGAAAATAATTTTATTGTTTGATTTATATTTATATTTTGTTAAAAAGTTTTTTGTTGTAACTCATTGTTTTGGCTTCACTGCTTGACTTTGAGTAGTTTTTTAAATGTTCACCAACGTAATTATTATCACTTTAAACGATAATTCACTTAAGAATGACATTTTAGTCTTCTTTTACATTTACAGCATCTGGATAATAATAATAATAATAATATATTTATTCAAAATTACAAGGTATAAAAATGTGTAGAGTTTTGCTTAAATGTAAATTATATCTTATGAATTACGTGCCTGAACTAGGTAATCCTGTGTTTCAGGCGATAATAATGTGGTTTGAGTATTGTAGTCCACTTTCACTAATTAACTACATACTTCAAAGCACTTAACATGTACAGAAACTAATTTTAATTATTATTTAATACGGAGCTGTTGTTAACGAAGTGACAGTGACGCCACCATTAGGCAGGCATTCGAAGCTAGGAACAAAGGGGGGGTGGGGGGGCTAATTTGGATATAAAGTCTTCCAACCAGGTACTGTGGTGATTGGTAGAAATATCGGGAGACTGGCTGTCACAAGCTCTGCGGTAGATTTTAATTTTTTTCCATACAAGGGAAACTGGAGAACGTGGAGACAGTGACTCGGAAAACTTAAGCCAGCCACATCTTTTCTTTCTTACCAATAACCTACAAGTCGTTGCAGAAGTCTTTTTAAAATTTAAATATTCGGGCATATTTATACTAGAGAAAAAGGTGTTTTCAGCTTCTTTACGTTTGCGGACGCCATCAGTGCATTTATTTATTATTATTATAATTCATTTTAATCAAGTTTCATTGGAATTATTCATCAAACCTACTGTCAATGGTGTATTTTAAGTGTACTATACCAATTAAATCAAGTGAACTCATCAGCTATTTCATTTGCCACCGATGTTCAAAATCAATATTCCGGCTGCAATTCGAACCCGCCAGTCGGAATGAACATTATTTGGTGGCCCATGAGGGGAACCAGGAAGAAGTCATTGGTTTTATAAGTGGAAAACCGCTATCGCGTTGTCAGCGATAGTTATCTCATCAAGTTTCATTTCAACGTGATTCAACACGAATGAACCAAGGGTCGCCATTGCTGCATTGCTGCGGGGCGTCGTCGTACCTGAGTATTCAAGTCAATTCGTCAATCATCATCATCGGTTAATCGGCGGTACTAATCCTGTTCATCGGATCGGAAGTCATCATTCATCATTGGTGATAGAAACATTTCATCGGCTCGAGCATAATTTGGTGGTAACTTTGGCGCCAACCGCACAAGTACATCGCAAATTATCGAGTCACGTCAAACGTCAAGTGTCAGTGTCATCAAACTTTTGAGTTACGTCAAGTGTCAGTGTCGTCAAACTTTAAGCCCGGTTGATTTATCCTCTTCTTTGAGTGCTCGAACAACATTCCACCTTTAGATTTATATAGTCGCCTCCCTAAATTTAAGATCCCTCTTCCGACAAATTTTTCCTCCTTACTAACATATTCCTCTCAAGATCTGCTTGTGGCGCTGATGACCTTCATCCGTCACAATAACATAAAGTTATGAACTATTACGTTTGTGTGGTTGTGGTATGCGTATATTTTATGTTTTAACAATTATAATATTTATTTATTTATTTTTTGTTTGTTTCAGTCCCGTACTAATCCAACAAGATCTACATTGTGTTCAACTGTATCAATCAATCGAAGAGTTTTATTAGTTTTTATTTTATTTTCTTCATATAATTGTTTTATTTTTATTTTTATTTTCATGCACACTTGTTTTCCCAACTCACTTTAGACATTGGCAGAATAGTCGACACCGGCTTTGCTTGCCATACAACAAAAATAGAATAGAATAGATTTATCCTCGTAATTTAAGTTGTCTAATTTCTATAGAATGGTGCCGATTCTGTTGTCACAAAATTCTCTAAACTAGACTAAAAATCACCAAAATTTAGTTTATTCCTGTCAAACGACGTTTCCCATTCTGAAATTGACTAAAGTGACGCAACTTAACTATATTATAGTTTGACAGCACTAATGTCATTTTAGTTACTCAATTTAGTGAAAATGGCAATTTTGCTATTCTGAATTTGACGTTTTTCACCTAAAATTAGGATTAGTGCCGATTCTGTTGTCACAAAAATCTCTAAACTAGACTAAAAATCACCAAAATTTAGTTTATTCCTGTCAAATGACGTTTCCCATTCTGAAATTGACTAAAGTGACACAACTTAACTGTAATAAAGTTTGACAGCACTAATGTCATTTTAGTTACTCAATCTAATGAAAATGGCAATTTTGGTAGTCTGAATTTGACGTTTTTCAGCTAAGATTAGGTTAAATCGACTATTTTTAATCGCGATTAAAAAAGTGTGGAATAAAATTAGTTGTCATGAACTAAAATTTACAAAGTACATTTCTCTTCTAGTTCTTGAAAGTTGGGATGCTTTTGTTGAGTTGGGAGTCTTTTACAAGTTCAAGCTACTGCTTGCTAAGCTGAACTTGTAAAAGACTCGACACGGGTAAAGCATTCCATAACCATACTGGGTTATGGAATGCCTTACCCGTGTAGTTATGGTGTACTCAATCTTTGTCCACTTTTAAAATTCTGGTAAAAAAATACTTCCTCTCTCCTTAAACATCATCGTTACAGAATACAGTTCCTTGCTCTTGTTTCATGTTTATTATTGTTTATATATTCATATAGATAAGTGTATGCTTTATGTATGTATATTATTGTATAAGTAAATGGTACACCACTGACTACCTGTAGTATTCTCGTCTTCTCCCTTTAATCCATCCTAAGGCTGTAAAAGGTCGCTTTTAGCGATAAGACCACCCATTGTGTCACCCTATGTAAACTTTTAACATTTATTTCTGCAACTTTTATGGTCTGCATAATAAAGAGTATTCTATTCTATGCTTGTGAGTTTGGAAAATCTTAAATAATTTAAAAAGCTGTTGTCAATTTGCCAGAAAGTTAATAATATAATTATTGTTAAGTATTAGAATACAATACCGCCTACTACAATAAGATTTAGGAATGAAGTGGATAAATCCATTTTTCAGATTCTGTGAAATATGAAATAACAATTTTTTTGAAACTATCAAGAAAGAGTTAAGTTGGACATTACAAGACTGTTCTAACCCATCGAAAATGGCAGAAGAAAGAAAAATATTTAGACTCCCTAGATCAGGAGTTTGCTGAAGCAATAGATAAATAAATAATTAATTTAAGTTACTGCAATGCAGAGGCTACTTATTTTCTAAATTTATTAATTTCACAAAATTGTTGCAAAAAAACTGCTGGCATGAGCGCATGTTATTCAAGGCACATATTTAATGTCACTTGTGGGTAGTTGTAACAGTTACACAAAGAAAAATTAATTTGCTCTTATTTGAAATTCAATATAATTTAATAGAAACATTATTTACAATTATATAAGCTATATTTTAAAACTTCATAGTTAGTACCTGCTTGTGTAGCGTTATCTCTTCACAATATAATTATTCTCTTACAATCTACTATCACTTCACTTCATCACAATGGATCCTCTAACAAGCACTCTGAGTAAATTAAAGGAGTTGTTTCTCACATAGATGTCCGCCTTTGAAGATAAACTTCAGAAGGCCCCTCCATCACCTGTCACAACTTCTTAGGAGTTTGGACATTCATCACGCAGGCTCTCAGCAGTGTTCGGCAACAGGTGGAGCTACTTGCTCGCAGTGTCAACCAAATTGAGATGTAGGGACGAAGGAAGATCTTAGGTAATAGGTAAAACGGGCTGGTTTCCGCAACTCCACGTCAATATGCGCGTATTCTGCCTACTTCAAGGAAGATCTTGCTGTTGCATGGTGTCACCAGATGGGACGTGCAGTAACTAATGAAATCAGGCCTATCCTGATCAAGCTAGGCAGTCTTGCGCTTTGGGATAAGATTTGGTTTTCCAAAGCCAAATTAAAGGCTATAGGCGACACCATTAGCCAAGTTCCTAACAAAGGGGGTGGCATGATCTGTTCTTGGCTGCGAGAGAAATATGCGGTGTCACCAAGAGCTGGACTAAGGATGGCTGCGTGTATGTCTTTGGCCCCAATGATTCGCGGCATCGGGTTGAGACCCTTGCTGAATTGGACAAGATTGCGCCGAATCCCAGTGAGCCCGAGCGGAGTGATCCAATAACGGATGTGCCAGCTTCTGTCCCGTTGCTGCTGCGAGGACCGCTAGCTTAAAGCGTGCTGCTTTTTTGAAGCAGTGATTTCTTTGTGATGTTTTATTCAAAGTCGGGGTATTTTTATATCTTTAATTTTTTTTATGGTGTACATAGAATAATATAATAAATGTTTTGTACTGTGCTGTCTACGGTACTGTGCTAAGTACAGTATTGAGCTATTGATTCAAGTCACAATGTTGTCACTGTCAGCTGTCAGTGTCAGTCATTACCCATGTCAGTTTAATTCCGTGCGTTCCGTTTTTCGTAAAGGTGGAATGGCAGACTGTGTTTTGGTTTTCTTGTTGTTTTATCTCTGAAATGTTTTACATATTATTTTTATATGCTTTTGTTTAACTCTTTTTACCCGGACTGAGTAAGTAGGTTTTAATTATTTTGATTGAATAACGCAACCGGCAGGTGGACTAGTTATTGCTCCTACAGACTGGTGCGACAGGCATTGCGACAATTCTCGCGCCCGCGATATCGCACCAGTCTGTAGGAGCCTTTATACGATTTATTTTTATTAGTCTGGTAAATATTTATGTCTATCGATGAAAGCAGTGATAGTAGTAGTTTTTTCTCTATAACAAGCAACGACGACGACAGTTTCGTGAGTACTCTTCTCTTGCAGCGCAGTGTTCGGATGTTCCTAAGAATTTTAACGTTATACATATTAACGCTCAGAGCATTCGGGCTCATTTCCACGATATGCCGGCAAGCTTTAACTGTAAGAACGTACAGACGCCAGCAGATCAAGCTACCCGAAACTGTCAAATTTTCCCAATCAACCTTGAACCTTATGTTGTTGGGTTAAAGTTGAAAATTTATTGAAGAAATTTGACAGATTGTAGTAGCTTGATGTGCTGGCGTCTATACATGAATGCATAAGTCATGGCACCGCTAAATCCCTGAACTTATTTTTCCTTATTTTTTACCTTATTTTTCTGTCGTATAAAATTCGTTCACCTAAGGCTAAAGCTAAGAATCTCATGCAACGCAATTTTGGTGGAATGATCTTTGCAAGGATGCCAATAATATAGATTGGTGCTGGACTGATTGCCTCTGGATCAGTCAATGAGCAAGTTAATATTTTTATGACTAAACTTATCGAGCTTTACGATCACCACGCATCTGTTCGAGCAGTTAAGGTTGACATTTGCCAGCGCCATGGCTCACGAATAAGATAGCGCTACTACACTAAAAAGTTATGGCAAAGTTTAAAAAGCGTGGTGCTAATGACGCTATTTTTGTCAAAATTCAAAGATTTCTACAAGCATGAATTGACTCCTATTCACCTTTTATGTTAATTTAAACAATATGGCTGCCTAACCACCAAAGTGGAGCTGGAAAATTGCAACCAGTGAAATTTCACAATCATTAACACCGGTTTCCCAGTTCGATTTCGTCGACAGACCTTATCTAGAAATGTGATTTAGAATTTCCCGCTTTTGCGAGTTTTCGGTGTCATCCACCAGGACGCCCCCAATGCCGTACCATTTTATTTGTACGGACTTTTTATTCTTCTCTCCAGAGTAAATATGTTTCTTGCCACCAACCAATTGATATGGCAAACAAACAGACAAATTCAAGATGTCCTTGATAGAGCTTTCCTACGGTGACGAGAATACTGGAGATTTTCAACTTACTGAACACCAAACCGGATTTTCTTTTCTCGAGATCACATTTTTATTAGAACATTTGCTTTATTACGCTGAAATAAAAAGCAAGATAATCATGCTATAAAGACGCCGTCATTATGTTATCTGTATTTTATTTGAATCATTATTGATAAACAATAGATGATTATTATGATTTTACTCAGGCTTTTATGCATTTCGGATCATTTCGTTCACTTTTTATTTTATTTCCCAACAAATCTTGGTCTATGGTTTATTCAACTTAGCGATTGTCAAACTCGATTATAGTTGTGTCTAAATTGTTTCTAAGTTTAGTGAATCTTGTTTTCAGAATAGCTTTTAAGAATAACTAAACTAAAACTAAGAAATTTTAGTGATAGTTTAGTTTAGTTCGGTGTACAAGAGAATCGGCACCAATAGTGGTTTAAGTAAATCAAAACAATGCCTTCAATTGAATATACTAAGTGCAAAGCACAGTTCATATCCAAACATCGTATGTTAACCGATTTCTACAATACTATCGATCTAAATAGATCATCGATTTCGGCCAGTGTAGCTAAACGCCAGTTTGACAAATATTATGGCGAGTTCATTTCAGCCTATGAAAATTTACTCCAAATGGAAGAGGTTCAAGAAGAGGAGTCGGTCAAGTTTAATGCGGATTTCTCCCAAATTAACGAGTACCTGCTAAGGGTGGAGCAGGCTCAATCGGAAAGTATTCAGACACCAAAAATCAAAGGTAACCAATCAGATGTAAATGCTAAATTACCATTCATCGAGCTACCCAAGTTTTCAGGTAATATAATGGACTGGATTCCATTCTTTGACCTATTTCACTCATTAGTTCATGATCGTGCTAATTTATCAGATGCTGAAAAGCACTATTATCTCCGTGCATCACTCCAAGATGAGGCATTGTCATTAGTCAGACAGTTACCTATGGATGATGCCAATTATGAGGTAGCTCTTAATCTACTAAAAGGTAGATATCATAATACTAGGTTATTGCTAGATACCTATATTGATAGGATTCTCAAATTACCTACAATTCAACCTCAATCTTCAACCCTTAGGAAGGATATATATGACCCACTTAGAGAGTTTATTCAAGCTCTAGATAAATTAAAGGTGCCTGTCAAAGAGTGGTCATATTTAATACTTTTCATAATTTTACAGAAGTTACCTGTCAGGATCAGATCATTGTTTAAGGAACGATATGGCAAGGATCAGGCGAAACTGCCAACCCTAGATCAGTTAATGGAGCTCCTGGATGAGCAGTGCAGACTGCACTTGACCATCACTGAAACTGAGCACAGATCACTCCCGTCAAGAAGGAGAGCACCTCACCAGCAGTCCGATGCAACTGCAGGACCCTCATCACAGAGACATTCACATCAGGTGACTTCAAATTCAACTGAATGTTCTTACTGTCACAGGCCATTACATAATTTATATAGATGTCAAAAATTCAATGCACTTCATCCTAAGGCTAGGAAATCATGGGCATTCGAATCAGGTCACTGTTTTAGGTGCTTGAGGAAGCACTATGCAAACGAATGTACCCATAAGAATTGGTGCAAACATTGTGGATCCAAGGATCATAATTCACTCTTATGTGTTGACGAGCAGCGCTCTTCATCAAATACTGGGTCACAGGAGACCAGTAGAAGACCACAGGTGCAGTCAACATCATCAAGTGATCACCGCAGTGAGTCTGGAGTTGTATCTCAGGCTCAGTCGAGCCATCACCAGGTTGGACAACAATCACCAAGCAATCAGGTATCAGAGATACCATTTCACTTAAACCAAGGGCCTCCTAGGGCAGGAGAACGTGCGGCTCGAGCTCAGCTTAAGTTTCAAGAGTTGCGTTTTGGATCCAGGCTCAGTCCTGATCAGTTTGAATGAGATGAGTCTACTGTTGGTGACAAGAAGCTTCCATTGCCTATAACCATATGTCCAACTGCAGTGGTAGGAATAAAGGGGGGCGATGGACGCTATTACAAGGCTAGAGCCTTATTAGACACAGGGGCAAGTGTCTCAATCATTACACTATCATTGGTAAATAAATTGATATTGCACCAACAGTCTAATAGTACAGATATATATGGGGTAGGACATAATAAGGTTGATTTACCGGGTACCTTATCAAAATTAATTATCAAACCAATTGGCAAATTAGTGCCTATCATCAGTACAGTAGCTGTAGTCATGTATTCTATATCAGCAGAGATGCCTTCATATCCTATGAACTGTAGGCATTTAATAGATGATAATAAGATCATATTAGCAGATCCGGACTTTGACAAACCACAGGAAGTGGATCTTATACTTGGAACGGATGTTTTAAACTATGTATTTGAAGGTTCTAAGATTTCATTAAATATTCCAGGGCTTTTTGCATATAAAACCTACTTTGGTCATGTCGTCATGGGATCACTACTCTATTCCATGAGTGACAGCTCACCAAGAGGATGTACATCAGTTCAAGATTATGGGGTCATGGCGTCCAGGCTTGAGGAAGTTCTCGAGAGGTTCTGGAAAACGGAGGAGCCACCAACTCAGCCAGCTGTTCATCCGGAACACATGGAATGTGAACGGTTGTATAATTCTTTTGTCAGTAGAATGCCTGATGGCAAATACATGGTAAGGTTGCCATTGTTATCTGAGAGGCCGGTGTTAGGTGAATCAAGGGCATTAGCTATGCAAAGGCTCAAATCATTAGAGAGAAAACTGGATAAGAATCCTATATTTGCTTCTAAATACAGAGAATTCATGGACGAGTATGAAAGACTAGGTCATATGTCACTATCAGGGTTTCAATTTGATTCAGAGCATTTCATTATACCTCATCATGGTATATTCAAGAAAGATACTGATAAGCTAAGAGTTGTATTTGATGGGAGCGGGAAGACTTCCACAGGAATTTCATTAAATCAATGCCTTCACAGTGGTAGGCCACTTCAGAATGATAATATTACAAAAATATTGTTGAATTTCAGAAGACATCAGATCGTCTTTACGACTGACATAAAGATGATGTTTAGGATGACATGGATACACCCTGAGGACAGGAAGTACCAACTCATACTATGGAGGAGAACTCCATCAAAGCCAGTTAAGGTATATGAACTAAATACTAATACTTATGGACTAAGGTCAAGCCCATACATTTCAATTAGAACACTATTGCAATTGGCTGATGATTGGGAATCAGATCATCCCAACTCCCATGCAGCAGAGACTATTCGAAGTCAATTTTTTGTTGATGATATATTAACTGGAGCAGATACAGTATCAGATGCAAATAAATTAAAGGAAGAACTCAAGCAATTAATGAAGAGTGCAGGCTATGAGCTTCGAAAATGGTCATCAAACAATGACAAGGTATTGGAGGACTTGCCAGGCGATCATTGTGAACAATCACGTCAATTTGATTCCCAGGATAGGAGCTTCATCAAGGTATTAGGAATTCAATGGGATCCGGTTTCGGATTCGTTTTCTTATCAGCTCAATATACCCACGGGACATGCTACTACTAAGAGAAGTATACTGAGTACCATAGCTAGGCTATTATGATCCATGCGGATACTGTACTCCCATCATATTGAGATTTAAATTACTTCTTCACGGACGGACTTAACTGGGATCAACCAATCAGTGATTCAATTCTTGAGCATTGGAACAATCTTATCAATGATCTCAAGTATCTTTCATATTTACATATATGTGTTTCATTACCAGAAGCGGTGTCATACTCACTTCATGGATTTGGAGACGCTTCCGAGCTAGGATATGCAGGGTGTGTGTATACCTTCGAAGTTTGGATTCATCAGGAAGAGTTATGGTGCAACTGGTCATGGCTAAATCAAGGGTTGCACCTAAGAAAACTACTCAAACTATACCCAAACTAATTAAGTGCAGCACATTTAGTATACAAACTATTAAATCATGTAGCTGAGGCATATGAAAATTCAATTCATATTGACAGTATAAATGCATGGTCAGACAGCTCAATTGTATTAGCATGGCTAAATACGAAACCTCATATGCTTCAGACTTTTGAATGCAATAGAGTCCAGGAAATTCAAGGTTCTAAAAGAAATATGGTATGGAGGCATATCAAATCAGAATTCAACCCAGCCGATTGTGCATCCCGGGGCATGTCAGCTCAGGATTTACTGGATTATGACAATTGGTGGTCTCCCAAGTGGCTTCTTCATCAAGAAAGGGACTGGCCTAAGTCAGCTATCATCATACCAGACAATTTACCAGGATTTAAGAAACTCATTCGTATCACCACACCAACAGAGTCATGGAGTCAGTCATTATTATCAAGAGTCAGTAAGTTCAGTAAGCTTATCAATATCACAGCATTTGTACTTAGGTTTACTCGCAATCTCAGGCTACCTAAGTCACAAAGAAACCTCAGAAATATATTATCTATTGAAGAAATAAGAGAAGCCACAAAATATTGGATTAAGGAAATACAGTCACAGTCATTCAGTGAAGAAATTGCATTGCTGAAGAAGGGAAAATCAGTATAAATAAATGATAAATGATAAATGATTTATTTCTGTAAGTAGGTTTGTACAAACACTTTTACACGTCAATCATATTAAAAAAAACTAGATGAGGTCGGCGTTTCGTATCCGACTACTCTGAGAAGAAAGGCCGAAAAAAACTCAGAGGTCACAGTCTCTTTTTAAAGTCCAGACATAATCTTGGTCAGATCATGTGAAGACCATGTAGATTGGTGCCTGAAATGATCTTTTGACGAAAGAACCACACAGGTTGAGGGGACCTGTCCAGTCAGTGCACGCATTTGTCAGTAGTCGTGCAGCTCAACTAAGAACTTAAGGAGCTCAACGATTCAACGAACAATACCAAAGAAAGGACATTTGGGTAGGCCGCATAAAATCACTCAAACTGCCAGACTATGATAAAAACTAAATGAGAAAAAAAAGGAAAATGAACAAAAACCCACATAGTCTTCACATTTACAATACTTAAAACAATATAATACTTAACAAAGTAAATATTCATGTCATTGTATATATAAAATTAATCACTGTCAATGTGTATATAAAATACGGATATAATCTTGGTCAGATCATTTGAGAACCATGTAGATTGGTGTCTGACATGGTCTTTTGACGAAAGAACCACACAGATTTGAGTGGACCTGTCCAGTCAGTGCACGCATTTGTCAGTTATCGTGCAGCTCAACTCAAAACTTAAGGAGCTCAGCGATTCGACGAACAATACCAAAGAAAGGACAATTGGTTAGGCCGCATAAAGTACTCAAACTGCCAGACCTGCATTAAAAATTTTTTTGATTGAGAATAAAAATAAAAAAACAATTCACAAATCACACAAATCACGTATGCAAATCATTGCAAAAATTAAGTATATTTACGGATCAAGATGGATTAATCAGAGTAGGTGGACGATTAAGAAGATCAGAATTGCCATATGGGGAACGTCATCCCTACTTACTACCTAAAGACCATAGGTTTGGTCAACTTTTAATAGAATATTATCATCGGTCATACTGTCATGCAGCAACTAATGCTTTAATCGCTATCCTTAGAAGAGAATATTGGATCACATCAGTCAAGCGTCAGGTTTCTAGGGTCATAAGGAAATCTTTAGTATGTTTCAGGTTCAATTCGTCAATTCAGCCACCTTTCATGGCAGACTTACCTGCTGATAGAGTCACAGCAGCTCGCCCATTCTCAGGTGTGGCTACAGATTTTGCAGGACCCTTTTTGGTAAAAAGCAGTCTGCTCAGGAATGCAAAGTCAGTAAAGGCTTATCTATGTGTCTTTGTATGCTTGGCCACAAAGGCTGTTCATTTAGAAGTGGTTTCATCATTATCAGTGGAAGCTTTTATCACTACATTCACCAGGTTTGTTAGCCGCAGGGGGCTACCTTCACTCATTAGATCAGATAGGGGTACAAACTATGTTGGAGCTAATAACTATCTCAAGGAAGTAAATCAGTTTTTAATTAATAACGAATTATTACTTCAGGAGGGATTTAGGAATCAGAATATTAGATGGGAATTCAACCCGCCAGCTTCACCTCATATGGGGGGGTTATTTGAAGCTGCTGTCAAAAGTGCGAAAAATCTATTGAAAAGGGAGGTAAGAGATACTATTTTAACCTTTGAGGAACTCACCACCATATTATCAAAAATAGAGGCCGTTCTAAATTCACGTCCAATTGTGCCGATGTCAGATGATCCTTGTGATTTTGAAGTATTAACTCCAGGTCATTTCTTAATAGGCCAACCACTTGTGGCATTACCTGAGGTACATTGGAAGGATACTAAGATGTCACGCTTATCACGGTTTCAGGTAATTCAAAAAATGTATCAAAACATATGGATTCGCTGGCACTTAGAGTATTTAAGTACCTTACAGGCTCGTAATAAATGGTATAATCAATCTGAAGGTGTAAAGATTGATGATTTGGTCTTAATCATAGATGAGAATTCACCTCCACTTCAATGGAAACGAGGTAGAGTCATTGCCTCCTCCCATCGCATCGCATTCCTCTTCCCCCGGACCGCCTGAAGGTGTAGACGTGCCCACAACCCATTTTTAACAGTTAATATAAAATTAAATACAATTTTAAAATAATTGAATTCGCATAAAAAAATAGGAGTGCATCAAGTCAGAGGAGGTTTGCTACAACGAAGTTCCACACGCGTACATGAGCGCCGAAGAATCAAGCGACAGCTGTGCGTACTTATAGTGCCCTGGTACTTCAACTGATTCGCCTAATACAAGGTACTGTGACTCATCATTACACAGCAGACGGGCGCACGCGCACGAAAGAGACAGAAGTAAATAGCTGATCTCCGCCCCATTATATACATCACTAAGCGCATGACGACAGCTGGCGTATGCGACAAACTTCTACAGTTTATGGTCTCCTAGTACCTCATCGTGCTACTCATACTATTTAGACGCGCAAGAGACCCTCAATATTATAAATCTCGCTTCAGTACATATTTGAGATAAAAAAATAGGAGTGCAGAACATTGTGGAGGTATCGGTACTACGTTGTCAAACGCTACGTACAACAGCGTCGTACGTGTGCGCCTAGTACCTGGTTCACCTTGGCTGATCCCGCCCCCATGCGCTGACGCACGTTGCCATCTTGGTTTGTGCACTAGCCACACCCATATATCACGCCATTAGACGACGCAGCGCCCCTGCCCCGCCCACTCATTAAGCAACGCTAATTACATCTTTATATTCCTGGTGTCCTAATACTTATGGAGTCAACAATGAACAAGTCGCTTTCGGAAACTGACGTTAACCAGTCGGAGCTAAGTACACCCCCAAACTATGTGTTCCAGCGGATGAAGAGAAGCCGAGACGACATGGAAGACTCCCTTGACAGGCAGTTAGGGGAGTTCAAGGAAGAGATTAGAAAGATGCTGGGCCTCTTCTCCGAAAAACATGAACAAGAGACTCAGCGCATTACTACTACTCTAAACGAAATCCAGAAATCTAATAACAAAATAGAGAGCTCAATTGCTTATCTTACTGCCCAAAATGAAGATTTTGGAAAGAAAATTGAGCAACTAGAAAGTCAAGCTAAAGAAGACAAAAATTACATAAAAATTCTAGAGGATAAACTTGAAATGATGCAAATCAGCAATCAGAAGACTAATTTTGTAATAAAGAATGTACCAAGAAGAGCAAACGAAATTAAAGAAGACCTGATTGAAATGGCTATGTCTCTCGCTAAAAACCTAGACTGCACTTTCTCAAAACACGACATAAAAGACATATATAGAACGCGTGCGAAGAATAGTGAGTTAATTAACACGCCAATAATTGTCGAAACCGGCTCGACTCTAATTAAGTCAGAAATTATGAAAATGGGTAAGGCATTTATTATTAAGTTTAAATCCAAGTTATGCTGTAAGCATATAGGATTTAAATCGCAGGAAGATACTCCTATCTTCCTCTCTGAGCATCTTACTTCAAAGTGTTCTCGCCTGCATTTCCTTGCTCGGGACTTAACCAAATCTGGTCAATTTAAATTTTGCTGGACCGCTTATGGGAAAGTTTTATTAAAGAGAGACGAATATTCGCCAACTATAACTGTTAGAAATGAGCAACAGATTCATCAGCTAAAAATCAATAAGTGACTAAGATATATCGATTTCCTAATAAGTCTTAGATGGTTACTACGGGAAGATATCATGTTATTATTTTTCTGTTTTTTTGTGTATTTGTCTACTTTAAGTAATTTGCTAAGATTACCTCTATTTTGTTACCATGTAATTTTTCCTCGAACTTTTCTCTTTGTTTGTTTATACACTTTTTCTTTATATCATAGAAACAATTACCACTCACAAACATTTTGCTTTTATACTTACTCAGCTTGTTCAGCTTGTTCTTTCGTTACTACAAACGTATTCTACGTACATATTAATTACGATAATTATTTACTTGCACACATTACACACATCCACCTACTTATACCTTCTCAAAATTGTACCAGCAACATTCATTCCACACTTAAACACACTATAAAAAAACGGTTTCAAATTCTGTATAAAACCGAGAAAAACCATAATACTTTTATATTTACAATAACACAACTCGATGACACGTCCTTTCTATCGATAAATATATTTAATGGGTGACTCATTCCAAACCCTTAATGAGATAGATAGTATTGAAATTGCGCGCAGTATTGAATGTGACTGTTCGGATTTAGCTAAACATATAAATATAAAAAGAAATGACTTTACTGTTATCGCTCAAAATATAAGGAGTATTTCTTGTAACTTTGACGATTTTGTACTTAATCTTTCCAATTTTAAGTTCGAAACCGATGTTATTATACTAACTGAATGTCGACTAACTCCTGGAAAAATTATCCCTCATCTCAATAATTTCTCGTCCTATAATACGTCCCGCCAGTTGAACCAAAACGATGGGGTAGTTGTCTATATAAAAAATAATCTAAAGTCTAAAGTTAAGGAAATAAAACTATCTCAGGCGTCTTGTTTGCAGCTGGACATACTGAATCATATTGTATTATGCATTTATAGATCCCCTTCAAACGTGAACACTGAGGCTTTTATCAATTCCTTAAGCTCCCATCTAGATACCCTACAAACTCAGAAAAATATTATTATAGCGGGTGACATTAATATAAACATTAGACCTAAGGATGCAGAATCTTCTTATGAACACAGAAACAGAACTACTTACCTTGACACGCTATCGCTGTACGGAATTTTACCTGGGCATACTCTACCTACCAGGAATGAAAACTGTTTAGACCATTTTATGCTGAAAGTAAACAAACGAAAATTCTCAGCATCCATCGCAATATTACACACTAGTATTACAGATCACTACACCACACTTCTATCCGTATCAAAATTAAAAAATACCCCTTTAGCTAACAAAACTAGATCCACTGTGGATTTTGAGCACGCACTTAAGTACCTGCAAGAGAGTAAACTAGCAGACCTACTCTTTTGTAACGATCCTGAAACTCTAACTAACCTATTACTAAACAAACTGACGGATTCCATCAATAAAAATACAATTCTCACTAAAATCCCAAACAGTAAGCGCATTATAAAACCATGGATTACCCCAGGCATTTTACGTTGTATTAAAAATCGTAATAAGCTACAAAGAGATAATAAAAAAGATCCATACAACGAAATATTAAAAATAACATATATTAGATATAGAAATCACTGTAACAATCTTATCAAAAAAATAAAACGAAAATATGAAAGAGAATTAATAACTAAATCAGTTGCTAACAATAAATTACTTTGGAAGAACATTAAAACTACTACTTTCACAAATAAAACTAACAATTTCAATGCAGACTTACTTGATATAAAATCGAATCCTTTAGAATCAGTTAACTATATTAACGAATATTTTGCGAACATTGGTAAGAGCCTTGCTCAAAAATTCCAGCCAACTTTAAACTATCACCAAAATTACCTCTGTTTACAACCAACTCAACCCAACTCCTTCGTAATGTTAGACACTGACGATGAAGAGGTGAACTATATCCTAATGAGTCTTAAATCTGACAGTGCGTCTGGTTGGGATAATGTTTCCACTTCATTTCTAAAATATATAAGAAAGATCTTTGTTTTGGTGAAGGCATCTTCCCGACTTCCTTAAAGCTGGCTATTATTACGCCTGTGTACAAGGGTGGGGACAGAGACGATGTCTCCAATTTCAGGCCGATATCTGTATTACCCTCTATTTCAAAAAAATAGAAAAACTTATCAATATAAGGCTATTAACATATCTAAAAGATTTCAACTTACTATCTGAGTCACAATTTGGATTTCGTCGAGGGATTTCCACTGAAGATGCAGTTACTGCACTAAGTACACATATAACCGAACAGCTTGACAAAGGTAAAAAATGTATAACTGCATTCTTAGATCTAAAAAAAGCCTTTGATGCCGTCTCTGTGCCAATCCTTCTAAAAAAGCTGGAATGTATCGGAGTTCGTGGAGTGCCTCTTAGCCTTTTCAAGGATTATCTCGGAAACAGGAAGCAGAGGGTTAGAGTGGGTCAGTACACTAGTGAAGATGCAAACACGTCATACGGTGTCCCTCAAGGAAGCGTATTGGGACCTACATTGTTCCTTATTTACGTTAATGAACTTTGTAACATAAATATTGCAAACGCACAAGTCTTCTCTTACGCGGATGATACTGCTGTAGTCTTCACTGGTGATACATGGCAGAATGTTAAACTTCGTACTGAGACAGGCTTGGCTAAAATCGCAAAGTGGTTAACAATTAATTTGCTTACATTAAACATCACAAAAACAAATTACATTTGCTTTAGTGTCTGCCAACGTACACAACCAGGGGAGGATTTTAATGTTAAAATTCATACTTGCAATACAGATAATCGCAATAGTTGTGGCTGCTCACCAATCAACAAAGTACCTCATATTAAGTACCTAGGTGTTATCGTGGACCAGAGGTTATCGTGGTACCCACATATTGAGCAGGTTGCCAATAGAGTCAGGAAATTAAGCTGGATGTTCAGGACTCTTAGATACGTCGTTCCCAAGACTGCCGAAAATCATTTAGGCCATGAAAAAGATTTCCTAAAAAGGATTTATGTTGCGCTAGTCCAGTCAGTACTTTCTTATTGTATACCTGTCTGGGGTGGTGCAGCCAAAACAAAATTTCTAGCGGTGGAAAGGGCACAACGCGCTCTTATCAAGTGCATGTATTTAAAAAAAAAGAGATACCCTACTGAAGACCTATTTCGACTTAGTAACTTGCTCTCAGTCAGGAAACTTTACATTACGCAAATTATATTAAAAAAACATAAGTCTCTTTCCTATGATCCTAGCTTACTAACAAAAAGAAGGAAAGACATGATATTAAATATCCCTAGGACAAGGACTTTACTTGCCAGTATGCAATTTAATAAACGATCTGCTGCGCTATATAATAAAATCAATAAATACATCTACATTTACCCAAAAAACTATTATGACAGTAAAAATAAAATAATGGAATGGATACAAGCGCTTACCTACAATGAAACCGAAACACTTCTGAAACCTTGAAACATACACACCCTCACACTCACGTACTCACTCACACCTACAGGCTACACTTTCACTTACATATCTCACTCACACACATACTTACACCCACTCATACACACACGTTTTATTTACCTAATTTAAGTTAATGTTAATTTAATTTATGTAGTTTTAGCATAAAAATTATACGTTTTGGTTTTATATAACACATTTTGCTATGGAAGAGCGGACTCTCCTAATACAGGCACTATCTGCCTAAAAGGAGGATCCAATCATAAAATTTGTTTATACCTATACTTGTTTTACTAATAAACTATTTTTATTTTTTTTTATTTTTTTATTGAATTGTATATAGGTAGAGATTCAATTGTAAGATCAGTCAAGGTCAAGACTCAGTACGGTGAACTCATAAGACCAGTAGTAAAATTATGTAAACTACCAATAAATTGTAATACTAGTTAAGGTTTAGGATTGTTAATTTCATAGTCATAGTATGTCAATGTTTAATTTAGTTATTATAATAATCCTTCAATGTTTACAGTAGTAACATTGTTCCTTCTTCTCCTTCCGAGGGCCAAGAATGTTAACTCAAATTAACATGTTTGTCTATTTAAATAATTGTTAGCTGTAAGTTTTGAGTTTAATAATTTAATCATATTTTATCTGTAATTTTTATATACATTATAATTCATTGCTTGTAACACTAGCCATAGAGTTTTCAGTGAGAATCTATGGTTGGGGAGGACTCACAAGAATCATGGCGGATCATCAAGAAATCGTAACATAGCTCATTGTCATTTAATTCATTTTAATCAAGTTTCATAGGAATTATTCATCAAACCTACTGTCAATGGTGTATTTTAAGTGTACTATACCAATTAAATCAAGTGAACTCATCAGCTATTTCATTTGCCACCGATGTTCAAAATCAATATTCCGGCTGCAATTCGAACCCGCCAGTCGGAATGAACACAAAGGTACATAAATAGGTTATAAACTTAGTTATAATACACATATATTAACTATAATATATCCCTAAACTATATATATATCGCCGCTACAAGCGTCTGCCTGTTAAGATTATTCTAACTAATGAATTATTCCAATTTATCATAATCGTAATAATTACTTGAGGCGCCATCTATTAGCTCCTTTGTGAATTAGAAACATCTTGTATTGTTTTAAGATTAATTATTAAATTAATTATGATGTACTCGTTAAAACTATAGTTAAAATTAAAAGAGAACAATGAATGACTATTGGGTTGAAGTCAAATTTAACAATCCTACATTTGACATAGTAAGTTTTGTTTATGATTTCCAAACACCTAATAACGTAGTAATGGCGCCGATTACATTTGAGTGGTCAAAGTCAAACCATTTATTTCAAATAGGCACATAAGAGGCACTTTTGAACGTCAAAATTTACAAAAAAAATAGAATTGATTCTAGTTGCCCCTTCCAAAAGGTAGTTTCGTATGGAGAAGTGTTGAAATAATTTAGTACACTCCAATAAATATCTGGCAATATTTTTATGATTAAAAATTACGTTAGATACTAAGTCCTGGTAACACTGACTTCTTCTGCTGTCACCACCATCTCTGTATCTCTCTTATTTTCCTGTAATAAATTGCTATTAATATTATTAAAAAGTGTTCTGCCCAACTATCGTTTGCCTTTCATCCACTGCACCTCATACTCGCGAACAGGTTATGGTCCCAGACAGCGTTAAAAATCAATATTGATTGACGCCTGTGATTTTTCCCTTTGTTCTACGTGTACGACACGGCACAAGAAAAAATGGCGGCGGAGAATGGCCATGTGCCTCTGGCCAATCATTCCGCTAATACTTTTGAAAAATTGGATGGAGTTGGAAATTACAACACTTGGAAATTCCAAATGAAAATGTCACTTGTTTTGGAAGGCTTATGGAAATGCGTGGAGGGCACCGAAACCGATTCCACTAAAGATCAACGTGATTTGGGCCGTATTTGTCTCGCTATAAAATCATGTTGCATTCAACATGTTAGGTCGGCTAAATCGTCAAAGGAGGCATGGGATGCCTTAAAATCTGTCTTCGAAGATAAAGGTCTGTACCGGCGCACAGTGGGCCCATACTGAAAATTAGTGGACTTAGGCAACAAAGTTCCTATATCGATGCGATTTTTTTTTTATATGACGTGTTATATTATTCCTGACAACTTTTATTCTTATAAAATTTCTTCTAGAGTTGATAGTTTGTCTTGAAAAAAATTAATTAGATTTTTTTGTATGGAGCGAATCACGTTTAATTTTTTTTCTTCAATTGTACTAATATGTTGAGTGTGTGGCGTGAGTATATGATAGCTAGGGTCATTCTCTATCCACTAAAAAAATCAGCGCCGGCCATCTGCGGCAGCGCGAGTAATCATTCGGTAAAAAAATAATAATTTGGAAGAATTTTTTTGTCATTTTAAATAAATTCAAAGCATATTTTTTGTCTCATTTGGCTGTTTTCACCTTCTTTTTAGTTAAATAAATAGTTTTAATAGCGCATACGTACTTAGAACTAGTAATTCTGGTAGAGATTTAGTTATTATTGCATGTTATCGGTACAAATGAGTCATCAATCACAATGCAGGTGCTCTGCATTGTGATTGATGACTCATTTGTTTGTGCGCGCATAACTAATGAGTCATCGAAAAATGCTCGTCTCTGATTGGCTGTGTTATTTTTTAACTGCACGTTATCTATTGTTGAATAAATATATCGTAATGTTTCAGGTTATACTAATTTTTTTAATGATAGGTGAAATAATTTAAATTTGTACGGGCAAGTCGTTGATAATTATCTACATAATCTACTGTATGTATTATTATAGTATAAGTTATCGTACGTATGATCAATATGAAACTGTGAAGTAATTGTAGCCCTGAAAAGGGCTGTTTGTCATATTCCTAACCCTGATGGGCTTTTGTGGGAATAATTTAGAGCCGGATCATATTATTTCTTGTTCCAGAAGTGCTAGTGGGTCCGGCAAATTTTCGGACTCTGCTATGAGGCATTCTTCTTCCTCCATAATTTCACTGTCACAGGGAGGCTCAGTAGTCAGTAACAACTGAGTTGCTTCAGGCAACAACTCATTATGAACCTGTTTCATTATTTTAGGCCTTATGTAGGATATGTGGGGATCAGAGCTTATTAGAAGTCCATGGAGGATGTCTTCGTTTGTTGCTATTCTCCCCGTTTTCAGAGTGTGCCTCTCCCTGACGTTTCTGAAGTCCTTATTACGGGCTTCCGAAGCTTCTTCAGATAAGGTACCTAAAACGAATAAGTACATACATTTTAATTTCAAAACGCAATCGAGTCAAATAATACATCAAACTATATTTATTTTTTACTTACCGATTGGCAAAACACCAAAGTGGTTACAGATGTCTGCACCGTGCATTTGAAGTTTATGTACACTGTGGCGGACGGACTCCCGTCGCCAGTACAACACTAGCGCAAGCAACAGACATCCTTACGTGAACCGGTCCAGGCGTCAGCGGGTGGATCCGCGGCGCGCGGGGACAGAGGCGAAGAACCTGCAGTCAGTCGACGATCGCCCGCGCCAGTGCGCAGCCAACCTTCCCAAAGCACACCCGCGTCGCTTTACGCTCGGCTCACGCCCACGCATTTTTCTGTTTTCATGTGTTTAAATTCTTACTTCTCGGCTTTCTAACTTGTCTAAATTATTGCATTATATTTCCATGCTATCTGTCATCATTCTGAGCTTGCATTCGCGCTTACATAGTAATAAACGAAGTGTGTGAAGCTACTGTGTTCATATTGAAGACACTACCCCGTAGCTTAGCGCCCATATTGGTGACCCGCCTGTGTGTTATAAGGACACGATCTCGAGCGCCGATAGCAAGATGCCGATAGATGGGAATACGATGCCGGGGTCCGGAGCGCAGCCGGAGGGCGACAACACTCGCGACGCGTCCATTTCCGGTTATGTCGACCGCGTGGCCGTACGGTTGCCGCCGTTTTGGGCTGAAGACCCGGACGTATGGTTCGCCCAAGTGGAGGCACAATTTTCTGTGTCTGGTATTAAGGATGATGCAACAAAATTCAACCACGTTGTTGCCCAACTTGATCAAAGGTATGTAAAGGAAGTGAAAGACCTCATAAAGAACCCGCCGCGCACAGAGAAATATGTAAAATTAAAGCAAGAGCTAACGAAACGCCTATCAATTTCTAGAGAATACCAAATAAGCCAGCTTCTATCCCACGAGGAATTAGGTGACCGTAAGCCTTCACAGTTTTTACGTCACCTCAAAACCCTAGCCGACGGGGGGATTTCGGATGAATTTTTGCGCAACATGTGGTCGAGCCGTCTCCCGCAGCACGTGCAAGCCATCATTATGTCTCAGGCTTCTGCTAGCCTTGATGACGTGGCAGAGCTGGCGGACAAGATTTGCGAGGTATCCCCATCGTCAAACCAGGTGGCCAGCACCTCATTTAATGTCGACAGTTTATTGCAGCGCATGGACCAGTTGATAACGTCACGCATCCAGTCAGAGCTGTCACGGCAAATTTCTCAGCTTACCGTGAATCGTGGCCGTAACCGTGGACGCTCATCCAGCCGTTCTTCAGGACGATCGAGGAGCAGAGGTCAGAGCCAAAACCGGACACCAGGTATGTGCTGGTACCATAATATTTTTGGTGACAAGGCACGTAAGTGTACATCTCCGTGTAACTTCAAGTCGGGAAACTCCCACGGCAGTCAGTAGAAGCGGCCGAAGACTGTCGGGCTACCAGCCGCCTATTCGTCACAGACAGGAAAACCAAGGTGCAATACTTAATTGATACCGGTTCCGACCTCTGTGTACTGCCACGTCGGTTTCTACGTCAAGCTAGAAATCCAACCGACTACAGTCTCACAGCAGCAAACGGCACCATTATTCATACATACGGCACTTTGAATTTACACCTGGATCTGGGGCTGCGGCGAGATTTTACTTGGAATTTTGTGGTAGCGAACGTGGACAAGCCTATCCTTGGTGCCGACTTTATCTCACATTATGGCCTTCTTGTTGATTGCAGAAACAGTCGGTTACTAGACAGCCTGACCACATTGTCATCAGCAGGGTCGCTCAGAAAATGCCACGTGTCAAGCATCAAGGTGATTTCCGGTAACAGTGAGTACCATAAGCTATTGGCTCAGTATCCAGCTTTAACAAAGCCATCCGGTGTTTATCGAGAGATCAAACACTCAACTGTACATTATATCCGAACCACGCCAGGCCAACCAGTTTTCTGCAGACCACGACGACTTGCACCAGATCGTTTGAAGATAGCCAAGGAACAGTTTGACGACATGGTTCGCGATGGCACAGCTCGCCCTTCAGATTCACCTTGGGCGTCTGCACTGCACCTGGCACCCAAAAAGGATGGTTGGAGACCATGCGGAGACTACCGTGCCCTCAATGCACGCACGATTCCAGATAGGTATCCCGTCAGGCATATTGAGGACTATTCCCACAGGCTAGCAGGATGCAAATTGTACTCCAAAATTGACCTGGTGAAGGCATACAACCAGATACCGGTCTTTCCAGAGGACATTCCAAAAACTGCGATTACAACACCGTTCGGAATGTTCGAATTTCCATCGATGTCATTCGGATTACGCAATGCAGCACAGACTTTCCAGAGATTCCTTGACGAAGTGCTTCGGGGCCTGGATTACTGTTATTCATACATCGATGACATTCTAATATTTTCCAGAAGCGAGGGAGAGCACCTGGACCATCTTCAGCAGGTTTTTGAGCGACTACACAAACATGGGTTACTCATCAACGAGGGCAAGTGCAGTTTTGGCCAAAAAGAGGTAACATTTCTTGGTTACACCATTACCGAAGATGGCACGCGTCCCATGGATGACAAGGTGCAGGTCATACAGGACTACCCACCACCAAAAACCGTCAATGGCTTACGCAGATTTTTAGGAATGTTGAATTTTTACAGACGTTTCATCCCTCACGCTGCTGAAGATCAAGCTTCTCTACACGACATGCTCGCTGGACCAAAAGTGAAAGGCTCACAACCACTCACCTGGACAACAGAGACTCTTCAAGCTTTTGACACCTGTAAGGCTAGTATGGTCAAATGTACTCTTCTGTCTCATCCAGTTCATAACGCACCACTTGCTCTCGTCACTGACGCCTCATCAACTACGGTAGCATCAGTTCTCCAACAGCTGGTAGATGAAGAGTGGCAGCCACTTGCTTTCTATTCCAAAAAGATGAATAAGGCTCAACAAAAGTACAGTGCTTATGACCGGGAGCTATTAGCAATTTATGAAAGCGTGAAACACTTCCGCCACATGGTCGAAGGTAGGCATTTTGTGATTTATACTGACCATAAACCTATCACGTTTGCTTTTGATCAGAAGGATCGTCACTGCTCGCCGAGACAGTTCAATCACTTGGATTACATCTCGCAGTTCACAACGGACATCAGATACATCCCTGGTAAGGACAACGTCCCAGCCGACACTCTCTCGAGGATCGAAGCCATTTCAACTCCTCCCGACACAGCTACATTGGCACACAAACAGCGGGATGACGCAGAATTACAGGAACTCATTTCCTCGAGTGCCTCTTCCCTGAAAATAGAGAAAGTCCCTGTGCCAGGTACCAGTTACACACTCTATTGTGATGTCTCTCTGTCGAGGCCTCGTCCTTATGTTCCTAAGGAGTTGCGTCGGCAGGTCTTCAACTCTCTTCACTCCATGAGCCACCCTGGAACCAAATCCAGCATCAAACTCATCACAGAAAGGTTCGTCTGGCCCTCCGTGCGCAAGGATTGTCGTACCTGGGTCAGAGCCTGCGAAGCATGCCAAAGAAGTAAGGTACAACGTCACACTTCTTCCCCTTTGAGCAACTTCCAACTTCCAGGGGAACGATTTAGCCACGTCCATATAGACTTGATTGGCCCACTCCCTTCATCAGATGACTACAAATACTGTCTCACAGCCATAGATCGATATACCCGCTGGCCAGAAGTATTCCCACTCAAGGACATAACAGCAGAATCAGTAGCAAAAGGTTTTTGTGACACTTGGATCTCACGTTTTGGTTGCCCACAGATTTTAACAACAGACCGAGGCCGCCAGTTTACCTCCCACCTTTTCAAGGCTTTATCAGATCTTTGCGGAGTCCAGCAACGCCACACAACTGCCTACCATCCTGCTGCGAATGGCATGGTTGAAAGGCTACACCGCACCCTGAAGGCAGCGATCATGGCGCATGGCGAGAAGAGATGGACGGACATTCTCCCCGTGGTCCTTCTCGGCATCAGAACAGCGTGGAAAGAAGATCTTAAATGCTCAGCAGCTGAGATGGTATATGGTGAGCCATTGAGGATCCCTGGTGAGTTCATTCACTCAACTAAATCTCAGAAAGTTTTACAATCAGATTTCGTTTCACAACTAAAAGCCCACATGTCTGAGCTCAGACCTCAACCTGCTTCTAGACATTCAAATAAATCTGTCTTCATTCATGAAGACCTACAAAAATGTACACACATTTTTCTCCGAAAAGATGCTTTGCGTGGTGCACTACAAGCACCATATACGGGACCACACAAAGTTAATTCAAGAACAGATAAGACCATCACTGTAGAATTAAATAGAGGACCAGTGACCGTCTCAATTGATAGATGCAAACCAGCTTACATCCAAGCCAATAGCGATTTTGTCATTCCCGACAACCCCGTTCCTCCTCCTTCTCATTCTAATCAAAGTCCTTTTCCAAAAACCACTCGTTCAGGACGCATAGTCAGGTTTCCTGATTTCTATTCCGCAGGACATTAAGTCTCCAAAGGGGGTGATGTGGCGGACGGACTCCCGTCGCCAGTACAACACTAGCGCAAGCAACAGACATCCTTACGTGAACCGGTCCAGGCGTCAGCGGGTGGATCCGCGGCGCGCGGGGACAGAGGCGAAGAACCTGCAGTCAGTCGACGATCGCCCGCGCCAGTGCGCAGCCAACCTTCCCAAAGCACACCCGCGTCGCTTTACGCTCGGCTCACGCCCACGCATTTTTCTGTTTTCATGTGTTTAAATTCTTACTTCTCGGCTTTCTAACTTGTCTAAATTATTGCATTATATTTCCATGCTATCTGTCATCATTCTGAGCTTGCATTCGCGCTTACATAGTAATAAACGAAGTGTGTGAAGCTACTGTGTTCATATTGAAGACACTACCCCGTAGCTTAGCGCCCATAACTGGCATGTAGTACCACGAATAGTGTTGCACGTACACATCAGCTGTTTCTCTACAGTATCTTCTAAACTTTTCACAGTCAATGTTTTTGCCTGATGATATGGCTTGTAGAATAACGGAAAATCTGAAAATCAGATTTTCGTCAATTCCCGTTATTCTGGAAGATCTTTTGTAATCTTGGAAAAAGCGCCTCGCTGTATTCCCGTCGTTTGTAGTTCCAAAACCCTAAATTGGGAAAACAATACTGTAATATACAATACATAGAGATATAATTCACAAACAACATAAAGAGAGCGAAAATTAAATACATACCTGTTTGACTATATCAATCAGCATTCCAGTTTGCTCACGAAACTCTTGCTGTGTGGTATTTTTTTTAGCTTGTTTCAAAGCCTTATGTTCGCCGCGAGCAGTCCATCGTTGAAAATCCAGATTATAAGATATATGGAGAAGACATTCCATACACCGAATCTTCATATGCAGTGAAGAAATTCCTTGTTTGTAAATTTCTTCACGAAGTGGTTTAGAAGTCAAAGCGTCTAAATTATTCATCTCACTGGGTTTTGCCAAGCAAATGGGACACGTTGCATATGATGGTACTCCAGCAATAATATTGGCCACTTTTCCATCAATCATGGTCATATGCAATTCATGTGATACAATAATATTTCCACACTGTGTAGATATTCGTTCATCAATTTGTTATTTCATCTCAGACTCTTCAGACTTTATAAAGTCAGCTGTCTCCGAAGTGAAAGTGAACTTCACTGGTCGACAGTACAGAGTTGAGCAAGGTGTGGGGTTCTCCCAAACTAGATTTTCATTCCCAGATGATGGCCTAGTAGACACTAGCCGAAGAGGGACGATGCTTATCATGACTACTGATGAATCATCGAACTCTGTAGCTGTGTTTGACGTTTTCTGTTTATAGTTACTCTGCGACGAAGAACCATCAAGTCCCCATTTCCAGGTCAACTTGAGTTCTTCATTTTGAGACCTATCAACAGTATTTATATCAAGTAATATCCTCTCCACAGTGTGGTCCAATAGCGCTTGCAATTTAATGTGAGCTCCGTTTTCGGTAATCTCCATACTCTCTTGTGGTGGGTAACATCTTTTCTTGGCATTTACAAGCTTTGGATAAGATGGAAAGGCAGCACAGTTTTCTTCTTTCAGAAATTGTCGAAGAGCTAAGTACATCCATTTCGAGAGCGCAACTGATGTATAAAGAGTTAAACACTTATCTTCAGAGACAGTACTTAAGCTCTGCTTTTTGAATAGTCTCTCTTCTACTTCGGATAGCGCATCTGGATTACTGGAAAGGTATTCGACCACTTTTGCCAGATTCGTTTTGCCGTTGTCTTTCAATTTTGTTATGTACCAGTGCTGCAACTCTTCCTCGGAATTTTCTTCTACTATGGAAGTAGAACGTCTTTTCTTTTGCTTATTACTTAACTCTTCGAACGGTTTTCTGTGCTCCTTTTCTGTAGATGTTCCCGCTTCCGCAGTACATACTGCAAGAGTAGGAACATGGCAATCTATATCCACAAGCTCAGATAAGGCTGCGTCCGAAAAGCCCATCACACTTCTCAGATCAACACTGTCACAAACAGGCCAGTTGATGTTTTTTTCCAACCACTTGCGATTAATTACACGATTCATAAAAGTTTTTTGATTTCTACTTGACTCTATCCACTTTTTATTTAAATTTACACAAAAAAGTCGACAGAACTCCTTGATTCGGTTCTTGTCTTCTTCAGAAACTTCGGTAGTCAAGACAGAAATGATACTTTCATACAGAAACATATGATTTTTCAGATCACCGCCACTTCTTAATTTCACAAAAAGATCTAGGTTGGTACAAAATCCAGCCATAGTTCTAATGTAAATATAAAAATACAAGTATTTCACTGTGTTCACAAACAAGCGACAAGAGCGAAACTAGATGGACTTAATGAATGTCTTTATATTTATAGTTAGTGTTAATTACTCAAGTAGTGGACATAACAGTGAGTGAAAATTATTCAGCCAATCAGAGACGAGCATTTTTCGATGACTCATTAGTTATGCGCTTAGCCGAGTGCACAAACAAATGAGTCATCAATCACAATGCATGTGCTACCGATAACATGCAATAATAACTAAATCTCTACCAGAATTACTAGTTATAAGTACGTATGCGCTATTAAAACTATTTATTTAACTAAAAAGAAGGTGAAAACAGCCAAATGAGACAAAAAATATGCTTTGAATTTATTTTAAATGACAAAAAAATTCTTCCAAATCATTTTTTTTTTACCGAATGATTACTCGCGCTGCCGCAGATGGCCGGCGCTGATTTTTTTTATGGATAGAGAATGACCCTAGCTATCATATACTCACGCCACACACTCAACATATTAGTACAATTGAAGAAAAAAAATTAAACGCGATTCGCTCCATACAAAAAAATCTAATTAATTTTTTTCAAGACAAACAATCAACTTTAGAAGAAATTTTATAAGAATAAAAGTTGTCAGGAATAATATAACACGTCATATAAAAAAAAATCGCATCGATATAGGAACTTTGTTGCCTAAGTCCACTAATTTTCAGTATGGGCCCACTGTGCGGCGTGTTCTTTTATTACGTCAACTTCATCGTGCTAACTACACTGATTACAACTCGATGAACGAGTACATAGAAGGAGTAATGACTTTGGTGCAACAATTGGCGGACATTGGGCGCGTGATTGAAGACAAAGAAGTCGCTGAGATCCTATTAAGTGGACTACCACAGGAGTATGACGTCCTTGTATCCAGTCTGGAATCTTTGTCATCGTTAGAAGCACTCACAAGTGAGATGGTTCGGGCAAGGCTTTTGCAGGAACATTTTCGTCGCCTTAACAATGAAACCAAAAATGATATGGCTTTTGTAAGTACTAAACGTAACATAGTGTGCAGTTACTGCAAGAAAACTGGCCATGTCAAGGCGAAGTGCTTCAAACTGAAATGTGAGAAAGCTGCCTCCAAATCGCAACAGACAACAGAGACAAGTACTCTGTTTGTGTCAGCCTCTGCTTTTGCTACGTGTCTCAACTCACATTGTTGGATTGTGGATAGTGGGTGTACATCACATATGTGCAAGGATAAGGAACTGTTTTTAAATTTGGACACTAACTTTACTAGTTTAGTTACAGTAGCAAATAACGACCAACTTAAATGTTTTGGTACAGGCACTGTTAAACTTAAATTTAAAAATGATACCAAAACTATTGAAAACGTTAAACGTTATGTACGTTCCTGGTCTGTCTGCCAACTTGTTATCTGTGAGTTGTTTAACTAAAAATAATCGCAGAGTCGTGTTGGATAATTCAAAATGTTGTATTTATGACAAAGCAGGCAAATTTATAATAGATGCAATTTTTATAAATGGAATTTATAGGTTAGAGTGTGTGTCTAATGTCTTATGTTCTCAGGTCTTTTCCAATGTTCTGCAGATGAACAAGGAGCAATGTTCTCATGTTCACAGTAGCCAAATGGAATTATGGCACAAGCGACTCGGTCACTTAAGCTTGCAAGGTATGTGTGCACTGCGTGATGGTCTTGCTGTAGGAATTGATTTCTAGTGTGACTCTGGTCATTTGCAAGACTGTATCCCATGCATTAAGGGGAAGCAAACTGTGAAGTCTTTCCCCAAAGGCCAAGCTAAGCGTACAGAGCAGCTGTTGGAGTTAATACACTCTGATGTTTGTGGGCCAATGTCGCAGAGCAGCTGGGGAGGAACGCGTTATTTGGTGACGTTCACCGATGATTTTTCAAGGAAGACTTATGGCTATCTGTTGACACAGAAGAATGAGGTAATAAAATGTTTTATTCATTTCAAAAATTTAGTGGAGAATCAAACTGGTTTTATGATAAAATGCTTGAGATCTGACAATGGGACAGAGTATACCAGTAATAATTTTGAAAATTATTTATCTCAACATGGTATTATACATCAAAACACTATACCTTATAGTCCGCAGCAGAATGGTGTTTCTGAGCGGCTTAATAGAACCTTGATCGAAAAAGCTAGATGTATGTTAGCTGAAGCTGGCCTAGACAAGCGTTATTGGGGTGAGGCTGTAATGACGGCAATATATCTTAAGAATAGGTCCCCTACTGCTGCTTTGTCAGGCACAATTCCTGAACAAGTGTGGACAGGGTCCAAAGTTGACTTGAGCCACTTAAGGGTGTTTGGCTGCAAGGTTTTTTCTTTAATACCTGACTGTCATAGACAGAAATTCGATTTTAAATCAAAAATTTTTGTTGGGTATTGTCAGGATTCAAAAGGGTACAGGTTAGTTGATCCACTATTTCCTAAAAAGATAGTAAAATCTAGAAATGTGCATTCTATTGAAATGAATAATAATAATAATATTTCTAAAATGAATGATAATAATATTTTAAATTTTAATGGTGATAATAACATTTCTAAAATAAATAATAATGGTATTTTAAAACTTTGCAATGACAATAATGTTGTATCTAATATGAATAATGACATTTTAAATTATAACAGTTTTAATAATAATATACCAGATAATCATTTTATAAATGTAACTGATAATACTTCTGTTACTTCGGGTGATGCAGCCAGTGTTGAGCCCCCTACTGGTTTTGAGGCACCCAGTCAGAGTGAGGCACCCGGTGAGACATTTGCATCAAAAAAATTCTGAAGACACCTTGAGGCAGGGGAAGCAATGTCTCTCACCTCAAAGCCCTAATTTAGAGTACCAGTCATGTAGTGACATTGATGACAGTGAGTCTCCAGAGGAGCTGACTGCTCCACAGCGATTGGTGAGGAGCACGAGAGGTATCCCACCTAAACGCTTTGGTGATTATGAGGTAGATTTTTCCTTATTATGTCGATCTTATATCCTAAATGAACTTCAGTCTTATGAGGATGCAATAGCTTGTCCACAGAAAGATGAATGGGTAGAAGCCATGAAATGTGAGTATGACTCACTGATAGAAAATGGGGTATGGACGTTAGTTGATAGGCCTTTAAACAAAAATGTTATAAAAACTAAGTGGGTATTTAAGGTGAAACAGGATACATCAGGAAATTTTGATAAATACAAGGCAGGTTTAGTTGCACGAGGATTTACTCAAAGGCCTGGTGTTGAACAAAACCTTTTCCCCTGTTGTCAGGCATTTGACTATGCATATTTTATTTAATCTTGCTAATGAGTTGGACATGGACATAGACCACATAGATGTCACTACTGCATTTTTAAATGGTAAACTAAATGAAGAAATCTATATGGAACTGCCACAGGGTTATAGACATGATAATAAAGTTTGTTTGTTGCAGAAAATTATCTATGGCCTTAAGGACGCTATCACATTTTGAACTCGCTCGAGTTTAGGTATCTGAATCGCAACACAACAACATTACGCGCACGCACACATTGAAACCGCCGACCGCTCGATTTTATACGTAACTTAACTAATCTTGGTACTTGACGGTATATTTTTTTTAATTTTACTGATATTGATTGAGTAAAGTTAGTTGTAAGTTTGCAATCGAATTTTATTAACTGTGGCTAAATACTATCTGCGTGATAATTATGTTTTTTGTATTTTTAAAATTCATCAGCCATTACGTAGCGTAGGTACCCAAAAATTTCAAGCGCTGGCCATATGGATTAAATACCATATTTTTACATAACCAACAACCTAGACATTTTACTATTACAAGGAACACCTACGATTATTCCCCAGGCTACTATTAGTTAGAAAAGATGTAAGTAGGTACTTGTAAATATTATTTTTGCTGGCAAATGTTGAAGCATTACTCGTACATAATCAAATACTAGCCTGGGAGTTTATCGTAGACTTTCATTGTGATATTTAAAAATAATCATTGCCTTATGAAAAAAAAGTATATTTTCAGTTCATGTTTCAAAGAAGTTCAAATTTAGAATGAAGGCCTGCTCTTTCTAGGATTCCGTACCCGAAGGGTCCAAGCAGAGCACTATTGCTGTCACTCACGTGTCCGTCTATCACACAGGTTTTACAACCAAACGGTTGGTAAAGCTAGTCTTTAAATTTTCACAGTATAAGCATCTTGTTAACACTTGTTTTTTCTTTATTCATGATGAGATACTTCACGCCGCAATCAAAAAGAGGAGTGTGGCTACCTACAACGATTAGCTGCTCAAAAAGGAAATCCATCTCGATTATTTTTGTGCCTGTTGGCTTATTTTGACTCTTATTGCGCATTCTTGCTCCTGAAAATAAAAAACCGGTCCAGAGCGAGTCGGACTCGCGCACCCAGGTTTCCGTACGTATATATAATGTTGATGATTTCTAAAAAACTGTACTATTTAGAGACATCGTTTTATTTTCCTGTAATCTTTACATAAACTTCTATGACATAGAATAATTTCAGATTTTTCTCTATGCAAACTTCGGAGATAAGGGGGGGAGACGGTATTTTTTTTACATTTTTCATCAAAAGTCGAAACTTTGATGCCTAAAAAAATAAAATATTTGAGAATGTGCAAACAGTGCTATGATGGTGATATGATACCCCACATGCCCTAGTAACTCCATTTAAAAAATTTAAGACCCCCTTTCAGTCCCTTTTGCAAAAAAGGTATATTTTTTTAAATTTCTTTCTTATTTGCAAAATAATTGGGAAAACGTCATCTAAAACTATTCTAAATTTCAAGTTGATATCATTAGTAGTTCTTGAGATATCCAGGTGTGACAGACAGACAGACTTAGTCTCACCATAAGGGTTCTTTTTTACCATTTTGGTACGGAACCCTAAAAAGACGACATTAGTAAGTACCTAAGGTAAATCAAATAAAACAAATTACCAACAGATGTATATCACCGTCAGTAACAAAACTCCAGAGTAGATTTGTGATTTCTGAATGAAAATACAAAGTCTCATTACTTTTGTTTACTGCTACGTGTATGGTTTTTTGTCCTTTATCCAAATTTCTGAATTCGTGGCATCTTTAATAACAAATGTAAATATTTTAGCAATGCACACCACAATCAAAAACCATACTTGGTGTCGAAAATTATAACCACTGATATCTACTATTCTGGATTTATGAATTGACAACTAAGTCGATCTATCACCAAAATGTATATCCGCCATCATGAATCATAACTTGGATGGTATATTTGTAAACACCACCTTCAACAATTGATAACAAACCTCCACAATTGTTAACAATGTCGAATTATTATTTAAAAAATACACCCGCCATCTTGGATAAAAAAAATTATGACATACGTAATCACCACCCCAAAAAACCCCAAAATTGACTATGTATCGAATATCTCAAAAAAAAAAAAAACCACCATTTGATTAAAGATAATATAATTATTTACACAATGTTTATCCGTATTTTACAACCATGATTCATACAAAAATTTTGAACTATGTATTTATTTTTAAAACAAATTCCAATAATCGTACTTACTTTTATTTCGGTCCGAAAAAGTATCAACTTCGTCCACCCAGAGTATACAATACAGCACACACTTCTGTACGTAAATATTTTTTGCGAAAAATCGATACACCAGTGCTTCCACGAGCGCGTCCGAGCGCGGAATGACGAACCGCGAGTAGAAAATGTATGGAGAAATTTGAGGGCGCTTCTTATTTTAATCATAAATAAAAAAGTTATTTATTAACTTACAAAATATTTAGTTGACCGTATAGAGGACTATATAAGCAACAGTTTGTTATTATTATTATGAATAACTATGCAGTGGATTTAGATATATGGGTTTCTATTCAGACCTAATTTTTTTTCATTTGTTGGTTTTATTGTGATTGTTAAAACGTATTTGTGTGAAAATTTTGTATGGGGCTATACAATTTTTATGTGCCCATTCTGGAGATGAATATATTATCTTTAATTTGAGACAATGATATCCTTGCAGTTGTGACTCCTAATTCATTAAAATGGTACCCGAAAAGCAATCATATTTGAGGAAAAATGTGATAGCGTCCTTAAGCAAGCCAGTCGAGTCTGGAATGAAACTGTTCATAATTTGTTGACTAAACATGGTTATAAACAGACCAAAAGTGAGCCATGTGTTTATATTAAGAAGATTAATGACAACAATTTGACAATTTTAGCCCTATATGTTGATGATTTTTATATTTTTAGTAATTGTTGTAAAGAAAAATCTTATATCATTGACATTTTAAGCAATAACTTTAATATTAAGAATTTAGGGCCAATAAAGAATTGTTTAGGCATGAGTGTACACAGAGACAAAATTAAAGGTACAATATTGTGGAGACAATCTGAGTACATCAAGAAATTGTTATCTACTTTTGGAATGTTAGATGCTAATAGTGTTTCTACACCAATGCAAATTAATGAGAAGTTTGAAAATTGTGATAATAATAACTCTGAATGTGATTTGAAATATCGAGAACTTGTTGGTAGTTTAATGTATTTAAATGTATGCACAAGACTTGATATTTCTTATTGTTGTAGTTTATTGAGTCAGTTTAACAATAACTTCAATAAAAGTCATTGGTTAGCTGCCAAGAGGGTCCTTCGTTATCTTAAGGGTACAATTGATCACGGTTTGTTATTTATGAGAAATAATAAAAAGTTTGATCTGGAAGCCTTTGCAGATGCAGATTGGGCGAATGACCCAATTGATAGAAAGTCATTCTCTGGTTTTGTAATTAAATTGGGCGTGAATACAATTAACTGAGAAAGTAGAAAACAGCGTTGTGTTGCTATGTCAAGTACAGAGGCTGAATATTTATCCATGAGTAATACTTGTAAAGACATATTGTTTACAAGGAATTTTTTGTTCGAGATAACTGGTAAATATTTTAAATGTGAATTAAGAAATGATAACCAGAGTGCTATTAAAATGTTAACAACTAAGAACTGTCATAAACGAACAAAACACATAGACGTGCGATACCATTTCATTAAAGATTTAATTAATAAAAATTATATTAATGTGACTTTTCTTCCCACAAATATGATGATAGCGGACGTTTTAACTAAACCTTTATCAGGTACTAAGCATAAGGATTTCATGAATCAGTTGAATATAAGAATTCTGATGCAGAAAAATTTGTTGTATGCTGATATTATTTGTGGTAGCAGAGCGATATGTATATGTAGTGTAAGGGGAAGTGTTGAAATAATTTAGTACACTCCAATAAATATCTGGCAATATTTTTATGATTAAAAATTACGTTAGATACTAAGTCCTGGTAACACTGACTTCTTCTGCTGTCACCACCATCTCTGTATTCACTTATTGTGTCTCTCTTATTTTCCTGTAATAAATTGCTATTAATATTATTAAAAAGTGTTCTGCCCAACTATCGTTTGCCTTTCATCCACTGCACCTCATACTCGCGAACAAGAAGAATGGGCAAGAAACTCCACCGGTACTCTTTTAAAAATGTTTTACAATATTTTGTTTGATTACATTAATTATATGTGAAGACGATGCACCTAGAATAAAATTACTATACCATAATAGGTAAAACGAATTAAAAACTAAGCAATGAAAAATAACTTAATTATTAGATAGATACGTGGTGTTCACATATTTACAAACATCATACAAGTATGTATTTCTAAAAAAAAAATAAAAAAAAAATAAGTCAGTGTGTGAGTATAGGTTATCACAGAATGTAAAATCAATATCATAAAAATAACAGATTTTACCATAAAAATAGCAACCAGTTTGATTTTGTCTAGACTCTAGATTGTCCTATGGAGCTGGACCAGCATGTTTCCAAGCATTCCTGTCCTGGATATAATCCTCTAACTTGTAATATGCTTGTTTACAAAGTGTACTTTTAATATGTGTTTTAAATTTTCTCTCATTTAATTTCAATATATCACAAGGTATTTTGTTGTAACATTTAACACAGTACCCCATAAAAGATGTATGTACTTTAGATAATCTGAAAAATGGTTGATCTATTTTATCTTTATTTCTAGTATTAAAATTATGTCTATCGCTTATCTTGTTATATATATGTAGATTTTTCCTTACATACATAATATTTTCATAAATGAATTGGCAAGGTACCGTCATAATATTAATCCTTTTAAATAGTTCCCTAAGAGACTCGCGGCGACGGTCAATACCTCAATGTTATAATTTAATACGAGAACTAAATCAGTTTCAATAATAATTTAGAAACTATAAAGTAACAAGATTATTTTACACACACATTTCTTTAAGAAAACTTGTTGTTTGATTAATATCTGGATCTACCGGAAACATTGTCAATTTAAGTGGGAAAAATAGTAGTAAAGTTACTAATTAAGCTTTCATCTAAAACTGCTCTTGCATTTGTGAATATAAGCATTGTTTAATGATAAAATAATTAACTGATAAGCATCTTAGTATTGTTTGTAAGTTTTATTCAGCTAATTAAGTAATAAGATTTAGAGAATACGACTGCCGCGCGAGCGGCAGTCCGGCAGCCATTGTGATAGAAATGCGTGTGGTTTGTAACGCTAACGACGGAAATTGTAATCTTTCTGAGTATAGGTGTTCTGTGATTGTATTTGTCGAACAAGAGACCTCTGTAACATAATGGTTTTGATTTAAAAGAGTATCCATGGAGTTTCTTGCCCGTTCTTCTTCATGAGAATCTACATCATCTTGGAATGGGCGACTAGATAATTCAAAGTGCCTGTAAATGTTCTAACTGAAATAAATGCTTTGAGTTTGAGTTAAGTGTTGTGTGTGATTGAAAACCAACTACCCATCTACCATCAGTGAAGCATTAAGTACACCAGAGACTGGTCAGAGACGGCACTGGGTTCCTCGCCGTGTCATATATATACACATACAAATTCAATGAAAAGACATTAAATTGAGATGACTCTACGCTATTTGTTTTGACAAATAACTCTGCAATTTTCGCTTAAATTCAAACCGACTGGTGGCCGTCCAGGGGGCCGATTCTACTAACAAAAATGTTCAAAAATCGCAATGGAATCGCAGCTGAATCACGGCTTTTAAACGTTTTCTCATTCTACTAATGAACAACGATCCAACTGCGCTTACAGTTCAGTTGACGCCAACGATCGATAGAAGCAATCTAAAAATGTATTCTGATAACAAAATCGAACATGAGTGTGACGTTTAGTCACATTCTACTATTATTTTGACACTAGTTACAATCGAATCAAAGCTAAACTTCGGTGGTTCATCTGTCAAAATTCGCGGTTGAACCTAAGTTGGTAAAGAGCAACTTTTGTTGCATCGATCTAAGATTGCTTTCGTTTTCTTCCGTAATAATAATAATGTTGTTTTATATGGATTTCGTTGAACTTGCCCAAGAGGTTGACGTTGGAAGGGTAAGAGGAAGAAAGGAGAAACCCAAACTCCATAGAAACTTGGGCCTGGCGTTACAGGGCTGGAATTTGGCCATAAATTAGAACGTTGAGGAAGGTTTCACGAGCCTAATTTTCACGTCTCCCAGCAATGGCCAAATTGGTAAAATCATACATGTTTACATTTTAGGTTATCTTTATTATTTGAGTTATTTAAATAAAGAATGATATTTTTCAGGCTTTGTTCCCTACGTAAATCTGAAACGCACATGCACTGTGCTGCAGCGCCTGCACGATGAGGTTTTAGGTACATAAAAAGCGCTTAGAGGGTGACTTCAGATTTATCTAGGTAATTGATTTTACTGAAAATCTCAGATGAAAACTGTTCATTAGACAAAGCCCACTTACATCAATACTGGCTTGCATTTGTTAATATTGTATCTACTAGGGGATTTGATGCAATCTCAGAATACAGTTATCTGAGATTGCGAAAATATATTAAAATAAAAAAAACTCATAATTGTGATAAATGGTTTTATTAGTCACCTCCTTCATTATGATTATTATAATATAATAATACAGTACTTATCCAGCAATTGTGCAGGAGGCAATTGATTACCCTGGTGCCGTGCCCAACCAAGATACCATATTAAGCTCATGGTGTGAGCACAGTAACCAACCACATTCTTTGCAATAATATAGGATTATAGTATCCCTTACACTTACAGAGCTGTCGATTAATATATAAACGAAATACATTGTATCACTAATATGCCTGGATTTTATTCTTCCTCTTATCATCCAGGTTGAGTCCGATGTTGACAGCTCTTGCTGTAGGTCACCGTTTCTTGCCTTGTTGGAGGTTCTTCAAACGTCTTCAAATTATCAAAATGAGGAATGTTCTGACTATTTGGCTCATTTGCAGCTGATGAAAATGCACCAGATGTTGAGGGACCTCAATGGAAATGCCGGGATGCTCTATTTACTTGCACCCAACAAGAGTGAAAGACAACACTTGAAGCACCCACCTGCAAAATAATTTATCTGCATTAAAGAGTGCCTTTACACCAGTGATGTGTGATGTTATTGCCCACTTTGAAAAAGACTGATCTAAAGAAATCCTGCAAATGAGAAATCCTGATGTAGGAGCTTGACCATTATCACACCGTCTTTCTAATTCACTTAAATGTTTTAGCATACCAAATAACATTTTTTAACTAAACTAAAGAATGTTATTAATAAACCGTGAATAAAACTAATATACTAACTGTGCATGGTAGGATCCATTCTCTTATAACTTCGTGTATTCTGCATTCTTGCACTGTACCGGTCCTAAGTTGATGGCAACAAACTCTTCTCAAAAGAGAATGTCCACAGTGAATACACACTCATCGGTGTCCTATAGGTGTCTGTTCACTATCTTCTGGTCCTTTTCCATCAGCATTGGCAGGATTCTAGCAAGCTTGGCAGATAAAGTCATTTTCATTTAGGTACCTGAAGCAATCATTTATCATTTTAATATTAGGACTAGCATTTAGCAATAACCAGCCTTATTACATTCCCACTACAGTGACACAGGCCTCTTATCTGAGAGAGGGAATAGGTCGTAATTAACCATGCAGGTTCAACCCGGATTGGTGATGATCTTTGACTATGAATTTGTTGCACATTCTGGTATCATTTTATAAAATACAACTATCAACAGAAAACTGAACATAAGCGGTAACACTAATAAGGTACTTAGTATAAAAATGTAACGCTAAAGAAATATCGAATATTAAAACGAATACTCACAGTAAATCAACCATTTTGAACTCGCACACAATAAATGTTTTTGCTTCCCGAGTTCCTGCTGTTTGTTTACATTAACTTTCGGTTTCGAGCAAGCTTTGACATAACCGAAACATTTTGTTTCACAGTTTCGGCCAGCTACAGACATAAAACGAAACATTCTTCTGAATTTTTATTATTTATAAACCTGAAATGTTGTATGTGTAACAATTAAATAAACAGGACAAAAATATATATAATATGGTCTAGATATCTTTTTGTATTAGAAAATACCTTTAGTGACACTTATTCGTATTTAGTAACATTTTTAGATTCAACTTTTTTTTCTGTGGTATTATTAAAACATACTATTTGGCATGTTGGTAACACAGGTTACCCGCAGCTACGTTCCCGTTACGATTCAGTTGCGATTCGGCTAAAGTTTAGTTCCCAGTTTGCTATAAAATTAGTAGAATTACTTTTTAGATAACTATCGAACGGCGATCGAAATCGAACTGTTGTGGAAACACAATTGAACGTGTAACGTTGCAAATTAGTAGAATCGGCCCCCTGATAACGAGAGGAAGCGCATTCCAGAGAAGAATGGACTGAATATGAAAGGAAGAATGAACAAAGTCAGAAGTATGAGAAGGACAGAGTAGAAGAAGATTGTTGGAAGAACGCAGGTTCTTAGCGTGTGAAGAACATAGATATTGGAAGTGAGACATAAGATAAGAATTTTGCATTCAGCATCCCACCAAGATGGAGAAGGTATTAGGTGACGGGCCGAGTTTTTTAAGGGGATTGAAGAATTGGCCGCTTTCAACAGACACTCAACAAAATTAGTGTAGTGAATAAGGGAGTTGGATGGATTTATTTGGGGAAAATTTTGCAGTTCTGCGTCCAAATTGGACGAGAACTTAGACCAGTCAGCTTGGGATAGGCGATACTTTTGTAGGGGTTGGATGCGAAGAGAACGTGGGTGAGTACTTGGAAGAGAAATTAAAATAGGAAAATGATCACTCCCATATAAGTTAGGGAGAACAGACCAGGATAAAGTTGATACTGAAAGGAAAGTCACCAATAATGTGATAAATCCTTTTAATTAATAACACTATACACTTATACACTTAGTATGTACTGTGCAGCTCGGCCGTCCAAGATGTATTGCCCCAGAAAACATTATTCAATTTACTTGACTTGATTAATCATTAATGTTTTGTATATGGATTCAAGTCAATTTCAACGTATTTCATCATAACATAATATTTAAAAACAGTATCATCTTTTATGGAACCAAATTACAGTTACTAGTCAAGTTGCGTACTAATAAAATTTTAAATTCACATTAAAATATCTAGATTTATTTTGTAGTTGCTTACAATACTAAGGAAGGGGAAGAGAAAGTAAGGTCAGGAACATTAATATTTTGGTTAGGTGAAACCCGACGGGTAGCAGATCCATCATTAAGTACACAAAGATTGCGATCATCTAACAGGTCAAGCAAAAAGCTGGAGGAGGAGTCATTACAGTGAGAGCCCCAAAGGATGTGACGGCAATTAAAGTCACCTCACACAATCAAAGCGCCAGGAATAGAGGAAAGGATAGAGTTAAATTCAGACAAAATATTAGCATTGGGATGGGGAATGTAGGCAGATACAAACGATATTTCCATGGCTCTAATGGCCACTACATGTAAACCAGGATCGTGATGGGGAAGAGGAATCTGGGAAAAAGTGATAGATCTGCTAACCAATAGGGCGCAACCCGCCCATCCGTCATCTCTATCGTCCCGAAGACATGAATAGCCAGGAACCCTAAAGAGAGATCCAGGCTTGAGCCACGTCTCCGACACAGCAAAGACAACGGGTTTATATCTATTTATAAGATAGATTAAATCATGTTTTTTTCCTGCGGATGGATCTACAGTTCCACTGAAGGATTTTTTCCATTTTGGCGAGTCCAGGATTCGAGGAGTTTTTGAACTAATATAACGACATTGTCCGGTATTGCGTCACAAAATTTAGACAACATGTTTATAAGGGAGCAAGCCAGGAGCTCTATGAAATTGTCATTAGGAGTGGGAAGGGGAGTGGTTTCAGCGTAGGTGGAATTCGGAGCACAGCCATTAGGCTGAGAAGAATTAGGTGTATAGACGATTGATTTATGGGCTTGGGTATCATATGACTTGCCCAATTCTGGCCTAGGTTTTGGGAAACGATAAACCGTCTTGGTATAGGAGGTTTTAACAGGGGTTGCATATGGAGAAGAAGTAGGAGTGTTAAGAGGGGACGAGAAGAGAAGGGGTTGAGAAGGATAAGCTTGAGGTAGTTTAGATTGGGAAGGACCTGCTGTAAAATTAGAGTATGGCAATCTACGGGGTCGGGGAAACCTTGCTGAGGCCTCACGGTAGCTTAAGTTTTCTTGGGACATTACCATTTTAATTGACTTCTGTCTTGAGTGTTCAGGGCACTTATAATCAGTGGCCTTATGGCTTCCACCGTCAAACAAAAGACATGAGACCTGTGATTCGGGAACATTACAGCTATCTCCGGGATGAGGTTGAGCACAACGGTAACACCGGGGCTGAGATCTGCACTGAGAGCTTATATGGCCAAATCGTAAGCAGTTGCGGCATTGGATAGTGGGGAGTTGATAGATGGAGACAGGAAGAGAAACGTTGTAGCAGAAGACTTTCTCTGGAAAAATTTGACCAGAGAAAGTAAGCACCACAGTTGATGATGAGAACCAAGTTACGGAGTCCTCTTTTTTGTTTTTAAAATTAAGCCTTCTAACCCTAATGACTTCTCCACAATCGTGAGGGGTTTCTATACCAAGTACTAACTCCTCTAGTGTCTAGTCAGTAGGAATATCCCTAACAACTCCCATGCGACTTATATGAAAGCGTGGGATAGCTGCCGAGTATTTGTTTTCAATTAAAATGAGATTGCTGACAAAGTTGTTGGCATCACTGAATGTCATGAAATCAATAGACATCCTGTTACGGCCCAAAGACCTGACACTGCCTTGAACAACACCTTTAAAACCTTTATTGAAAATAAATTGGGCAAACTTAAGAGAATTTAAAGTTAGGCCTTGCTTAGGGTCTGTGTCCACCCTAGAGACAAATACAGTGAAGGGGGGGGGGGGTACACTCTCACCATAGAGGATTTTGGAGTCGTTCTCAAAACCTGGCTTAGTAAATACGGACTGAATTGAGTCAGACGGCTGCTTATTTCTTTTCGCGTCAATAGAAATCTCAGGACCTCCGGGGCGTTTTCTAATCTCGGATCTTACGCGATCAGTGTTTTGCGAACTGTTGAATGGAATATTCATATTTTGAATTTCGCGCCTACTCATGTTGCTTACGCGCTCTAACATATAGCTGTCTCTCTCTATTCCGTGACATCAAGCGACCGTGTATTACTGAACTAATTATTGTTAGTTTTATAATAAATAGTTATTAAAACCAGAGCTACGTCGTTTAATTCAACAGGTTATGGGCCCAGGAAAACTCGGAAATGAAGACAGTGCAAAATTTAATCGTAAAATCAGTGATCAAAGACATTGAGTGAACTTAACCTCAAAACGAAACGTGTTTCGTGTGAACGTGTTTTCTTGTTGGACTTTTGCGAAGTATTTACGCATTTAAACTGAGTTATCTTGTTGAAAATGGCATTAAATAATAATCCCGCGTTCATCGAAAAGCTATCTGGCCGTGAAAATTACGTAACCTGGCGTTTTGCAATGCAAACCTACTTGCAACTCTGGGATTGCATAAAAGACAACTCAGAAAGTATAGATATGAAACGGGACACTAAAGCTAAGACAAAGATAATACTCTCAGTCGATCCAACAAATTACGTGCACATTCAAGAGGCTCGCACTGCCAAAGAAGTATGGGAGAAATTGTCGTCAACCTTCGATGACTCTGAGCTGACACGGCGAGTTGGGCTACTGCGTGATCTATGTAATACATCGCTAAGTGAATGTCAAAATATTGAGGAGTATGTAAGCAAAATAATGGGTACCGCTCATAAGCTCAGAAACATAGGCTTTAAGGTAGATGACGAGTGGCTGGGAACATTACTACTCTCTGGCCTTCCTGATACATATCAGCCTATGATAATAGCCATAGAGAGCTCCGGAATGAAAATTACCTCAGATTCTGTTAAGGCAAAGTTACTACAAGATGTAAGACTGTCTGAAAAAGACTAAGGCATTTGCAGTAAACAAAAAGTTTCAGAAAAAACCATAAGAAGCCATCAAAAGGACCTAGATGCTATAATTGCAATAAATATGGCCATAAAAGTCCAGAATGCAAATCTAAAGCTAAAGACACAAAAAACAAGTAGTTCTTCATATGCTGCTGTATTTGTAGCATCATCCTCACAAAATGATGCCTGGTATGTGGATTCCGGTGCAATCTCGCACATGACCAAACACAAGGATTTGCTACAGAATGAGTCAACCTTTTCCATAAAGAAAATAAGAGTTGCAGACAAGGAGTTATCTGTGCAATCCTCTGGGCAAGTAAGCTTGGACACTTATAATAATAAAGGTCATGAGAAAAAGGTCCTGTTTAACAATGTTTTATATGTTCCTGAACTGGCGACTAACCTGCTATCCGTGAGTCAGATTATTCGAAGTGGTGGCCAAGTGAGATTTGACAAAACTGGCTGTGTTATTATGAACAGTAAAAATCAGATAGTAGCAACAGGTAGTATAATCAACAACATGTACCGGCTGAACACTCCTGGAGGAGGCTACGCATGCATGTCTGATGTTGAAGAACAAGATATTTTCTTGTGGCACCAAAGAATGGGACACCTTAATCTTGACAGTTTAAAGAAAATGCCTGAAAATGCTGACCATGTAACTTTCTCAGCAAATACAGAAAGTCTGACATGTGTCACCTGTAAAGACAAAGAAAGTGGTCTCTCCTGTGGCTGCCCTAAGGTATTAGCTTAAAGCCTCCAGCCAGGAGCGTAAATATAAGTATTAAAAACTAAACGACAGCGCTCTAAGGGCACCCCCTGTAGGGTACGAACCTCGGCTTAGGGCGTCGTTGGGGAAAAACAACAAATTGGGGACGGGCTGGATCGAAAGTTTAAATTCATGATTATTACCGGGGATTACTATTAAATGCTACGGCTCACTCAGCCTCGGGGCTGGCGGTTCGACGTGCAAGGGACGGGGGGAACAATTCATTCTTGAACTTCGCGTGGTGCCTCGGCGGCGAGGACGGAATGACGGTTTGTATTTGTGCACTGTACTTGTGGCCCTATTGCTTTCCTGAAGGAGAGTAATGGGGTCATCCGGGTCTGAGAGAGTATGCCTAGGTCGGCCTATAGCTAGCTGCCTGCACAACCAAGGGGTTGCGATGTCTATCTGCGGACTCGAAGAACCGCTTTGTCGCGCGTTTCATAAACTGCTTGATGGTGGGGATTCTAAGATCTACATGAAGGGTTTCGTTCCGAACGAACCATGGAGCGTCCGTAATTTTACGGAGAAATCGGTTTTGAAGTGCCTGCATTCTATGAATGAGGTGGGGACGGGTGTGGGATACGCGCCGTTCAGTCACTGGCTATGTATTCATCAAGAACGGGGCGGCTGTGACTTGGTCCAGCCAAAGACAACAAACAGTGGCTTTGTCTACGACAGAGGCCGAATTTATGGCAGCCTATGCTGCTACCAAAGAGACAATGTGGATCAAACAGTTTTTAAGTGACATTAATGAATATAAACAGGACTGTATGTGTCTTAATCTAGATAACCAAAGTGCAATTAGTGTCATTAAAAATATTAATTTCCATAAGAGATTAAATATCACTTTATTAAAGAAAAGTATCATCAAAAGATAATCGTGTTAAAGTTTGTTAGTAGTGATTGTCAGTTTGCAGATATACTTACAAAAGCTTTGTCTAAAGATAAATTTCAAACACGGAGGATGAGTACCGGCTGGTCCAGCGCTACCTGACAAATATCTGGATGTATTTCTTTCGTTCACACATAAATTACTGGATGTATTTTAATTAAATTTAGAATGGAGAAGATAGCTTACCTTGGAATAGCACTTAGGCTACTATTTATAATGTACTTAATCATGTGTAAAGTCACAGAAACAGCTAATGGAATATAATCCAATAACAACTTTATTTTATTACTTACTACTTTTCTACTTCAGTTTACTCAGGCACAACACGTGTGAACCGGTTAGTGAGTAAAGTAAAGAAGGTCATCGATATGTATGAATCCATCGCTTTTTAGTAGTCATTCGAATTTGGTCGGATAACCAGCCGTTGTTTATATATTTTGGTTTTTTGTTAATATTTATTTAATGCGAAACATTCCAAGCTGAAGATTTTCACCATATATTTTTGACTAAAGGCACAATATTTTGGTTTACACCTACACATCTGGGATTGAGCCGGTTCCTTGTATTTTGCCGTAAAAGTTATGACACCATCGTTTTGACTTTTAGCAAGATTATTCAAAAACGCATGCATGAACAGTTTTGAATCTGTATGGTTATTATTAGCGTCAAGAAGGACCGAATACAATTTTCAGCGAAAAAACATCGCAGCGCCTAAATGAGAGAAGGTATAAGACCTTCTGTCATTTAGGCGCTGCGATGTTTTTTCGGGTTTTCATAAAACCGCGATAACTTGAAAACTACAAATATTTTCTTAAATCTAATTGGGGCACTAAGGGGCACACATTAAGAGCTACTCGTGTATGTTTATTCTACAGGGGCACATGCAATGGTTTTAGAGATATACGATTCTGCAAAACGTTACTCCAGCAGGAAATGCAATATCTCGAAAACCTGAAGGGGCACACATTTTTTATGTGGGGGCACATTTCCAGCAGCTAAGGCACCAATTAAATGTTCCACTCATATAACTCTAGGAGACACTTTCCTGCTGGGGTAACGTACACGTCAGTGGAAGGTGGTTCCGATCCCACTTCTGATGAAGGCAGAGGGTCCGACATTTTAAATGAAACTATGAAATATACCAGTAATTATCTTTTATTCCAATAGCTTGTTAATTATAATAAATCACTATAATAATTCTAAGCGCTACAGCAGGTGCACCGGACCGAGCCTGCGACAAGAATCATCCCCTCCTCTTTTTTTTTTTTTTTTTTTTTTAGGTATGGCATCTCGCAGTTGACCTTGAGAGGCCGTGACTGCTTAACCGGAATCCCCTCCTCGCTGCGCGCTCGCTTATAAAGAGTGGCTCGAGTAGTGGGGAGAGTGGGGAGGCCTTAGTGACGCCTTGTACTGCGTGACTCGGCCCGCTGCACGTGCTGTTTACAATAGTGACGCCACGCCGTTTTTTTTTTTTTTTTTTTATATATTTCGTAACAACTAGGTATATTATTATTATACAGATAATTACTCATTTATTGATTAAGAATAGCCTTTCATAGTTATCTCGCAGTTGACCTTGAGAGGCCGTGACTGCTTAACCGGTCTTTCCTGTGGCTGCCCTAAGGTATTAGCTTAAAGCCTCCAGCCAGGAGCGTAAATATAAGTATTAAAAACTAAACGACAGATCGATCCAATGAAGTCGGAACACTCGCTTTTATAAGCGACGACAAACAAGTATGACTCATGTTTCCATAAACGATAACAAGTAAACATGATTTATACTTATTTGCTATTCAAAATTTAAACACACCTTATTCTATTGAAAATGATGTTATTTACTATATTTAATTAGAAATTAATTATTACTTTTTATTACAACATGAAATACGTTGTTATAAACACATAAAAAAACACATAAAGTGCCCCGTATTTCTAGCAAAAACTAGAAATAAGCGAGCGGGGACCGTCGCCATCACGGCCACATGCCAACCAAGAGTGGCCAGTGGCCAGCCACTGCAGGCCACGGACACAGAGGCTCAAGGCACGACGCTGATGGCGGCGGCCAATGAGCCCACGCCTAGGAACGAAGCCCAAGCCGCCTCCGTTGGAGGGGGGAAAAAGAAGAAGAATAAGCGCGGGGGTAAAGGCAGAGGGAATGAACCCAATCCGCCCCCGCCGACCCAGGAAGAGATTCCCGAGGCCGCCCCTACCTTAAACAGGACGCAGGCTGTTAAACAGACCGCGGGCGCCGGCATAACGCAACGGTCCGTTCACGAGAGAAAGTTCGCACAAAAGCCGCGAGGCGACGCCACCGCTGCGGGTGGCGCCACCAAACCACAGTGGCAAAATGTTGAACTAACAATAAGACCGAGACAAGGCTCCACGAGTGGTGGCGCCACCGGCGCCCACTCAACAACAAAGAAAGAATTCACAGCCTGCGCCATCAAGCTTCTGATGGATCTTATTAAAGCAATAAGGCAGGGACAAGATGTGGAGATGGTCATCCTCGATGGCCTGGCCACCTTACTGACCATGGAAAAAGGCTTGGGATTGAGCTGCTCCAATTTACAGTGAATCTTGATTTGATTTTTTTTGCCAATTATTTATACTATTTTTTGATTGAAATTTTTAAATACCTAAACTATGACATGAATATTTACTTTGTAAAGTATTATATTATTTTAATTATTATGAATGTGAGGACTATGTGAATTGTTTTTTTATTTTTATTCTCAATCAAAAAAATTTTTAATGCAGGTCTGGCAGTTTGAGTACTTTATGCGGCCTAACCAATTGTCCTTTCTTTGGTATTGTTCGTCGAATCGCTGAGCTCCTTAAGTTTTGAGTTGAGCTGCACGATAACTGACAAATGCGTGCACTGACTGGACAGGTCCACTCAAATCTGTGTGGTTCTTTCGTCAAAAGACCATGTCAGACACCAATCTACATGGTTCTCAAATGATCTGACCAAGATTATATCCGTATTTTATATACACATTGACAGTGATTAATTTTATATATACAATGACATGAATATTTACTTTGTTAAGTATTATATTGTTTTAAGTATTGTAAATGTGAAGACTATGTGGGTTTTTGTTCATTTTCCTTTTTTTTTCTCATTTAGTTTTTATCATAGTCTGGCAGTTTGAGTGATTTTATGCGGCCTACCCAAATGTCCTTTCTTTGGTATTGTTCGTTGAATCGTTGAGCTCCTTAAGTTCTTAGTTGAGCTGCACGACTACTGACAAATGCGTGCACTGACTGGACAGGTCCCCTCAACCTGTGTGGTTCTTTCGTCAAAAGATCATTTCAGGCACCAATCTACATGGTCTTCACATGATCTGACCAAGATTATGTCTGGACTTTAAAAAGAGACTGTGACCTCTGAGTTTGTTTCGGCCTTTCTTCTCAGAGTAGTCGGATACGAAACGCCGACCTCATCTAGTTTTTTTTTAATATGATTGACGTGTAAAAGTGTTTGTACAAACCTACTTACAGAAATAAATCATTTATCATTTATCATTTATGTATAATGGCTAGGCCACTGAGGGTGATCCATTGGAATGCCCGCGGCCTCCGGAATAAGGTCGCCCCCCTCCGCCATCTCCTGAGGGAACAGGATATCGACGTGGCGCTCATAAGCGAGACACTCCTGGGACCCGAAGATAGGGTTAGGTTCCCGGGATATCTCGTTTATAGGAAGGATGAAAGGTCGGCAAACAACAACCGCTATCGTGGTCTGGCGGTCATTGTTAGGCGAAGAGTCGTCCATCAAGAGCTCCCCTTGCCGTCACTCAGATCTTTTTACGCGCTGGGTGTACAGCTGCATTTAGCCGGCGAGGATATTAACCTGTATGCCTGCTATAAGCCGCCCGTGGCTCACTTAGATCACACAGAGCTGCGGGCGCTTATAAATACACCTCAAAAGGCTACCATCCTCGCCGGTGATGAGTAAACACCCGGCGTGGAATAGCAACACAATGAATACCGAGGGGAGACGGCTCTTCGCGGACGCGGAAGCCTTTGGCTATACGGTGTCCGGCCCAGAGATTCCGACACACTACCCAGATACGGCACACAATTTACCGGACGTGCTGGACATCGTAGTCCACCAAGGGCTGCACTGCCAGATCACCCAACAAGTGATAGACGACGAGTTACAATCGGACCACCAGCCTGTACTCGTCGTCATATCGGGTATGCCGACCCGATTGAAGCCGATCGCGCCACGTCGATCAACAGATTGGGAAGCCTTCAGAGAGAAGCTAGAGATCACCACGCCGACTCGGCCTATCGTCACTGCCGCGGACGTAGACCAGATGGCGGGTGACGTCACTGCTTGCATCCAAAGCGCCTTAGAAACGGCGACGAGAACACTGCCGCAGCGGAGAGGGCTACTGCCGCCCCTGCCGGCACATATTAATTCGATGATCGCCGTGAAGAGGCGCCTTCGCAAGCAGTGGCAACAGCTCAGATGCCCGACGCTGAAGAGACAGTTAAACCGTCTCGCGGAGAAAGTGAAGGCCAAGCTCAGGGCGCATACCGCCGCGGGCTGGGAAGATCGTATCGACGCCACGACGGACAGCTGGCCGTCGTTACATAAGCTCTGCGGCCAGCTTACGAGCACCCCGGCCCCGGTGCGCCCTCTACTCAACAGCGACGGGGCGCTAAAGTATGTAGCGGAGGACCGGGCGGAGGTCTTCGCCGAGCGCCTGGAACGTCAGTTCCGCCCTAACCCGACCAGCGACACTGATCATGTCGCAGCAGTCGAGAAGCACCTGGGAGACTACTTCGCATTGCCAATAGCTCCCGAGGAGGACCCCGTCTTTTTCTCGCCGGGCGCAGTTAGGCGCGCCATCCTAAACACGAAGCCCCGGAAGGCCCCCGGTGCCGACGGTATCACCAACGCAGTGCTGCGCCAGCTGCCATTCCGCATGGTAGCGGCGCTGGCGCGCCTGTTTACCGCGGTACTGCGCACCGGGGCCTTTCCCGCCTCGTGGAAGGAAGGGCGCGTCATTATGCTGCCCAAGGCGGGGAAAAATATCCTGAAGCCGGAGAGCTATCGGCCGATCACCCTACTGCCGACAGTCTCCAAGGTGTTCGAAGCACTCCTGCTGCGACATCTCCAACCCCACATCGCGCCGCGCCCCGAGCAATTTGGGTTCAGAGCGGAGCATAGCACGACGCTCCAGCTGTCGAGGGTACTGCACCACCTCGCAGCCGCGCTAAATAAGAAGGAATACTCGGTGGCAGTATTCCTCGACATGGAGAAGGCCTTCGACCGTGTGTGGCACGAGGGCCTACTATACAAAATGTCCACCTCGGACGCGCCCCGTCGCGTTATAAGGGTGGTATCTAGCTTTCTCTCCAACAGGACCTTTAGGGTGGTGGTCGACGGGGCGCTATCCGGCGCCCGACCGGTGCTGGCTGGTGTGCCGCAGGGCAGCTGCGTGTCGCCAGCGTGTTACTCGCGTTACACCGACGACATCCCCACCACTTCCTACGCTACGCTCGCGCTGTATGCCGACGACGCCGCGTACATTACTACATCGCTTAATGCGAAGTACGCGGCGGTCAAAATGCAGCGCGCCCTGGAGCTCCTTCCCGAATGGCTGTCGAAGTGGCGGCTGTCGGTGAACGTGGGTAAGACGCAGGCGATAATCACCGGGTTCGCGCCTCTCCCGCCACCCTTGAAACTACATGGGGCCGACATCGATTGGGCGCCCCGGGTCAAATACCTGGGTGTGACCATCGACCGTCGGCTCACTATGGGGCCACTTGTCCGCAAGGTCGCCGCACAGGGCAGGGTCGCCTGCAACCTGCTCAAACCTGTGCTCTCGTCCCGCATCCCGGCGCGCGTCAAGATGAGCGTGTACAAGTTGTACGTGCGCCCTATCTTGACGTACGCCGCCCCCGCTTGGTTCGCCCTCACGAGCGAGTCGAGCCGGAAGCTGCTCCGCGCGCAACAAAGTCTTGCGCTGCGGACCATAGTTGACGCTCCTTGCTTCGTGAGGAACGATGTTATCCAGCGGGACCTCGGGATTGAGGGCCTGGATGAGTTCGTGCGGCGTCTCGCGAAAGGGATGTACGCGCGTGCCGACGTGCTTGCTTGGCCCCATGTCAAGCAGATCGCGCCCTGGCATACGCGCCCCCCTGACGCGAGACCCCTGCCCCGCGACCTGATAGCGGACGAGTGACCCCATCACCGGACTGGACGCCTCGGGTAAGCCGCACTCAGGTTACACGCGGCTTACCCTTTTTTTTTTTTTTTGTTGCCGGGGTGGAAAATCCTCATGGATGTCCTCCGCCCTGGGGTGGGCGGAGGGGTCTGTCAGACTCTTACTGACTAAAAACCACCCCGGTGTTCCCTTCCCACACTTGCACCGGGGATCTTGGGAGCTGGTATTACTTCCGTGATCCCCGGCTAGTGCCGGCCCGCCTCTGCGGGCCACCTCAAGTCTGCGGGGGGGTGAGGTGTTAGACCCCCCCGCGACGTCTCAAAGGGGCGCGCGTGGAACACTACGCGCCACCACCTCGGGTCCAGTGTGATAGGGGGCGGCGGACGTCCCCGAGTCCGCCGTCCCTGGACCCATTTAGGGGGGCCGGAAGAGGGCATTATCTGCCCTCTGCCGACGCCCGGTGCGCCTGCTGCGGGCCGGGTGAGCGGACGAGATCTCCCGCTCCCTTTCCGCAGCCTCCTTCTGCGACACGACTGTTTCGCAGAAGGATACCACCGCGTCCCAGGACTCCTCGCTGCCGGCCATCGACTCGACCACGGCCGGCAGCGATAGGTCACTGCCTACTCCTGAGATGAGGGCACGGCGAGGCTCCTCCCAAGCGGCACACTCTGCCAGCGTATGCCGCGCCGTGTCCTCCCGGCAGTCGACGCAGTGGTGACACCGGGCGTCCGGCTCCCTGTTTATGCGACACAGGTACTTCCCGAAGCAACCATGCCCCGAGAGCACCTGCGTCACCCGAAACGACAGGGAGCCGTGCCTCCTCCCGAGCCAGGGCTCTAGTACCGGCCGGATCGCCTCGATGGTGGCGAGGCCGGCGGTAGGGCGTGAAAGCCTTTCCCGCCATTCCGCCACCAGGGCTGCGCGAAGCTGTGACCGACGCAACTCAACATGTCGCTGCATCAGCCACTCGCCCCGACACGCGGCTTACCCGACCCAACTGAACTCCACAGATGACTCATACATCTGTTGCGTGGCGTGTTCTAAGTTAATATAGGCATGCCACGTAACTAACAACAGACATCCATTACTATACATGCATCTATACTCACATACACGCAGTCGCGGCGCGGGCTGCGATGCGTGTAGACACTGAGCGGTGTTTCACAGTACAATGCCGCTCACACACGCATGACAGTCCCTTAGCTCGGACCGTGATCGGCTAGCTCTGAGATCGAGACGAGCGGGGACTAATCACCTATTCTGTAGGAGCGTCGAGTCGGCACACACGTCGCTGGTCACCTTCACTGGGCCTCCCCCGGGCAACCGGGGGTCTCACTTGGTGGGGGTCGACCGCCGTGGTGTCGTGAAGAAAGCGGCGCTAATATAAATTAGCGTCGCGGCGCGCCTACAGTTTTACACATAGCAACCACTCACATCGACGCATTTTATTTTCAATAAAATGTGTCCGCCGCCGCTAGCCGCTCTAGGCGAACATAGAGAGGGGTCCGTAGTTGCGGACCACCGCGAACCCTCCGCAGCCAGGGGACTTACACCCGTATTCAAGAACGATACTATGAGGTCTCACAGTGCCCATCAACGCATAGGGCCGGTAAATCCAATTCATAAACAATACTTGAGTGATGTCCAACGCTGTAGTATGTTTAGTTAGTTAGTAATAAGAAACATCACTAGTAGATGAGAGAGCGATCTCTAACTAAGAAATGTAAGCGAGCTCAATATAATCACATGTGCATTATTGTTATATTGTTTTATTCAATCAAACATGATACATGGCGCAGTCGTAATTGTTTTGATAACGAACCAATTTTAGCAATAATCGTACAATTTGTAATTGTGCAAACATGGCCGCAGCGTCGTACAACCTGCCCGAAAAACTGTGTGTCGGTGGGGATTTGCCATGCAATTGGAAAAAGTTTAAGCAACAGTTAAGTATCTATCTCATTGCCTCTGGACTTAATGAAGAAAAGGATGGAAGAAAAATTGCAATTTTTCTAAACTTCATTGGCGAGGAAGGAGTACAAATATATAATAATTTTAGTTTCGACAAGCCTATTGATGCTGACGAAAAGAAAAAGGTGACGACATTTGATGATGTATTGAAGTCATTCGATGAATATTGTGAACCCAAAAAGAATGTACTGTTTTCAAGATTTTTATTCTATAAGCGCTCACAGCGACCGGGTGAGCCATTTGATGTTTATTTCACGGACTTGAAAAGTCTAGCTAGAAATTGTGAGTTCACAAATGAAAAGGAAGCCATCCGCGACAGAATTATTTTCGGCACTACCAATAAATCCGAACAAGAGAACTTGTTGAGCATGGGTGATGTGGACCTAGATAAAACTGTGAATAGGCTGCGTCTCTCAGAGGTGACAAAGTCACAAATCAAAGAAGTGCAAGATAACTCAGCTGAAGTTGGTGATGTTCACAAGGTACAGGTGAAAAATCCCACTATTCAGTGCAAATGGTGTGGCGGCCAACATGAGCGGGACATCAACAAATGCCCAGCAAGGGGAACAAAATGTGCAAAATGTGGAAAACATAACCACTTTGCAAAAGTGTGCCGCACCAAAAAAGTGCAAGTTGTATCCGAGGAACAAAATGACAACGAAGATTTTTTTTGTGAATCGGTAGGTCAAGTACATAATGCTAATAATTCTACTGTTGGGAGCAGAAACTTATCATTGAAAATGTCATAAATTGTACCTTCAAACTGGATACTGGTTCTGATGTTAACTTGTTACCTATCTCAATGCTAGAGGATATTCAAAATAAAATTCCAAAGAATAAACTTAATAACATTAAACTAAGTAAATCAAAAGTCACATTACAGGCATACAATAGATCAAAAATCAAAACTTATGGTACTGTTTTATTGGAAACAAAATTAAAGTCAAAAGTTTATTTATTGGATTTTATTGTTACTAGTTCTGCATATCAGCCAACATTAGGGAAGGATTCATGTTTGTTATTAGGCATTGTTGAAAGAAAGTTTATAAACAGTATCAAAAATAATCTATCACATAAACAGATATTAATGGATAGGTATAAAGATGTTTTCTCAGGCACAGGTAAATTTCCTAAGAAATGTAGAATTTGATTGAAAGAAAACTCTATTCCAGTGTCCAAACCTCCACATAGGGTTCCTTTAAAATTAAAAGATAAATTAAAAGATGAGCTGGACAGGCTCTGTAAACTAAATGTGATATCCAAAGTTGAGGAGGCTTCAGAATGGGTGAATAGGGTTGTTATTGTGGAAAAAAGTGATGGTTCTATCCGTTTATGTTTAGACCCCAGAGCTCTCAATGAGTGCATTCTTAAAAAGTATTATGAAATTCCAACTATCAATGATTTAAAGTCACAAATAAGTCATTCAAAATTCTTTTCTGTTTTAGATCTGAAAGAATCATTTTGGCAGATTCGGTTGACTGATGACAGTAAAAAGTACTGTACATTTTCTACAATTTATGGATCTTATTGTTTTAATGTCTTGCCATTTGGTCTTGAAATCTCAGCAGAAGTTTTCCAAGAAAACTGTAGCAATTGCTTTAATGACATTGAAGGTTTGTTTATATACATCGATGATTTCTTAATTCATGCTGAATCCAGGGAAAAACATGATGAGATACTTGAAAAAGTCCTAAGCAGAGCACGTGAGTTGAATATAAAGTTTAACCCAACGAAAATTCAATACTTACCTGATGTAGTTAAATATTTTGGCCATGAAATTGTGGATGGAAATTTAATACCAGAGAAGGATAAGATTACGGCTGTTTTAGAATATGACATGCCAAGTGATAAGCAAAGTCTCCAGAGATTTTTAGGTTTTGTCAATTATTTTAGGGAATACATTCCCAATATGTCTGAAGTAACCAGTCCACTGAGGCAATTGTTAAAGAAAAATGTAGAATTTGTATGGAATATTGGTTATACTACATGTGTCAATAACATTAAGGATCTTTTAATAAGTCCACCAGTACTTGTAAATTTTGATCCCAAAAAACAAATTGTAATTCAGACTGATAGTTCTAAGGATGCAATTGGTTGTGTACTGATGCAAAATGGTCATCCAATTTCATATGCCTCAAAAAGTTTATCTAATTGTGAATCTGAGTATGGACAAATTGATAAGGAATTTTTAGCAATACTGTTTGCTTGTAAAAAGTTTCACTACTATATATATGGAAGGCATGTAATTATGCAAACAGATCATCAACCATTAGTGGCAGTTATGAAAAAAGAAATTAATTCTATTGGTTCTCAACGTTTAAGAAAAATTAAAATAAAATTAAGCATTTATGATTTGGATGTTCCATACACTCCTGGTTCTAAGATGCATGTAGCTGATGCCTTAAGTCGTGCTTCAAGCAATGCTGACAATATAGAATTGGATAGTTCTCTCACAAAAACTGTACACACTATCAATGTCAGTGGAGAAGTACAAAATCTGATTATGTTAGAAACTGAAAAGGACTCTGTCCTTCAGCAATTAAAACTATACTATAGAAATGGATGGCCTAAATGCAAAAATAAAGTAGCTGATACTGTGAAATTTTACTATAAAAGTAAAGATAACATTACATATGAAAATGGAATTGTTTATTTAGATTACAAGATTATTGTGCCATTGGTATTAAGAGATAGAGTAATAAAAAAAGTTCATTCAAGTCACTTTGGAATAAATAAGACAATTGCCAGAGCAAAATCTTTATTTTATTGGCCGAATCTTGAGAATGATTTTATCAAAATTATATCAAAATGTGAAACATGTGAAAAATATAGTGCGAAAAAATCAAAAGAGCCTATGTTGCTTGATGAGACACCTAGTTTACCATTTCAAAAAATAGCTTGTGATTTTCTACAGTGGAATAGCAAAACTTATTTAATTGTAACTGACTATTACTCTAAGTGGTTTGACTTAATTCATGTAAATTCATTAACTGCAGCTACTGTGATTAATATAATGAAGAATATTTTTTCAACTCATGGTATACCGAGGATCTTGAGGGCTGATAATTTGCCAAGATAATTTGCCTTTTGAGTTCAAGAATTTTGCAACACTGGAATATAAAACTAAATACTTCAAGCCCAAAACATCCTAGGTCCAATGGCTTTGTTGAAAGATTTGTTGGAATTGCAAAAAATTTGCTGAATAAATCAATTGAGAGTGGTGTTGACTTTGAAGGAGTATTGCTAGAGTATAGAAATACTCCAGTATTAGGTTCACAATACACACCATCACAGTTACTATTAAGCAGATTGACAAGAACCAAACTACCTATTCATGATGTACTTTTAAAACCAAAGTTGGTAACAAATTTTAATGAAACTCAAAACAAAGTAAATATGTATAATAAAAGAAACTTTGATAAGACTGCCAAATGTAACAAACATACTTTCTATTCTGGCCAAGATGTAGTTTATTTAAGGGATAATGTTTGGGTCCCAGCAAATGTTGTAGATATACACTCATCTCCGAGGTCTCTGATTTTAAAAGACGTTAGTGGGCTGGATGCGGAAGGCGGAGGACAGGGTGTTGTGGCGCAGCCTGGGAGAGGCCTATGTCCAGCAGTGGACTGCGATAGGCTGAGTTGATTGATTGATTGGAGTGGGCAAATAATTAGAAGGAATACATTGCATGTAAAACCTTCATTTCATAAAGATGTCAATGTTCAACAAAAATGTAATTTGGATTTATTAAACAATGAACAATTACAATCAGAAGAACAAAATGTGTCTATGGAAGGAAGTAATAGTGATAGTCAAACAGTAGTTGTAAGAGAAGATGCCCAAGAGCAAGTACGAGATTTTCAGTTGAGACCTAGAAGAAACATAGTTCTTCCAAAACATTTAACAGATTACGTTTGTTAAAATTAATTATAATTATAAGGGAAAGATGTAGTATGTTTAGTTAGTTAGTAATAAGAAACATCACTAGTAGATGAGAGAGCGATCTCTAACTAAGAAATGTAAGCGAGCTCAATATAATCACATGTGCATTATTGTTATATTGTTTTATTCAATCAAACATGATACAAACGCTATGCGTTCACTTAGAAGAACCCTTACGTAAAGAAGCTGGACAGCTATTTTAACCAACGCATAGTGTAGCTTATTGTAAAAATCTGTTTCAAATGACAATGTGGGCCACAGATGTGGTTGTTTTTGTATCCATTTGTGATATTTTATTTTATTATTCATTTTAACTTTTTTAATTCAATTGTTTTGGCGTGTGTCCGTTTGTCTTCTATGATAGGCCGCTCCCGCATTAATGCTATAAAGAGCTATCATTCCGATACAGAACACGGTAGTAGCTTCTTAAAACTGAATCAAAATAAAATTATATTTAATTGTTATTGAATAAACAATAGATCGATAATTGTTTGTTGTTAGATAGAATAGATTTTATATTATTGTAGATGTTGTAAGATAAATATTATAAAATCATTAAAATTAAAAAAAAACTGACCCAGTAAACACACCATAAATTGACGGTTTCGCACATCCTAATAACCCACACATAACTAATCAATTGAAGATTACTAAACTATCTTTTGTTTGGGGATCCTTGAAAACAGAGTACTTTTTATTATTACCTAAATCGCCACAGTTGATGGTTTATATTTCACAACTGACAACACGTTTAAAGGTTATATTTATGTCGTCCACACATCTGCCAAACACTAAACCGAACTTAGCAACAGAAACGGACCAATCACAGATCTATAATCGACGCTGTGCGTTCGCATAGTAAAGTGTCGCTTGAGTATTGTTTGTGAATTAAATGGCCTGCCATGACGAACGCAGTGAGAAATGCCTTACTTAGCATAGTGTCGCTGCCATACTTACGTAAGTATCGTTCTTGAATACGGGGGTTATAGTCCCGGCACTGCATGCCACGCCCCCTTGCGGGGGCGTAGCGATATTCTATTGATCGCGGCATTCTATTCTTGGCTTCGGTCCGATGCACATGTTGTCATAGCGCATAGTTATTTTATTAAATTATAAAATTAATCAAGTCAGTTATAATTAAGTAATCAAGTGAGTCAATCAAATAAAAGTGATTAATAAGTAAAACTACCGACGTTACTTTTTTACTTTAAAATATCCGATCCTGACTCAACTCCTACATACGCATAACACAACCACACAAACGTAATAGTTCATAACTTTATGTTATTGTGACGGATGAAGGTCATCAGCGCCACAAGCAGATCTTGAGAGGAATATGTTAGTAAGGAGGAAAAATTTGTCGGAAGAGGGATCTTAAATTTAGGGAGGCGACTATATAAATCTAAAGGTGGAATGTTGTTCGAGCACTCAAAGAAGATGTGATCCAGAGTGCCCTCTTCCAACCCGCTCTTGCAGAGAGAGGAGTCCCGAACACGGATTTTGCGCATAAAAACGGGAGTACAACTAAAACCTAAACGAATTCGACAAAGAACGGATATAACGGTTTTGGAGACTTTTTTGTAACTGTGGAACCAAGGCTTTGTTTTTATGACTGGTTGTACTGCATAATAAAACTTCCCCTTTCTTCTTCCAGTGATATTCCATTGTTCCTGCCATGAAGATTGGAGCTTAACTTTTGGAAGGCTCAACAAGTCGTATCCCTGATGAGTATTGTGGGTGAGATCAGCTACTGCTGATGAGCAAGCATCTTTAGCCAAAGCATCAACGAACTCATTGCCCTTAATACCACAATGACTAGGTATCCAAACTAACTGAACCTCTCTTTGACTAATAAAACAGGATAATAAAGACTTTTTAATTTTTAAAACAAGGGAACTGTGCAATTTACTTTTGAAAGGGTTTTGTATTAAGGCTTGCAAAGAGCTAAGAGAGTCTGTGAAAATTACGGCTTTGTCAATATTTTGGTGTGACTCTATGAAAAGACAAGCTTCCAATAAAGTCACACACTCGCCCGTGAACACAGAAGACTCCTTAGGGCATTTGTACTGTAGAATTATTCTGGAGCTTTGGTAATAAACCGCAGCGCCCGTGTAACTCGGATCATTAAATTTTGAAGCATCTGTAAAAAACCTCTGAAATCCAGTCCATCGTTCCCCCAACGCCGCATTGAAAACCGAATCCGCTGAAGGGGACTTTTTGGAAATACCAATGTCAAAGAAAATTTTTGGAATGAAACATAAGACTTTCACAGACGTTTCTAACTTTCGCAAGATACTCAAGTGGCTCCCTATTCGACTTCGCAGGAACTCGCGGATTTTGTGTCTGCTATTTAACCTCCTTCACAATCCTAAAACACCATCCTATCTGCGGGAACGTTTTTCCTACGCTCGTCCTTCTGATGCGCCTTGCAGGTCGCATCTTAGAAATCTTCTTAAGTCCCCTCCCCACACCACCGACTTCTACTCCTACTCCTTCACTGTGCACGCGGTGCGGTTGTGGAATTCACTGCCACCTGATATAAGGGACTGCCAAACTGTTTCAGTATTTAAAAGAAGAGTGAAAGAACACTATCTTTCCACTTCGTCATAGTTGCGTATGTTTTTATTATTTTAATAGAATTATAATTAATATTCTAGTGATATTTATTTTAGAAGTATATATGTTTGTGTGTATGTATGTATGTATGTATATTAGTATATTATTTGTTTAGTTTTATTAAGTAAATTGTTTTTGATTATATGTATTCTATTTTCTCTTCTACTCTTACACACGGTGTCTACATCTCTTTATCGACTTTCCTATCGCAGGTATGCTGGAAGAGATTTCTTTAGAAATAAGCATCACCTTTGTACGTATTTTTCTGTTCCTTTCTCCTTGTATGTTTATATATGTGTGTACATAAATGGTTAAATAAATAAATAAGACTTCATAGGGAAAGTTAAAAAGAGGTAATCTGGGATACTGTTCTATTGGACATTCTAAATTATTAATTTGACGAAATGCTTTTAGAATTAAGGGAATTTCTTTGTTTTTCCAGTAATTTGAGCTTTTGCATATGGCATCTAACTCATTCAACCTTGCTAAAAGAGGATGGGAAGATCTAGATGATAGCCTAGCCACAAAACGGGAGCATAGATACTGCCGTCTTAGGGCCAGGGGAGGTTCAGCACACTCAACCTGCAACGCGTTAACGGGAGAAGACTTCATACAACCAGAGATGATCCGAAGGCATTTTGACTGAACCCTATCCAGTCCAGCCAAAGCACCCTTGTTGCAAGGAACTAAATGGAACGTACCATAGTCTAAAACACTCCTAATTAAGGCGTTATAGACTAATTTCATAGTATAGGGGTGGGCACCCCACCAGACACCCGCGAGAGCTTTTAAAATAGAAACAACCCTTTCACATTTTTTAATTAATAAATTTATATGATGTTTACCATTTAATTTTGAATCTAAAGAGACTTTACTTTATTAACTAATGGAATATTTTGACCTAAAATGTCGATTGAGATGTGCGGGATCAATCTTTTGCGAGAGAAAATTACTGCAGAACTTTTCGGTGCGGATAATGACAGACCATGGCTTAAAAGCCAATGGTTCAAAGAGTCCAAAGAGAGGCATAGAGATGACGCAGCGTCTACGATGGAGGAATCTGTCACATACAAGACTAAGTCGTCGGCGTATTGGAGGATGTGACAGTTATTATTTAGGCAGGAGCCAATGTCCACTGTATACAAATTATAAAGAAGGGGGCTCAGAACAAATCCTTGTGGTAGTCCCTTCCAAGTCTGCCTTTCATCGAAATCCTCGCCCTGGACTCTCAGAACCAAAGAACGAGACATAAGAAGTGCACAGATGCATTCGATCATCTTAACCGGGAGACTCAGCATAGGGTGGAGCAATTTTGTCAAAAAAGAATTCTGCTGTTTCCCTAGAAATCGGTGAAGAGATTGATGGGGAGCATCCACTTCTAAACCTATTGATGTTCCTCCAGACTAACGAGATTGGAGTAGAGGGAGATAAGGAGGTACAGAACTTAACCTAACCCGAACGTTTCTTCTTGCGAAGGTGGCGTTTGGCTCTGGCATTAAACCGCAAATATGTCAATAGATTTTCGGTGCTCATATCCGCATTGTAGCATTCCTCTGCCTCAACCCTATCCCTGATTGCCGAAGTACATTCTGGGTCCCACCACGGGGGCGAAGGTATTTTGCCTCGGGCACTGTTTTTCAATGGAAAGTAGGAATCCGCACTAGAAGTAATGGCTGTAACAAACCCCTCATAACAGCTCTTGGCATGGCAGTGACCAGAAGGATCTAATAAACTTGAATTTAAATTTGGAAGATTGTTAATTTTATCCTCCAATAATGATACAAATTTTGCCCAATCTGGTTTGGACAGGTTGTATTTCAAAAGTGGAGAAGTTTTCTCTAAATAAGTCTTATTAACCAAAGATATGACAATAGGGTAATGGTCACTACCATGCGACAAGGTCGTACATTCCCAATGGGTCGAAGCTGCCAACTCAATTGAGCAGAAAGTTAGGTCAACACAGCTCTTTTGTTGACCGGGAAGAGATCTGCGTGTTGGGCAACCATCATTTAAGATGCAGAGATCCAGATCGTCCAAAATCTCAACCAAAGCTACACCAAAGTCATCACAACGTTCAGACCCCCACCTATAATGATGGCAGTTAAAGTCTCCCATGACCAGTATCGGTCCATGGACATTAGCAAAAATGTTTTTTAAAGCAATGAAAAAGTCATGGTGGGGATGAGCAATATAAATAGAAAACACTGTGATGCCCTCTACCCTTCCTGCGGCAATGCTCATATCACCCGTAAGTAGAGGTAAAGCAAAAGGCGAAAGTGAAACCCGATTGTTGACAAAGAGAGCCGACCCTCCATAGCCATCAGGTCTGTCACATCTGAGGATGTTAAAGTGTGGTATACGGAAGCTAAGACTTGGAATGAGCCAAGTCTCAGCTATGGAACAAGCCAATGGCTGGTATTTATTCAAAAGAAATATGAGGTCGTGCTTTTTATGCCACACGCTCCTCACATTCCACTGAAGGAATACTTGGCGAGACGCCATTTCTGATATCTAAAAGTAGAGTAATACGTTGGTTGGCAACGTTGGACGGTGATTGAGTATTAGAAGCAGAAGAAGAAATAAGAATAGATAAGAGTTTTATCAGTAGGTCAATAATAGAAGAAGTACTATTATTGGAAGAGTCATTATTATAATTGAGAGCGCAGCCATTAGGCTGTGAAGATTGGGGAGAACTAGTTATTTGTTGATGTGCAGCTTTATCATATGATGGGGAAAGAGGGGCATGGGTCCTGGGCTTGAGAGTTACAGTTTTCCGATAGAACTGAGAAATTGGAGTCTTGGTGATATTTGCATAATTTCGGGAAGCTGTAGGAATAATTTTGCTAGCCTCAGCGTATGGAATACATTTTTCAGCCATAGTAGTCTTAATAGCCTTCTGTCTACCATGCTCGGGGCATGACTTGCTATTAGCGAAGTGATTACCCGAACAAAGCACACAGAATGCCTCAGCCTCAGAAAGGTTGCAACCATCACCTGGGTGATCGTGGCCACACTTACTGCAGCGTGGTTTAGATCTGCAAATGGTTGATACATGTCCGAATCTGCAACAGTTGCGACATTGGATTGTAGGGTATATGTACTGTCCAACAGGAAGGGATGTGTAGCAACAGTAAATCCTTTGGGGTAAGACTTGGCCATCAAAAGTGATGACACAAGTTTCAGTGGGTTTCTACTCATTAATATTGTCTTTCTGAATTTTACGGTTAATACGGCGGACTTTGAGTATTTGCCCACATCCCGCGGCCACAGACAAATATGTTATAGCCTCTTCTTCAGAAATGTCAGAGGGAACCCCAGTAACAACACCCATTCTAGTTATATTATATGTTGGAATTGAAGCAGAGTATCTATATTTGGACAATAACGGGTTAACTAAGAAAGAGTTAGCATCCTGAGGAGAAGCAAACTCTACGGACACACGGTTTCTGCCAACTCGATTAACACCACCACGAACAATGTTCGCGATGTTGTAACTTAGAAGGAACTTGCCAAAATTAACGGGGTGAAGGGTGGTGCCTGCATTTGGTTGGGTCTCTATGCGGGAGACGTGAACAACATATGGGGCCTTATCCATTACTGAATACTTGATACGACCAATTTGACTTTTTTGCTGTTTGCTTGGAGGACTGGGTGACAGAATTACCTCGTCACTGGGACGTTTGCGTGAAGTTTGGGGTGATTGAGAAACATCCATCTCTGTAATGCTACAGACAACATCCGCAAATTGGGATAGTGGATTCGGAGATAAAGGAGTTGAGGCACCTGGGATGTCCGGGGGGTCAGGATCGGGGGGTTTGTTTACATCCATATTGGATAAAACGAGAATAAAATAAGACAAACACAATACAAACCTGGTTACGAACACAAGGACCACACACTTAAAGAAAAACAAGTCACAAAAGTATCAACAAACACTCAAAAATAGCAAAAAATTCTAAACACACGTGCTAGCCAAGAACACCGTGGCGAGAATCTCTTGAATCAAGCTTTAAATTAATATCACCGTGAGCGCTGTCAAAAATGACAGTTGCGTTGTTTTGTTTTGAGTAATACCTTATATACAGAGTGGCGATTAAGTTATCACATTAAATATTACAGCGGTTATTACAAGTTGTTATCAGTCTATTAAAATGATAAAATAATCAATTTGACAAAAATAAAGAAATTAATTATTCAAATAAAATAAATGGTCTAAAAATTGCCAATAAATAAACCCCCCTTGATGAGGCACTATTAGACGCGCGGGGCGATGGTATCAACAATTCAATACAAACTTTATGGTATTGACCAAATAAACATTTAAAAAAAAAACACATTAATTAAGTTTATAATGTCGTTAAATACTAAAACGAAAAAAAGGTCCCACGGCTAAAATGTTAATTGTTATTCATTATTTTAATTTTGTATGTAATACGTAATGTAGAATACGTGGTTTCAATTAATGTGTAATCGCCGCACTGTATAATAGCGTGGCATTTTCGAAATTGTTCTTCTGGTTACAGTCGCCATCTAACCAAAGAAGAAGAAGTGTACAAATGTGTGTGTGTGGTGTTTAAACAAAGAAATACTGTAATCCAACAGTGAGCGCGGTCACGAGCGTTCCGAATTGTTGACAGTTGTCGGCTGTCATAATCGTAATAACTAATTCGGTACGCAAATTATTGATGTGAGCGCTGTCAGCAATTAAAGTCTAATACGGAATGCAGTCCAAGTAGTCTTGGAAAAGCGAATGACATCAATGACATGACATTACAAACATGACAATTGACAGCCGTTGACATTGACATTTGCCGTTTCTTAGTGTAATCCGTAGTGCAATCGATTAAAACCAAACGATTTTTTTTTTCTATTAATGATTTTTTAATGGTGCTTTCGTTAAAATTAGATTCCAGTATTTATTTTATCTTATATTGATTTAATACCTTATAAAACAATTATACTAAAACAATGGAGTATTATTTAATTACTTGTAACAGTATCGATTTCCACTTTATCGATCATATTCTTAGGGTACACTCTATTGGTATAATACCAGCGTTTGTGGAGTTAGTGACGTTTAATGAAATAAGTGTTGTAACGGTTTATAAAAGTTGTTTAAAACTAAAAATGGAAATCTATTTATTTTCTACATTTGGCCATTGTTAATGAGGCTAAGATTTAAATGGGTTAATTAAGAAAAATAGTTGATTTTTTTGGTATATATTTGATTCGTGTAACAGTTAGGGTTAGAAATGGGTTTCTCCTATATAATTTAAGTTATTTAATTCATTTATCTGCAGTTAAAATGTTTCAAATGAATGAACAAATTCTTTAGAGTTTAGAGCCAAAGACGTTATATATGGTCTAGACTACGTCACGGCAACACGGTCCCCAGTCGAGCGAACGCGTGGCCGGCTTGCCCAGAGAGTGACGTCACAGCGCGCCGCGTCGGGCCGGAGGTGCTGCGGCGGGCGCTCTAGCCGGGCAGCGGTGCCTCCTCGTAGAAGTCTGGCTCGTCATCCTTGTCGATATCTTTCTGGGCGCCATCCAACTGCCAATTATATAGGTATGCGTTTAAAATTACCAGCACACTCTCGGAAACCGAACCCACAAAATGATTGGCTGTGAACGTTACCGCTCTGAGCTGCAGCGGCGTGAACACGTAAGCCAGTGACATGCGCAGCGGCACCATCATGACTAGGAAGAACGGCATCGCGAGCGAGAAACGCGACGACTTGACGGCGTATAGCACCGCTAGCCCCGCCGCCTGGATCAGCGTGAACGTGTGCATCTTCAGCGTCGGCACCTGCGCACGAACACTCCGTGAGCGATGTCCGGATACCCGATAGATGGGGCCCGGTGGCCCCTGAGGGAGTGCGGTCGGTGAATACGAACCCGCCTGACGTAAGGAAGTTGCGGGTGATGCTTGACGGGCTTGAACAGCAGGATGCAGCGGTCCCAGAACTGGATGCCGCCGAGCGCGGAGATGCCCATGTACAGGAACACCCCGAACAGCACCGCCATGGGCACCAGGCGCAGCCAGCGCGCCGCCAGCACCGACGCGCCCACCAGCAGCGCCACCAGCAGCGCCGTCAGCCGCTGCTCTGTGGGCGTCATAAGGGCAAGGGTTGCAGTCTAACTGGATGCAACCGAATACCAGTATTTTCCTTGTCCTGTTTCGATTATAAACGGAGGAGGCTCCCTATTTTTATGTTAATTTGCATGAATATTCTGAAACAGTCACACAAGCAAAATTAAACTTTAGTATAAGATTTATTTGATCTTTTTCTTTCCATATTGAAGACAGTTACGTAATTGTAATATGTTGTCTCAATACATTTTATATTCGAAAATATTGTCTTTTAAGGATAATTCTAAAAAACAAACAAGATTGTTTAGCTTTTATGTCTAAACTAAATATTCACAGCAAGAAAATATAATTTATTATCCCGATACAAAACATTTTTTCTATAGATCGATTATTACTTTAGTTATAAACGAAATAAGAATTGAGATTTACGCTATTTAGTTTCGTGCTCGAATACAAACACACAAAAATTAAATCGGTCCACAGTTGACGGAGAAATCGATGAATAGATAAAAAAAAAGAAACAGGCATACAGACGCACATAGCCTCCTCCTTATTGGAAGTCGGTTAAAAAGAGGAATATAGAATTTCGTTGTTGATTTCAGGATGTTCACGGGTAAAAGCAAATTGAAGAATACAGTATGTTGTAATTATTATCGGTGGTATCGGACCTTTAACCTCGACGATGTGTGGCTTGTCGCCGGGCGCGTGCGTGGTGGACATGACGGTGAGCGCGGCCACGTGGCTCACGGAGCGCACGGTGGCCACGCACTGCCACGGAGCGCCGAACAGCCCGCACATGGCGTTCACCGACGACATGATCACGATGTCCATGTGGAAGCCGCTGCCCTTCTTCAGCTTGCGCTCCGGCTTGTCGACGATCAGCCTGCGCCAAATGCGTGTCAATACCCTAGTCGCTGCTCTACTCGCATCACCGCAATTATTTATTATGTTTTCCACATATATTTATTGCAGTCAGGTACTTTAATTCGCTAGGCATTCAATAGTTAAACTGGCTCAGCTAATGAGTACACGTACGAGTACGTTCATTACAAAATATTTACAAGAGACAATTCACAATATTTTCGCTTCGAGTGCATTCGCTCAGAACGACATAGTACGTTGGCGATCGACTTACTCGGCGATGTGCGTCTCCATGAAGACGATGATGTAGACCATGAGCGCAGGCAGCCCCATGGCGCAGGCGGCCCAGGCGGGGATGGTGCCGAGCCCGTCGTTGAGCGGCACGAACCACGAGCGCGGCGCCGTGGGGCTGAGCCCCTCGGGCACGCGCAGCGTCTCCGTCCACACGGGCATGCTGCACGACAGCCCCACCATCAGCACGATGGCGATGGGCACGCCGAAGTCGCCGAGCGCGCGCCGCGCCTGTGGCACACCGGCCGGTGAACATGGACCACCACCGCCGGACATCGGCACCGCGCCGGCCCAGCGGCAGCGTATAAACATGATCAACAGTACTACCGTTACCTATGCTCTTCGGATAACCTCTTGTTGCCAGGCAAGTTCTTTTTTAGTTTTCCTAAAATCAAGGGGCGTCTATGAGGTTAAAAAATAATATAATTCAATAAAAGCGATCATTTGCTTCTAAAGTACCTAACTTTTAAAAAGTGACAATTCTAACTATCTACTTTTGAACCAATGAAATTTAATTGTTCTTCATTCATTTCATGATTCATTGCGATTTGTGTCTTTTCTAGTAGGTAGGTATTCTAACCTCAGTAGGTCCAGAAGAGTCTTAATCCTTATACGAAGCTACATCGAAAGGCATCATAAAAATAAAACTGAGAATTGACGTTTTCTAGCTGACTGTACCTACCATTTTTCCAAAACAGATGAATGCGGTTGGCAGTTACAGTAAAATTTACGGACAGCCTCTTAGGAACGTTTTTATGTAACTAAAAAGGTTAAGGTACCTGACCTTACTGTCCTATCTCAAAAATCCACACTTTAGAGGGCCAAATTTTTTATTTAATTCAGTTTTATAATCAACACAAAAGCAAATAGATTTATGAAAGTTTAATAGTTGTTCATCTTTTATTATTAGAATGTTGTGCATGCATAAACGTGATGTATTTACACAGTATTGAAGACTCGTGATTACGTACTGTTAGGTCCTGTACTACCTTGTAAATATGTAATTTGTGCCTTGCTCAATAAATAAATAAACCCGGAAGCCCTATAATTTATAAACTTCAGAATTATTTTCATTTTTCGAGGTGTAAGTTAATAGTACATTTTGATACAAGTGGAGAATGTTTGTTATTGCATTCGAGGCGGAATTAACACCCGAGTCGTAGGCGAGGTTGTTTTTGACCCGAGAAGTGCAATAACAAAATAATGTCCACGTGTATCAAACGACGTTTTTCAATACACTTTTGAAGAAATAAAATAAAATAACGAAAAATATTTTTGTCATGATTTTTTTTTTTTTTTTAAAAAACGTTGCCCCACACTAGGAATTTCTCCTGTATCGTGGGTGCGTTTACAAACATTTAAACACACATACACAAACAGCCAGACCCGGAACAACTACTAGTAGGTCATACAAATATTTGTTCCGTACGGGAATCGAATCCGCGACACGCAGCGCAGCAGTCAATCGCTTAACCACTGCGCCAACCGTGTCGTCAAATTTTGACGACACGGTTGGCGCAGTGGAGTATTAGGAAAGTATGATTCAATTTTCTTTTTTTTCCGCGCTTTGCTTTCGCCAGGTTGATGGAGAAGCAAAGATATAAAGCCGATAAACAGCCTAATATGAAAAATAGAAACTTGAAATATTTTTGAGTTTAGAACACAAATAAATGGTAATTTGTTCATAAGCGTTTTTTTTATTGTAATAATCATGGTATTCTATTTATAAACATCATCATCTGCCTAGCCTTTTCCCAACTATGTTGGGGTCGGCTTCCAGTCTAACCGGATGCAGCTGAAACCAGTATTTTACATGGAGCGACTGCCTATCTGACCTCCACATATCACGATATCCCTTGGTAAGACTGGTTGTCGGACTTTTGGGCTTCTGACGACCCGTAACAACTGTCAAAGATCTACAAATGACAGCCGAGACCAACGGCTTAACGTGCTTTCCGAGACACGGAGGAATCTTGGTATGAACAGATGGTCACCCATCCACGGACCAACCGCGGCAAGCGTAGTTCAACCTGATCGATCGACCCGTGCGGCAGTTATTATTTAGCCGAAAGATGTGGTACAAATTTTCACCACGCGCACGTGGCGCTATATGCAAATTCGCGCCATTTTCATATTATAAACGTCAAAAATTGTTGCGACTTAAACAAAATAATAATATGAGTTCAAGCGAGGAATCAGATATTAATATGGAATCTACTCCACCTGATATCTTCAATGAGGCGCAAATTGCAGAAAATGGTGTCTTGCCGCCAAAATCGCATGACATTGATTAATTTTATATATACAATGACATGAATATTTACTTTAAGTATTATATTGTTTTAAGTATGGTAAATGTGAAGACTATGTGGGTTATTGTTCATTTTTCTTTTTTTACTCAGTTAGTTTTTATCATAGTCTGGCAGTTTGAGTGATTTTATGCGGCCTACCCAAATGTCCTTTCTTTGGTACCTATTGTTCGTTGAATCGTTGAGCTCCTTAAGTTCTTAGTTGAGCTGCACGACTACTGACAAATGCGTGCACTGACTGGACAGGTCCCCTCAACCTGTGTGGTTCTTTCGTCAAAACATCATTTCAGGCACCAATCTACATGGTCTTCACATGATCTGACCAAGATTATGTCTGGACTTTAAAAAGAGACTGTGACCTCTGAGTTTGTTTCGGCCTTTCTTCTCAGAGTAGTCGGATACGAAACGCCGACCTCATCTAGTTTTTTATATATAATATGATTGACGTGTAAAAGTGTTTGTACCTACTTACAGAAATAAATCATTTATCATTTATCAATTAAATGAGAGAAAATTTAAAACACATTAAAAGTACACTTTGTAAACAAGCATATTACAAGTTAGAGGATTATATCCAGGACAGGAATGCTTGGAAACATGCTGGTCCAGCTCCATAGGACAATCTAGAGTCTAGACAAAATCAAACTGGTTGCTATTTTTATGGTAAAATCTGTTATTTTTATGATATTGATTTTACATTCTGTATTAACCTATACTCACACACTAACTTATTTTTTATTTTTTTTGAAAAACATACTTTTACGATGTTTTTAAATATGTGAGCACCATTTATCTATCTAATAATTAAGTTATTTTTCATTGCTTAGTTTTTAATTCTTTTTACCTATTATGGTATAGTAATTTTATTCTAGGTGCATCGTCTTCACATAATAATCATATAATTAATGTACTCAAACAAAATATTGTAAAACATTTTTAAAAGAGTAACGGAGGAGTTTCTTGCCCATTCTTCTCCATATGAAACTACCTTTTGGAAGGGGCAACTAAAATCAATTCTATTTTTTTGTAAATTTTTGATGTTCAAAAGTGCCTCTATGTGCTTACGTGAAATAAATGTTTTGACTTTGACTTTGCCCTTAATAATCTAGCACTATTTAAATATTGTTTCCAGAATATTGGTATTAAAATCACCAAAAATAACAGCAGCTTTGTTACTGGATGTAAGTTTCACTAGGACATCTTCCATTATTGACTCAAATAAAGAAAAGTTCTGATAATTCAACACAGGACAGTTCGATGCAATGTTCAACCGATAAATCAACTAAGCCTATTGATGAGCGAGGATGTACTCACGCTGCGGCCGAGGAACTTGCCGTTGCGGAAGATGCGCAGGTAGTAGGCGATGATGAAGGTACAGAGCGTGAGCATGGTGCACCACAGCGCCGTGTTGGGCTGCGGCGGCATGGGCGCGCTCGCGTTGCCTGCACACACACGCACCGATTATCACCATCACGTCTCAGTATTAGTGCACTAATATATATTATGACCTTGGCATTGCCGTAGATTGTTCGGTGTTGCTGAACCGTCAAGATTGCCACAATTGTTAAGAATTGCGCAATTTAATTGTTCATGGGCAATATCGACGTCCTACGTCGAGATTGTCGAATGTCAAACTCTTGCTACTTCGCATTCGGTACTAAGTTGCATACTGTGATTGTATTGAAGATTTTAAATTTCGAGCGGGTGGCTCGAAATTTAAAATCTTCAATACAACGCAGCGCTATCTGGCAATTCGAAACGTATAAACGGCTGACTTTTTGAGGAGGACTAAAATTCAAGTTTCAATCTTTAGCGGTTTGCCCAACCCAACAAACATACCCTGTTCGTATGTACAAAAAACATTTATAAGACCTCCAACAACAATGCAGAGCATAGAAGAGTGGAAGTAGGAGTGCAACAGTACCTGACAGCGTCGAGTTGTCGAACAGCGTGGAGTTGGCATCAGCGGGGGCCAGGAGAGCCGTGGCATTGTCGGGCGCGTAGAAGTGCACGCCCAGCGGGTGCGCGCGGAACACGTTGATCAGGCTCGTCACCGGCTCCCCGATGAAGATCAACGAGATCAGGAACGCGAAGATGTCCTCGGTGAACCTGCACAATACCATGCTCGTTATTAGCTGGTGTTACCGGCCCAGCAACATTCTGAAGATTTTTTACTGAGCACTTACTTCGACGTAATGTATTATTACGTAGAAGTAAGGGCTCAGTAAAAATCTGCACACGGTTTTTGTAACAACTTGTTTTTTTTTCAAGCACCGATGTTTCACTCTGATACGTTACGTCGAGAATTAAGAATTTATTGGCATTAAATTTAGTAAAGAAAAACATCTTGTTCCAAGTTGTATAATAGGTAGAAGTTGATACAAGAACCGCAGTAGATACTAGGGATTCAATCTTGTATGGTCTGTGGTGAAACCTCGTGATCTTCTTGACAGCGACGCTACCCTCGACGGAGGCGACGGCTAGCGCGATGACGATCATCCACAGGCCGCAGTACATGCGCGCCGTCAGGAAGTCGAACCCGTTGGAGTGGCAGAAGTTGGCCAGCGACTCGTCTAGCAGCAGCAGCGGGCCCGTGGCACCCGTGATCATCATGGGCTGTCCCGACACCAGTGCAAACAGGATTCCGCCCACGGACGTGAACACCTGCACATTACACGCAGTCAAGCGGACTAACCTATACACCTGATTAAGCTTGCGGCTAGCGAATTATAGTACAAGAGAACAATAGGCATGGGCACGAAATACCTGAAATTCCAGTAGACTAACGAAAGAGGGGTGGAGGCATTCCCCGTCACAATGACTCACAAGATAGCAGCTAGCTAGATTCCAGTAGACTAACAAAAGAGGGGTGGAGGCATTCCCCGTCACAATTACTCACAAGATAGCAGCTAGCTAGATTCCAGTAGACTAAAGAAAGAGGGGTGGATGCATTCCCCGTCACAATTACTCACAAGATAGCAGCTAGCTAGATTCCAGTAGACTAACAAAAGAGGGGTGGAGGCATTCCCCGTCACAATTACTCACAAGATAGCAGCTAGCTAGATTCCAGTAGACTAAAGAAAGAGGGGTGGATGCATTCCCCGTCACAATTACTCACAAGATAGCAGCTAGCTAGATTCAACACTGTGCCGCCGCCCATTTAGTACCTCAGGGGACCCTTCTCCCAAAAGACATTCTTAGCATTATGAATGCTGGCTCACCAGAGTTTCGGAGATGCCAATGTTGCCGTAGGTCTTCTCGGCGAGCAGACCGCCGAATGTGATGGCGGAGGATAGCGCCGCAAAGTACATGAAGATGGTGGCGGCTACGCACTGCCCGTTGAGCGCGTCTCGGAAGTCGGACGCGTAGTGCGGGTAGCGCCGCTTTATGTCACGCAGAACGCCTGTAACATGGACATAAGATACGCTGAGCCATGCGCTACCTGCCTACAGCTGTGCTCACACGATGAACGACGCCGTTCTTACGGGAAACGAGCATTATTCACGACCACGAGTTAGTGCGCACTAAGTTATGGTGCTGTCTGAATATGTAGATTCACACCATTTTAAGTTTTAAACGATGGTTTACTTCACCGCCTGTCATCATTCATCATCATTTCAGCCGAAAGACGTCCACTGCTGGACATAGGCCTCCTCCAACATTTAGGGGAGGGTTGCCATAATCGCCACGCTTGGCAGTCGGGTTGGCGATCGCAGTATGTTGTTAAAATGCATAGAAAACGCTGCTGCCCTTTCTCTAGTAAACCGCCTGTCAGTTAGTAACCAATCAATAAACTCTTTTGTTTAATGAATGATTATAAATGTACTAGCTGCGCCCCGCGGTTATACCCGCGTAAGTCTCGAGCCCGTTAGAATATCAGGATAAAAAGTAGCCTATATGTAAATCCAGGGTGCTATCAGCTACCTCCATACAAAATTTTACCGACCGACACTAAGGGTTTGGGTGTAACTGAGGTAAGACAGGAACTGGTTAACCTTCTAAATAAAAATGAAATGCTGTTCGTTGGTAAGCGCATAAGTTGAGAACGGCTGGACCAATTTGGCTATTTAATTTAATTTTGATTTAAAAATGTCCGTAAGTTTCTCGTAAAATTTTCCGTTTTTGTATGAATTATTATAATATGGACAGGACAACGTGTTTCGGGTCGGCTGCTGATTATTAAAGTACGGCGTGGACTGGCGCAAGTTAGTTACTAAAACGGTTCAAACTGACCTCCGAACAGGCGGCCGGTTCGGCGGAGTGGATCGTCGGGCTCCTTACTGGGCAGGCCGCCGGCCTCCGCGGCCAGCAGCGCCTTCTTCTCGTCGAGAGGCGCGGGCGCCTCGCCGGCCGCGCGCTTGCGTTCTATCGCGTCACGCTTGCGCCGCCGGATCATCTCGCTCTTGGCGCGCAGCTCCTCGAACGGTAGCAGCGCCTGGCGCTCCCAGTCACCCGGCGGCAGCACGATGGAGTCGTCCAGGAACTCGTTGATGGCGGACAGCATCTCGCACCGGTCGTCCGCCTTGTACGCGATGGAGTGGAACGCCGGGTTGGACATGAGCGTGGAGATGGAGCGGCCCACCTCATGGTAGTCAAGGTCAGCGCCGCTCGGGCCCAGCAGGATGAACATGAAGCGCACCGGCACCGGCACCTCAGTGATGGACGGCATGAGGATGCCTTGCGCCAAGCGCACGAAGGCGATGGTGGGCTGCTCCAGGAAGCCCACGGCGCCCACCAGTACGGTGGTGGCCTCGGCATCCTCGGGAATGCGCTTGAGGATGGAGTCGTTGTGCGGGCGGCGCAGCTCGTCCTGCGAGCCGGCGGCCGCGTCCACCGCCGCCAGGTACTCCACCTCGCGCAGGTCCAACCCACCCGCCGACGACTTTTTGCGCAGGTCAGCGCGCTCCAGCGGCAACGCGTACGAGCTGCGCCGGCGCCGCGGGTCCGCCAGATTCTGCACACAGGCGCACACTTAGCACACAGTCCATGTCAACGCAACCACGCAACGGTACTCACTTATTTCCTTCAACAATGCAAACGAATCTCCAGTAAATGGAACAATGTTCCATTGTGACGTGTGTCGTTGCGCGTATGTTGGGGTCGGAAGCAAACTTTTTGGGCGCATTGTGTACAATTGTCTGATGAGAGATTAAGCTCACTATTTCAATAAAATCAAAATATTTCAATTAACTAGTCTAGCCACAGTTCATATTATTAGGATTCCAAAGGTTTTGTAATTTTCGTTTTTACCATGAATTTACAGTTAGGGATAATTTTTTATTACTATTACTTAGGCTCGCGTTTGACCACTTCTTATTCACCCGATGGTAAGCGAAAATTACATTATGCAGAATTGCAGTTCTGCCAAATGTTCCCGCGAGATCCTTATCGGCAAACAACTGCAAGTGTGCTGCACAATGGTGTTCAGTATCAGAGGTGCCTCGACAAGTCTTTGAGGGCTGGTAACGAAACTGCGTACATGTAAGTAGATTCTGGGCCGGGCCGGGTGGATTGAATGCTTGTTTCAAAACGAAGGACATTTTGACTGTAACAGAACTTATGGCTAGACTAGGCATAGATATATTACACATGGTTCGACAACAGCAAAATAAGCTCAAATACACTCAAAAGCAATGATGAAGCTTAATGCTTCCTATGTCTATTTATACTTAATAAGTTTTTGATTTCAATCAACATTTTAGTACGTGCAAATGCGTTGTTGATATCGATTGGATAGGTAGGTATCGATCGTGTTGCCATGGTATGTACTTATACTAAGCATGTGTAGGTAGATCTCGTAAGAACAGACAGAACAACGTTATAGACCGGGTATGATGATGTGTCGGTCGTGTTGGCAGAGTAATGTAAGTCACTACTTACATATGAACGGTGATGTCTAAGTGGAGTCGAACTCCCGAGTGTGCGTGGATAGTGTGGAATGTGGATACCCAAATTCGAAACTATAAGAAATAGTGAAAATATTTAAACGAGTCTCGGGGGCAATTTTGAATAAAACTAAAATATTTAATTTTGTTGATTATTTCTGATATTTTTGTGTTTTTTTCTATTTGTATTCGTTGCCGAAAGGTAAAATACGGCTTTGAATGCAATCGTCGCACGGATACGCGATCATCGCGATCATTTACATGAATATGACGTACAAACGCGATCAATCAAGTCGAGTTTTTTACGTCATAAATTCATATAAGTAAACGGTCGCCTTGATCGCGTATTCGCGCGATCGTAGTTTTCCTTTAGGACACGAGGAGATACCAATGTACAGGAACTTCATATTGTAAGTCTATATAACCAAGTCAGTATGTGTCACCTGCATAGATATAAGATAGGAGGAGATAGTATGCCCGGCAGTTGACAGTGTATCGGAGCCCGCAGTCTCCAGGTGTCCACCACTCGCCACAACTACACACGCAGTTCAGTAAAAGTCAGTATGTGTCACCTGCATAGATATAAGATAGGAGGAGATAGTATGCCCGGTAGTTGACAGTGTATCGGAGCCCGCAGTGTCCAGGTGTCCACCACTCGCCACAACTACACACGCAGTTCAGTAAAAGTCAGTATGTGTCACCTGCATAGATATAAGATAGGAGGAGATAGTATGCCCGGTAGTTGACAGTGTATCGGAGCCCGCAGTGTCCAGGTGTCCACCACTCGCCACAACTACACACGCAGTTCAGTAAAAGTCAGTATGTGTCACCTGCATAGATATAAGATAGGAGGAGATAGTATGCCCGGTAGTTGACAGTGTATCGGAGCCCGCAGTGTCCAGGTGTCCACCACTCGCCACAACTACACACGCAGTTCAGTAAAAGTCAGTATGTGTCACCTGCATAGATATAAGATAGGAGGAGATAGTATGCCCGGCAGTTGACAGTGTATCGGAGCCCGCAGTCTCCAGGTGTCCACCACTCGCCACAACTACACACGCAGTTCAGTAAAAGTCAGTATGTGTCACCTGCATAGATATAAGATAGGAGGAGATAGTATGCCCGGTAGTTGACAGTGTATCGGAGCCCGCAGTCTCCAGGTGTCCACCACTCGCCACAACTACATAGATATAAGATAGGAGGAGATGGTATGCCCGGTAGTTGACAGTGTATCGGAGCCCGCAGTCTCCAGGTGTCCACCACTCGCCACAACTACACACGCAGTTCAGTAAAAGTCAGTATGTGTCACCTGCATAGATATAAGATAGGAGGAGATAGTATGCCCGGTAGTTGACAGTGTATCGGAGCCCGCAGTCTCCAGGTGTCCACCACTCGCCACAACTACATAGATATAAGATAGGAGGAGATGGTATGCCCGGTAGTTGACAGTGTATCGGAGCCCGCAGTCTCCAGGTGTCCACCACTCGCCACAACTACATAGATATAAGATAGGAGGAGATGGTATGCCCGGTAGTTGACAGTGTATCGGAGCCCGCAGTCTCCAGGTGTCCACCACTCGCCACAACTACATAGATATAAGATAGGAGGAGATGGTATGCCCGGTAGTTGACAGTGTATCGGAGCCCGCAGTCTCCAGGTGTCCACCACTCGCCACAACTACATAGATATAAGATAGGAGGAGATGGTATGCCCGGTAGTTGACAGTGTATCGGAGCCCGCAGTCTCCAGGTGTCCACCACTCGCCACAACTACATAGATATAAGATAGGAGGAGATGGTATGCCCGGTAGTTGACAGTGTATCGGAGCCCGCAGTCTCCAGGTGTCCACCACTCGCCACAACTACATAGATATAAGATAGGAGGAGATGGTATGCCCGGTAGTTGACAGTGTATCGGAGCCCGCAGTCTCCAGGTGTCCACCACTCGCCACAACTACATAGATATAAGATAGGAGGAGATGGTATGCCCGGCAGTTGACAGTGTATCGGAGCCCGCAGTCTCCAGGTGTCCACCACTCGCCACAACTACATAGATATAAGATAGGAGGAGATGGTATGCCCGGTAGTTGACAGTGTATCGGAGCCCGCAGTCTCCAGGTGTCCACCACTCGCCACAACTACATAGATATAAGATAGGAGGAGATGGTATGCCCGGTAGTTGACAGTGTATCGGAGCCCGCAGTCTCCAGGTGTCCACCACTCGCCACAACTACATAGATATAAGATAGGAGGAGATGGTATGCCCGGTAGTTGACAGTGTATCGGAGCCCGCAGTCTCCAGGTGTCCACCACTCGCCACAACTACATAGATATAAGATAGGAGGAGATGGTATGCCCGGTAGTTGACAGTGTATCGGAGCCCGCAGTCTCCAGGTGTCCACCACTCGCCACAACTACATAGATATAAGATAGGAGGAGATGGTATGCCCGGCAGTTGACAGTGTATCGGAGCCCGCAGTCTCCAGGTGTCCACCACTCGCCACAACTACACACGCAGTTCAGTAAAAGCAATCTATACGAAGTCACGCACACACTCGTAATTAATAAATCAGAACGTACTAAACAATCAATTATAAACCTTATCCCATCAAAATCAGCGTGCATTTTTCATGCACCGTATAACTTACTCACACGAAAATATCGGTATCGTTGTGCTGTGCAAAAGCCATTTATTTTACATAAAGGTACGCTAGCGATTGATAAATCCAAAAGTTATCGACTCTTCCATTTATCATTGTATTATATAAAAGAATTGGTGGGGTCCTAAAAATAAAATAAATAATAAATGATATACTGATACTCTCACATTATAGAAAGAAGCAGATAGACCGCGCGGAACACCGAGAGTGTGGCCAACAAATCGAATACAAATTCAAAAGCTAATACAATCTCAACTCAGTAAAGCACGAAGCGCCGCATCGTTAGTACGTCACGGGCTCTAACAGATAATTTTAAAATAATGCCGTCTTGTGTTTATAAACATTGTAAAAACTGTTCCTAAAATCAAAAGAAAGAAGATGGAGTATCATTACATACCTACTTAAGTATTGATTATTTGTCTATTTGGATATTATTTTACGAGTTTAATATTAGTCACATATTTATCGTTTAAGCCTTTTCTGGTTGGTATGTATATAAATAAGTATGAATGTGTCTTAGTAACTGTAACTACTTAATGGTTTTTCTCTTTAATTATTACATCAGTCGATTTGTCATATCATGGGTTCTAAACCCATGATAATAATTATGGCTGTCGATGTCGATGACGTCACCATAAAGTAAATATAGCTACCAAAACAATAAAATATTGGTGTCTCAAAATAAAAATATGTCTCAAATGTATCGTTTATTACCAGGATTAATTTACGATATTTTTATTAAGGGCGTTGTTAATTTGACGTACACTTTTAATAAAAATAACAGATTTTAGAAATAAAATAACAGTTTTATAAAACGCGTTAGCCACATGTGGTATAGTAAATAAAAGGGCTCGATATAGAGGAATATGATTATATTACCACGTTTTTATTAAATCTCATTCTTGTTTGTCTGCCTGTCTGTCGTTCGTCGTGTCGTGGAATCTTGCAACTTAAATTTCGAGCACTTCCCGATTAGTTATCCGGCTGAAACTTTCAACAGCCACGTGACAGCACTATAAGAACACGCGCGTTCTTATAGTGCTGTCACGTGGCTGTTACGCACACATGACTACAAACTTGCCTCACATTAAGGCTCTTACAAACACACGCGATATCGCGGGCGCGACATGCACCGACAAAGACCATTCCTTTGTCGGTGCATGTCGCGCCCGCGATATCGCGTGTGTTTGTAAGAGCCTTTATTGTTCCGCGCGGTCTATCTGCTTCTTTCTATAATCTGAGATTAAAAAGTTAAAAAAAACAAATGAAACTGATTTTTAATGAAGATTTTACCAAATTTTAAAAAAATAAACTCGAAATGATCGCATAAAAGGTGACGTTCAATTGTGTCCTGAATTTGAAATAATTATATTTTCTAAAATAAAATGAATGGGTACGGAACTCCGGCTAAGACAAAACTGTGTCCCGTAATAGCGGCGACAGTCTTGAAGTCGTGAATGTAAGGTTGTCATGATTACACACTTAACATTGTTTTATTTCAAGAAAAATACAGGTCGGCAGACCAATTTGAGGTACCTTTTGAGGTACTGCATAATTATGTAACAACACGCCGGAGCCCTCCTTTAGTTGTATAAAAGTCATTCGTTTCAAAATGTAAACTGCAAATGACACTATTTATTTGGTCCATATTGATCATTTAGGTACTTTTTTATACCATCTATGTAATACATAAGGAATGCAATAAAGAATTGAGAATTGAGAATCCAGTCATTTTGACAGTTACAATTTCGATTTTTATCAATCCAATCATTTCACCAAACTTCATTTACTTTAGGAAATCTAGTAGAAATAATATAAAACAACTAATAATAATTAACCTAAATAAATTAAATTGATTAAAAAAAAAACCCATAGATTTAGGGTAATTTGCACACGTGAATATTGGCAACACTGGCCTTGTGATGAATTATTTTGTTCTGGTGAATAAAGATTGATTGTAATCTATAAAATCGGGAACTAAGCTGTTGAATTATTCATTTACCTATGAAACGTGATTCCTGTATTTTTTTTCTTCCGATCGCTACGGTTTTTGCAACATTTCACCACACACGACATGCTGTATTTCAATACTTTTTTGCCGCATAGTAGAGATGGGTAGCACACTCTTTTAAAATGAGGATTGTGCGAGGCACTCTTTTTACAAAATGTGCTAGCACACTGTGCTACCACGAATGAGGCGAGGCAGCGGTGGCCTGTGAGCACGTACGTGCTGTGAGTGTGCGAGTATGTCAGTGAGTCGCGTGCTCACCGCGCGAGTCGCGAGTTGTGTCGTGTCACGTTGTCGTCACTACACACCACACTCACGAGTAGCGAGTGTGGTGTGTACGTGTAGTGACGACAACGCGACACGGCAAACATACTCAGTCGAGTAGTTACACAAGGTGACAAGTCGGTTAAGCGCGTCACACAGCTCGCACGAGTGATGATGAGGGAAAGAGAAATGAGAATGGTTACAAAAATGTTCTGTTTAGCTAATCTGTGCCTGTGGTGTGTGCTAGCACATCAAAATAAAAAGAGTGAGTGACTCTTTTTATCCAAGTGAGTAGCTACAACTGTGCTAGCACATGTGCTGAGTTACCCAACACTACCGCATAGACATGTCGACTGTGTTGACGTTTGCACGCGTAATGGGTGAGTATGCTGTGAATGTGTGCGTGGGGGCCTGTACGTACAGCAAGCTGGCTGACTCTGAGTGACACAGTTTTCTGTTAGCGAGAATCCGTCTGACTTTTTTATACGTCCATGATGGGTAATCAAACAATAAAAGAATATGCTTAGATATTTTGGTCATGTTGAGAGGATGAATAAAGGCGACTAACAAAAGGTACAAGGCAGAAGTGAGTGGAAACTCCGAGAGGGGATGCCCGAGCAGGACATATTATAGTGACCTAATTGGTGATGTTCTTCAGAAAGGTCTGGTGCGTAGTACGCACAACCGGCGTGCGTGTATGAACGTAAAGGAAGCAAAAGGAGTATGTAAGGAGTGTAGCAGGTGGCGTTCTATAGTTTCTGCCTACCCCATGGGAAGAAGGCGTGAGTTTATACAAGACTTCGGATTTTACAAGAAACCTCTGAACAACACGGAGTTCTTAAATGTTATCACAATCGCGGCCGAAAGCGCACTAGTTCGCAGAAAACGACCATTTGCCTGTGACATGAGCGTTGCGATTGCGATCAAGTCGCGCGGACACCTACACGCCGCCTTGCCACTTCTCCTGTTTTTTATATTTCTATGGTCAGCTGCATATTCTTTGATACATATAATACATACATAAACTCACGCCTTCTTCCCATGGGGGTAGGCAGAAACTATAGAACGCCACCTGCTACACTCCTTACATACTCCTTTTGCTTCCTTTACGTTCATACACGCACACCGGTTGTGTAAAATTGAAATAAAGAAACAGGTTTAACATCTCTGAATTCTTATCTAAATCTAACTGTTTAACATCCCTGCCTTCCTATCTAAATCTAACTGTTTAACATCCCTGACTCCCTTTCTAAATCTAAGTGTTTAACATTCCTGACTTCCTATCTAAATCTAACTGTTAAACTGGTTGTAATTTAACCGACTTTTAAAATGTGGATAAGTTCTTTCACGACTCCTTTGTTAAGTGATGATGACAGAAATATCAGTTGACCAATTTAAAACGGGTGCTATTTAATGCAGCTTCTTTAAAATGTCATTATCGTCTTCAAATATATTTAGTTGTCTAATGAATTAATAGGTCAGCGACGAACTACGTCTAATAAATGGTTTTCCAGCGACCATATAATTATTGTAAAACAAGCTACTGTTAATACGACGCAGCATGGTGAATTAGAATTCTTGTGATATGTCTAACAAATACCCTATTTTTATCGGTACTATTACCCCAGATTATGAGCCCATAGCGTATTAATGATTCAACATAAGCATGATAGGTAGTGATAGCACTTTTAATGTTTGTTATATTTTTAACTTTTCTGAGTGCGTTTAGGAATTTATTTATTCTTTTAGATATATCATCTACTTGTGCTTTCCAATTTATGTCTATTATTACTTCAAGAAATTTCGTTTGTGTCACTTCATTTAGTCTTGGTATGTCAAGTTTCAAATTGTATTATACAGACTTATCTAAATTAATTTGTAAATTATTCATGTCAAGCCATTCGATTAATTTGTCAATCGTGTTGTGATTTCTGTTTCATGGTCGTAAATTGTATTTGTCTTTTTATCGGACGTCACTATAATGGAAATATCGTCGGCGAATATACATTTATGATTTGTTATATCTGTGATTGAATTTATATAGAGTAGAAACGATATTGGGCTTCCTTGTTGGACGCCAAAATTGTTGCATTTATTCTCGGATGAGTATTGCATCATGACGTGTTTTTATTTAATCTTGTGATAATAACACATTGGTTGCAGGTGTTAAAGAAATACGTTAGGTTGCAGGTGTTAAAGAAATACGTTAGGTTGCAGGTGTTAAAGAAATACGTTAGGTTGCAGGTGTTAAAGAAATACGTTAGGTTGCAGGTGCTAAAGAAATACGTTAGGTTGCAGGTGCTAAAGAAATACGTTAGGTTGCAGGTGTTAAAGAAATACGTTAGGTTGCAGGTGTTAAAGAAATACGTTAGGTTGCAGGTGCTAAAGAAATACGTTAGGTTGCAGGTGTTAAAGAAATACGTTAGGTTGCAGGTGTTAAAGAAATCTTATGTTGCTGCACTTATAATTTCCCATTTAAAACCCATTTTTTTCATCAGCAAAATGGTTTCCACAGGCCTTCCAAGCTAAAATTTAAATACGACTTCATTCAATGGTGACTAAAATCTGTCAAGTATTTCTTTTTTCGCGTACAAATAGTAGGTATTGAATGCATTTGTTAAAACTAATCAAACTGTATCGGCTCGATTTATTAAAAAACAATAATTTTTATTTAGCCATTATTATGTATATTTTCACTGACAGATTTTTTCTCAGGGTGTTCAGTGACATAGGTCTCATTAGTGGTGGATATTTGGACCAAACCCATACATTTGGACCAAACTCCATTCATTTTTGCCCAACGTCCTTTCTCTACAGTTTCAATAATGCCCCTTCTCAACGGACTAACGTTTTTTTATTAAAGAACTAGCGAAGAATTACTCTGAATTAATATTGTCCCCGTGTAACGTTTTAAATCGGGGTTGAGTTGGTGTTAATGATTCGAGACCATGAGAAGTTACATGATAACACATGAGTCTCGATGAAGCCGTGTGCTGTGTTGAGATACAGACTCATGACTGGCAGTACTGACTAGAGTGGGAACTAGTGCAGTAGTGACCAGTGACTGCAGACCGGGACATAACACACCGACAGACGGCGCACAACTCCAGTCGTGACGGCGTTGGCAACAAACAACAATCCAAACTGAGAACAACAACAACTAGAAACAACTAAATGTAATCACACAAGGATAGATGATCGTCATGTACGATGCTACGTCTCGCGGCCGTACGATGCCGTGAGCAAACTATCGAGACAAGCTGATGATGGTAGCGGAGGGGTGAAGGCACACAGGGGCGGGGGCGGCGGTCCGTACGATGAGGTGCGCGCTGTGGCGGCGGCAGGCGGCCGTGGCGCTGCACACGGAGCAGCGCGCGCGCGCAGCGGGCCCGCCCTCCTCCATCCACAGCGACTGCGACACAACACACAGTCCACCTCCAGCACTCCGCCAGGCCGTCGGCAACCACATGCATGTTGCACGACGCGTTCACAGAATAGTGAGAAAATATATTAGAATATCTGAAGTCAAGTGAACATTTTCAGAAAATCAAAATCAATGGACGATAAACCCAAAGGAAAAGCCTTCTAGTAATTTTTTTCCGATACATATTTACGGCAGTAATTGAATAAAAACTTTGGAAAAGGTGAGTATGCCGAAATAAGTCATGGTCCAGCAGCCACCGTCTGTTTTTTTTGTGAGTAATAACAGGCTGAATCTTCGTGAGCAGGTTCGGTTCGACGAGACGCCCAAGTTTTTCCTCTGAAATTTACTCGATACAGGTAGCTAATGTAGAGAGCAGGTATAAAACATGTCGATTTGGTGGGGTGTCGATGTTGTCTGAATAACAGTAAGTTTTTTTAAAATATTGAGTTAATTGGACGATAAACTCGGAAAAACAATTGTCCTACAAAATGGATGGTTTGACTGGAGCGTCCTACACTCAGAATGTTATGTCCAAGTAACGAGGTCATCAAAATTATTGATAACAAGCAGATGTTTTTGTATGCAGCTTAATAAATATTTGTAGAATTAAATGGCCACCTAGTCCTACAAATGTAGTGGTACGGCTTTCCAGTCCTACGTTTAGAAGTTGTCCATTCCACGGTAAACTTTTTTCATTCATAACTGTAGGACCAAAATAACACGTGGTGAGTTACTGCCTTCTTTGCTTAATCGAACCAAAACATAGGTATGTCCTACAAGAATATTGAAAATTACATTATTTCGCCACCAGGCGGTGGCTGCTGGACTATCATATAATTATGCCCAAAAAAATATTTAGCATGTGTTGCATGTCATCCAAATATAAGGGGTATAGAACAGGAACAGCTTGGCTTGAAACAGGACTTCGTTACACTCGCACGAGTCGCACGAGTGGTACGGGTTGCGCAGATGTGGCGGACCGCACAGACGCACGCGCGTCCCGACACATAGCAGAACATTCGAGCTCGCGCGCTCGATGGATTGTCGTACGTATTGATAAGTTTGTAGTGTTATGTTGCCAGTTGTTTGTTACGGTAGTCGATAGCAGAGTCCTTCGTATCGGATTAGCCTTGACCATTTTCACAAACGTACATTCCGTCCGGCACATGCCAAACGTCAGATTATCGTAAGTAACGTTCGGTAAACGTGACTCGCTATCTGACACGACAGATTATCTTTTCTAGTTATCATTTTTGTTTCTTTCATGTAGGTATTTAAAACCGATAAGTTTCATTGTGTCATTCGACAGCTGATAAGTTATTATGGCAAGGCACGGGCGTCAAGGCCACGCGGTGCCATGGCGCTTGATGTGGAGCTCTTCCATTAGGTTCGGGTTGCTGGAATAGCTTCCTAATGCTGATGATGAATTTAAAATGATTAAGGATGATCGAAGAATATGCATGTGTGCGTGGGTCACCTGCAGGCTGGTGTACGTGTGTGTGGCTCACCTGCAGGCTGGTGTACGAGGAGTGCTTGCGGCCGCTGATGGAGAACCGGAAGCGGTCGTCGTGCACATGGCGGTGGCGCAGCAGCAGCGAGCGCATCACCACGGGCTGGTCGTCCTCCTCGATGAGTCCCTCAGCCACCATGCGCTCGACCACGCGGTAGGCCACGCCGGGCAGGTCCTTCTCGTCCAAGTCCAGCAGCACCACACCCGTCTCCAGGCAGCGGCGAAGGTTCAGTAGCGAGTGGAAGGACAGCGAAGCCACGTGCGGCTTGCCCCAGCGCGCCGAGCCCTCCTCCACGTCCTCCTCGTACTTGATCCAGCGCGCCGTCTCCTTCCACTCTGCCTCGCCGTCCTCCGTGGCCAGCAGCTCGTCCAGTTGCACGAACACCTGCAACATGATCATGACCAGTGCTGATACTGAACAGCTCTTTACGTACCGCACCTCCCGCTACTTCGTGAGAGACGGCTTACCGAGTGTGGGCTGTGATCATACATCTTCTTGTAGGCAGCATCGGTTAATATACTCTGCACTTTGTCGCCACCATCCTTGCGGCTCACGTGGACCGTTGAACCCTGGAAGCATCAGCGAGTGTGATAGTTACATTATATAGATCCGAGACGTCCGATGTGTTCCTCAAGTGTCGGGTGGCACTAGGTGTAAGTGGCAGGCGGCAGATGGTGAGACTGACCCGGGGCTGTATCTTGTGGCGGCGCAGCGCGCGCGGGTCGTCGCTGCGGTGCGCCGCGAGGTCGGCGGCGTCCGCCTCGGGCAGAGACTCCTCGGTGGGCTCGATGGACACGCGCCGCTCCCCCGCGCCCCCGAGCGTGCCGCGCACGCCCTCCTGCAGCGAGTACTTACGAGGCTTGTGCGGGTGCAGGTGCTTGCTGTAACACCACAGTCATTCGTCAGTCGTCTGCCGACACACGCTCTTACATGACATGAACTCTTTCGTTGTCTGCGTACATTTTATATGGAACATTTATGAAAACGTTTTGGTCAATGAAAAAGTTTAAAAACATACACTCATTTCCGCATTGTTTTAGCGATGTAATGAAAATATATACAATCATTTCTCCACTGCTTTAGCGACACAGAAATGTTCAGGTTTCTGCTGGCATTTTCAGTTAACAACTACGATATTACTAGGTAGTTGGAAGAAAAATAACTTTTTCATCACATCTATTCGAAAAGAGCCGAAGGGTACCTCGATAAGTGTGAACAAAACGGGTCATTCCGGCGCTCTTAATAACAGTGACGAAATGACTTGAATTTGGAACACGATTTAATAAAAAGTCTGAACGCAATTCGCTGATAAAGTCCTGTACCCTAATTGCGTAACGCAGTTTGAATCGGAATGATTTTGAAGTATATTGCTAATCCATTGCTTCATATGTTAGAAAAAATTGTCTGCTCAACAACGTAAATAACGCAATGAATGTTGTTGAACTGTCAAATTGAAACTGATTCCTACTGATAGTGTGTTACGCAATTAGCCCTCTGGCCTGTAATAAAAAAGCGCGCCTGACGACGCACGGTGGATCGAAAATCGGCTGTAGAAGACATAGGATCTCGATGTCTTAAATTTTATTTTTTTTGCTGGAAATGACTTCTGCCGATCATTACTGTTCTATAAAATGTCATATGAAGTAATTGTGTGCACAAATGGAAGAGTTATAATTTTTATAAGAAAAAAATGTATGGAGCTGACATGAAAAATGAGGATATCTCTGGAATCGCTAGGATAACCATTATATCCTTGCACACTGTTATAGTACTATTTATTTGTGAATTTTTGACATACTTAATATTGCGCCATCACTTGCGATTTTTTTTTAAAAAATCGTCAAAATTAAAAAATAAAAAATGTTTATGATATGTACATTTTAATGCTTAAATATGGCTATACCAAGTGTAACTTACAATATTTTTTATGCTTAGACCAAAACATTCTAAGAATTCACAAAGTCGTATTACCTACTTATTTGGAATGACATGGTGAATTACATAATATGTAATCTTGTCTAATGCCTCAAGTCCACATTAGCTAATGATTAATAAAACTTAATACCTATATACCTGTTAAAAGGATACGTACCATAATGAGGGTAATTAGATAAACGTGATCATTAGTCAATAACAATAAATGGTAAACTATTGTATGATTAAAAATAAAAGCAAATTATTAAAAAAAAATATTAACTTAACCTAACCTAACATAAACAATAAAAGTTAACTTATTTTATACTTCGTCACCATCAGAATCCACTTCAGAATCAGGCTCTACAATAGATATAACTTCTAAGAACTCTGTCGGAGCTTCCTGATCCTGAAGTTTCAGTAGTTCTACTGTTTCCTTAAAGTATGTCTGCCTCTTGTGGGCATTTAATTTTGGTCTTGTGGAAGAAATTAGAGGATCAGAAGAGACGATAAGCATATTGAGGATATCCTCGTTTGATGCTTGTCTACTCTTTTTCCTCGAATGGTGTTCTCTGAACCTCCTAAAGTCTTTGTTTCGGGCCTCTGAAGCTTCTTCCGAAAGACTTCCAATTGGTACAATAGCATTTTCTGCAATTATGTCCCCTCCGTGAATCAACAATTTGTGGACGGTTGATGACATGTAGTACCAATCGTACAGTTCCACGTATTTTTCAGCGGTTGTTCTAGCGTATTCTTTAAATTTCGGCACATCTAAAATCTCTCCAGATGTGATAGCTTGCAGAATCACAGCAAATCTGCGTATTAGGTCTTCATCTAATCCAGTGATCGCTGCAGTTTTATCAGGAAATTCAAAAAAACCGCCTTGCTGTGTTCCCGTCGTTAGTTGTGCCTGATCCTTGCTTAACGATGTCAATCAAAAGGCTGAGATCATCTTTGAATCGATCTTGAATGAGTTTTTTTCGTGAATGCAATAACTCTTGATGACCTTCTCCTCTTGCAGACCACTTTTTGAAGTCGAGACGATACGCTATGTGTAGAAGACATTCCATCACATTAACGCGGGCATGAAGTGATGATAATCCGAACTCATACACACCAGAATATTAATATCAATATATCATTAATATCTATATTAATATCAAAGTGTGGGATTTGACGGTGCATCTAACCAAAGTAGATATAAGCAAAACATAGAGAGTGGTCAAGATGATTCCAGCATATTGATGACCTCTTTGGTTCCATTAAAGTTGACAGCTGACGGTGATACCGTATGGGTGAATCCAAAACCCTGCTCACCTAGGTATTGCCGCCCAGTCCAGTTTAGTTTTGTGAAAGAAACCAAAGACGTTGTCATAAATGAAAAAAACTGCAATGGATAACGAAATTGAAGCTCTCGTTCCCTCAAAATGTCAAGGACATGAAATTAGTCACAAATTAATGATGACGATGATTGACGGCTAAATTTGTACATATCTGTCTGAAGCTAAGTCAAATGCGGCCTGCTACCTGTGTTTGGCTAAGCCTACAGAAATAAATAAGTTACATGTCATTGCGTCAAAAACCATTTCTTCTGGTGTGTATGAGTTCGGATTATCATTACTTCATGCCCGCATTAATGTGATGGAATGTCTTCTACACATAGCGTATCGTCTCGACTTCAAAAAGTGGTCTGCAAGAGAAGAAGGCCATCAAGAGTTATTGCATTCACGAAAAAAACTCATTCAAGATCGATTCAAAGATGATCTCAACCTTTTGATTGACATCGTTAAGCAAGGATCAGGCACAACTAACGACGGGAACACAGCAAGGCGGTTTTTTGAATTTCCTGATAAAACTGCAGCGATCACTGGATTAGATGAATACCTAATACGCAGATTTGCTGTGATTCTGCAAGCTATCACATCTGGAGAGATTTTAGACGTGCCGAAATTTAAAGAATACGCTAGAACAACCGCTGAAAAATACGTGGAACTGTACGATTGGTACTACATGTCATCAACCGTCCACAAATTGTTGATTCACGGAGGGGACATAATTGCAGAAAATGCTATTGTACCAATTGGAAGTCTTTCGGAAGAAGCTTCAGAGGCCCGAAACAAAGACTTTAGTAGGTTAAGAGAACACCATTCGAGGAAAAATAGTAGACAAGCATCAAACGAGGATATCCTCAATATGCTTATCGTCTCTTCTGATCCTCTAATTTCTTCCACAAGACCAAAATTAAATGCCCACAAGAGGCAGGCATACTTTAAGGAAACAGTAGAACTACTGAAACTTCAGGATCAGGAAGCTCCGACAGAGTTCTTAGAAGTTATATCTATTGTAGAGCCTGATTCTGAAGTGGATTCTGATGGTGACGAAGTATAAAATAAGTTAACTTTTATTGTTTATGTTAGGTTAGGTTAAGTTAATATTTTTTTTTAATAATTTGCTTTTATTTTTAATCATACAATAGTTTACCATTTATTGTTATTGACTAATGATCACGTTTATCTAATTACCCTCATTATGGTACGTATCCTTTTAACAAGTGTATAAGTATTAAGTTTTATTAATCATTAGCTAATGTGGACTTGAGGCATTAGACAAGATTACATATTATGTAATTCACCATGTCATTCCAAATAAGTAGGTAATACGACTTTGTCATTTCTTAGAATGTTTTGGTCTAAGCATAAAAAATATTGTAAGTTACACTTGGTATAGCCATATTTAAGCATTAAAATGTACATATCATAAACATTTTTTATTTTTAAATTTTGACGATTTTTTAAAAAAAAATCGCAAGTGATGGCGCAATATTAAGTATGTCAAAAATTCACAAATAAATAGTACTATAACAGTGTGCAAGGATATAATGGCTATACTAGCAATTCCAGAGATATCCTCATTTTTCATGTCAGCTCCATACATTTTTTTCTTATAAAAATTATAACTCTTCCATTTGTGCACACAATTACTTCATATGACATTTTATAGAACAGTAATGATCGGCAGAAGTCATTTCCAGCAAAAAAAATAACATTTAAGACATCGAGATCCTATGTCTTCTACAGCCGATTTTCGATCCACCGTGCGACGCCGCGTTGGTTAACCAAATAAAAAAAAAATAGGTGGGAACTTCTTATAGAGTCTGAAGTTATTACGAATACCCAAGTAATAAATAAGTCAACGACATTTTCTGTTCCCAACAAAACGTGCGATATTTGAGGAATACTGTAAAGAAATACCTACTGTAAAGGACCGGTATCTACCTAAATACCGTCCTTCACAGTATTTTTTTATATAATATACAATGTTTTTCACTAATTTGGAAGCGGGCACTAAAACAACCAGGCTAGTTGGAGAGCTTACACGTGAGCAAACCACATAAAATTGGCCGTGGAAGAAACAGTCTTGCCGCAAATCAACTCCAGCAAATTTCAGAGATTGTCCCTGTGACTTATAACTTAGTCATCGCAAAACAAACCTTGATTGAGAATTGCAATCTTTTTAATTCAAACGGAAGCTCATTTGGTATCAATGGTATACGCGGAACGAAGACTGTTTCTCCCCTGGCTGACCCAGTTAGTATTTTGGCCTCAATAACATTGCGCCGAAGAGCTTGGAGTCTATTTCCATTGCACAATTTCGGAGGCCGTATATTTCGAAGCAACATGACAGGAGCACCTATACGCAACATATAGTCTGTGACACGGAAGACCCGAGAGGAAAAGAGATTAAGAGAGTTTAAAATTTTTACAGGATAATTAACCGACTCCTCCACCTCGACCATGGTGTCAACATAATTATTAATCATTTTTTCACCTTCGAATGCATTTATCAACATTTCGTTGATCGTAGCGGCTTGGTCGTTTTTGCGAGACAAAGTGGCTCTCTCGGTTTGCCTTTAATATTTTTAACATCAGGATAAGTTTTATCTATAAGTCCCTCAACTGTTGATACCACAGTACATAATTCATTTGGTATTTGTATCGACCCATCTATTTGTGGAAAGTTTCCGTTTCCGATTGGAAGAAGAAGATCTGAAAGTCTGCCGGCAGAAACATCACCTCTGAGATGTACTCTTATGTTTCGAAGTAAGTTTTAGCACCTTAATTGAAGGCCATAAGAAAGATCTCTTAATGCATGCTTCGATCTCACCTGGCGCGTTCCTTTGGGCACTACTGGTAACAACGTCATATCACCCATTATGTTTTTATTATTTATTTATTTCGTATGTCTTGCAAACTCCTATTCAAGGCTTCGACTCCTATTTTGTGCGCCACCGTTATTTCATCGCATACTATTAGTTTATTATTTTTAAGCACTTCGGTAAGATTGCTTTGGTTTGGTATATTGCATAAGGGTGTCTCTACATTTGTAAGGTTTAGAGGTAGTTTTAAGGCAGCGTGTGAAGTTCTACTTCCTTCTAATAATGTAGCAAAAACCCCGGACGACGCTACAGCTAAAGCTATGTCTCGAGTGCTTCTTACTTTTGCCAAGAGAAAGTTTATAAGATAAGTCTTACCTGTGCCACCAGGGGCGTCCAGAAAGAACATTTCTCCTTCACTTACTTCTACACTTTTCATGAATTGGTCATATACAGACTTTTGCTCGGCGGTCAACGATTGCGTATTATTATTTACAAAACTTTCGAAAGCTACTGTATCAAAATTAGTTTATCTCATGTACTCTGTATCACCGGCAACTTGTGGCTTGGTTGGTTTTGGCAAACCGTACATATCTATCGATTTTCCACCTACCGTTAGCACTGCTTTTTCAATTTCAGATTGACATTCATTTAAAATTCGGTCTTTGAAATTCTCTACATTGTCTCCGATCTCTTTTTGCAGCCTGTGCTTAAAATCTTCAGACAAATAGTCTTTGAAGTCTTCTCAAAGAGCTACTGGGTCTGATATTTGACAAAAGACTAACATAATTGTGAACAGTTCTCGCATTTTTGCTGGTGACCGACAAAGCGCTGCCTCCTCCAACGTCGCATGCCAGTGTAGGCCATCTTCAGGCAAACCTAACATTTTGCAAGCAGCTTGGAAAGTAGGCTGCAACATACCATTCACAGTTTTTAGTGCTTTAAACGAAGTTGGGCCCCGCACTTAATGTAGCAGTAAACGCAGATAGTACTCCGTATTGTTCGGGTGAACATGACTGTGACTACGGTGACTCTACCCAAGGCGTGTTCCTTCATCACACCAGGCCAACCATCAACTGTTATTCCTCTTTTTCGTCTTACGAAATTACTCTTGGTCGATATGTAATATGGAGCCTCAGAGTAGAGTAGAATTTAAGCAAAGTTATCTGATTGACATAGTTAAGTGTAATAGTGGGTCAGCTATTTTGTCAGCGACATTATTTGAGTTAAAGTAAACTCTGACCGTTTCTCAAATAAAATGCTAAATGAACAACTGTGGGGAAAAGCTCATGTATGGAAAACCCAAGTATTTGCCACACTGTGTCTGAGCTACTTCTGCTCTCATATATCTTCACTTCATCCTTTCGTTTTTTAGTGCAAACGTAGCCTGGTCCGATCCTTTATTAACATATACTTGCATACATATTTTATTGATTTCACAGAGTTGCAATACGCAACGTTTATATGTGCGTTAAAAGTTTTTAATAGTACAGGGTAAAAACGAGCTACCCAACGGTTATCTAGATCCACACCATGAATATTAACGGTAAATCCGCCTTCGCTAGGGGATCGTCTCCGACACTGTGGATAGCCATCATCACCTGTTTGTGTTTGCCTCAATAGAGGTCGGGACAACAGCTGCACTAAAAGGTATCCAATACATTAAAATAAATCACCTTGTATGAAGATACAAGGTGATTTATGATTAAAGTGATGCTTTCAAGGGCCATGAATCATGTTCGCCTTTACTATTTCGTGAAGTTTTGGGTCAGGTATTTCAACGCAAATTACTTTGTCAATAGAGCCTGGCGTTATGCTACTTTTCAGTTAAAGAATATTGTGGAAGTTCACGTTTTTGCCACTCAACCGAATACATATAGCAACGAATATTTCCGAACATTTTTCTTTTAATCAATATATTAATCAGTTTTTTTACTTTTATATGAAACACTCGAACAATTATATCGTGACGATCACAAGACTTTTGTCCAGGAAGTAAAACTTTGGTGATGTCCTCCCAGCGAGGGTTGCATGTAAACGTCGCAAAGAGGTTAGGGCGACCGTAGTTGCGTACATATGTCATCGCATCCTGGGTACGCTCGTGCATGTAGCTCAGACCACCAGTGAAAGAGGACGGTAGTACTAGTTACCATTTGTCCCAATTGATCGGCATCAGCATCTTGTCTTCTAACTGCATCCTTAAGATGTAAGTAATTCAGAATCAGAATTTTTTATTTGTGATACATAGGTTGGTACAGCAATAGATAGAAACAAATTATAAAACATGTGCGCTATGATCAGCCAATTGAAGGCATACAAAAATATAAGAACAATAAAAGTTAAAGTAATTATAAGGCAGACATTAAAAAAAACAAAATAAAAATTAATTAACCAAATAATACGATCAGTCATGTAAAAGTCAATTCATATAACGATATTAGTCAATACAATAATACAATACAAAAAATTAAATTTATAAGGCAGACATTAAAAAACAAAAAAAAAATTAATTAACTGAATAATAACTTAACTTAATAATACAATACAGTCAAGATATTAAAGATGTCGAATATTAAAATAAAAGTTAGTTTAAAAGTCAATTCGTTATAACAGTAATAATCAATACAATAAATACAATTAATGAGTGAACATGTCAAAATTTATCTGCCAAAAAGTCAGAGATGCTATAATAGCATTTCTGACACAACATATTATTTAGCTTTTTTTTAAATAAAATAACATTTAACTGTTTTAAATCTTTGGGCAATTTATTGAAAATCACCGGTGCCATGTAAAAAACACTTTTTTGCATTAAGGCAGTATTTGTTTTATGTACATAAATACGAGTTTCATCTCTTTGAGTGCGGTTAGAAATTTCAGATGCCAATCTAAACAAACAAGGATTTTGCTTAACGAAAACAGCGATTTCAAAAATATAGAGTGAAGGTAGTGGTAGGATATTGTACCTTCTAAAAAAAGGCACACAGCTCTCAATAGATTGTAAGCCAATTATCGGCTCGTAACTTTGCCTGATTATGTCGTATGTAATTGAGTCTCGGTTTCTATTTTAGCGTATTGATCCACTAAATACTGACTAAGAGGAGCGATAAAACGCAGGAGATAATGTTATCTTCACCGTCTCTTATATACGGAAGGAACAGAAACTGGCTGCCGAAACCATTTTTTTGAGCCAATTTTGTTATGGGATCGGGTTGAGGCATGTTGACAGAATAACCATCGTCGCCATAACAAAATATTATGGGATATTGCAAGGCATCGTATGACCGATGCAGTTCACTTATCCGACGTAAAGAAGTAGTACGACTTTCCAATATAATGTCCTGTTTCTCAAATTGATGATCAACCATCACCAAACCAACTTCGTTGGTCGTTAATTTCATCCACCTTTTAACCCTGAAGGGTTGAAATTTTAACAAAACCGTTGAGTTAGCTTCCAACCATAAGCTTAGATAATAAAGTTAGTGATTTTTACTTCGAAAATTAAGGACTTTCCATACACAACTTCATCCTCCTTTTTAACCCTTCGCGGGTGGAATTATCAAAAACGCAGAGACACGTGTAAATTAATTTTCAATTGTCACCCTAAATACAAAATTAGAAGGTCGTAACTTCAAATCTGACTGACTTTCATATAAACTTCCATCCCCCGTTTCACCCCTTTAGGTAGTGAAAAATCCTTTCTTAGTAAGGCACGTAGGTTCCTTATGAGGTCTAGGGGTGCCCTAGACCTCATAAGGAACCTACGTGCCTTTGGAATCTCTAGACCCAGCGATTTGGGCTGTGCGTTGATATGTCAGTCAGTCAGTCAGTTTCTTCTTTTATAAATTTAGATGGTACGGAACCCTTCGTGCACGAGTCCGACTCGCAATTGGCCGGTTTTTTTAAGGATAATTTTAAACAAACAAGATTACTGCTTTTATGGCTAAGATAAATATTCACAGCAAGAAAATATAGTTTTCACTTCAGTGGCTCAAACATGTAGGTTTTGCTGCCTGAAATCAGTGAGCAAAGTGCGATTTTGCTCACTGAGTGAGACCAAGTAAATTTTTTTTTTCTTTTCAGGAAGCCTTCAGCCTTGGGTTAATCATACAATTCGAAACATTCATACTCTATCTCTTTCCCGCCTTTAGAAAGAGAGAAAGACAAAGACCAGCCCTTTCGAAGTTCCGATTTTGAATTTGACCTCAAAGAAAAACACGTTCGGAATTTCGTACTAACTAAAGAAATTTTGCAAAAAGATAATTATGTCTTTTAATGTAATTTATTGAATTTTTAACTTATTGTTGTATTTAAACGAAAATAAGTATTTACTGCAAATAAAACTGATATTTAACCTGTAAATATTTATTTCTAGTTTCAATAATGTTACGTAATATACTTTGAATAATAAAAAATCATGGGTGCTATTTATGATAAAAAAAAATAAAAAATAATCTAATTTAAATAAAAGAGCGGGAATAAACTTTCGTGGCTGGCGTAAAGAGTTGAATAAGTTAAAAAATATTAAAATAATCGTAAAATATGAGTGAAACTAGCGACGAGAACAGTATTTTAACACCGGAAGAGTTAAAACAACAAGTTATTAATGCAGAATTAAGTTTCCTACCTGAGAAGTCTCGCGAGAAATATCTGAGAGCATACCAATTCTTCAATGAATGGAGACTTACAAAGGGCGCAAGCAGTTTTTCGGAGACGGTGTTGCTATCATATTTTTAGATTTATCACAGACGAGGCGATCATCTACAATGTGGAGTATTTACTCAATGTTGAAACCTACTTTAAAAACAAAACATAACGTGCATATTGAAACACGCAAAACTCGTATCTTTTCTAAAAATAATGTCAGTTGGGCAAGGCAATCTTTTTATAAGGCTAAAAAGTCTAAAATTTTCACGGCCCTTGACATAGAAAAATTTCTTAATGAAGCTCCGGACTGCAATTTTCTTGTCGCTAAAAAAGTGGTACCTATGAATCTATGTTGTTAGTTATTATAATTTGTGTGTAGACTGTTATGTATAAAGGTCCTTACTGCCTGCTACTAATTTTTTGAGGCGCAATGAATCCTAGTCCGGCTTAGCAATACTGTTAAAATATTTATTACGATATGTAAAAGATGCTTTACCTAAATGTTAAATTATGCATATTAATTATGTAATCTTTTCATTACAGGTTGTAGTGATCATAGGAATTAGTGGAGAGTGTCGCAATAACGAGCTAACAGTTAATAATATCGAAAAGCATTCAGATAAATTACTGTTAGTAAAATTGAAAAATACGAAGACGAACCTTGGCAGGTCTTTTGTCGTACGCGAAGAATATGTAAGTATTGTAGATAAATAACAAAATTTACGTCCAGCCAATATAAAAACCGACCGATTTTTCATACAATACCATAATAATAAATACTCAAGACAGCCTATGGGAGTAAATAAAATAGGTGCTACTCGTATACCGCGAAAATTGCCACTTTCTTAAAACTGGAAGAGCCTCAGCTATACACGGGTCACTGCTGTCGGAGAACTTCGGCAACGCTCTCGGCTGATTCCGGAGCCGATCTCACCACTTTAAAACGTCACGGCGGGTGGAAGTCCAATACGGTTGCAGAAGGCTATATTGAAGACTCAATAGAAAATAAGTCGAAAATCTGTAAGCGTATAGTGGAAACAATAATTCTGAATTCGACCTCGGATCCTTGGTCTCACCCACGCCCACCCACTTCCAACGACGCACAGTGTACTTATACAGAAAGCCGATCAGAGTCACCAACGTTCACCGTTGTTCCTTCTCAATCCGCCACCGAAACAGAAACCTTAACCCCAGATAATCAAACTCAACTCAATGCAACTATAACGTTGCCAAATAAATCTGTTACTTTTAATTTGCAGAATTGCAGTAATTTAACTTTTAAAATGTTCCATTTGATTGAATTGGTACCTCTACCTACAGCGTTAATTATTTTGATTCACAATAAATAGTTATTTCAATCTATTCCTGTTTATTATTTTATCTCCTAAAGTGTTCTCGCTGCTGAACTGAAAGTTATGTGTGTTACACGAGAGCAAAGTTTTTTGCATCTCGTGCCTTTGAATCCCTCGCCACACTCAGGATTCAAAATCAGCACTCGCAGCAAAAAACGACTTTGCTCTCTTGTTGCACAAATAACTATTGTTAACCAGCCACGAGATATTTTTTCTCTAGATCAATTATTAATTTAGAAACGAAATAAGAATTGAGACTTATGCTATTTAGTTCGTACTCGAACACGATCAAAGAGCGCACGCCATATTCAACTTTATTACTGACGTGTTAGCGTTTAGCACAACAGAGTGGCGGGGAGCATGGGGCGGAGCTTGCGTGGAAATTTGCTTTAGACTCCCTGGTCTTAAGCCAATTTTTTTACATAGTTCCACAAAATGTTTAAGGGCGCAAAAATGTTAAAATTTGGCACGCACTCTCAACAAAGACGAAGAAATCCCATCAATAATTATTAATACAATAATAGAGCGTGCAGTAGGCCGTGTGCTAATGAATACATTGATTATATTATGGTTCATTCATCGCTGCCGCACGCATTCGTCACAGCCGCGCGTGCCGCGAGTCTGTGAGGCTGCGTGCGTCCGCGCCGCCCATTATTTCAGGCTTCATTGTTTGCGTATCGACAGTCACAGATTGGGAGCATTTGCCAGTGTCGTGCGTGTTATGTGGTGCTAATGATGCGATGACGGAAGCAGCGCGTGGACGAGATGCGATGTGCATGTTGTGCGTGTTATGTGGTGCTAATGATGCGATGACGGAAGCAGCGCGTGGACGAGATACGATGTGCATGTCGTGCGTGTTATGTGGTGCTAATGATGCGATGACGGAAGCAACGCGTGGACGAGATGCGATGTGCATGTTGTGCGTGTTATGTGGTGCTAATGATGCGATGACGGAAGCAACGCGTGGACGAGATGCGATGTGCATGTTGTGCGTGTTATGTGGTGCTAATGATGCGATGACGGAAGCAGCGCGTGGACGAGATGCGATGTGCATGTTGTGCGTGTTATGCGTGTGCGCAAACGCGTATGGCTAGCGCAAACAGTCACTCGGCTGTTTGCGACTTACCCAAGATTTTTAAAATGATTCTGATAGACGTAACAGCTCGTTTGATTAAGTACGTAATTAATTCTTTGAGTCTAAATAGATTCATAGGTTGAAATGGTGTCAAAATCACCAAGAGAAAATTAAAATGGACATACTTGCCTCACCACATCCCAACAATTCAGACTTCCGTAGTTTATGGAAATGTATCAGTAGAATTAGCGAGCGTCGATGGAGTTACGGAACTGAACTTAGTAGCGGATCTGTTTGAAGAACAGTTCATGGTTCAGTCGTTGAGGCCAGCGCAGTCGGTGATCGATGCTGAGGGCCAAATAGGACCAGTCTCAACACTTGTTACAGCTAATCATATTAGAGTAGGTCTTAAGAATATGAAAAGAAGGAAATCACCTGGTCACGTCAAAAGTCAAATTATTTATTTCAAATAGGCACATAAAAGGCACTTTTGAACGTCAAAATGAGGTATTCCTCGAAGCGCCACCGTTTTGAGGCGCACCTAATGAGGCGCACCTTTATTATTCTTCAGAGCGCACCTTTTAGTAGCGCTCCCGATAACAATTAAAAATATTAACTTTTTTTCCTCGAAGCGCTCCTATGATTAAAAGTAAAGTAAGTTTTGTTATACAACCACTAATATTTTAAGAAAACACGATTTTTTCATTCGTTATTTTGTAGGTTAGTCTGATTAGCTGGTGTTGTTAGTTTATTACTAGGGAGATTTGGCGAAACTATGGGGGACAAAATACAAATATCATTACATCATCATTCGATCAGGAGAACATTATTATTTTAGACCTGTGACGCGACTATCTAGGATACAATGGGGAGGCGGGGTTGCGGCTTTTGTTTGCAGTGCTCCCGCGGCGCGCGCGCCGCATCGCCAGAGATTAAAGTACGTAGGTACTGACTGATACAGTTGTCTTTGTCCACTTTACACACACAGGATCACTTTATTTTTTTTAAAACCAATCTATGGTCAAGGAGTATAGAGTTTTTGCAAATTGTATGAAATAAACTTAGATTATATACTTGTCTAGATTGAGCAATACAAACAAACGACACGCGAAAACTGTCTCCAATTGCTGTTTAGGGATGCCTGCTCCAAATTATTGACTTACCATTTCTCCATTATTAAATAAGATGAAGGTTAATCAACATACGTTAAAGTACGTAGGTACTGACTGATACAGTTGTCTTTGCCCACTTTACACACACAGGATCACTTTTTTTTTTAAACCAATCTATGGTCAAGGAGTATAGAGTTTTTGCAAATTGTATGAAATAACGTGTTTTACTTAGTATCGATAGTTTCAGTTAGTATCCTATCTCTATTCGAAAGTTAATCATAGGAGCGCTTCGAGGAAAAAAAAAAAAATATTTTTAATTGTTATCGGGAGCGCTACTAAAAGGTCTGAGGAATAATAAAGGTGCGCCTCATTAGGTGCGCCTCAAAACGGTGGCACTTCGAGGAATACCTCGTCAAAATTTACAAAAAAATAGAATTGATTCTGGTCGCCCCCTCCAAAAGGTAGTTTCGTAGGGCAAGAAACTCCACCGTTACTCCTTTAAAATGTTTTACAATATTTTGTACATTACATTTATGTGAAGACGATGCACCGAATACAATTGTATAGTTATTTTATTACACAATATGTAAAAAGAACCAAAAACGAAGCAATGACAGACAAATCAATTGTGATAGATACATGGTGCTCACATATTTACAAATACTGTAAAAAATATACGTTTTCCTAAAAAAATAAAGTAATAGGCCAGTGTGTGAGTTAAGGCAATCAGTATCACAGAATGTAAAATAAATAAAAAATAATAAATTATACAATGATAATAGCAACCAGTTTGATTTTGTCTGGACTCTAGATTGTCCTATGGAGCTGGACCAGCATGTTTCCAAGCATCCTTATCTTGAATATAATCCTCTAATTTGTAATATGCTTGTTTACAAAGTGTATTTTTAATATGAGATTTAAATTTTCTTTAATATAATTGCAATATATCACAAGATATTTTATTGTAACATGTAACACAGTACCCCATAAAAGATGTATGTACAGACGCCAGCAGGTCAAGCTACCCGAAATTGTCAAATTTTCCCAATCAGCTTTGAACCTTATGCTTTAACGATAAAGTTGAAAATCGTTTAAAAAAAATTGACAGATTGTAGTAGCTTGATGTGCTGGCGTCTGTACTTTAGATAATCTGATAAATGGTTGATCTATTTTATCTTTATTTCTAGCATTAAAATTATGTCTATCACATACATATATATGATTTTTTCTTACATACATAATATTTTCATAAATGAATTGGCAAGGCACCGTCATAATATTAATCCTTTTAAATAGTTCCCTAAGAGATTTTCGGCGCCGTAGATCATAAATGGCTCTGACAGCTCTCTTTTGCAAAATAAAGATAGAATCAATGTCAGCAGCCCGACCCCACAGTAAAATGCCGTACGACATAATGCTGTGGAAGTAGCTAAAATAGAACAAACGCGCGGTTTCGACATCTGTTAACTGTCTTATCTTTCCAACAGCATAAGCAACCGAGCTTAGCCGCCCCGCAAGAGATGTTACATGTGGTCCCCATTGTAGTTTCTTGTCTAGAGTGATTCCTAGGAAAACCGTTTGATAAATAAATTCCAGTTTTTCTCCATTCTATATATCACATTCGCTACTTCTAACATTAGGTAATTAAAATCTAATGCATTTGGTTTTTTCTATTAGTACCAAATTATTTACCGTAAACCGATATTAGACCTGAAGAATAGAGTTATTCACGTCGTCATGATTTTGTGACCGTCGGTCTATTTTAAATATCCATGATGTGTCTGCAAATAACACCATCTTCGGTTGATTTTGAATAACAGCCTGGGGGTTTGTATGCTGAAACCTTAACTCCAAAGGGCATGTCTTTACATTATTTCTAAGTAAGGCAGCAGAAAGCGCGGGTGAGGAATTTAAAGTTTCAGTAGTTTTAAGGGGAGGGGTTTCTGGATCTTTCTTTCGACGGGTCTCATACGACATTCTTTGGGGTAGGTAACCTAAAAGCGACAGCTGTCCCCAACAAATTGCTGAACGTTTTTAACCGACTTCCAAAAAGGAGGAGGTTATATGTTCGGCTGTGATTACTCCGTCAATTGTGGACGGATTTTGAAAATTCTTTTTTTGTATTTTTTGCTCCCAAGGTGGTCCCATTGCCACTAAATCAGAATCTGATGAGGGGATCCCTTTGAAATCGAGGGAAATCATCAAATTTTATAGGCATACGTATAGCGATTTGAGTGTTTTTTATAGTAACTCGTGCATTTGCACTCGAAAAGCACCATTTGGTGAAGTGGATCTGATGATGAAGACCACAGATGGCCACCGGAACTACTTAATAATAAGTATTTCACCGTTGTGATTCGATTAGGCACTTTAATATGGTTGCTAAGCAATTTATGCTCGTCAAGATGCATATGGTGAAGTCGCCATCAGTTCTCTTGGTTCTAACCAGGAGAACTCCTCAACAATTAACGCCCCTGCATCGGGAAAAGCAATTGTTTGTAAAAGATGATGAGCATTTGACACTAGGCTATTGTAAATTAGATAAATTACAAACTGGCCCACTAAAAAGTAAAAATAAAAAAAAAATTACAAAAAAAAAACTGACTACCAAAAAAAACACTACAAAGTGAAAAATAACTTTAATTTCGGAAGCCGGTGGCAAAAAACAAAATACAGATCCTAACCTATTTAATATGTATAAGAATGCATTGAGCAGCAAGGTGGGTGAGCATGCGCATGTGGGCTGCTATGTTGACGGGTTGTGTTTTCTGGCTCCCTCGGTTAATGTTGGCAAGAAGAGTCCAAAATGTACCACCTATTAAAATTAATGACGTCTCGATTCGTCTGGTACACCAGTTCAAATCAGGGACCGTACAACCCCGGTTAAGAGTTAACCCTTTCGAAGGGGTTTTCACACGGGGCTTTATCATGATGTAACCCATTGAATGGGTTTTATACTAGAAACCAAGTGAAAGGGTTACATGATAACCCATAGAATGGGTTTTATACTTGAAACCCAGTGAAAGGGTTACATGATAACCCATTCAATGGGTTCTATACCTACTTGAAACCCAGTGACATGAAAAAATCATAATATTATGTTATTTCGATATCCGCTCAGTTCGCGGAGCATGACCAATTCTATCTCTATTCTACCCAGGGACCATTTTAGAAAATGGAACCCTTTCAATGGAAAGGGTTTTCGATAGGGTTTTTCTAAGCAGTTAATCAAAAACCCATACGGTGTGGGTAATTTTGAATGGCTTAAACTAAGCCGTTCAAAAGGGATACCCACACCGTATGGGTTTTTATCTAAAACCTTTCAACGGCTAACCAAAATTTAATTTAAGCCGTTTAAAAGGGTTACCCATATCGTTTGGGTTTTTGATTAACCACTTAGAAAAACCCTATCGAAAACCCTTTCAATGGGTAACCAAAATGGTCCCTGGTTCAAATACCTTGGCCATTTCGATGCTGACGACCTTAAAGACGATACCGACGTTGAGTGGATACGCATGGCAATGGGCAGTGCGGGCGAATAGAAAAAGAAAAATCATTTAATTTGTCAAATGTGTTTGTAGAACCAACCCGAATAACTACGACTACATGTATTGATAATGTTTTTTGTTGCTGCGACTATTTAGATAAAGCTATAATTAATTATCCCCCTTCTGATCACAGCGGTCAAACCGTAACTTTTGAGTCCAACATGCCAATACAGAAGGTGCAGATACAATTCAGACCAATAACATCTGTTAATTTAAATAAATTTAACAGCACTTTAATTTATAAGTTAAGTGTTATGAACCTTACAATGAACAATGTTGACATTTTGTATAAAGAATTCTTTTCGGTAGTCCAAACCGAGTTCAATCATTATTTTAAGAAGAACACTAAAACTATCAGCCCTAGGTTTTTATTTAGTGACTGGGCAACTAAAGGACTCAGGAAAAGTAGGGAAAGACTTTTCGAGCTGTATGGCCTTAAGCCTAATATAAACACGGAAACTTTTAATAAGTTTGTTGCTACTTACTCTAGAACTTTTAAGAACACTTGCAAGGCCGCTAAAGCCTTATACATTAGCAACAAGGTTAAATCAGTAGACAATAAAATAAAGACGGTTTGGAAAATTATCAATAATGAAACGAATAGGAACAAAAAGCATGATTCTGATTACGCACTGGAGACGTCATGTGGACTCATTTGCGATAGCAAACAAGTTGCTCAAGAATTTGTAAATTTCTTTACCAGTATCCCACTTAAAACTACTGAAACCTTAAATTCCTCGCCCCTGCTCGCTTTTGACTCTGTAAGGGCGAACGTTGCAGCCTGCCCGATTGAATTTAACTTTAAGCATATTAACCCCATAATAGTATTAAAAGCTTTTAAGCAAATCAAGATCAAATTGTCCGAAGATCTTTGGGGAATTTCCATTAAAAGTCTGTACCTCAATAATTGACACTATAGCGCCTTACTTAGCCTTAATATTTAATTTGTGTGTGGATCAAGGAGTCTTCCCGAATTTAATGAAATACAGTAAGGTAATACCACTATTCCAATCCGGAGACAGTAAAGACACAAATAATTATAGACCCGTATCCGTTTTGCCGGTTTTCAGCAAGGTGTTTGAAAAGGTAATGCTTAATCAAATGCTCAATCATTTCAACGCGAATAAAATCTTTCATGATCAACAGTATGGTTTCACCAAAGGACGTTGTACGACCGACGCCGGTGTAACCTTATTAAGACACATTTTTAACGCGTGGGAAGAGGCCCAAGACGCCATAGGAATCTTTTGTGACCTTTCCAAGGCATTTGATTGCGTCGATCATGAAACCTTACTCTTGAAGCTTGAGAAATACGGACTTGGAAAACTTGCGCTTAGTTTAGTAAAATCTTATTTAAACGATAGACAACAGCTAGTTCAAATAAATCGTATCAATTCACTCGGTTTAAAAGTAAAAATGGGTGTTCCTCAAGGCTCGATATTGGGTCCTTTCCTCTTTTTAGTGTATATTAATGATCTTCTCCATTTATTAAAAAATCAACCACAAATGGTGTTATTTGCTGACGATACTTCCTTGATTTTTAAGGTAGATACACGTGCTACAAATTTTGACGACGTAAATAACGCCCTACTGCAGGTCCAAAATTGGTTCACTGCCAATAATTTAGTATTAAATGGAAAAAAAAACTAAGTGCATACGATTTTCTTTACCAAATGTAAAAAGTAGTGATTATGAGATAGTATTAATCAAGAGAAACTAGAATTCGTCGATAAAACTGTTTTCCAGGGGATCACGCTCGACTCTAGGCTTCAATGGGGTCCTCATTTAACATCTCTTGCAGGACGGCTAAGTTCAGCAGCATATGCTGTCAGAAAAATCCGTCATTTTACTGATGTAGATACCGCGAGGCTAGTCTATTTTAGTTACTTTCATAGTATCATGTCTTACGGTATTTTACTTTGGGGACGGACTGCAGACATCGAGTCTATTTTTATTCTGCAGAAAAGAGCCATCAGAGCCATATATAATCTCTGCAGGCGCGATTCTCTTAGGGAACAGTTTAATGATATTAACATCATGACGGTGTCTTGTCAATATATCTATGAAAACATCATGTACGTAAGAAAAAAATTACATCTTTTTAGTAAAAGAGGCGAAAGACATAATTATAGTACTAGAAGTAGGGATCTATTAGCTCAACCAGGTTTCAGACTGGCTAAAGTAGACTCATCTTTCATGGGGTACTGTTTAAAATGTTATAATAAAATTCCTCCCCACATACTTCAACTGAATGACACGAAATTCAAATCTTGTATAAAACGCACACTATGCAAGCAAGCATATTATAGGCTGGGGGATTACATCGCTGATAGAAATGCTTGGCTCAATGCTGGTCCTGCTCCACAACCTCAACTAATTGATTAACATTTGAAAATACTGTTGGAGCTGCTGAAGATTGTAAGACTATCTTTTCATTGTACAAACTCAATCTCCTTTGTATTATATAATTGCATAGCACAGGTGTGAGTACTATGTACAATAGAGCTACCATTTACCGGGTAATATGTCTTTCATTGACTTGAATATGCCCTGGCAGCTGAGAGTATGTCATGCTCACTCAGATGTCTCGCTGATGGTGGCGCGTGTGTTGAATCATTTAGCTCCCTTCAAAAGGGTTGAGCTGAATGGTGCTGATCCGTGCGTCATGTTCGTGAACGGGCGCTGTCAGTTGAGACTGGTCATCTCTTAGCTACCACGGCTTATTTTTTTTTTTTTTATTTTAGTTTTGAATTGTTTTTTTTTTAATCACGGACGCTTCTGACGTTTTGCATCGTTCTCACATGTATATTTTCAATAAGAATGATGTAACTGTGTGTACTTTGTATCAAATATTTTATTTTAAAAGAGTATCCGTGGAGTTTCTTGCCCGTTCTTCTCCATAGGAACCTACTATTTGGAATGGGCAACTAGCTTCATATTTGTAACTGACCGACTTGTTGACAATTCAAAAGTGCCTGTAAATGGTTTAATTGAAATAAATGCTTTGAGTTGAGTTGAGAAGTGAAAGGTGATTTTTTTGTTAGCGCTAGAGAGTTAGAAAATGATGTTTTTCTAGCGGGAACAATAGTTAGGCCTAAAAATAAGAGTCCCTATATTTTTTTTAAATACGAGATGAAGAAGTAAGTTTAAACGATTTAGTATTAAACGTAGAGGCTTTAGAGGACTATCATATCTTTGAATTTAGCAAACATGAAAGTGGTTTAAAAAGAGCCAATACATTATTACCTTTATAAGAGAACTTACAACATTTAAACAGAGAAGAAAAGGAATCCATAGAGAAGATTTGCACTAAATATTCAGATATTTTATTTTTACCCATCACCGGGTTAGACCCATCACCAAGTTAGAAACAACAAACATTTGCGAACAATCTATAACATCGAAGAGTAATATTAATCTTATTTATAACAAACCATATAGGTTACCACAAGCCTTAAAGCCGGAAGTAAATAAACAAATAGGCAATATGCTTAAGGATGATATTATAGAAGAAATCATCTAGTGAATGATCTAGTCCAATCCTTCTAGTCCCAAAAAAATCTGAAGGTTCGCAAAAGTGGTGTTTAGTAATAGATTTCCGAAAATTAAATGAAAATATTGTAAATGATAAATTTCCTTTGCCTAACATTACAGATATTTTAGATTCATTGTCTGGCTCTCTATTTTTACCCGACTACGGCGAAGCAAAAAGGAGGGTTATGATTTTGACCGGTATGTATGTATGTATGTATGTTCATCATTCAGAACTCCTTTACATTAAATTTCATTTTTCTTTTAAACTAATCATCTATTTAACTGCTGCCACACCTATCTACTCTCTTCCAATTTCTTGTCGCTTTCTTATTTGAGTTATAATCATGATTATGACTCGCAGCGCCCGTGCTCGCCTTGAAGAGTCCAAACTTAATCAGGCTTTGAGCGAATTAAAGGCGTCGAAGGAGTCCTGTGACCAACTTAATAAGGAAATAGATGACAATGAAAGGGTGCTCTTTGATGCCCATGAAAGGAATAAGAAGTTAAAAATTGAAATGGCTCAGATATATACTCAATACACTGATGCCATAGAAGAACGGGACAGGCTTCAACTTGTTGTGGATGGGTTCAGCCAGTGTAGCATAGAGTATGAACAAGCTCTTAATCACAAACATTTACTTCAACAGCAGCTACACGAGGCTCAAAGTCAAATTACACAACTTGAAACTACAAATCATAACATCACAGCCTCGCTGAATCAAAGTCTTTTCAATGAATTGATTCCTATTGCCCCATCAATGGTTTCTGCCATAAAACCCTCTTACACTATAGATTTAACAGGTGATGACGATTCGAAGTCATATTATTCAGTGAGGGTAGTCACCAGTAAAAACAAACTAAAAAAATACATTAAAATTAATAAATACATTGTAAAAACACAGAAAATGATAAAAAGACAGAGGTTCTTTATCAAAAATGTTAAACTCAATAGAGAAAGGTTAAATTTACTTAAACAATTAGATATGTATTATTTTAATTTGGAGCAAAGTACTAGGAAATACAACATTGACACACAGGACTTGCAATCACAACTTGACCACCTACAAGAGAAACTTAGTTCAATGACAAACAAATATAATACCTCTGAACATCTAATGAGGGAATATATGTTGGCAATGAATGATTTGGTTAACTCACAAACAAACAACTGTGAGCATTGTCAAACAACATCCAATGTACCTACGCCAGACCATTCATTGGCAACAAGCAATACCACCTTACCGCTGCCTTGTGTGGATTTGAAAATTCCTTATACTAATAATTACAATAAACAATGTAAACAAATCGTAAATAATGATATTGTATTATTTTGTGATGAGATTGGCAAGGACTTAGGCCACTTGTTGACAAATGAATACCCAGGACACTCAATAATAAATTACTGCATGCCTGGTTGTTCTTTATTTGATATCATGAAAGAAATTATTAAATGTAACTTTAAACAGGAAACAACATTATTAATTTTTATGGGAAATAGGGGAAATGTAAACAAAGGAGAATTACTCCAATATCATAGAACATTGTGCAACCTACGTTTACAAAAAATTGTGTTGTTTACATTCCCGTATAGTAACAGTTTGCCACAGGAAGAAAATAACATAAGATTTGACATTAATATTACATTGCACAATTTAACTTATAATGATAATCTTTTCCATTTAATTGATACTAACAATTATGTTAGTAATAATTTGTATTTGACAAAGGATAGATATAATGTTGTTATGTACTATCTTTCTAACTACCACAAAAGACAGATAGCTGTGTCGCTATCATATTTTTTTACTATTTCAGCCAAAAATTTGGCTAAACAAATTGCTTCTTTTGAGCAATGCAGTGTAATTTTAAACTATTCTGTCAATAATTTGGTAACAATTGATGACATTGATTATCATTTAAATTAGAAATTAGGACAATGGAGGAAAACTCTTGCAAAAATGTTATGAAAGCAAATAATAAATCAAATGAAAGTGTAAAAAAATCAAATAGTATCAACTTGGTGCATCAAAACATTCAAGGGTTTTTGAACAAAGATTTAGAAGTAGAATTATTCATGAATTGTAACAATATAGATATTCTTTGTATGACAGAACATTGGCTTAAAAGCCACCAGTTCATGTTCAATTTTAGTAATCACCAGGTTGGTAGTTCGTTCAGCAGAGTAAATGCTATACATGGTGGCTCATTAATTTTAGTGAATAACCAGCTTAGATTTAAAGACCGCAAGGACATTGTGAGCCTCTCTGTTGAGCGGACAATTGAAATAGCCTGTATAGAATTGGAGCAGTTCATTATATTAAGTGTGTACAGACCTCCCTCAGGATTGTATGATTGTTTTGAAAAGGTTATGGATGATGTATTGCACAAAATCTGTAATTCAAATAAGTCTATCATCACTTGTGGTGATTTTAATGTTAATTTATTAGAAAATTCCGGGCTAAGTACTAAAATTATAAGTTTGTTTCAGTCATACAATCTTGCTTACCAATTTTTGGAGCCCACTAGAATAACTCCCACTAGTGCCACATGCCTAGATAACATTTATACAGATGTTATACCAACCCACAAAGAAATTATTAATCTAATAGACTCAGATCATTGCGGACAATTAATCACTATTCCAAATCCGAACAAAAAAGTTATTAAAAAAGATATCACTGTCACCCCAAAAACTACTAAGCGCTTGGAAACATTTAAAACTAAACTGTTGAGTAAATTACCAGTTTTGTCAACTAATGTCGCCCCTAATCAACAATATAATGATTTCTTTTGTATGTATTGCACACAATTTGCCAACACTTTCATTCCAAAAACATTCTTGGTTAATAGTAATGCTTCTTTCAGTGACTGGGCCACCGTTGGTATACATAAAAGTAGAAAACGACTATATGAGTTGTATGATGAACGGACTATTATAAACACTGCTGAATTTAATTTATATGTTAAGAATTATTCAAAATTATTTAAAAATGTTTGTTGTATGGCCAAGTCACGTTACTTAAGTTCAAAAATCAAAAATAGTAGTAATGTAATTAAAATGACATGGAATATCATTAATAGTGAAACGGGAAGGTCATGCAACCGAAGTAGTGACTACAGCCTTGCGATGACAGTATAATTAAATCAGATTCTCAAGTCGCCGCGGCCTTTGAAAATTTCTTTGCAGAGATTCCTGTATTGACTACTAAATCTCTAAACTCATCAACCACTGCTGCAGAGTCTTTACTTAAGGAAAACGTTCCAGTTTGTGATTCTGAATTTCATTTCGAATATGTCACCTGTAAAGATGTAATTAAAATCTTTCACACATTAAATGTTAAAAAGACCGCAGATCTATGGGGTAATTCTGTGGACGTTGCTAAGTCGATTATAAACATTGTAGCACCTACTTTAGCTGTTATTTTTAATAATTGTATTGACCTTGGTGAGTTTCCTGATCTTATGAAAAACAGTAAAATAATACCGTTGTTTAAATCGGGTAGTACATCAGACCCTACTAATTATAGACCTATTTCAGTGCTACCTACCTTTAGTAAAATTTTTGAAAAACTTATTTTAGATCAAATGCAAAGATTTTTTAATAAACATAAGTTATTGCATAACAAACAGTTCGGTTTTACAAAGGGTCGTTCGACTACTACCGGTGTTGAACTTTTAGGACATGTTTATAATGCATGGGAGGATAAATGCGATGCTTTGGGCATCTTTTGCGATTTGTCCAAGGCATTCGATTGCGTTCTTCATAAAACATTAATCAGGAAACTGCACCACTACGGAATCCGAAATGCCTCTCTGGATCTTCTTACTTCATATTTAAGTGATAGGATTCAGAGAGTTGATGTTAACGGAAAAAGATCTCCCGGATCTGTAGTAAGAATGGGGGTACCCCAGGGCTCAATTCTTGGCCCATTTTTGTTTCTTATTTATATAAATGACTTACCTTACCTCATAAAAGATAAACATGATATAGTGTTGTTTGCAGACGACACTTCACTTTTATTTAAACTCAAACGTCAGCAGTTGGTTACTGACGATGTAAATAGTGCCCTCGAAAAAGTAGTTAACTGGTTTAATGTTAATAACCTACTTCTTAACGAGAAAAAAACTAAATGTATTAAGTTTACAATACCTCATGTTAGACAAGTAAGAACTAGTGTGCTCATAAAGGGTGAAGAGTTGAAACTCGAAGATTCTACAGTGTTCTTAGGCATAACTTTGGATGCCAAGCTTCAATGGGGCCCCCATATAGATAAATTGTCGAAAAAGCTTAGCTCTGCAGCATACGCCGTTAGAAAAATTCGTGATTTAACTGATTTAGAGACAGCCCGCTTAGTATACTTTAGTTATTTTCATAGTGTAATGTCGTACGGTATTCTGTTGTGGGGAAATGCCGCCGACATTCAGACAATTTTTGTTTTACAAAAAAGAGCAATTCGTGCAATTTATAAATTAAGTCCCAGACACTCCCTCAGAGACAAATTTAAAGAGATTAATATACTGACTGTAGCTTCTCAGTATATTTATGAAAATCTATTGTATGCACATAAAAATATTAATCTGTTTAAAAAATACAGTGATATCCATAATGTAAATACTAGGAACAAGCACAAATTTGTTGTTCCTAAAACCAGGCTTAAAAAAATAGGTGGCTCGTTTAGATGCCAGTGTATACGTTTTTATAATAAACTTCCTAGCCATATTCAGGAATTAAGCCTTAATAAATTCAAATGTTTTATAAAACGGAAACTGTGCCAGAAAGCATTTTATACTGTTAAAGACTTTATTGAGGACAAAAAGGCTTGGGATTGAGCTGCTCCAATTTACAGTGAATCTTGATTTGATTTTTTTTGCCAACTATTTATACTATTTTTTGATTGAAATTTTAAATACCTAAACTATGACATGAATATTTACTTTGTAAAGTATTATATTATTTTAATTATTATGAATGTGAGGACTATGTGAATTGTTTTTTTATTTTTATTCTCAATCAAAAAAAAATTTAATGCAGGTCTGGCAGTTTGAGTACTTTATGCGGCCTAACCAATTGTCCTTTCTTTGGTATTGTTCGTCGAATCGCTGAGCTCCTTAAGTTTTGAGTTGAGCTGCACGATAACTGACAAATGCGTGCACTGACTGGACAGGTCCACTCAAATCTGTGTGGTTCTTTCGTCAAAAGACCATGTCAGACACCAATCTACATGGTTCTCAAATGATCTGACCAAGATTATATCCGTATTTTATATACACATTGACAGTGATTAATTTTATATATACAATGACATGAATATTTACTTTGTTAAGTATTATATTGTTTTAAGTATTGTAAATGTGAAGACTATGTGGGTTTTTGTTCATTTTCCTTTTTTTTCTCATTTAGTTTTTATCATAGTCTGGCAGTTTGAGTGATTTTATGCGGCCTACCCAAATGTCCTTTCTTTGGTATTGTTCGTTGAATCGTTGAGCTCCTTAAGTTCTTAGTTGAGCTGCACGACTACTGACAAATGCGTGCACTGACTGGACAGGTCCCCTCAACCTGTGTGGTTCTTTCGTCAAAAGATCATTTCAGGCACCAATCTACATGGTCTTCACATGATCTGACCAAGATTATGTCTGGACTTTAAAAAGAGACTGTGACCTCTGAGTTTGTTTCGGCCTTTCTTCTCAGAGTAGTCGGATACGAAACGCCGACCTCATCTAGTTTTTTTTAATATGATTGACGTGTAAAAGTGTTTGTACAAACCTACTTACAGAAATAAATCATTTATCATTTATCATTTATCATCTGTTCCCTCATTACTTCTAAACAGCTTGTCATAATTTAACAAATGAGGTATTGTTGGAAGCGTCTTGATCGTCCGCTGGTTATAGGCTATGTGAGGTCACATTCAATTCAATATGCCGCTCTCTAGCGGACATAAAAGCAAAGCCTTAAAACAAAAAATTGTTTATTCATGCCGTGTTGGATATCAAATGAAACGCCTTAATTAACACATTTCAAAAATATATATATTGTCAGCTGTTGCTCATGACTTTGCTTGCATGCACCCAATAATTAGGTATAATTTCTATAATATCATAAGCAACAACAAACATATTTTCCCTCCAAACCTACACAAAATACATAATTATATTATAATAAATACGTATTTCAATGTGGCCAGGAACTTAATATGGCCTGCTCTTCGTCGTGACCAGCTGGAGCCATGGAGAACAGCCAAGTGCAGTTCTCATACAATTCGATGTTTGCACTATAAATGCAGATGAAGATGGGCTTGTTAGAGTTGAACCTTGTCTGACTGAATTTGACGGATTAAGAGGATCGGGAAAATTCAACGCAAAATGTTACCATTAATCCTTACTTGGGCAGTTACTGTGCACAAGTTGCATGGGTGCACTCTAGATAAAGCGGTAATTGATTTAGGGAAGTCACTATTCGCTAAGGAACAGGGGCCCAAATCTGCAATTTTTATAAATTCAGTCATTCCAACACGATCCCATTGTCATGCTATTGTCATTTTGCTAAAAGTTCGTAATCTGGTAAATTCATAATGGTCGATCATTGGTCGGTCAATGTTCTCGTAATGTAATTGTGTTATTATAATGGCATTGTCGTATTGCCGTTATTATAAAACCCATTAGTAGAAATGTCATTATGTACGAGATTACCAATATATGCAATTTCTTTTAATGTAGTGTCAGTGGCCGACCATTGGAAAGTCATAATAACGCCATTATAATAGTAGATTACCAAACTTGTCAAAATCAACAATTATGAAATCAATGATCGACCATTCTGACACTATTGTAATAGCAGACTTGAGGCCCAGGCCTATGTTACCCTCAGCAGACTGAGATCCTTAGACGGATTATTTATTTGTTCCTTGGATCATAACAAATTGCTGAAAAATCCTCATGACTCACGATCTCTTCAGGAATTAGAAAAGTTAAGAAGTCTTTCAAATTTGGAAACATAAACCTATGGTATGTGTTTGGTATATTACACAGGTACATATAAAACATTAAAACTAATGAATGAATGAATGAGGTGGACTCGAATGAACCTAACCAAAAAAAAATTTAAAGCGCCTCTGCAAATACTTTATCACGAAATTATAACCCCAAAATTCCTGATGCCCCAAAATGCCTTCGATGCAATAAATACTACTATGTTGCTTTCCAAGTTGGCCTATTATGGTTTTACAACAGAAACAATACAGTGGTTCGCTAGCTACTTCCAAAATAGGTTGCAGCTCGTGGAAATCCAGCAGGAGGATGGATCAAAGATGTCATCCCCCCCTCGACAGGTGCCACGTGGTGTGCCTCAGGGATCAATTTTAGGGCCTCTTCTGTATATCCTTTACAGCGCAGACATTATTCAGTCATTTCAGCATTGCAGGTATCACATGTATGCAGATGATATCCAATTATATATAACTTTTAAACCAGCTGACACATTAGAGGCAGTGGAAAAAATCAATGATGATCTTGAAAGAGTGATGGTATGGTCAGATAATAACTCACTGGTATTAAACCCACTGAAGTCTAAATTTATGGTTTTAGGAAGCAGAAAAATGATCAGCGCAATACTGTCAGCCAAACCAGAAGTTGTTATCAGAGGCGAACAAATAGATAGGGTAGAGATAGCATGCAACCTTGGGTTAACCATAGATCCAGAACTACGATTTGAGAAGCACATAAGTAACTCCACAAGGAATTGTTTTTATAGATTGAAACTTCTATATTCAATTAGTGACTACTTGAGTGTTGATCTACGTAAACAATTAGTGGATAGCCTAATTTTATCAAGACTTAACTACTGTGATACCGTGTATGGCCCATGCCTGTTGGCAAGAACAGAAAAACTGATTCAACGCATACAAAATGCATGTACACGGTTCTGTGTTAAGATACCTCCTAGAAGTCATGTCACTCCTTTTATAAATGAAAATAATATTTTGAAAATGGCTGCTAGGAGAAAGTTACATAAGGCTAGTTTACTTTTTGGAGTAGTCACTACACAGAAACCACATTATTTGTTTGAGAAGTTAAGTTGGAGGCAGAGCAAATACGAACCACGTTTTTCTACCCAACCTCTTTGCACATCAACACATAGGACCGCAGCATTCAGAGGGTCCTTCAAATAGGCCGCCACACACTGTTGGAATAACCTTCCTCCACCAGTAAGAGTCCTGAGAACAAAAAAAGCATTTTATAAGTATCCTAAAGAAATATTTCATGCAGATACAGCAATCTACATAATTGTAAAACTAGAAATAGTAACATTAGCTGCTCTTTTTGTACTTATCTCAAGGGTCTTGGCCTACGGGCAATGGATATGGCTTCCCAACAGTGTGACTGTGAGTGGCTTCTGATTCATCCCAGTTTAGGTCCGGTCTGTGTCATTGATACTGGAGGAATCTGGGTCTTTATGAAGCTGCGTTATCTGGGTGGGACAATGGGTAAAATATCAATTTTATTTAATGTATGGCTGGGTTTCTGTGTTGAGTTGTAATTTATGTAGGTACTACGTACGTACATTAGGTGTAACTCAAAGGGTTTCTGTTTCAATTTGTTTTAATAAGGAATGCAATACAAATGCCTATAATAATACTTACCAATAGGTTCAGGAGGCTTGGCATTGTACTAATGAAGTAATGAGCAAATATCTCTGTCCGAAAAAGCATGGTTGACGTTTGCCAACGCCATGGAACGATGATGCATGCCGATTGCAAATGGCCGCCATCGTAATTCCCATGGTGCATCTGGAATTATGGTGTATCAATGAAAATGTTGTTATGTCATTATAGAGTATTATTGGTTTATCGAAATTATATTATTATTAAGTAAACATGTTACCGTGGTCGTATGCCACCTAACCTATCAAAACAACACATTTTAACAGTAGTGAGCGATCATAATCTTTAGGGCAAAGTGGCATACCACCACGGCTGTCTTCTGAAGATCATTATGAATATGTATTAAATACATTAAAATATATTACGTGTAAGTTGTTTATTTAATAGACGATAAATATTGAATAGTTTGTACATAATAATTTCAGATGAGAATATTTTCTTGTTTCATACTTTTTAGAGTGTGATTTTTCAGTAAGTAGTCGGGTTTTAGTTTTTGAACTTAATTTTTTACTCATTTAGACCTTCAACAAGGATATTATCAAGTGAAACTGGCGCCTGAAAGCCGAAAATATACTGCATTTTCGACTAGTACAGGACCAATTAAAACGATTACCGATGGGTCTTAAGACTTCTTGTAGCGCTTTCAGTAGAGTCATGTCAATTGCGATGTCAGGATTAGCTTTTGAGAAGTGTTTTATCTATTTAGGATGATCTAATCGTTTTTGGAAGATCTTTAACTAAAACAAAACCATAATCCAACCATAACCAAAATCTCATTGCTGTTTTTGAAAGACTGAGGAAGGTAAATTTAAGGTTAAATCCAACAAGTGTCAATTCTTAAAGAAATAAATTTTATATCTGGGTCATTTAGTTTCTGCTGACGGTGTTTCACCTGACCCTGACAAAACTAGGGTTTTAGAAAAATTTCCTGTAGGTACTATCGGCCCAAGTTAAGCATGCTCACTTAAGAAAATATTCCTGCGAGAGCGCAGCTAGTGACAAACCACACCCCTTCCTAGTTTCCCCCAATTAGAGACAATATGCATTTGTGTGAGTAATGAGCGAGTAACATAAAATAACAAACATTAGCTAGAGCGCGGTCAAAAGTAGAAAGGCGCAGTTAGCTCTGTTCGCAGACGACACGGCCATCTACTACACCGGCCGCAGTCAAGACCAGATCTCCCGCATCCTACAGACCGAAGTCAACAGACTCGGTGACTGGTTCAGGAAGTGGAGGATCGAGGTCAATCCTGATAAGAGCCAAGCGGTCCTCTTTTCTAGGCCCCGGCGTAGACCGGACCTACCACGACAGATCAAGATGTTCGGCAAGCCTATCCCTTGGGAGAAGCGAGCCAAATATCTCGGTGTGATCTTAGATCACCACATTTCGTTCGCTGAGCACATAAAGCAAGTGCGTTCGCGCGCTGCTTTCGCTCTCGGTAGGCTTCATTGCGTTCTGAACTCACGCAGCAAGTTGTCCCTTAAGGGCAAATTGCGTATTTACACAGCGTGCATCCGGCCGATTATGACGTACGCGTGTGCCGCTTTCGCACACGCCCGTCCCCATCTCATTCACAGAATGCAGGCACTTCAAAACCGATTTCTCCGTAAAATTACGGACGCTCCATGGTTCGTTCGGAACGAAACCCTACACGTAGATCTTAGAATCCCCACCATCAAGCAGTTTTTGAAACGCGCGACAAAGCGGTTCTTCGAGTCCGCAGATAGACATCGCAACCCCTTGGTTGTGCAGGCAGCTAGCTATAGGCCATCTCAAATCAGTAAGACTCGCCGACCTAGGCATACTCTCTTAGACCCGGATGACCCCATTACTCTCCTTCAGGAAAGCAATAGGGCCACAAGTACAGTGCACAAACACAAACCGTCATTCCGTCCTCGCCGCCGAGGTACCACGCGAAGATCAAGAATAAATTGTTCCCCCCGTCCCTTGCACGTCGAACCGCCAGCCCCGAGGCTGAGTGAGCCGTAGCATTTAATAGTAATCCCCGTTAATAATCATGAATTTAAACTTTTGATCCAGCCCGTCCCCAATTTGCTTTGTTTTTCCCCAACGACGCCCTAAGCCGAGGTTCGTACCCCACAGGGGGTGCCCTTAGAGCGCTGTCGTTTAGTTTTTAATACTTTTATTTACGCTCCTGGCTGGAGGCTTTAAGCTAATACCTTAGGGCAGCCACAGGAAAGACCGGTTAAGCAGTCACGGCCTCTCAAGGTCAACTGCAAGATGCCATATCAAAAAAAAAAAAAAAAAAAAAAAAAAAAAAAAAAAAAAAAAAAAAAAAAAAAAAAAAAATAGAGCGCGGTAGTGCCAATTTGCTCTCGCTAATTGTTGACGCTTCCCTTAAATTCCTATCGCCATTTCATTTTACGACCTGTTTATTTCTATCGGACTGATTGCCTGCCTAACTGTGACCTCTGCTTGTATACCGGACTGTGATCGAAAGCCTCTTCTTGACCCTAGCTTGTATCCTGGACTGTGTGTGTATTGTGTGTGGGCTGTGACTAACGTGGTGCAACCATGACGACCCGAAACCTGATTCAGGAAGAAAGGAATCAAATTATTGTTTTGCATAGACAAGGGTTAAATATATCCCAAATAGCAGTGGAGTTGAACATGCAAGTAAGTTATGTTTTTGTATTCAGATAGAGGGAAAGATATAGAAATAAATAAAGTGATAGTAATATTATTATTTCATAGTTTGCATTTTTCCTTATATTGCAATTTAAAAACAAATTCCATGAAAAATATTGGTATTCAGCTGCATCCGGTTAGACTGGAAGCCGACCCCAACATAGTTGGGAAAAGGCTAGGCAGATTTATATATAAAAATAATAAAATTATTATAACTTTCAGATGGATTCTTTTTAAAAGTCTCATAAGATATTACCTACTTATAGTAATGCATTCAAATAAGATTGTTCTTTTTATTTATTTTTGCTTTCAAAGACGTTGTTGGAGCCTTTTATGACCCGATAATAAATCCTAAACCAAAACAACCTAAACAATGGTGCCTTATCTCACAGCGTCGTTGCCGCATTTTAATTAGAAAAACCAGAGCGCATTCGTCGCATTTCTAGAGGCTTGATCATTATATTTCAAACTACAATTTTTTTTCGCCCAAGCACAAGATAATTGTTTTTTATAATTATTTTTAACATTTATTTTATCATAATACTGCAGATGGAAAGTAATTGACAATAATGTAAATTTTTGTTAGTAGTGCTCGTAAATACTTACCAAAAAAACTTAAAAAAAATAGCACACATAGTTTTAAATACTAACGATTTAGTGCTTGGCTGGCCGATAAAATAGCAAGTACTTACTATTTTTTCGGCCAAGCACTAGATCGTTGGTATTTAACCACGAAAAACCTTTAGAAATGCCACGTTGCCAGCCCGCACGGGATAAACACTTTTAAATAGTAGAGATAAAGCACAAATTTGCTTGGGACAGTTTCATACAATGTTGGAATTTACGCTATGCCATTTTTCTTACTCATAGGTATACGAGGTGTAAATTGCAATATCTGAAAACCTCTTAAGGGGTCATTGTACTAATCATTATGAACAACTTTTACTACGGGACCAAACCTGAAATCGCGAAAAAAAAACAGCTGTTCCCTACATTTATGTTCGCGTAACTCGTCAAAATGTATGGACCAGCTGCTTTTTTATCGCGATTTCAGGTTTGGTTCTCATAGTAAAAATTGTTTATAATGATGAGTAATGACCCCTTAAGAGATTTTCAGTTATTGCATTTACAACTTGTATTTTAAAATATAGTTATGAATGTTATAACTACTTAAATTAGTTATAGAAAAGTTAAGAGTTTATTTATCATGAAGTCAACCAAAATGCACACCTTAAGTATTTCAATACTTATAATTTTTATTTATAGTGTACTAGTTGTGCCCTTTGAATAAGACTTTTGTAGTGTACTCGTATTATTATACTTAGTTCCTATATTATGTAAAAAATCGATGCTGATTGTTTTTTTTTTTTTTTTTTCGTTAGAGAACAACGGTGCGCCGCTGGGTGCGAAGATATGAAGAAGGAGAAATTACAGAACGCGTTCGTGCACCTCGACCCCGGGCTATAAACGAAAACGAGTTAAATAATATGATAGCCACGTATGAAGAGAACCCGTTCACACTCACTCGCAGTTTCGCACAAGAATACGAAGTTTCGATGCAAACTATTAGAAACGAGTTGCATCGAGCTGGAGTCCATCACAGACGTCCCGCAAAAAAAATTATTTTGACGCAGGAGCAGAAAGCTGCTCGCGTGCGATTCGCTCGTGACTACAGGGACTTCGATTTCTCTTACGCCATATTTTCTGATGAAAAGTGCTTTAGGTCTAGCCTGTGCCAGGGCCATGGTATCTCTTTCGAACAACCCGCGACTCCGGCGGCTTGCAAATAACCCTGTATAGCTATTTTTATTAGGTTTATTTTTATTATTCCAATTTGTATTATATTACTTCGTTGATTAATGTCACAGGGTAGACTGTAGACCGTAATCATAGTTTAAAATATTGCCAACGATTTTGAAGTCTTCTTGTAAAATTATTGATGTCAATTTAGTGTCATGTTGCCTTTATTGGTGGATTTGTTGTTTTATTTACAATCAATGTTGTCGTAAGCCCCGATCTCGTTAGTTTGTTATTTTACATATTCAGTAGTGTCATCATATCCGTCCACCTCATAAATAATTGATCTCATTTGCTTGATAAACCTAGTCTGTAGTGTAATGTAATTATTGCAAATTATTAAGATTCTTAAATTGTACTAATCTTAAAACTTTTCAATTTCATTAGAACTGCACGAGCAATATTCTCCTAATCTTATTTACTGACAGGCTTTTTGCCTGTTGTTGTTGTGTTGTCTGTTTGTCATTGTTGTGTTGATTTCATATTTTGAACTTTACGATATAAGTGTAGATAAATACAGTTTATAAATGATATTATGAGTAAGAATCTTTTCACTTATAATATTTTGCATTTTGATGATAATTTCTGTGTAATTTTTTGTTATAATATGTTAATTTCTGGATGAATCTTTAATGTTTTGAAAAAGTCTATTAAAAATAAATTAAGTTACTTATATTGTTTTTTTTTCTACAACAGCAAATCCTTAAAATTGTTCTCAAGTAGATTTTAACTAACTGTTTATTTTTTCACACTGAGATTACAGCCGATAGTTTCATACAAAAAGCACTTACTATACATCTTTTATTATACAGATAAGATTTAAATATCAACCTAAATAAATCTTTAATCCTGCATAATGTTAAATGAACACAAACTAAAAATATATATTTCACTAGTACCCAACATTTTATTTCAATCCTTTCACTCTCACTGCTGCCAAGGCACAAATTATAGTTTAGTTTAATTACTTGATAAGCTTCTGAATTTTAAAGTGGCGTAGGAACTGAATCATTGTTAGATTTGTCAAAAAAAAACTTGACATGCAATGCCGGTAACGCGCCTGTAGCGTTGATTTCGCTTAAAATCATGAATTGTCAAACTTTGACTAGAGCATGAATTATAAAAGAGTAAAGTGTTGGTTTGATTATAATCCAGTCTTAAAGTGCTCATCCTGCACGGCATGCCTGGGCATTTTAATTGCAACGATACCTTGTTCGTTATACAGGCTGAAATTTAATTCATGGGTATCCTCTTAAGGGGTCATTGTACTCGTCATTATGAACAACTTTGACTATGGGAACAAATATGAAATCGAGAAAAAAAAATTGCTGTTCCCTACATTTTGTCGAGTTATGCAAACATAAATGTAGGGAACAGCTGATTTTTTTTTCGCGATTTCAGGTATGGTCTCATAGTTGAAGTTGTTCATAATGATGAGTACAATGACCCCTTAAAAGGATGCCCATGAATTCAATTTCACCCTGTATTATTTTAATGAATAAAAGGTAATACTACAACTACCTACTGTTAAAAGTATTAAACCAAATACAAGGAACAACTGCAAAACATTTGAGATAATCCTAAGGTAATAAAAAAACGTATGGCCCTTGTATTAAGCCGTCCTCTATTGTTTAACCGAATTTCCAGACATTCCCACTAAATAACAATGGGTCTTAGATAATGAACTTATTTTTATTTCAGTTGCAAGAGTTGTGCGGCTTGCGGCCTTGCGTTAGCTACAAACAAAAAGCTCTGATAACATTGTATGAACTGCGCAGAGTATTGGTTCAAATATTACTGTAATTTTCAAGTATTCCCAAATTGCCCAAGTATAAACAAACACATAGAAATTTAGATAGTTATTTACTTTTAATAAAGTCGATTAAACACAAAAAATTTCAATATAAACATTTGATACCTTCATGCAGTGCCGGTCAACGCACCTATACCTAACGTATTCAGGGAGCCGTGAGATAAAAGGTAAACAAACCATAAATGTCCGTTCAATCGATTTTGAATGCTATTGTGTTGGTGGCATGACAAATGGCAGCTGCAGTAAACAGTTGGTATTGTAACCACTTTTTTGCCTTTAATGCCATCCATAAGCCTACGGAATAGAAGTCAAAATCGGTGGAACGGACTGTAATAAAACGGTTCGTTTCAATGTCTCATCTTATTGTGAAGGGAATATGGTGCGGTTGCTGCGGCATGCGGCATCACATAGGATATGGTGAAAATTGGAGAGGCAGTGAAAGTGTTCATAAATAACCTATATCTATAGACCCGATAGAGAGAGGAAAATATTAAAGTGGATTAATACATATAAATTGTAGTTTATTAGTTATTACAAATTATTTTTGTAAATACTGCAATATCAATAATACATTTTCTAAACCAAACAAACAGAAGATATGAGTACTAAAATTAATTCTTGTCAATAATAAAATAACAATTCAATTCAATAACAAAGAGCTCACGCCGCCGCCGCGCCGCGCTGGCCGTGCCCATTAAAAACTCGTCTCTTAGCAGAAACAAGTGAGCATAGTACGCTCCTAGTGTGAGTGTCACACATTCTATACATGATTATACTAATACGAACACCACTAAAATACGCTTTGTGCATCCTATTGGTCAAAACTCGTGCATTGTGCGATCGAGTCGTGAGTCGTGCTATGCGATTATCGCCTTTAAGGTGAGCATGCGGAACTTTGGCCGATAGTACCTAAAAACGTGGATGAAGTGAGACGGTTTGTTGCTTTCTGCAACTACTACAGAAAATTCGTGCCGTCTTTTGCAACAATTACTATGCCCTTAAATCGTTTGCTTAAGAAAGATGAACCTTTTGTTTGGAGTTCGGAGTGTCAAAATGCATTTAATTTTCTAAAAACCTCATTAACGACGCCTTTTTCTGAAACAAATGAATTTATATTACAGACAGACGCGTCTGATTTGGCTGTAGGAGCCGTATTGTGTAATAATAACATGAAACCAGTTGCTTATGCCAGCAGACCATTAAATAAGGCAGAGAAAAAACATCCAGTAATACAGGAAGAATTAACAGCAATTGCATGGGCAGTAAAGTACTTCAGACCATATTTATTTGGCAGAACTTTTACTGTTATGACAGACCATTAGTTTATTTATTTGGCATCAAAGATCCATCTAGTAGGCTAATTAAATTCCGATGAATACTTGAAGAATATGATTTTAAGATAGTGTATGTAAAAGCTAAGGACAATGTAATCGCCGGTGCATTGTCAAGGGTGTGCATAACATTGAGTGAATTGAAGGACATGAAAGAGCAAATTCTAGCAGTAACAACTAGGGGACAAAAGAAGAGGTTGGAAGAAAGTAGTAAGAAAAAAAAAACTGTGCTTAGTAAAACCACCGACAACTGGCCTGATCAACCAAGAGTCGTGGAATTACTAAGACAGCCGTGTGATTCTATTGAGATTAAGTTAGTAGATTAAAAAACTATAAGGAAGTTTAAAAGAGAAAGAATGATAAAGGAACAAAAGGATTGTTTTGTTTACATACCAAGCAAAATGTTAGTGTGCATTAACCTTGACTTTAGATTGTATTTCTCGTGAGCCGAATTTGCGACTAAGTTAAAGGGGTTTTGTGAAAGAATAAATATAAAGGAACTATGCATAGTGAAAGATGATAACAATAATGAATTTATAAAAGGTTTATGTAATGAAATTAAATATTTTTTTGGGGTCAGCGACCGCTTGCTGGTAGTGTTGTTACTTGAAGCATGAGTTAATAAAATCTGTTTTATCGTGTTGAGATATTGATACCCATCACGCGTGTGAAGTTTTCACAAAAATAACGGATTTTTAAACTAATATTTTAAGTGACCGGTGGTTGATGACCCCACAAAAAAAACATTAAATAAATTTATTTTTTGTTTTTCATTTTTAGGTATCGTCATACTTACCCATTTTCTGATTTGTGTTCATACCCATAACATCTGCGGAGTTTCGTTAACTAATTTAATTTGACCCTGTATTAGGCTTTCCGTAGAATAAGAGGTCAGCTTATAGGTAAGTACTGGAAATGTGTAGCTTGTTTGTGAAAATAAACTTTGGACGTGAAATTGAAATTTAAAAAAAAAACACTTTATTGGTGAAAAATAACTTTAATTTCGGAAGCCGGCGGCAAAAAACGAAAATACAGAACCAAAGAGAAGTCTGTTGTTTTTTGTAAAAAGTACACAGCAATTCGTAATAAGTACCACTACCTGGGGCCCAATTCTGTAAAATAACCAACTTGTCAATAGTGTCAGTAGTGTCTCAATAGAATAGTCATGGACATTTGGGCCCAATTCTGTAACTTTGAGTTAAGCAACACGCCGTTAACACTCTTTCGACACACTACAGACATTCTTTTGCCACTGTTGCAAATTTGGCATTCTGCAAAAACTTCAATGGCGTTTCAGAGGTGTTTCAGTAGTGTGTCGGTAGTAAGTCGATAGTGTATAATAGTTTTAGTGTTGCTATCAAGAATCTACCATGAGGTAAACCAAACCTACCACTTTTTCAAATCCAATTTTTATCAATTAAATCTTTATATTATGGGTTTATTTATTAATATAAAAACGTTTTATTATTAGAAACATCAAATTTCACTAAAAACATGCGTTTAATTACGTTTAATGAGTGTAGCCTTAGGGGCGCTATGGCGCGAGGATACGGGCCTTCGATATTAAAAAAAAAACCTTAATTCATTTTGGGATGCTGTTTACACGGGTGGTGGTACATAGGGGGGGGGGGGGGAGGGGGTCAAATTTTGGTTATTTTTTGCCTAGGACGCACCGTTTTCGAAATATTTGAATTTGTATACTAAAAACAAAAAATAGATATTTGAAGAAAAAAAAAATTTTGTTTTTCGTCGTTTTTTTACATCATCTCATGGTTTTCGGTCGGAGTATCAAATTAGGTACCTTCACATACAAACTTTTAATTTAGCAGGGATTCCATTCCGCCGCACAGTGGGCCCATACTGAAAATTAGTGGACTTAGGCAACAAAGTTCCTATATCGATGCGATTTTTTTTTATATGACGTGTTATATTATTCCTGACAACTTTTATTCTTATAAAATTTCTTCTAAAGTCTTGAAAAAAACTAATTAGATTTTTTTGTATGGAGCGAATCACATTTAATTTTTTTTCTTCAATTGTACTAATATGTTGAGTGTGTGGCGTGAGTATATGATAGCTTTTTTTTTTTTTTTTTTTTTTTGGGTGGGAAATTATCAAATAACTTCTCCCGCTCTGGGCGGAGCGGGAGGGCGTGTCAGACTTTTACTGACTAAAACCCACCCGTGTTCCTTCCGTTGCCTGTGTGCCAGGGCCACGATATCCCTTTCGGACAAACTCGCAACCCCGGCAGGCATTGGTCCTAACGGACCCCGTCAGTTTGTGCTGACATCTCTTTGAGGCGCGCGTGGAACACAACGCGCCGTCAACCCGGGCCTGGTCCTTATCGGACGGCGAGCTACCCATCGCTCACCATCCGCAGGCCCGCGCCTACGGTGGCCGGAAATCGGCTTGCGACTCCCGACGCCCGGGGCGTCTCCTGCGGCGACTAAGGGCGCGAGGGCGCGAACCTTGTCTCACCCTCACGCGTTCCGCCTCCTCCTTCGCTAGCATTACTGCTTCGCAGAAGGAGGTGACGGCCTCCCATGCACTCTCGCTCCGAACCATGGCCTGAACCAGGGCCGGACGCGAGAGATCGCCGCCGCCGATCGCCTCCGTGAGGACACGGCGGTGCTCCGCCCAAGCTGGGCAGACCTCCACCGTATGCTCCACCGTGTCCTCCGGGCGATCCACACAGTGGTGACACCCGGGCGTTTCCTCCCGCTTTATCCTGAACAGGAACCTCCCGAAACAACCGTGTCCGGTGAGGACCTGCGTCAGGCGGAAGGTGAGGACGCCGTGGCGCCTCTCTAGCCACTCCTCAAAGAGGGGACTTATCGCCACAATTGTGGCGTGCCCAGCGCTGGGTTGCGACAATCGCACTCTCCATGTCGCCATGAGTTCCCGCCGGAGCTCTGTCCGCCGTACCGTGATTTCTCGCGGCAGCGGAGTTTCACCCCGGCGTTTCGCCTCCTCGCGCCACTCCCAGATGTGCGCGAGGACTTTTGCCTCCAGATCCCATGGCGGCAGTCCGGCAAGGAGGCTCGCCGCCTCACGGGAGACCGTGCGGTAACCCCGTACCAGCCTGATGGCCATGACCCTTTGGGACGCGTTCAACCGCTGGGCTGGTCGCAGCCTTAAAGAACGCGCCCACACCGGTGCCCCGTAAAGGGCCATGGACCGCACGATCCCCGCGTAGAGCCTCCGGCAGGAGGCGTTTGGACCCCCTAGATTGGGCAGGAGCCGCTTCAAAGCAGCCCCGGCCCGCTCCAGTCTGGGAGCCAAACGTCGAAAATGCTCCACGAAGTTCCACCGGCTGTCGAGGACGAGTCCCAGGTACTTCATCGTCGACTCGACGCCGATGTGAACCCCTCCCGCCGTTATCTGGGAACCCGACAGTGGCGCGTTCCGAGGACCATAAAAACACATGGCCTCGGACTTGTGCAAAGCCACCTCGAGTCCCAATTGCCGGATCCTATCGACGATTGTCGCAACCCCACGTGCCGCCAGTTCGGCCGCCGCCTGATGCGACCTCCCCTGCGCTAGGACCAGCGTGTCGTCAGCGTAGCAGACTACGCTGACGCCACTAGGGAGGTCGGCACGCAGCACCCAGTCGTACCCGATGTCCCACAGATGCGGCCCCAGGACCGATCCCTGTGGGACACCGCACGACATCTCTCGCCGGTTCCAATCTCCGTGGTGACCGGGGTAGATGATGGCCCTATCCGTCAAATAGGCCTCGACCACGCGACAGAGGTAGGTCGGCATCCGGTGATACCGAAGTGCCTCCCTAATGCAACTCCAGGGCAGGGTATTGAAGGCATTGGCGATGTCAAGAGACACCGCCAAGACAACCCCACCCCGGGCAACAGCATCCCCCGTCGTGAGGGCTCGAACGCGCATGATGGCATCCACCGTAGAGCGCCCCTTGCGGAAACCAAACTGGCTCTCCGCCAGATCCGGCCCCACCCGCACCAGTCGCCCGACAAGGCGGTCTGCAATTACTCTTTCAAAGAGCTTGCCCACCTCGTCGAGCAGCACGATGGGCCGGTAAGCGGACGGAGAGTCCGCCGGGCGCCCTGGCTTCTTTATGAGGACCAGTTTCCCCGTCTTCCAACGAAGTGGGAACTGGCCCCTCTCCAAGCATGCGCTTAGGAGCCCCCTTAGTCGAGGCCCGAGAGCCTCTAAAGCCAGAACCCAGGCTTTTCCAGGCAAGCCATCGGGTCCTGGGGCGGTATTCTTGGCATTCAGCCTACGTACCGCCACTCTCAGATCTACCTCGGTCACCTCTGGAGCATCGTCGTCGTCGGTGTGGTCCGCATCTGGCACCACAGGAGGCGGAGCCATGGGCGGGGGAGTATGTTCCCCTCGCGAAGGGAACAGAGCGCTCACCACGTCCTCCACGAGCTGGGGCCGGAGACTCTGCGTCAGCGGGGGAGCCCATGGGCGGAGTTTATCTCGCACCCATTTGTAGGGGCGTCCCCACGGGTCTCTGTTGAGAGTCTCCAGCGTCTCCTCGCGGGCCAGTCCTCTGGCCCGCTGTATCTCCGCTCGGAGGGCAGTCTTAGCCGCTCTGTACCCCTCGTATAGCTCCGCCTGAATGACTTCCGTATCCGGAGGGCGGATACGGAGCCTGCGGTGTCTGGAGTACCGGTGGCGCGCAGCAACGCACGCCTCGCGTAAAGCGGTCAGCTCACGCGACCACCAGCACACCTGGCGCCGAGCACGTCCGGGCTGGACCCGGGGCAGAGTATATGATAGCTAGGGTCATTCTCTATCCATGAAATAAAAATCAGCGCCGGCCATCTGCGGCAGCGCGAGTAATCATTCGGTAAAAAAAAAATGATTTGGAAGAATTTTTTTGTCATTTAAAATAAATTCAAAGCATATTTTTTGTCTCATTTGGCTGTTTTCACCTTCTTTTTAGTTAAATAAATAGTTTTAATAGCGCATACGTACTTATAACTAGTAATTCTGGTAGAGATTTAATTATTATTGCATGTTATCGGTAGCACCTGCATTGTGATTGATGACTCATTTGTTTGTGCACTCGGCTAAGCGCATAACTAATGAGTCATCGAAAAATGCTCGTCTCTGATTGGCTGAATAATTTTCACTTACTGTTATGTCCACTACTTGAGTAATTAACACTAACTATAAATATAAAGACATTCATTAAGTCCATCTAGTTTCGCTCTTGTCGCTTGTTTGTGAACACAGTGAAATACTTGTATTTTTATATTTACATTAGAACTATGGCTGGATTTTGTACCAACCTAGATCTTTTTGTGAAATTAAGAAGTGGCGGTGATCTGAAAAATCATATGTTTCTGTATGAAAGTATCATTTCTGTCTTGACTATCGAAGTTTCTGAAGAAGACAAGAACCGAATCAAGGAGTTCTGTCGACTTTTTTGTGTAAATTTAAATAAAAAGTGGATAGAGTCAAGTAGAAATCAAAAAACTTTTATGAATCGTGTAATTAATCGCAAGTGGTTGGAAAAAAACATCAACTGGCCTGTTTGTGACAGTGTTGATCTGAGAAGTGTGATGGGCTTTTCGGACGCAGCCTTATCTGAGCTTGTGGATATAGATTGCCATGTTCCTACTCTTGCAGTATGTACTGCGGAAGCGAGAACATCTACAGAAAAGGAGCACAGAAAACCGATCGAAGAGTTAATTAATAAGCAAAAGAAAAGACGTTCTACTTCCATAGTAGAAGAAAATTCCGAGGAAGAGTTGCAGCACTGGTACATAACAAAATTGAAAGACAACGGCAAAACGAATCTGGCAAAAGTGGTCGAATACCTTTCCAGTAATCCAGATGCGCTATCCGAAGTAGAAGAGAGACTATTCAAAAAGCAGAGCTTAAGTACTGTCTCTGAAGATAAGTGTTTAGCTCTTTATACATCAGTTGCGCTCTCGAAATGGTAAAGTACTTAGCTCTTCGACAATTTCTGAAAGAAGAAAACTGTGCTGCCTTTCCATCTTATCCAAAGCTTGTAAATGCCAAGAAAAGATGTTACCCACCACAAGAGAGTATGGAGATTACCGAAAACGGAGCTCACATTAAATTGCAAGCGCTATTGGACCACACTGTGGAGAGGATATTACTTGATATAAATACTGTTGATAGGTCTCAAAATGAAGAACTCAAGTTGACCTGGAAATGGGGACTTGATGGTTCTTCGTCGCAGAGTAACTATAAACAGAAAACGTCAAACACAGCTACAGAGTTCGATGATTCATCAGTAGTCATGATAAGCATCGTCCCTCTTCGGCTAGTGTCTACTAGGCCATCATCTGGGAATGAAAATCTAGTTTGGGAGAACCCCACACCTTGCTCAACTTTGTACTGTCGACCAGTGAAGTTCACTTTCACTTCGGAGACAGCTGACTTTATAAAGTCTGAAGAGTCTGAGATGAAAAAACAAATTGATGAACGAATATCTACACAGTGTGGAAATATTATTGTATCACATGAATTGCATATGACCATGATTGATGGAAAAGTGGCCAATATTATTGCTGGAGTACCATCATATGCAACGTGTCCCATTTGCTTGGCAAAACCTTGTATATTACAGTATTGTTTTCCCATTTTAGGGTTTTGGAACTACAAACAACGGGAATACAGCGAGGCGCTTTTTCCAAGATTACAAAAGATCTTCCAGAATAACGGGAATTGACGAAAATCTGATTTTCAGATTTTCCGTTATTCTACAAGCCATATCATCAGGCAAAAACATTGACTGTGAAAAATTTAGAAGATACTGTAGAGAAACAGCTGATGTGTACGTGCAACACTATTCGTGGTACTACATGCCAGTTAGTGTACATAAACTTCTAATGCACGGTGCAGATATCTGTAACCACTTTGGTGTTTTGCCAATCGGTAAGTAAAAAATAAATATAGTTTGATGTATTATTTGACTCGATTGCGTTTTGAAATTAAAATGTATGTACTTATTCGTTTTAGGTACCTTATCTGAAGAAGCTTCGGAAGCCCGTAATAAGGACTTCAGAAACGTCAGGGAGAGGCACACTCGGAAAACGGGGAGAATAGCAACAAACGAAGACATCCTCCATGGACTTCTAATAAGCTCTGATCCCCACATATCCTACATAAGGCCTAAAATAATGAAACAGGTTCATAATGAGTTGTTGCCTGAAGCAACTCAGTTGTTACAGACTACTGAGCCTCCCTGTGACAGTGAAATTATGGAGGAAGAAGAATGCCTCATAGCAGAGTCCGAAAATTTGCCGGACCCACTAGCACTTCTGGAACAAGAAATAATGTGATCCGGCTCTAAATTATTCCCACAAAAGCCCATCAGGGTTAGGAATATGACAAACAGCCCTTTTCAGGGCTACAATTACTTCACAGTTTCATATTGATCATACGTACGATAACTTATACTATGATAATATACATACAGTTGATTATGTAGATAATTATCAACGACTTGCCCGTACAAATTTAAATTATTTCACCTATCATTAACAAAATTAGTATAACCTGAAACATTACGATATATTTATTCAACAATAGATAACGTGCAGTTAAAAAATAACACAGCCAATCAGAGACGAGCATTCTTCGATGACTCATTAGTTATGCGCGCACAAACAAATGAGTCATCAATCACAATGCAGAGCACCTGCATTGTGATTGATGACTCATTTGTACCGATAACATGCAATAATAACTAAATCTCTACCAGAATTACTAGTTCTAAGTACGTATGCGCTATTAAAACTATTTATTTAACTAAAAAGAAGGTGAAAACAGCCAAATGAGACAAAAAATATGCTTTGAATTTATTTTAAATGACAAAAAAATTCTTCCAAATTATTATTTTTTTACCGAATGATTACTCGCGCTGCCGCAGATGGCCGGCGCTGATTTTTTTAGTGGATAGAGAATGACCCTAGCTATCATATACTCACGCCACACACTCAACATATTAGTACAATTGAAGAAAAAAAATTAAACGTGATTCGCTCCATACAAAAAAATCTAATTAATTTTTTTCAAGACAAACTATCAACTTTAGAAGAAATTTTATAAGAATAAAAGTTGTCAGGAATAATATAACACGTCATATAAAAAAAAATCGCATCGATATAGGAACTTTGTTGCCTAAGTCCACTAATTTTCAGTATGGGCCCACTGTGCGCCGTCGCTGTCTCTGGAGAAAGGGAATGAGCTCGTCAATTAGCTTCCTTGCTTGCTCTACGTCCACTTTATCAATTTCACTACGTAAGTCACACACACACACGGACTCATAATTTCAAATTAAAAAAATATACAAATCGAACCCAATCAACAATAGGGAAAATAGGTCTCGTTGTTCGATGGCTTCACAATGGCGGTTCGATGGCCAAAACACTATTCAAACACGTCGCATACACACATAGAAACAACTGTCAAATACACTTAAAATATTTACAGACTACCGTAAGCTTGGCATCACGATGCCATTGTATCATTATAGTGGACCAGACTACCAATTATTGTTGCCAAATTTGCAACAGTGGCAAAAGAATGTCTGTAGTGTGTCGATAGAGTGTCAATGGCGTGTTGCCTAACTCAAAGTTACAGAATTGGGCCCCTGCTATGTAAATACCTAACAGTGACATGAAGTTTTATAACATCATCAACATATACCAATTGGATTAAATACGTAAACTACCTATTATTGCTAAGCTAACGAAAAACTACCAAAGCAAAAATAATAAAATTGATTAATCAGACGAACTTACCTTAAGTCCGATTACAATTTCATGAAGGATGAACTGAAATATAATTGATTACAGAGTAGTTCCCAATTCGCTAGTATTTGGCATCGCAGTTTTAGAGAAAATAACAATAAAACTTTTTCTCTATGGATTGGCAACCCCTTTTTTTTTCTTTTTTTTTTTTGGGTGGGAAATCATCAAATAACTTCTCCCGCTCTGGACGGAGCGGGAGGGCGTGTCAGACTTTTATTGACTAAAACCCACCCGTGTTCCTTCCGTTGCCTGTGTGCCAGGGCCACGATATCCCTTTCGGGCAAACTCGCAACCCGGGCAGGCATTGGTCCTAATCGACCCCGTCAGTTTGTGCTGACATCTCTTTAAGGCGCGCGTGGAACACAACGCTCCGTCGACCCGGGCCTGGTCCTTATCGGACGGCGAGCTACCCATCGCTCACCGTCCGCAGGCCCGCGCCTACGGTAGCCGGAAATCGGCTTGCGACTCCCGACGCCTTTTTTTTTTTTTTTTTTTTGGGTGGGAAATTATCAAATAACTTCTCCCGCTCTGGGTGGAGCGGGAGGGAGTGTCAGACTTTTACTGACTAAAACCCACCGTGTTCCTTCAGATGCCTGTGTGCCAGGGCCACGATATCCCTTTCGGACAGGCTCGTAACCCTGGCAGGCATTGGCCCTTTCGGACCCCGTCAATTGGTGCTGACGTCTCTTTGAGGCGCGCGTGGAACACAACGCGCCGTCGACCCGGGCTTGGTCCTTATCGGACGGTGAGCTACCCATCGCTCACCGTCCGCAAGCCCGCGCCTACGGTGGCCGGGAATCGGCCTGCGATTCCCGACGCCCGGGGCGTCTCCTGCGGCGACTAAGGGCGCGAGGGCGTTGACTTTGCCTTACCCTCACGCGTTCCGCCTCCTCCTTCGCAAGCATCACTGTTTCGCAGAAGGAGGTGACGGCCTCCCATGCACTCTCGCTCCGAACCATGGCCTGAACCAGGGCCGGACGCGAGAGATCGCCGCCGCCGATCGCTGCCGTGAGGACACGGCGGTGCTCCGCCCAAGCAGGGCAGACCTCCACCGTATGCTCCACCGTGTCCTCCGGGCGATCCACACAGTGGTGACACCCGGGCGTTTCCTCCCGCTTAATCCTAAACAGGAACCTCCCGAAACATCCATGTCCGGTGAGGACCTGCGTCAGGCGGAAGGTGAGGACGCCGTGGCGCCTCTCTAGCCACTCCTCAAAGAGGGGACTTATCGCCACAATTGTGGCGTGCCCAGCGCTGGGTTGCGACAATCGCACTCTCCATGTCGCCATGAGATCGCGCCGGAGCTCCGTCCGCTGTGCCGCGATTTCCTGCGGCAGCGGAGGGGCGTTGATTTTGCCTTACCCTCACGCGTTCCGCCTCCTCCTTCGCAAGCATCACTGTTTCGCAGAAGGAGGTGACGGCCTCCCATGCACTCTCGCTCCGAACCATGGCCTGAACCAGGGCCGGACGCGAGAGATCGCCGCCGCCGATCGCCTCCGTGAGGACACGGTGGTGCTCCGCCCAAGCTGGGCAGACCTCCACCGTATGCTCCACCGTGTCCTCCGATGGATTGGCAACCCTGATTTGACACCACAGACCAAGTAGTACTCAGACGGTAATCTCCCATAGAAGAAAAATCGCTTTAGGTTTTGCGACCTTTGATTGTGAGGTTTTTTTTTTAATTTTACCGATTTTTTCGCTCATGTTTTTATGAGACCAGGTCTTTTTGCTAAGGTTTGCAGAGTTCAGAATATTTTGGGCACTAGCCTTTTAAGCATTTAACCGACTTCCAAATAAGAGGTTCTGCTTTAATTTACCCTTTTTTTTTTTGGGTGGGAAATTATCAAATAACTTCTCCCGCTATGGGCGGAGCGGGAGGGCGTGTCAGACTTTTACTAATAAAACCCACCCGCCATGTTCCTTCCGTTGCCTGTGTGCCAGGGCCACGATATCCCTTTCGGACAAACTCGCAACCCTGGCAGGCATTGGTCCTACCGGACCCCGTCAGTTGGTGCTGACATCTCTGAGGCGCGTGTGGAACACAACGCGCCGTCGACCCGGGCCTGGTTCTTATCGGACGGCGAGCTTTAATTTACCCTGAGGTTGTGATTGTGTGTAGACAGGTGTACTTTTAGCACACCTGAAGTGTATGTGTATTAGAAAAGGAATATTAGTCGTGTGATGACAATAAAAAACATTCAATATTATTTATTAATATTTTTATTTTGTTTTATATTTAAAAAATGCTTTCTTTTGCTTTGTTGGCAAACTTTTGTTTTCCAACCTTAACACATCTATCTGTGCCCTTAATTATTTTATTTATTACATTGTACCAATTAAATACTGCTAATCGAAGACTTAATTCTAGAAAGCATTCCTCAACAGCATCCCTGTGTATTACACAATCCAGAAAATCAAACGAATACTTCGATTTTATTTTATTTTAAAATTATTTTATAATACCCGGTTGATGCGGGGTGATTTCCAAGTATTAGTTTGATTCCTGAATTATATAGCCAAAGATCCTCACGGCATTTTCGGAAGGGTAGGTCAATTTTCTAAGGTTATTTGTATTCCTGTATTCTCTTCCAGATATCCAATTACTGGTACAACTTGTTTCACGAGAAGTAAGATTTGTTTCACTGCTTAAAATAATTGTTTTTGTTTTAAAAAAATCTTATAACCCACCCTGTGGTATAAGCTCGTGAGTGAACTTTTAGCTTTTCTTGAATTGCAGTTGTGGGGATATTCTCTAGTACTGCACTCCGAAGGTTAGAGGATCCAGCTGAGCAGACACTATCAGCATTTTTGTCATTACTTTTCGTGGTTTCAAATAAGGCCTTGAGTTTTACTAGTTGCTCACCTGAATCCTCTTCACAATTGTAACCATCGGAGTGAAATTTTATAAATCTTGTGATTAGAAGTGACTTAAAGGTGTTATTAAAGGTGTGGCAATTTGGATCATTGTTTCTAAAATTGTAGGCTCGAACTTGTCCAAAAAAGTTTTCTATCGGATCAGAGTTGAAATATCTTGGTCTCAAGATGCTTATATTTTTATTCTTGAAAAATTGCCACAACCTTTGATAGCTTTTTAACGTAACTACCCAGTTTTTTTTTGTGAGGGCACTGATGTCTGTCTATTATTCTTATTTTCTACAAATTTTATAACTTGTAGTTTTTTAACAGCCTTGCTCCAAAATCTGTGGTGCTGGACGATGCTGTTACAGCACTCCGCAAAGGTTTGCCTTTATTATTTTTACTTGAAAGACAGGCTGCGTTGACCGAGTCAAATAAATCATCGAAAAATGATACCATTTCTGCTGTATTCTTTAATGTTGGGCTGACTTGCTTGCCATCGGTATAATGAGCTGCAAAAAAAAAGTAACATTAGTATACATGTTTTTATGGAAACAACTTGCAGTCTGTGAGAAAACTACATTGCAGAGAAAATACTTACAAAACTGACCAGTGTATGACAGAGCAGCGATTATTCCCGTTGTCCACCCCTTTTTTTGCCACCACTGGGGGACAGCGAAACAACTTTTAAAAAATATTCTCATTACCCCTGGGGGACAGCGACACAGATAAAATAATTTAAATTGATGGCCAGTAGGAATTGGATCAATAATTGTGCCATTGTCCCCCAGCGGTGGCCATAGGGAAGTGTACGTTACCCCAGCAGGAAAGTGTCTCCTAGAGTTATATGAGTGGAACATTTAATTGGTGCCTTAGCTGCTGTAAATGTGCCCCAACATAAAAAATGTGTGCCCCCTGTCGTTTTGGAAAAAACGATTCCTGCTGGGGTAACGTTTTTCTGGCAGGAAAATTCTAAACGAATGATTCTAAAATAAAGAGAGAGAAAAATTGTGCATGGCCACATAGCTTATATGTGTGCTAAAATGTTCCCCCAAAAATAAAATCTGTGCCCCATCAGCTTTTCGAAATATTGCATTTCCTGCTGGAGTAACGTTTTGCAGAATCGTATATCTCTAAACCATTGCATGTGCTCCTGTAGAATAAACATACACGAGTAGCTCTTAATGTGTGCCCCTTAGTGCCCCAATTAGATTTAAGAAAATATTTGTAGTTTTCAAGTTATCGCGGTTTTATGTAAACCCGAAAAAACATCGCAGCGCCTAAATGAGAGAAGGTATAAGTTCGCTGAAAATTGTATTCGGTCCTTCTTGACGCTAATAATAACCATACAAAGTTTCAAAACTGTTCATGCATGCGTTTTTGAATAATCTTGCTAAAAGTCAAAACGATGGTGTCATAACTTTGACGGCAAAATACAAAGAACCGGCTCAATCCCAGATGTGTAGGTGTAAACCAAAATCTTGTGCCTTTAGTCAAAAATATATGGTGAAAATATTCAGCTTGGAATGTTTCGCATTAAGTAAATATTAACAAAAAACCAAAATATGTAAACAACGGCTGGTTATCCGACCAAATTCGAATGACTACTAAAAAGCGATGGATTCATACATATCGATGACCTTCTTTACTTTACTCACTAACCGGTTCACACGTGTTGTGCCTGAGTACACTGAAGTAGAAAAGTAATCACACTAATATTATAAAGGCGAAAGTTTGTGAGTGTGTGTGTGTGTGTATGTTTGTTACTTCATCATGCTCAAACGGCTGGACCAATTTTGATAAAATTTGGTATGGAGGTAGCTGACACCCTGGAATAAGACATAGGCTACTTTTTATCCCAATATTCTTACGGGATCGAGACTTACACGGGTGAAACCGCGGGGCGCAGCTAGTAAGTAACAAAATAAAGTTGTTATTGGATTATATTCCACTAGCTGTTTCTGTGACTTTACACATGATTAAGTACATTATAAAGGATAATAATTTTCCAGGCAACTAATAACTACTAAAGGGCGACTAACTATTTGCTACTAAAATAATAACTTGGCGACTAATAACTTAGGGCGACTAACTATTTGCTACTAAAATAATAACTTGGCAGCGATTAAATATTATTTCTTAATCGCTGCAAAGTCATCTACTGTTATTGAATCATTTGGGTTAGGTTAGGTTAGAACAGTAACCATTAACAAGCGAAGGCGAGCGAGCGAAGCGAGCGTGCCGCGGTAGCGGCCGCCGAGCGCCAGATCCCCTCTATTGTTGGTAAATTCAGTTACCAAAACAAAAGTTCGATGCCAGTTTAAATTAAAATAAAGCTAAAAACTGTTTATTGAGCTGCTACTTTCTACTTAAAATAATACTTCGCTGTAGCTGCCAACCTATTATTTTTGCTACCTGCTTTAATTATTTTTAATCCCAAATTCAGATTAATTTGCCGCCGCGTTCAATACATGCCCATTATAAATAGTAGCCTAAGTGCTATTCCAAGGTAAGCTATCTTCTCCATTCTAAATTTAATTAAAATACATCCAGTAATTTATGTGTGAACGAAAGAAAAATTAAGGGAATAAAAATAATAATTTCCACATCAACAAGCTGTTTCATTTAATATGGTCACAAGGCGCATTTAATATATATTTTTAATTAGCCCCCAAAACTTTTGAACGTGACTGTAAGGACAACAGCTCAGGTATAATACGTCCAATAAAGAAGGTCATCGATATGTATGAATTTAGAATGGAGAAGATAGTGTGGACTAGAGGAGTAGACTGTAAGATTCGCTGGTTGTAGATTGATATTAGGGTTGTTCTGTATGAACGGAGGTAGCCGTTCACCCAATCCAGAAACAATTCAACAGAGAGATGACTGAGTACGACTCACCTTTTCTCCCGCTGCGGCTGGCTCCCAATTGATCTGAAACGGTCTTTTGATTCGACTGTTGACCGCTGAGCTTGGCACGAGTGACACCACACGGTAATGCACAATTGTTCCTGCTTTATCTATTTTACACTCACGGAGTCAAAAATTAGACAGTTCATTGGGTCAATGGCGACGACAGACTCTTCGGCTCCATGCGTGCGCCGAGTTTTCTTCAGGTGGCGCGCGCGTCGCCTATTCGCAATGACGTCCAGCACCTCGTGGTACGACACAGCCAATCGCGTGCCGACTTAGCGAGCGTACACAGACATTCACTGCTAAATACGTCCAATCATGGGTTATATACAGAACATACCCCCTACCGAAACCATAGTTATGGTTTCTTGGAAACTAAGATTACCCTATTACCTATATAATTAAAGAGAGTCCTAAATTAAACGCTAAATAAACTGTTTACCTATATCTAACAAAAACGTTTTGTTTGAAACTAGTTGCTATAAGGTAATAGGCAGAGCTTATTGGTTGGTCTTTGTAAGACACTTTTTTCGGTGCGCAACGTCACACACCGAACTATTCCGTCGGGACCTGGATGTAATTTTTCTATTTTCCCGAGAGGCCAGTGACAGGACGAAACGTTATCAGTTTTTATTATCACTAAATCTCCAACCTTTGGGTTAGAGGTAGACGTAAACCACTTAGCCTTCTGCTGAAGAGTGTTTAAATATTCGCGACTCCAACGTTTCCAGAAAAGTTGAGAACATCTCTGAATATACTGCCAACGTGACAATCTGTTAATATTTACCTCTTGAACGTCATACTCGGGTATAGAGGTCAAGCTTCGACCAATGAGAAAGTGTCCGGCGGTTAAGACATTAAATTCGTTGGGGTTATCGCTTGCAGGTAGTGGGCACAAGGGACGCGAATTCAAAATAGCTTCCGCCTTACAGAATATCGTGGAAAGTTCCTCAAACGTTAAGGACTTTTCCCCTACACTTCGCACTAGGTGATATTTTGCCGACTTTATGCCCGCTTCCCAGAGACCACCCATATGTGGAGCACTGGGAACATTAAATTTCCAATCAACCTGCCTTTTAGAGCAGCCATGAGAAATGTCATTTTGACCCTCACGCAGGAACCTTTGGATTTCAGACAGATGTTTGCTTGCACCAATAAAATTAGTTCCACAGTCGGAATATAGAACAGCGCACAGACCTCTACGAGCTACGCATCTATCTAAGCACGCAAGGAAACAGTCAGCAGAGAGGGAAGATAACACTTCTAGATGTACTGCTTTGGTTGAAAAGCAGACAAACAGTGCTAAATAAGCCTTTGTCACTTTAGCATTACGACGTAAGCTTTCTTTAATAAAAAATGGACCTCCGAGGTCAACTCCGACGTTAGAAAATACCTTATTAGGCATCAACCGAGTTGGTGGCAAAGGTGCCATTTCGGGTTGCAGTAAAGACGGTTTACATTTGAAACACGTTTTACACTTAGATAAAACGGATCTAATGACGCTACGAGCCGACAATATCCAAAAATTCTCATTGATTATACTTTGTAATGTTCGCGGTCCCACATGTAAATATTTTTTATGTAAATAACTGATCAATAGTTTAGTAAATAAACTATGTTTCGGAAGAAGACGCGGATGTTTACAATTATACGGGAGTTCGGAGTGACCGATGCGACCCCCTACCCTGAGGAAGTCATCGGAATCAATAAATGGAGATAATTTTCTTAATGAGGAAACATGTTTCTTATCTTTAATCATTTTTAATTCCTCTTCAAAATAGGCATTTTGAACGAGTTTTATGAGCTTATCGCGAGCTTCATTTAACTCGATAGTCGATAACACTCTCGATTTATCAGTAGTGTTCATATCACTCCCTTTTCGACTAAATCTTAAAATCCAAGTAAACGATCTTTGCAATTTGGAAAATGATGAAAATTTTTGAAAGATTCTTTCACAAAATTCTGTTTTAGTTTCATTAAAATTATCATTATTTTTATTTTCAGTAAAGAAATTTGCAGACGCTTTTAATTCCGGTACTTTAATATTACTCTCATTAACAAACACCGTCAGGGGCCAATCGATATAATTTTGATACATCCAATCAGTGCCCTGTAACCAACTTTGATTACAACTGACAAGTTGTTCCGGGGACGCTCCGCGAGAACAAATATCGGCTAAATTGTGTTCACTACACACATGGCGCCAAAAATGAGGGGGTAAAACTTCAATAATTTTAGTAACGCGATGACTAACAAATGTTTTCAGTTTATAAGGTTCAGTTTGAAGCCACGACAGTACGACTGTCGAGTCTGAAGCTGATGTTATTTTGTTAATTTTAACGCGAGAAAATGTGTCAACTACGAACTTTATTAATTTGCTCAACAAAACAGCACCCATTAACTCCAACCGAGGAATCGTTACGGGTTTTATTGGTGCGACTTTAGATTTCGCGGTCACTAGACGAACCTTTACGTTACCCTTTTGATCGCGACTGATAACATACACGCATGCTGCGTAGCCACGTAACGAAGCATCACAAAATCCAACCAAGTCGCATTCCGTCTCACCTGGTAATAGCATGTGACGCTCGATACGTAACTCCTTTAACAGAGGAAGTTCCGAAATAAAATGTTGCCACGATTTTTTTATGTTATCCGGCAACTTTTCGTCCCAACCGATGCCTAGCTTCCACAGTTCTTGCATGATCTGCTTTGCAACAAAAGTACATGGTGCGATAAAACCCACGGGATCGTATATCGACGCTAATAATTTTAGTACCGATCGTTTGGTTAACTCGTTGTCCGTTAAATTGACCGAAAAAATAAAATTATCGGATTTTGGAATCCATTTAAGACCCAAAACCTTAATAGTACTATCATTTTCATTTTTAACGAATGTTACGGAATTTTCCCTATTTTCGGAGGGGACGCGTTGTAGTAACTTTTCACTGTTACTCATCCACTTTTTTAAGGTAAAGTTGGCACTTTCAAAAATACCAATTAATTGATCCTGTACCAAGCAAGCTTGCTCAAAAGTATTACATGAATACAGAATGTCATCCATATAAACTCCCTCACGGAGGACCTGAGCAGCGAATGAAAAACGTTTTCCTTCATCGTTAGCTAACTGAAGTAGCGTCCGAATTGCTAAGAACGGTGAACAACTAAGTCCGTATGTAACGGTTTTTAATTCGTATAATTTTATTGGATCGTTCGGCGATTCCCGATATAAAATGTGTTGATATAAGCGATCTTCTTTTCTTAATGAGATAGCACGATACATTTTACAAACATCACTTACTAGACAATATTCAAATAGCCGAAATTTCAAAATGATTGCCGCAATATCCGGATACAGCTTAGGGCCGACTAACAGTATATTATTTAAGGACACGTTATTGCCACTCTTCGCGGATGCGTCGAACACTACACGTAACGGAGTGGAGGTACTAGTAGGTCGCAAAATACTGTGATGTGGAATAATGTATTTGCTAGGCTTGTCACCCTGATAAAGTTCCATATGGCCAAGCTCTTCATATTCCCGCATAAATTCCTTGTACTTATTATTTAAATCAGTAGAACGCGCGAGCTTGCGTTCCGTGTACAGTAACCTGCGCTCAGCCACAGCGCGCGTAGCACCCAGCGGCGAGCACTCAGGCGCAAAAGGCAGCGGAACTACGTATTGCCCGTTTGACTCTCGAGTATGTTCATTAGAGAATATCTCCTCGGCTAACTGATCCATTGGATTAATTGACGGTGTGCACGGCACTTCCTCAATTTCCCAAAAACTGCGTAAGGTTTTTTCAATCGACTGTTCTTCGTCATATGAAACCAATAAATTAAGATTTTGCGAACTATTATTATTAAGTGGATATAATTTTCCGCTAATAACATGACCAAAAACTGTTTTAATTACACTAGGAATACCATTCTTAATGACTAATGGTTTATCTCTAATGATATCTGGCACTATGTCGTTACCTAACAAAATATCTATTCGCGAACGCTTAAAAAACAGTGGATCAGCTAACTTATAAGCGTCATATTCGTTGATGACACTATCTGAGAAAGAGATATTAGGCATATCAGCGGACACCTTTGAAATAACTACTAAATTAACACTAAATGTTGGACCCTTCGCATGTCTTGGTTTTAGTGTACCAGTAACCATGCCTTGGTTTTTGACTATGCCCCCACCTATACCTTGAATGGTAAAAGGACATTTTTTACGTCGTAATCCTAGTTTCTGAGCACATTCAGTAGTTATAAAAGAACTCTGAGCGCCAGAATCGATGACTGCACGGCAGTCTTGATATTGACCAGCACAGTCAATAACATGCGCTAGTGTAGTGCCTAACACTACTCCATATTCGTAATTATTACTAATTAATGCCTGCTGCATGGGTGCGTGTGTTGTGTCACTTACGAAGTGAGACGACACGAGCGCTTGCTGCGTGTGCGAAGGAGATGGCTGCGCTGCCAGGGAGTTCGCCACGGACGATGTTCCCGCGGTTTCTGCCTTCGCGTTATCTTTATGTAATAAATAATGATGCGACGCTGAGCATACCCCGCAATTCATTGTACTTTTACAAGCATTAGCTTGATGATCAGATTTAAGACAATTATGACAAAGTTTTAGTGAATGAACACGGCTCATTCTTTCATCGACAGACAATTTACGAAATTGATCACATCGATAAATCATATGATTTTGTTTACAAATCACACAAGTTAAATTTAAGTTATTATTATTACGATTGTTATTATTGTGCGGAGATCGCGCCGTATTAAGGACTGACTTACACGATGATTTAATTTGGTTTTTATTTTGTGCATTATTATTACTAGATTTCGACGTGTTATTCGAAGAGCTGTCTGTAAAAGTGTGTTCTAGAACTTTAATTTGTTTGTTGACAAAAGCCATTAGTTCTGCAAACGTAGGTATCAACTTTTGATCACGGCATTCCTCGAATAATTTTCGCGTATGTGGGTCGAGTCGTTGTAATGCCAAATGACACAATAAGAAATCGTCCAAGTTATTAATTTTCAATGCTTGAATCGCTTTAAGTGAATGATCAAAGGTTTCTATAAATGAAGTTAAGTTTGAAGTAGTATCTTTAGTTAACGGTGAAAAGTTGAACATTTTATCGAAATACCTACATGCTAGTGTTCTGTGGTCGTGATATTTATCAACTAAACTTTGCCAAACTAATGTGTAATTGGCGGCAGTGATAGGTAGATTTTTAACGATATTTAAGGCAGAACCTTTAACGCATGAAAGCAAATAGTGGAATTTATCGATATCTGAGAGATTTCTATTGTGAACTAATGATGAGAACGTGTCATAAAATGTTATCCAATTTTCAACTTCTCCGTCAAATTGAAATAATGTTATCTTTGGTAACGCGGGTATTGGTACTACTAAATCATTTTTGTCTGACGCAGAACAAAAATCGGATTCTGATTTAGAATGTTTACTAGCGATTAACTGACATGCATTATACATTTCGTCAAATGTTTCGAGTTCAGTAATTGACATTTTTGCAGTAGGTTTTATTTGCACTTCTACTTCGTACAAATCAAATATGGTTGATTCAAATTTCGCACGGACACTTTCCATTTCCGACAATAATACCGTAAACAATTGCAATTTGTCTGGATCAGTTCCCAACTTTTTGGAATAGTCATAAAGCTTTTGTATCTTCGTAAATAAATATTCCTTTCTAACTATTAAGATTTTACGTTTCGTTTCCAATACTTCCGCCATTTTGGAAGCGTGGTTTAAGCTAAATGAAATTAAGAAATCGGTTCGAAGGACCAGAATGTGGACTAGAGGAGTAGACTGTAAGATTCGCTGGTTGTAGATTGATATTAGGGTTGTTCTGTATGAACGGAGGTAGCCGTTCACCCAATCCAGAAACAATTCAACAGAGAGATGACTGAGTACGACTCACCTTTTCTCCCGCTGCGGCTGGCTCCCAATTGATCTGAAACGGTCTTTTGATTCGACTGTTGACCGCTGAGCTTGGCACGAGTGACACCACACGGTAATGCACAATTGTTCCTGCTTTATCTATTTTACACTCACGGAGTCAAAAATTAGACAGTTCATTGGGTCAATGGCGACGACAGACTCTTCGGCTCCATGCGTGCGCCGAGTTTTCTTCAGGTGGCGCGCGCGTCGCCTATTCGCAATGACGTCCAGCACCTCGTGGTACGACACAGCCAATCGCGTGCCGACTTAGCGAGCGTACACAGACATTCACTGCTAAATACGTCCAATCATGGGTTATATACAGAACAGATAGCTTACCTTGGAATAGCACTTAGGCTACTATTTATAATGTACTTAATCATGTGTAAAGTCACAGAAACAGCTAATGGAATATAATCCAATAACAACTTTATTTTATTACTTATTACTTTTCTACTTCAGTTTACTCAGGCACAACACGTGTGAACCGGTTAGTGAGTAAAGTAAAGAAGGTCATCGATATGTATGAATCCATCGCTTTTTAGTAGTCATTCGAATTTGGTCGGATAACCAGCCGTTGTTTACATATTTTGGTTTTTTGTTAATATTTACTTAATGCGAAACATTCCAAGCTGAATATTTTCACCATATATTTTTGACTAAAGGCACAAGATTTTGGTTTACACATACACATCTGGGATTGAGCCGGTTCCTTGTATTTTGCCGTCAAAGTTATGACACCATCGTTTTGACTTTTAGCAAGATTATTCAAAAACGCATGCATGAACAGTTTTGAAACTTTGTATGGTTATTATTAGCGTCAAGAAGGACCGAATACAATTTTCAGCGAACTTATACCTTATCTCATTTAGGCGCTGCGATGTTTTTTCGGGTTTTCATAAAACCGCGATAACTTGAAAACTACAAATATTTTCTTAAATCTAATTGGGGCACTAAGGGGCACACATTAAGAGCTACTCGTGTATGTTTATTCTACAGGGGCACATGCAATGGTTTTAGAGATATACGATTCTGCAAAACGTTACTCCAGCAGGAAATGCAATATCTCAAAAACCTGAAGGGGCACAGATTTTATTTATGGGGGCACATTTTGGCACACATATAAGCTATCTGGCCATGCACAATTTTTCACTCTCCGATCATTCGTTTAGAGTTTTCCTGCTAGAAAAACGTTACCCCAGCAGGAATCGTTTTTTCCGCTTTTTTCCAAAACGACAGCGGGCACACATTTTTTATGTTGGGGCACAAAAAAATCAAAATCAAAATCAAAAGTCATTTATTCAAACTAGGCTGAGAATCAGCACTTTTCGAATGTCAAAAATTACATAAGACAGTCCCCCAAAAACGCCCACCCTTCACCACTTCCTAGTGCTTTAGCTGGGAAGAAGAAGTGGCGCAACAAACTCCCCAGCAGCACAGCTGTCTGTTCAGATATAAAACTTGAATCTATACAATAAAATGTAAAAGAATTTGCATTACGCAACACAACATTAGATTATTTGCCTTATGTTAGCTAGCACACGCCACTATACCAAAAAAAAAACATAAAAATCGTCGAAAACTATACTCAAGCAGAAATAACGTAAACAGAACGTACCTAAATAAAAGCCTCCAGGCATAATGGGCGTGCCCGCTCACACAAAGCTATAGCTGCAACTCGAAGTCAAAAATGATAAACTAGCACCATCGTAGTAAAATAAAAAAACAGTTAATCATTAATAACAATAATAAAACCATGGTCAGCAAGACGACCAGTCACCACAAGCAGCACCCGTTCACGAGCATAACGCAAAGATCAGCCATCACCCCCCTCGCCATATTTGAGGGAAGGAGGCTACCCGACCCCCGACGCTACCGCAAGCAGTGACATCTAAGGGAGCATGACGAACTTGCTGCCGGTTGCTCAGGCAAGAATAATATAATCAATTGTCTAGGTCGCTAGCTAACCACTTATTGCAATACAACTCATAAAAAAAACATTTTCATGAGTATATTATGTCACTAATAAATAAAAATAAATTGACTTAGACAGTCAAATAAAAATAAACAATTATATGAACTCATATAACCTGTCAGTAGGTACGCTAATTCTGGAGAAAGAACATGAACATTGTCTTGAGTTAATCACAGCGATCAACTATTCTTATCGTTTAAGTAGTCATTGATAGAATAGTATGCCTTTGAACAAAGATTGGATTTAACTTTAACTTTAAACGCATTAAAAGGCAAATCTAACAAAGAAGAGGGTAGCTTGTTATAAAAAGTTATACCAAGTCCAACAAATGAGTTATGAACCTTATGAAGCCGGTGAAAAGGAGCACGTAATTTATCCTTATTTCTGGTGTTAATATTGTGAATATCACTGTTTTTAGTGTATAAGTGTATATTTTGCCTAACATATAAGATGTTGGCGAAGATGAATTGTGATGCCGCCGTGAGTATACCAATATCCTTAAAAAAATCTCTTAGAGAAACTCTGGCACCCAGCTGGTAAATTGCTCGAACAGCTCGTTTTTGGAGTACAAAAATATTTTGAATGTCAGCTGCTTTACCCCACAGCAGAATACAGTAGGACATAACGCTATGAAAATAACTAAAATAGACTAATCGGGCTGTATCAACGTCAGTGTATTGTCTTACTTTCCTGACGGCGTATGCGGCCGAACTGAGCCTTCCCGCTAGGCTTGATATATGAGGTCCCGACTGAAGTTTGGCATCTACTGTTATACCCAGAAACACTGCCGAGTCTACAGTTTCAAGCACCTCTTTATCTAAAACGATGTTGGGACCTAAATTTCTAACATTCGGTAAGGCAAACTTTATACATTTCGTTTTCTTGGCATTGAGAACTAAATTATTTGTCGTAAACCAATCCGTAACCATTGAGAGTGCAATGTTTACGTCGTCAAAATCTTGTCTATTCCGGTCTACTTTAAAAATAAGAGAGGTATCATCTGCAAACAGTACAACGTCACAGACACCCTTTATATAGAATGGTAAATCGTTAATATACACTAAGAATAAGAATGGGCCTAGAATTGAGCCTTGAGGTACACCTAACTGAACTGGTAGCTCGGAAGATTTCACACCATCAACATCTACACATTGGAACCTATTATACAAATAAGAATTTATTACTTTAAGAGCTTCATTTTGGACGCCGTAATGATGTAGTTTACGCAAAAGAGTGTCATGGTGCACGCAATCAAAGGCTTTGGAGAGATCACAGAAAACTCCAATAGCATTTTGCGAGTTCTCCCATGCGTTAAATATGTGTTTCAGCAGTGCAACACCCGCATCTGTAGTCGAACGACCTTTTGTAAAGCCATATTGTTCATTGTGAAGGAGGCTGTTTATATTAAAATGTCTTAGCAACTGCTTGAGTATTAACTTTTCAAATATTTTGCTAAATGCAGGTAAGATAGAAATAGGCCTGAAATTGCCAACGTCATTTTTATTACCTGATTTAAATAAAGGTATGACTTTACTACTCTTCATAAGGTCAGGAAAAGTTCCTAAATCAACACATTTATTAAAAGTAACAGCTAGATAGGGGGCTACGATGTCTATTATATTACTTAATAGTTTAATGGAGATGCCCCAGTAATCACCAGTGTTTTTAGATTTAAGTGTGATAAAAACATTAACTACATCATGAGGTGTTACATGTTCGAAGCTAAATAAACGACTACATTTAGGCACACTACTATGCAAAAGATTTTCAGCTTTAGACAGGGATGAATTTAAGGGGCGAGTCGTAGTTATAGGTATGTTGGCAAAAAACTCATTGAATGCTTCAGCTACGTCAGCTGCATTATTAACTAATTTGTTTTCGACCATAATTTCTAATTGTTTTTCTTGTATAACAGACTTACCAGTTTCATTGTTAATAATTTTCCAAGTGGTTTTTACTTTATTATTAGATTTTTTAATTGTATCGCTTAAAAATTTAGATTTAGCAAAAACACAAATCTTTTTAAATTATTTTGAATAATTTTTGACATACTCTAGAAATGGAGTATCAAACCTGTATTTTTTCAAACCATATAACTCGTATAGTCTCGCTCTACTTTTATAAATACCTGGGGTAGCCCATTGATTAAAGCCAACGGAGGTACCATTAATGTTAATGGATTTGGTCTTGAAAGTAGATTGGTACTCCTTTTGTACAACATCAAAAAGGGCTCCATAGATGTCATTAGGATTCTCGTGTTCTACTATAGATGGTGTAATTTTATGTGCTATATTATTTTTAAACTTGTTGCAACGACTAGCTGTATAAGGCCTGCATTTTATTTTATGCGTATTTTTACGTAATGACATAGGGAAGCTAGCTAATAAACCACAGTGGTCAGACGTTAAGTCACTTAACACTAATTTATTTTTGGCATCACAATCACTAAATATATTATCTAGACAAGTCGACGAAGATGCCGTGATCCTAGTAGGTTCAAAAAACAAGTTACTTAAATTATAAGACCTAAACAGATTGAGTAGTCTAATACTTAATGGAGTAACATCTAAAATATTAATATTAAAATCTCCACATAAAATTATACTTTTATTACTAGATTTTAACCTATTCAGTGAATCCTCCATTACTGATTCAAAACGAATAAAATCCCCAGAGGGGGGTCGATAAACGCAAATTATAACGTATCGCTCGAGTTCAACACAAGACAACTCAATAGTACGCTCGATGGAAAGATTAACTAAATCTAAGCGTTGTTTACATTTCAACATATTTGAAACAAGAACTAAAGATCCACCGCGAATAGCACTTTTCCTTACAAATGCACTTTGTACAGTAAAATTATTATCATTCATAAATACCACTTCATGTTCTTTCAACCAGTGTTCAGTCAAACATAAGACCTGAACATCATAGTTCTCCATAAATAAACTTAACTCTAGCTCTTTGCCAGACAGACCCTGCATATTTTGATGTACAACATTCAACATATGCGGCTGACCCGTTGTCGCACCTAATAGTTTAAACTACAAGGTGTATCAAAAGTAGTGTTAGTACCACTACTAACAGTAATCAATGGTACACTACAGGTACCAGTGTCACTATGTATATTGTATGCTAAAAGATTAGCAATATGTCTCCTACAACTAGGTGGCAAATACATTGTATAATTTGTCAGTTTGTAATCAGTAATAAATTGATTACAGTCAAAATATAAAATAGCGTCACTGTGACGACAAGTCCTATTATAAATTAACATATTTAAATTATAAATGTGCCTATTATGCTCATCAGACAAATAGTGAGAATAAGGCAAGGCACAAAAAATAAATTTACAACTATTTGTCTCATTGAGATGTCACATCAAATGGACACATTCAACTATGTCCTTTTTTCTTACAGTTAAACTATCCCCATATAATAAAATAACAGTTGAACTGGGGTTTATTTTTGTCAATTTAATAAAACTAATTAATTGGCTAATACTGGCACCGGGTAAACAATTATTAATTACATATTGTTGCGAACACTGATTAAATATACTACCAAAACCTTGACCAAATTTGTCAGAAAATACATATGTTGTATTAATCAAATTATTCATACTATTATTATTACTAATATTGCTACCTACTGGCTGAGCCACTGAGGGTGTGGGTGTAACAAGTTGAGGCTGGGGTGCCTGGGAGCAGGCACAGCTAAAAGAGAGGTTATTTGTCAGAGACTCATACCTCTCTGCATTGTACTTGACCAGGTCTGCCAACTCATTGGCCTCCTCCAAGCGCTTACTCAGGTCTTGTTGAGAAGCCTCATATTTACTAAAGATATCCTTTAGAGCATATTCCCTAACAAACAATTCATCTTGAAGGTGCTGAGTGTCAGTATCATACATAGTATTACATAATTGTAATTCACTATTACACTCCTTTAATTCTTGAATTAAATTTAGATTTTTTTGCCTAAGTTTTGTATTTAATTTGTTAACTTTCTGGCATTTTAACAATTTCTGATTTTTTCTAATCAATCTATTAATTTTAATATATTTTTTTATCTTATTATGGCTAGTAAACAAATGGCATTTAGTGATAATATCATCAGTTAAATCTATTGTTACAATTGGCTCAACACAAGTGGGTCCGGACCGGCTACCAACCAACTCATCATAAAGGCTGCAGGTGACAGCAGACTCCTCACTGGCTTTGAGAGATTCTAAATGGCTTATAGTGTTGTGGGCCCTGCTTAACTCCAGTTCTAATTCAGATATCTGTCTCAAAGCCAGTTCGTGGGTGTCACTACATTGCTGGAAATTTGACACAAGTTGACTGAGGTGTTGATGCTGGTCAAGTATGTCCATATGCTCTATATGTAGTTCAGCCAACTGGTTCTTAAGCTCAGTGTTCTTATTATTAATAAACTGAATTTCAACCTCGCTGTCATCTCTTTCCTGTAGCAGCTGATTGCACTGTTTTTGACTAGATTCCAACTCTTTCAATGTAGCCCTCAGTTTTTCGTCCAAAGATGCAGCTCTACGGGTCAACATATTGATATGCCAACCCTAGAGGCACCCTGGAATGAGAGAAGAGAAAGCTAAGTGAGTACTTAAAAGGAATAAGTGAGTGATAAGATGTGGATAAAAAAAAAAAAAAAAGAAAAAGTACTAGGGTGAGTTTAAGTAATTTAGAATTTAAAGAAAACAAAGTGATAAAAGCTAAGTAGTGTGTAAAACTCAATTATGGGAGGATAGATTTATTATTCACCGTTATGTCTTAATTGAGATAGTAAAATTCTAGAAAATAAAAGGGAAAAAACAATAAAATTAAGTTTGTGAAATGGTTGGGGGTACCTACTACTATTTCCAAGTGATTGTAAATCTGTTTTTAACATTAATTTCATGAACTGGCACTGATACTGTAATTTAACATAACAAAAGTATGTCTAGTAATAAAGTGCAGTGATTTCTATGGGGTCTCTAACGTATTTAATGTGATTTTATGCTAGATAACCATGAACATAATGTCCAGTACAATAAATAGAATTATAGGGTTATATTTTAGGACGCAGCTCACAGGGTCGAGCAATGTACACGTTATACTACAAAAGGTGTGGTAAGAACTAACTATTTTTACATAAATAAGCTTAAAAATTAAAACAAATACTCCCCGGGTTAAGTGGTGATTTCAAATCCGTCCGTTGGATGACAGCTGGTGCTACTTCATTGATTTTTCTTTGATTTTGCAACGAAATTACTCACAAATACAAATCCTTAATATGTATAGCTATATCTATCGAATTTAAGCACTTGTATCAATAATTATACACGAATAATATTAATTTTACAATTTAATTCTAACACGAAAATATTTGACGGCCGGCTGCCAGTATTGCCAGCAAAAAAAAAAAAAAAAAAAGCACATTTACAGCAGCTAAGGCACCAATTAAATGTTCCACTCATATAACTCTAGCCTCCACCAGTGGTAGGGACTGGAAATAAGTTGTTTCGCTGTCCCTCAGTGGTGGCCAAACAAGTGGTGGACATCGGGAATAATCGACAGAGCAGCTGCCACTGTTTTGCTCTCACACAATTATTAACCTGCACTCTTGTAAATAAGTATTCAGTTTTAAACACCTTGAAATATTAATAAACAAGACTATTCCCATGCCATGCCCTTTATGCATGATGATTGTGTTACAACCGAACAGACTAGGTATCCATCTACAACCATTTTCACAAACATTCTCAATTCAAAAACAATAATTACCTTCATCTTTTTATTTTTTTCTGGAATTACGTGTTCATCGTTCAATTTGTGTAACAATCGCATTTGTGCATGATTTGTCTTTCCATTTGGATATTTTATATTTTTTGTAATTAAGGCGGGCTTCTCCGAGCGCTGTAGGCATTTAACGCTTACCTCAGGCCCCGCAACGAGTAGCGATACGTAACAAGTTACGATGCGCGGAAAACACGCGCGCCAAGCGTACCGCTCAGAGTTCACGAACTCGAGTAGGTACTAAGTTGTGTCACAGAATCAAGCATTGAGTAGATCAACTTGAATTCTCTTCTTCTTAGTGTGTCGATGGCAATTATAATTTAAATTTCCTGTTTGGCCCAGAACAGATTTGATTGGTAGAGGTAAGTTTATTTTGTTTTATTTTTCTAATAAGTATTTTTGGAACGGCGCGCGGCATAAGCTGGCAGAAATCGTCACACAAAAAAACGATCATACTTTTTCCCTCTCGATAGAAAGAGAGAGAAAAAGTGTGAATTAGGGCAAAATGTAAATCCAAGATGGCGTCTACGAAATTTTCAAAATTTTCATCATGGGTATCACTTTCATAGTTTTAGAGGGTGCTAAATCCGATAGTGAGGTCAAAATGTAAATCCAAGATGGAGGCTACGAAAATGTTCCAATTTTTCATCATGGGTATCAATTTCATAGTTTTCGAGGGTGCTAAACCCGAGTGAGGTCAAAATGTAAATCCAAGATGGCGGCTACGAAAATGTTCCAATTTTTTATCATGGGTATCAATTTCATAGTTTTCGAGGTTGCTAAGCCGATAGTGAGGTCAAAATGTAAATCCAAGATGGCGGCTTTGAAAATTCTCCAATTTTTTATCATGGGTATCAATTTCATAGTTTTCGAGGGTGCTTAAGCCGATAGTGAAGTCAAAATTTAAATCCAAGATGACGGCTACGAAAATGTTCCAATTTTTCATCATGGGTATCAATTTCATAGTTTTCGAGGTTGCTAAGCCGATAGTGAGGTCAAAATGTAAATCCAAGATGGCGGCTTCGAAAATTCTCCAATTTTTTATCATGGGTATCAATTTCATAGTTTTCGAGGGTGCTTAAGCCGATAGTGAAGTCAAAATTTAAATCCAAGATGGCGGCTACGAAAATGTTCCAATTTTTCATCATGGGTATCAATTTCATAGTTTTCGAGGGTGCTAAACCCGAGAGTGAGGTCAAAATGTAAATCCAAGATGGCGGCTTCGAAAATGTTCCAATTTTTTATCATGGGTATCAATTTCATAGTTTTCGAGGGTGCTAAAGCCGATAGTGAAGTCAAAATGTAAATCCAAGATGGCGGCTTTGAAAATGTTCCAATTTTTCATCATGGGTATCATTTTCATAGTTTTCGAGGGTGCTAAAGCCGATAGTGAGGTCAAAATGTAAATCCAAGATGGCGGCTACGAAAATGTTCCAATTTTTCATCATGGGTATCAATTTCATAGTTTTCGAGGTTGCTAAGCCGATAGTGAGGTCAAAATGTAAATCCAAGATGGCGGCTTCGAAAATTCTCCAATTTTTCATCATGGGTATCATTTTCATAGTTTTCGAGGGTGCTAAACCCGAGTGAGGTCAAAATGTAAATCCAAGATGGCGGCTTCGAAAATGTTCCAATTTTTCATCATGGGTATGTATCAAATTCATAGTTTTCGAGGTTACTAAAGCCTATAGTGAGATCAAAATGTAAATCCAAGATGGCGGCTACGAAAATGTTCCAATTTTTCAACATGGGTATCAATGTCATTGTTTTCGAGGGTGCTAAAGCCGATAGTGAAGTCAAAATGTAAATCCAAGATGGCGGCTTTGAAAATGTTCCAATTTTTCATCATGGGTATCATTTTCATAGTTTTCGAGGGTGCTAAAGCCGATAGTGAGGTCAAAATGTAAATCCAAGATGGCGGCTACGAAAATGTTCCAATTTTTCATCATGGGTATCAATTTCATAGTTTTCGAGGTTGCTAAGCCGATAGTGAGGTCAAAATGTAAATCCAAGATGGCGGCTTCGAAAATTCTCCAATTTTTTATCATGGGTATCAATTTCATAGTTTTCGAGGGTGCTTAAGCCGATAGTGAAGTCAAAATGTAAATCCAAGATGGCGGCTTTGAAAATGTTCCAATTTTTCATCATGGGTATCATTTTCATAGTTTTCGAGGGTGCTAAAGCCGATAGTGAGGTCAAAATGTAAATCCAAGATGGCGGCTTCGAAAATGTTCCAATTTTTCATCATGGGTATCAATTTCATAGTTTTCGAGGGTGCTAAACCCGAGTGACGTCAAAATGTAAATCCAAGATGGCGGCTACGAAAATGTTCCAATTTTTTATCATGGGTATGTATCAAATTCATAGTTTTCGAGGTTACTAAAGCCTATAGTGAGATCAAAATGTAAATCCAAAATGGCGGCTACGAAAATGTTCCAATTTTTCATCATGGGTATCAATTTCATAGTTTTCGAGGGTGCTAAACCCGAGAGTGAGGTCAAAATGTAAATCCAAGATGGCGGCTACGAAAATTTTCCAATTTTTCATCATGGGTATCATTTTCATAGTTTTCGAGGGTGCTAAAGCCGATAGTGAGGTCAAAATGTAAATCCAAGATGGCGGCTTCGAAAATGTTCCAATTTTTCATCATGGGTATCAATTTCATAGTTTTCGAGGGTGCTAAACCCGAGTGACGTCAAAATGTAAATCCAAGATGGCGGCTACGAAAATGTTCCAATTTTTTATCATGGGTATGTATCAAATTCATAGTTTTCGAGGTTACTAAAGCCTATAGTGAGATCAAAATGTAAATCCAAAATGGCGGCTACGAAAATGTTCCAATTTTTCATCATGGGTATCAATTTCATAGTTTTCGAGGGTGCTAAACCCGAGAGTGAGGTCAAAATGTAAATCCAAGATGGCGGCTACGAAAATTTTCCAATTTTTCATCATGGGTATCAATTTCATAGTTTTCGAGGTTGCTAAGCCGATAGTGAGGTCAAAATGTAAAACCAAGATGGCGGCTTCAAAAATTCTCCAATTTTTTATCATGGGTATCAATTTCATAGTTTTCGAGGGTGCTTAAGCCGATAGTGAAGTCAAAATTTAAATCCAAGATGGCGGCTACGAAAATGTTCCAATTTTTCATCACGGGTATCATTTTCATAGTTTTCGAGGGTGCTAAAGCCGATAGTAAAAAATAACCGACTTCCGAAATTAAAGTTATTTTTCACTTTGTAGTGTTTTTTTGGAAGTCGGTTATTTTTTTTTTGTAAAAAGTTTATTTTTCACTTTTTAGTCAGTCAGTTTATAATTTATCTAATTTAAAATAGCCTAATGTCAAATGCTCATCACATTTTACAAAATATTGCTTGTCCCGATGCAGGGGCGTTAATTGTTAAGGAGTTCTCCTGGTAAGAACCAGGAGAACTGATGGTGACTTCACCATATGCATTTTGACGAGCAAAAATTGCTTAGCAACCATATTAAAGTGCCTAATCGAATCGCAACGGTGAAATACTTATTATTAGGAAGTTCCGGTGGCCATCTGTGGTCTTCATCATCAGTTCCACTTCACCGAATGGTGCTTTTCGAGTGAAAATGCACGAGTTACTATAAAAAATACTCAAATCACTATAGGTATTCCTATAAAATTTGAGGATTTCCCTCGATTTCCATGGGATCCCCTCATCAGATTCTGATTTGGTGGCAATGGGACCACCTCGGGAGAAACCCTTCCATACAAAAAAAGAATTTTTAAAATCCGTCCACAATTGACGGAGTAATCTGTGAACATACAACAAACATACAGCCGAACATAATTACCTCCTCCTTTTTGGAAGTCTGTTAAAAATATCCAAGGTTGCTCTTCCAAATTACTGGAAATAGAATTGTTTTTAGAAAAAACGAAGTATGATGTCATTTGTTTAAGAGAACATTGGTTAAAAGATCATCAAGTGATGTCAATTAATTATGAAAATTATTGTGTAGTTAGCCATTTTAGCCGAAAACGTATGATACATGGCGGATCATTAATATTAATTAAAAATTCTATTAAATCAAAAGAAAGGAAAGACATCATCGGACTGTCTGTTGAACACTCCATTGAATTGTCCTGTGTTGAGCTTGATAAGCATGTTATAGTATGCGTATACAGACCTCCAAGTTACCAGAATTTATCTGTGTTTGATTCTGTAATGGAAGATGTATTAAAAAAACTTAGTACTAATAGTAAGTCAATAATTATATGTGGTGATTTTAATATTAACTTATTAGAAAATAACTCGAATACTCTCAGATTTTTAAGTCTTTTTAGGTCATTCGATTTGTCAAATGTTTTTATTGAACCAACCCGAGTGACAGCTTCTTCTGCCACTTGTATAGATAATATTTTTTGTAACTGTGATTACTTACACAAACAAATTGTAAATAAGTTGCCATCTGATCACAGTGGACAAACAATAACATTTTGCTCCCTATATGTCTTTAAAAAAAATTCAAATAAGGTTTAGGCCAATTACAAGTAAAAATTTAGAGAAATTAAATAATTCTTTGGCCAGTAAATTATGTGTTCAGAGTTTTAATAATATTTGTGACCCAAATGAGTTCTACGCCGAGTTCTTTTCACTATTAAACACGCAATTTAATGACACTTTTCCACTGAGGACTAAAAGTATTTACTCAAAGTTCGTATTTAGTAATTGGGCGACTCCAGGTATTCGTAAAAGCAGGGAAAATCTTTTTGAACTATATGGCCTAAAGCAACATATGAATAATACAAGCTTTCATCAATATGTTGCAAAATTTTCTAAAACTTTTAAAAGTGTGTGCAAAATAGCTAAAGCTCTTTATATTAGCAATAAAATAAAATCAGCTGATGATAAAATTAAAACTACCTGGCAAATAATAAATAATGAAACAGGTAGGAAAAAACAGCGTAATACTGAATTTAATTTAGAGACTGCACATGGGCCCATCACTTCAGAGGTAGAAATAGCTCAGGAATTTGAAAACTTTTTTGCTAATATTCCCCTTAAAACTACTGAAACTTTAAGTTCCTCACCCGTGCTTTCTGCTGCCTTACTTAGAAAGAATGTAAAGGTATGCCCTTTGGAGTTTAGGTTTCAGCATACAAACCCCCAGGCTGTTATAAAAACTTTTAAAGATCTTAAAATTAAATCAACTGAAGATCTCTGGGGCATGTCTGTAAAAATTTGGAGATCTATCATCGAAACCATTGCGCCCTATTTAGTTTTCATATTTAACACCAGTGTGGACCAAGGAGTCTTTCCGGATCTCATGAAGCACAGTAAAGTAGTTCCTTTGTTCAAATCCGGAGATAGTAAAGAACCCAACAATTATAGGCCCTGTCAATTCTGACAGTTCTCAGTAAGGTGTTTGAAAAGTTGATGCTCAATCAAATGTTACGTCACTTCAATAAAAATTCCATCTTTCATGAACAACAGTACGGTTTCACTAAAGGTCGTTGTACCACTGACGCCGGTGTCACCCTAATAAAGAAGATTTTTAACGCCTGGGAGGAAGCACAAGATGCCATTGGAATCTTTTGTGACCTCTCTAAGGCTTTCGATTGCGTTAACCATGAGACACTTCTGCTGAAACTAGATCATTATGGGATTAGGAATACAGCTCTTGATTTACTTAGATCATACCTGAAAGATAGAAAGGTTAAAGTTCAAGTAAACGGCGTGGACTCATTGGGGTCTGAAATGGCAATGGGCGTTCCTCAAGGTTCGATAATGGGTCCATTCCTCTTTTTAGTTTACACTAACGATTTACCCCAATTACTTCAAAATCAACCACAGATGGTTTTATTTGCAGATGACACGTCATTGATCTTTAAAATAGACCGACGCACATTCGGCAAAATTACCACTTTGGGCGGTCAAAAATCAAAGATGTGAAATAATAATGTGCATTTATGCTTAGAAATGTTTCTGTCCTTTATGGTTACTTTGTGTTGAGTCTTGAGAAGGTTTCTAAGTACCTACCTACCATAAAGGTTTTTATAGCTAGAAATAAAATAGTATTAAAAATAAAATGTAGAATATTTTACTTAGTACACATTAATTTATAAATCATACATCAATTATGTAGTAAACAGTTGATGTTGTTAATTACTATCACTGTCGTCATGATCATCCATTGTTTCTTCGTCATTATCATCCTTGTCTTCGATCGTTTCTACAAGTGGCACGTTCAACATTTCTAGCACCTCCTTAGGAAACGGTTTTCTTGTATTATTATGGCTCCTCTTGGATGCAATAATTGGATCAGAAGCTATTAGCATCCAGTGCACAATGTCTGTGTTAGTGTTGATTCTGGTGGTTTTTCTAGCATGGAAAAAACCTTTATATTCTTTTTGACTAGTTTCCAGCACATCTTCTGAAAACAACCCCACAGGCAAAGGTAGCTCCTTTATTATGTCTGCACCGTGTATTAATAGTTTGTGCACAGATGCACTCATTTTGTACCAATTATAACGTTCTATGCACATTTTTGCTGTTTTAATGCAGTTGTTTTTAAAACTAACGTAGTTCACGCTAAATCCACATGATAAAACACTCAGGATGTTGGCAAATCTTTCTATAATTTCGGGATCCAAACCTGTGATAGCCCCAGATTTTGTAGGCTCAGCAAAAAACTTCCTTGCCGTATTCCCATCGTTTGAGTTGCCCCCACCCTGCTTCGGTTGGTCTACCACTAATCCCATTTGCTGGTAAAACTTAGTGGTTATTTCTCCTTTTCTCTTTTTTACATTTTCTTTGGCTTCTCTGCCCCTCGCTTGCCATTGCCGTAATTCCAGTTTATAGGAAATATGTAACAAGTACTCGTAACATCTAAGGTATGAGTGCAGTACAGATATTCCAAACTTAAATGAATTTGTCGTAGGATATTTTTTCTGCAAAAGTAGGTCAAGGTTGTTGAGATCCTTGGGTGTAGCCTTGCACACATTACACGCTTGTGATGACGAAGTGTCTGTGAGTACGTTGCATGTCTTTCCGTCCATCATTGTACACCCAGCATGATGTTTAAATGTGTAACATTTATCCCCAAGAGTAACCTCAGTAGGCTGCAACCTTGATATTTGTTCCTCTATTGCTTCGTAATGGAGTTTTACTGATTCCTTTGTTTCCTTTTCAATCTGCAGGCGAATGATGTGGTTATATCTCGACGAAGACGGACTTGGATTTTGCCAGAAAATCTGTTTTCCATTCGTTGTGACCTCTGACATTTGCAATGGAACTATAGTACATAGAACTATGTTAGTGTCTCCATACAATGAATTGTTGGCAAAACATTGTTTGTAAATGGAATGTCCACCACTCCCGTCAAGACCCCACTTGTAAAAGATTTCGATCGCTGAGTTTTTCTCGTGATCATGGTGTAACAGAAGTACATCCTGCTGCACATGAGCAAGTCTTTGTATTGTATGGTCTAAAATATCTTGAACTGGAAGTTGCACTTCAGTCTCCGTGATTTTTATGTTATTCGGGTAACACTGCGTTTTTGTTTGTGCTATGACGTTGTAAGGTGGATAAATGTTAGCGCCTCGCAATTTTTTTTTTTTTTTTTCTATTTAGTAAACACTTTGTAAATTGTCTTTGGTCCCTGACATCAACCAGTGGACAAGATTGTCAGAATGCTTAAAGTATTGGATGCGAGGCTTTTGGCTACTTAGTATGTTTTTTTTTTTTTTTGACTTTTTTTGTTGTACTGTGCGTTTTGTTTGTGCAGAATAAATAAGTTTTCTTTCTTTTCTTTCTTTCAATTTCGCTCCTTTTTTCCAATGAACGTAATCTTCTTTTCCCATGTCTGAGTCAATAATGAGCGCTAAAGCTTCTTCAGGAGAGTAAGGCTTTAAAGCCGAATATGATGGCGTATCGTAAATTTGTTTCATGCGTTTGTATCTCCTAGGGCTTGTAGTTAAGGCTAAGTTCACTAGTTTGGCAGCTGTCCTTTTTCCTCTCATAGTAAGGCTGGCTTGAGCAGCAGAACACAATAGCTCTGGGCTTGACTCAGAAACAATTGGTTTCATCACCCTTCGTTTTGTTCGTTGAGAGCTTCCTTCAAAAGATTTTGCAGGTCTGCCTCTGGTTTTTATCAATTGCAAATCATTTTTTGCGCTTGTATTGCTTATTGCTGGCAAGACCAAATCGTTCGTTAACCATTTTGCATTGCATTTCATAAATCTTTCCATGTTCCAATTCGATTTTTTCCTCTTTTGTAACAATTTTGAAACAAACACTTTCAGAACACACTTGATTTTATTTACACTGTCTTTTGACTGGTTATATTTACCAAAATTGTCCAATATGTAACTAGTTAATCGTTCTACACACTGAGATGATGATTGTTTATAAAAGTTTTCGCTTTTTAACACTAAAACCAGATCCATTTTTCTAATATTCAATTCCGAGTGATTTGGTCCACTCAGACTACCTGTGAAAAAAGGGGTCTAGGGTCACAATGGGTTGGTTTGAGTTCCTAGAATTCTCATTATTAGTAGTCAGCAAACGCACAAGTGTAAATATCTAGGATAGAAAGCGGTACTAAGCGGAACTTTTTTTGAAAGTCTATGAAAACATTTTTTTTAATGAAAGTCAGAGTGGAATTAAATCGTCATTTATTATTGCATAATTAGTCTATAATTAGGGTAAAAAAATGTTTTTTATTAATAAACAAACCTGTGACTTCTATGTCCATAATGAATATTTTGGTTTTTGCACGAGGTAATAGAAAATAACACGATATAATGCTTTCGGGTTTCGAATGCAACTAGCCGTACACTGCACAACGCTTACCTGTCGGTGCCTCGGGCGCCTTTGTTATAAACATAACAAAGGATATTTATGGCCAGCACCATGGACCAAGTATTTGACTCGAAGAATATAATACATTTTAGACCTTATATTAAAGTAGAAAAGTCCTATTTTTGACCGTCTAAAGTGGTCATTTTGCCGTATGTGCGACGGTCTCAAAACCTTGACGACGTGAATAATTCTATTCTTCAGGTCCAAGATTGGTTTACGGTAAATAATTTGGTTCTAAATGAAAAAAAAACCAAATGCATTAGATTTAAACTACCTAATGTTAGAAGTAGCGAATGTGATATCATATTGAATGGAGAAAAACTGGAATGTATTAATCAAACGGTTTTCCTAGGAATCACTCTAGACGAGAAACTACAATGGGGACCACATATAACACCTCTTGCGGGGCGGTTAAGCACGGCCGCTAATGCTGTTAGGAAGATAAGACAGTTAACAGATGTAGAAACCGCGCGTTTGGTCTATTTTAGCTACTTCCACAGCATTATGTCGTACGGTATTTTATTGTGGGGTCGGGCTGCTGACATTGAATCCATCTTTATTTTGCAAAAGAGAGCTGTCAGAGCCATTTATAATCTACGTCGCCGAGAATCTCTTAGGAAACTCTTTAAAAGGATTAATATTATGACGGTACCTTGCCAATTCATTTATGAAAATATTATGTATGTATGAAAAAACCTACATCTTTTCAAAAAAATAAGTGATAGACATAATTTCAATACTAGAAATAAAGATAAAATAGATCAGCCATGTTTCAGATTATCTAAAGTACATATATCTTTTATGGGGCACTGTGTTAAATGTTACAACAAAATACCTTGTGATATATTGCAATTAAATGAAACAAAATTTAAAACTCATATAAAAAGTACACTTTGTAAACAAGCTTATTACAAATTAGAGGATTATATCCAGGATAAGAACGCTTGGAAACATGCTGGTCCAGCTCCATAGGACAATCTAGAGTCTAGACAAAATCTAACTGATTGCTATGTTAATTGTATATTTTATTATTTTTATGACATTTATTCTACACTCTGTGATTACCTTAACTCACACACTGATTGTTTTAGGAAAACTTTTTTTTTTTTTTTTTTTACAATGTTTGTAAATATGTGAGCACCATATCACATAATTAATTTATCTCATTGCTTCATTATTAATTCGTTTTACCTATTTTGGTATAGTAGTTTTATTCTAGGTACATCGTCTTCACATATAATTATATAATTGATGTACCAATACCAAATATTGTAAAACATTTTAAAAGAGTAACGGTGCAGTTTCTTGCCCATTCTTCTCCATACGAAGCTACCTTTTGGAAGGGGCGACTAGAATCAATTCTATTTTATTTGTAAATTTTGACGTTCAAAAGTGCCATCTATGTGCCTATTTGAAATAAATAATTTGACTTTGACTTTAACGGCCGACAAATATCACATTTTTACGACCTTTACTATGGTATAAGTTTTATTGTTCAAAGTCTAATATAACTCAAATGAAATGATAATTATACCATAATTTAGACGTTAATCGTGAATCGCATTGCCGAAATCTCTAGATCGAAGTGTGAAATATGTAATATTTTTTTTTCAAAATTTTAATCCTGGTTATCTACGAATAAAACACAATACAAAACGACGATTTTTCGAAGAACCCCTTAAATTATTTCTTAACCCCTTTATTAGGTGGGGTGGATCATGTACCACACTTAGTGAGTGGCCATTGATGGTTATTATATCATCTGAAAATAATGACAGGAATATAGCTTAACATACGTCTTTAATATTCAATGGTATTGGAATAACACAGCAACAACATCACGCCTGTATTCCCCAAAGAGTAAGGCAGAGGTGTACCTATAGTACACTCCAACATTTTGCCAGTTATGTTTAAGTCATACTGTGTGTGAATTATTTGAACAATATTAATTGGAGAGAGGAATAGAAGTCTTATTGTTATTATGTCTGGACGTTTAGTGTCCCGCAAAGAGTTAATAACGAATACTCACCAATTCTGCTGCAACCTAATCTTATTTGCTCCCTCCGTGTGTCCTCTTGAAGACTTCTTAGAGCCGATTGAAAGGCTGTACCTTGATCGCAGGCTAATGCTATAGGTAACAAGCCTGTGTTTCTCACAGCAGTTACTACATCTTTTACTATAGTTTTTAGTTGAACCCCAGATGTTGCCCCCTTACAAAAATAGAAGGCTATAGGTTGTTGCCATTTGTAAAGAGCTCCTCTCAACATGAAGACAAGTGCATAGTCAGCAAAGTCAGTCATTTTTTCCGGAAGTTCGACCAATCCAGTGATGGAGTCTTTTTTTTTTGTAATAGGTCAAGGCTGCTTCTAATGCAACCTCATCAAACAGGACTGAACAATATTTTTTTTTTTCTTCCCACATGTTTACCTGAAATCATTATTTAAATATTAAAAATACAATACTAACACCATTATTAGATGATTAATGTAACATTAATTTTCTGATCTGTAAAGCCATGTTTCCTTGAGAATCAGGGTTAAAGTTAGTAATAGCCATCTAATAAGTACTTGTTGTTTAACTGCATAAAATACTTGAGTACTGATACCAGCTTCAATATTCAGTTCAGAAACCATTTTATTTAGAGTGTGTTTTGTGGGGAGGATAAATATTTTATGCAGGAATCTGTAACAATTTGGACTTTGCTTTAATATTGATAAAGAAATAAGTTTCTCTTCAGTAGTGAACCGTCTTCCCTTTGATTTTTTGGTGCATTGCTTAGTTTGCATCCACATAATTTTGGTTTTTTTTGGCTAATGGGTTCATTTTGTCAGTCAGTTTTTCAAAGGAATTTTTCTTTGAAAACTTTAGTGCGTTTCGTGCTCTTTGACTGAAATCCAACTGTTTTCGGGATTTTAAATAGTCATAGTACAGCCTGGTACATTTCGGTGAAAGAGACTTTTTATTTAAAATAACACGCCTTCTTCGGACACAAATCCTCGAGAGTAGAAGGAATAACTGGGTCTGTAAATAAAAATGTATTATAAGCAGTGATCGGAGTAGGTAGATTGATTTTGGTACTTGTATCATAAATGCACACAGAAAGAATAACATGGATAAGCCATTTTTCCGGAAAGTAATTCCGGTATTTCCGGATTCAATTAAATATTGTTAATGTTGGTAGTGATATTATTACTACTCAATTCAAAATTTAAAGGAAGGTATCAAAACTAAATTAATTCATTATTTATCTGTTGAATAATAAAAACAATCGAATTCCGATCGAAGCTTTAATATTCTACGAACCGAAGTAAACGAGTGAGCTACCTGGCATGTCGTCGGCGGGCGTACGCATTGTTCTGATAACCGGTTATTGTACCACCCATGATCCTTTGTTCTGATTGGTCGTTGGGTTTTGTCAAATCGTGACTGTGTGCCGTTAAAAAAAATATGAAGAATATAATATTACTCATTTTATTACAATTCCTACCTTTTTTTTTTGAGGATGGCAAATCATCAAATGACTCCTTCCACTCTGGCAGAATACAATTCCTACATAAGTTCCGGTTTTTTTTAATAATCCACCAATTCCGGAGGAATGTCCATATAATATATATAATATATACGTTTCGGATCAATGGCCCCAGTTCAATCTACCTACTCCGATCACTGATTATAAGTCAACAAAATATAAGTGTCATAGGAATTGTAAAAAAAAAAATGCCAAGTGCAAGTTGGATTGGCACAGTATCGTAGTACCACCCCACAATTTTTTTTAACATTACTTTTATTAATTGCAATGTTTAATTACTCAATCACTTCACTTTTGTACAAATATTACAACAATTACAGTCCCATACAAATATTTTACACAACAATATAGTTTACAATATTTCAATTATTTCCCATGATAGAGGAAATTATTTGGTGAATATGTTTGTTTCACTAGTGGTGAAAATGAATTGTATTATAATAATCAATTTATTACCTCTTATGATCTAGTTTTATGAGGCTACTTTTCCACAGCCTGAGTGGAAGGGACATCAACTAAAGATGTTGTAGTCTCATCCACAAGGTTACGGTTATTTACTGTTACACTAGCAGCCATAACATCAAAACCTAGAAAAAAATCATTCGAATTTGAATTATATTTCAATCACTCCAGTTTTACTATAAACATTAAGTACCCAAAGAAGTGATAACTTTGTAATTGGGCAAAAATGCCATCAAAGACAACATATTCAAAAATTATAAAGTATTTATTTTATTAAAAATAAAAAAAAAAGCTGCAACTTACCAGTTTTAGTCATTCTATATTTCTTTATAGGTTCATAGGTACAGTAGGTATGATCCTCATGCTGCCTTTTCTTAGCATAGGTGTGATCAGAAACAGCATTGTCTGTAAAGAAATATTTAACAAAATAATTACTATATGCAACTACCCAAAATGACTGACGTTCAAAAGTGTATCTTGTGTGCCTATTTGAAATAAATAATTTGACTTTGGCTAAACAGTAAAAAGCAGCGAGTTGGACTCGCACTCAAAGCGTTCCGTATCAGTTTAAAATATTTTTTAACACTACATACTTTTTCGTTTTCATATATCCCCTTTAATTTTTAACTTTGTTGTTTGTTTGTTTTATATCCGCCATTATAGTACACATTCTGTGAAAATTTCAAGTGTCTACCTATTACGTTTCAAAAGATACAGCCCTGTAACCGACGGACAGATGGCCAGACAGCAGAGCCTTAGTAATAGGATCCCATTAGTGCCCTTTGGGAATATAACCCTAATAATATAAATATATAAAATAATAACTATGTTTATGCTTTACAAAATACTATGTGATAACATAAAGTTATTGTCTTATTTTACTGGACAGTAAAAATGTTAATTAGGTACACAATATGAGTTTCTTTAATGAACTTTTTTTTTAACTTTGTCCAGGGTTGTAAGTTCATTTAGAGCCAATTTTTCCCACTTTCAAGACAGAGCAACTTATATGGACATAGGATACTTTTTATTTTCTGTATGGCTTCTGTGTCAATTCCCACAGTGGAAAATTCAAGTTTTAAAACCCAAATAATAGCAACAATTTTTTATAAATATTACATGATGCAGTTTGTCATTTCAGTTAGTATGTAAGGATTACATGGGAAAATTCCTAATTATAATCATGTTATTGAGGTACTCACCAGTGGTGTGGTCAGTGTCCATAGTTTGAAACTCAGGAGTGCCACTGCTAATTTCGCTATCGGAAAACAGCGTGGGATAGGCGCCAACCAGAAGACGAGTCATGGTAATGGTCGTGACGACGAACTTCTGCTCAAAATGCTTTTGACAGACTATAACGCTTATAAAGATCCTCTGCCCTCACCTTTCGCAATTCTTCACAGTTTATACACTCTAACCACTTGAGTCGAATCTCACGTTTGGGAAATCGAAATAATTTGATGTCCTTTCCTTTACTAGCGCACTTCACAACACAACAAGTATGGAACGTACCGTACATTGTAATTACGCTATTACAGGTTTAAATTTGAGAGGATAAGTTACGGAAATCAATCTACGTAGAACTTCACTCGACCAACTTTAAAACTGTAATAAGCTGCAATGGCGCCAATGGCGGGATGTAGACAACCACAGACTACGATAGACTTGCAATAAACGAATATGGCGTCGCTTGCACAGGCGACAAAGGGGAAAGGGACGAGGGGCGGTTGTCACAAGGGAAGTTGCAACATAGACAAAATAAGTCTATTAATGCCAGGATTTTTTGTTCTAAGATTACCTGCCGTGTTTGACACTATTTAGAGATAGCGTTGCTCTGTTTGCCCATTCGACAAGGGACTGATTCTAAAAAAGGATGGGCTGGGTGGGTAATTGTATTTCAGTTCATCCTTCATGAAATTGTAATCGGACTTCACTTAAGGTAAGTTTGTCTGATTAATCAATTTCATTTCATGTTGAAGTGAAATATAATTGATTACAGAGTAGCTGTTTAGAGTAATAGTCGACATGGGCCACTATTTTTAACCGACTTCCAAAAAGGAGGAGGTTCTCAATTCGGCGGTATGTTTTTTTTTTTTTTTTGTATGTTTGTTACGCGATCACTCCGTTAATTATGGACCGATTTTGAAAATTCTTTTTTTGTTTGAAAGGGTGCTCCCGAGGTGGTCCCATTGTCACCAAATCAGAATCAAATGAGGGGATCCTATGGAAATCGAGGGAAACCCTCAAATTTTATAGGCAAACCTATAGCGATTTGGGAAGTTTTATAGTAACTCGTACTTACATTTGCTCTCGGAAAGCACCATTTGGTGAAGTGGAACTGATGATGGAGACCACATATGGCCACCGGAACAATATAATAATGAGTACCCCTATTTAACGGGTTGCCATTAAGCAATTTATGCTCGTCACTATGCATATGGTGAGTGACAGTTTTCCTGGTTCTTACCAGGAGAACTCCTCAACAATCAACGTCCCAGCATCGGGAAAAGCAATATTTTGTAAAAAGGTGATAAGCAGTTAACATTAGGCTATTGTAACTTAGATAAATTCAAAACTGACCCACTAAAAAGTGAAAAATAAAAAACTTTTTACAAAAAAATAAGAACCGACTAGCAAAAATAACACTAGTGAAAAATAACTTTAATTTCGGTGTAAGGTGGTTCAGTTGGTGGCAAAAAACTCAAATACAGATCCAAAGACACCGACTTCCGAAATTAAAGTTATTTTTCACTTTGTAGTGTTATTTTTTGGTAGTTTGTTCTTATTTTTTTGTAAAAAGTTTTTTTGAAGAGATACATATCAAACTAGCCATAAATTAATCAAATTTATTTGAGACCAATATAGTCAAGCTATAGTATGCTAGTAAGTATATACTTAGGTATGTAACATCAATAATCTTAAGATATTCAAGATGTCAGAATAAGACAAAATTAATAAAGTATCCATTATGTGGTTTACATAAACAGGACATCATTAAAGACAAACAAAATGACAATTGGCTACCAGTATTTTCATGACAATAAAATTGCCATGAAAATACTAGCAGCAACAACATAACATCAGTACTGTTACTATGTCTTGTCTCTTGATTAAGAGACAAGACATAGTAACAGTACTGATGTTATGTTGTACTAATTCTATCTGATTAGATACAATTAGTAACAATAAATGCTATAGTGAAACATCTTTCATCAACATCAACTGACCTGTAGCCATATAACAAAACTATAACACTAATGACAGTGTACAAGTAAAATAAATATTTATTGAATATTTACTAATCTTTAAAAATGGTAAAGAAATAATAATTACATCCTCAAGTTGGCATTAAAGACAGCATTAATAAAGCTGTCATGTGGGACATTAACATTCACTGGTACATCATAAAACCTGGCAAATGTTAGAGATCTATCTGACCTGCCAGCAGTTTTCCTAATCACGTCTAATGACACCCCCGCCTGTTTAGCAGAAGATGTGGCTGCATGACGTGTGCTGTGTGAGGTAAATATTTTGGTATCGATACCACTTTCCTTCAAGACTGATTTAATCCATCTACTGTTTGTTTGGATGCTCTTTTATAAGGTTTCCTACTGGTTAATATCAAATATTGTTCATCATTCCTAAGAGTTGATGTTTGCTCAATATATGTTTTTATAGCTCTAGCTGGGCAAACAATGGGGTTCTGGTCAAAAAACGGTAGTTTAATGAATGTTTCAGTTTTTGATGACAGTGATGTTTTTATAAGATCAGTAATGTTGATATGTATTATGTCTTGTGACATGGATATATCTTGTATTTTCATTACTGATAGTCTGCACCCTTTATTTTATTTCTACTTTATTAGCCCTTGCTACTGCTCGTAGCAAGGGCTAATAAAGTGACAAGCTTTTTACTTAATTTTTCCAAATTTAAATTCTCAACCCAATTAGACAGTAATCTTAGCACTATTGAAGGATCCCAAGTATTAATTTACCTGCGTAAAGCAGGTTTAATTCTGTATAGACCCTTGAAGAAACGCTTGATGTGATCATCTCTGCCAATTCTTTCATTTAACAGAAGGGAAAGTGCAGATCTAGCTGTATTTAACGAGCTGTAGCCAACATTTGTTTTATGTATTTCAGTGAGGTATTGTATTACATCTGGTATTGAAGCTGTATAGATGTCCACACTATGGTTTTGACAGAATAACCACCAACTCTTATAAGTAGTACTATATTGCTTTAGCGTACCTGGTGAAATGGATGATAGCATAATATTTAGTGAACCCTCTACGTCTGAATGCTTCCCACAAAAGATGCTCGCTGCCAGGGTAAGCTGGTTGCTTAATGGGTGTTTGGTACTGAAAGGAGATTGTAATAAATTGTTATTAGGATAAAATATGATTGGTTTTGTAACCATCAACATTTTTGCCAATGGATACCATGGCTGACAAGTCCACAGTGGGAATACTAAGATTCCCTTGGCCCCATCGTTTTTAATTTTTTGCAGACATTTTGTAATTAATGCAAATGGTGGGAATGCGTAAAAAAAATAGGAACTCCAGTCAAATGTGAAGGCATTTATTTTAAATGCATATGGGTCTCTATGCCATGATACATATGTTTTACATTTTGCATTAACTCTGATAGCAAATAAATCAATACTTGGCTTGCCAAGCTCTTTTTCAATTCTATTGAAAGCATCTATTGATAATCTCCACTCTGTATCAATGTTAGTATTTTTGGATTCCTCATCAGCCAAGTTATCTTTAGATTTTATGTAAGATGCCTGGACATTAATACACCTAACTTCACACCAATCCCATATCCTTCTGCTAACATCATTTAGGTGTGGAAATTGAACACTACCCATCTTGTTAATGCAAGTAATGGCAGTAGTACTGTCAATCCGAACAAGAATATCACAATTATTTTTAAATTTGCAAAGCATTTTAAACCAAAAAAGGCTGCCATTAGTTCTAACTGGTTTATGTGATATTTTTGTTCTGATTGTGACCACAGGCCTCCAACACTCTCCCCATTGCAATGAGCACCCCAAACCTGTCAGGGAAGCATCTGTATACACTTGTAAATCAAATTGTTTTGACTTATAAGTTTTGCTGCTATGCATTATGTTATCCCTCCACCATTGAAAGTCTGATTGTAATACCATAGGTAATGTCATGGATACATCATAATTGTCATTTGATTTCAATAACGCTGAATACCTAACATGTTCCATTTGTTTTGTATGTACTATGCCATATGGTATAGCTGGACATGCTGCTACTAAAGTGCCTAAAAATCTACCAAATTCTCTTATCTTACATTTTTTTAATTTTACGATCATACTCTTAATTGTATTTCTTTTTTCTAAAGGTAGCTCAAGGCACATTGAGGTGGAGTTAATCGTGAATCCCAGAAATTTTCAATATTTACTAGGCACTAGGTTACTTTTTTCAGAATTAATAATAAAGCCTAAGCACTTTAGCATACTGATTATTGTTTCCATGTTTTGTAAACACTCGATTATATGTTTGGCCAATACATAAAATATCATCAATATAAATTGTTGATAGGAAGCCGAAATTTCTTAGATAACCAACCACAGGTTTTAACAATTTGGTAAACACATTAGGTGCAGTACATAAGGTTCCATCAAATTCAAAACGGAGGTACTTTCTGTGTTCAGCTGCTATAGGTGCTAATAAATATGATTCCTTAAGGTTTATGCAACACATAATAATGGTCATCAATTAACCTTACTGCAGTGTGAATATCCTCCATTTTAAAGTGACTAACTTTTATACACTTCTTTAAAGGTTTTAGATTTAAAATAAATCTTTGTTTGCCATTGGGTTTTGGTAGAAGAAAAATCTTTGAGATGAATTCTCCCTTTGAATGACAACATGGTGTTATAGCTCCTAATTGTAAAAGGTTAACAATAGCTTCCTGCATATGTGGAATTTCACTAAATTATTTTTAGGGACTATACTTTGGTAAGGCTGAGACATGAAAGGAATATGTTATCCTTTAATCCACTGCAATATAATGGGATTATTTGTTCAACAAGAAATGACATCCAACAAGAAAAGTAGTTTTTAAATTGCCAGCATGTACCTTGTTTATTTCCTGCTGTTGTAGTGGGCACCCCGGGTTCTCTCTGAACGCTGTGGGTTGAAGGATGTCCTGTGGTGTGATGGCTATGGTTGTGTCCGTGGTCCACCTCGTGCCATCCTCTTGGTTGGTTGACGCTGATTCAACTGTTGTGGTGGACTGTCCTTGTTTCCCATATATTTGTTATTTATATTCTTAGCAGCGATGGCTGGCTTTGGTGCAGTCTTCTTGATAGAGTTTGAACTCTGTTGTATATTATATGAGATGAGTTGTTTATTATATGAGACATGACTTTGCCTATTATTGTAAGTGCTGTGCCCATCTTTCTTTGCTGGTAGGCAATACACTTGTCTCTAGTTATTCCCGTTTCAGAGATCACTGCCTTTACTTCTTCATTCAAGATTGGGGCATCTAGGAGTTGGCAGTTTTCAGGCAAACTATGACACTTTGTAATGTCATCTTTTTCAATCTTAGACAGACCATGTGATAATAAGTAATTTCACCGTTTGCAAATATCATTGTTAATTGTATTCGTATTTTTTAGGGTTCCGTACCCAAAGGGTAAAACGCGAACCCTATTACTAAGGCTCCGCCGCGCCGTCTATCTGTCACAGATGATGTATTTCTGTTGCCGCTGTAACAACAAATACTAAAAAACAGAATAAAATTAATTTTTAAGGGGGCTCCCATGCAACAAACGTAATTTCTTTGCTCGTTTTTGCTCGATATTGATAACGGCAACAAGTAGACGCTTGAAATATTCACAGAATATTTAGTTATATATTCACAGCCTTACTAATAAAGATTTACACACGACGTATACCGGAGTTATAACGCTTTCTCTACCAATAAACGATATTTGACAGTTCAGTTGTACACATCTGGTGTAACGGGAGTTTTTTTTGTATGAGAAGTTACACAACTGTTAAACACTCCTCAACCCGAGTCCCGTACGGTATATCTAATTACCCTTGAACGATATAACTGTCTACAGAAAGCATGGTTCACCGACGAACGGTAATACGAGAAAACTATTAGTCGATACCATTATTTAGCGACAGCACGTTTCGCCGAATAACGCTACATAGAATGAATGGTTGGCCGATACCAAGATTTGCCGATGTCATGGTTCGCCGGAACACGCTTGAACTAAATAATCCTTTATCGATAGCAGTTTGCTAGCCAACAATAGAGGGGACCTGGCGCTCGGCGGCCGCTGCCGCGGCACGCTCGCTTCGCTCGCTCGCCTTTGCGCGTTAATGGTCACTGTTCTAACCTAACCTAACCCAAATGATTCAATCTGGCAAAGAATGTATATACGCTCTGGGGCCCAAAGTCAAAGTATTTATTCGTGTGCTTTTTGGTGATACAACAGGTCTTACAGTAATTTTATGGAAACTCAAAAAGCTACCCATTAGGCATACACGTTTTAACAATATCAGAAATTAAAATTGATTTACATTGAAATACAAACAAAAATGTCAAAATTGATTTACATTGAAATGCAAACAAAAGAGAATTGATATATTAAATAAAAATGTCAAAATTGAGATAACATCATATTAGAATACCTACAATTAATTATTATTACAAAAATTAAAATACAATCAGTTAGTCAAGCATAAATATATAATTGTCAGTTTTTACACTTTGTCAAGAAGGAATTCGCCAATGGTATAGTAGCATTTTTCAATTAAAAAAACATTCAGTTTTCGTTTAAATTGTATCAAATTCAAATCTTTGATAGCATTTGGTATTTTATTATATATTTTTGGTGCCATGCAGATAATGCTTTTATGCATAAGGGCCGTCTTTGAGGCTCTTAGACATAGTTCGTGTCGATATTCCGGTCTTGTTGATCTATAACGTTCCTCAGAAGCTTTTTTAAATAATTTACTGTTTTTCTTGACGAACAATGCAGTCTCGTATATATAAAGGCAAGGTAATGTCAATATCCTAAGGGATTTAAAATGAGGTTTACAACTATCTGTTTGTTTTAAATTACACATCGATCTAATGCACCTCTTCTGAGCTTTAAAAACGTTATTTTTCTCACATGAATTTGCCCAAAAAATTACTCCGTATCGTAATGTGGAATCTACATAGCCATAATATGCAGCTATAACAGCTGCCTGACTTACTACTTTCTTAAGCTTGAATAGAGCAAAGGCGAAGCGACTTAATTTTTTTATGAGGATTGATGCATGTTCTTTCCAAGTCAGTTTAGAGTCAATAGTCAAACCTAGAAATTTTATATGTTCTACTTCTTCAATTTTGTTATCGTCAATTAATATATTTATGTCAGGAGTAGTTACTCTCTGTCTAAACTGCATAATTTTTGTCTTACTTAAATTTAATTTCAAATTATTATGGTCAAGCCAATTAATTGATTGTTGCAATGAGTCTTTGATGTCACATTCATAGTCACTATTTTTATTTTGTCTAACAATGATCGTACTGTCATCAGCAAAAAGAACCATAGGAAAACTGACATGTTTTGGGAAGTCGTTTATGTAAACCAAAAATAATGGCGGTTTGGGACCGCCATTATTTTTGGTTTACATAAACGACTGTTACGTAACGATACGTGTAACGATACGCTGCCCTGTGGTACGCCAAAAATGATTTCACGTTTTTCGGATACATATTTAAATTCCTAAGTCTGCTATTTTTATAAATGCAGTCATTCCAACACGATCCCATTGTCATGCAACTGCTATCGATAAAGGATTATTTAGTTCAAGCGTGTTCCGGCGAACCATGACATCGGCAAATCTTGGTATCGGCCAACCATTCATTCTATGTAGCGTTATTCGGCGAAACGTGCTGTCGCTAAATAATGGTATCGACTAATAGTTTTCTCGTATTACCGTTCGTCGGTGAACCATGCTTTCTGTAGACAGCTATATCGTTCAAGGGTAATTCGATATACCGTACGGGACTGCCTCAACCCTTGTTTAGTGAGCGCGTAACTGTCGTAACCGGACATCTGGCAAATCTCAATAATGGATTATTTGCATTATTTCGATATTTTTGACGAAATGGACCGTGAAGAACCACCAAGAAAAATAAAATGTTACAAAAAGCGTTTCGATCCTTTTACTTTGCAAGACAGACTTTCGAATGAAATATAGATTCAGTAAAATTTATGTACGGAAAATAGTTGAGTTAGTTAGAAGTGATATCAACCTGCAAGCTCGTGGTGGCCGCACAGTGGGCCCATAGGTACTGAAAATTAGTGGACTTAGGCAACAAAGTTCCTATATCGATGCGATTTTTTTTTATATGACGTGTTATATTATTCCTGACAACTTTTATTCTTATAAAATTTATTCTAAAGTTGATAGTTTGTCTTGAAAAAAACTAATTAGATTTTTTTGTATGGAGCGAATCACGTTTAATTTTTTTTCTTCAATTGTACTAATATGTTGAGTGTGTGGCGTGAGTATATGATAGCTAGGGTCATTCTCTATCCATGAAAAAAAAATCAGCGCCGGCCATCTGCGGCAGCGCGAGTAATCATTCGGTAAAAAAAAAATGATTTGGAAGAATTTTTTTGTCATTTAAAATAAATTCAAAGCATATTTTTTGTCTCATTTGGCTATTTTCACCTTCTTTTTAGTTAAATAAATAGTTTTAATAGCGCATACGTACTTATAACTAGTAATTCTGGTAGAGATTTAGTTATTATTGCATGTTATCGGTAGCACCTGCATTGTGATTGATGACTCATTTGTTTGTGCACTCGGCTAAGCGCATAACTAATGAGTCATCGAAAAATGCTCGTCTCTGATTGGCTGAATAATTTTCACTCACTGTTATGTCCACTACATGAGTAATTAACACTAACTATAAATATAAAGACATTCATTAAGTCCATCTAGTTTCGCTCTTGTCGCTTGTTTGTGAACACAGTGAAATACTTGTATTTTTATATTTACATTAGAACTATGGCTGGATTTTGTACCAACCTAGATCTTTTTGTGAAATTAAGAAGTGGCGGTGATCTGAAAAATCATATGTTTCTGTATGAAAGTATAATTTCTGTCTTGACTACCGAAGTTTCTGAAGAAGACAAGAACCGAATCAAGGAGTTCTGTCGACTTTTTTGTGTAAATTTAAATAAAAAGTGGATAGAGTCAAGTAGAAATCAAAAAACTTTTATGAATCGTGTAATTAATCGCAAGTGGTTGGAAAAAAACATCAACTGGCCTGTTTGTGACAGTGTTGATCTGAGAAGTGTGATGGGCTTTTCGGACGCAGCCTTATCTGAGCTTGTGGATATAGATTGCCATGTTCCTACTCTTGCAGTATGTACTGCGGAAGCGGGAACATCTACAGAAAAGGAGCACAGAAAACCGTTCGAAGAGTTAAGTAATAAGCAAAAGAAAAGACGTTCTACTTCCATAGTAGAAGAAAATTCCGAGGAAGAGTTGCAGCACTGGTACATAACAAAATTGAAAGACAACGGCAAAACGAATCTGGCAAAAGTGGTCGAATACCTTTCCAGTAATCCAGATGCGCTATCCGAAGTAGAAGAGAGACTATTCAAAAAGCAGAGCTTAAGTACTGTCTCTGAAGATAAGTGTTTAGCTCTTTATACATCAGTTGCGCTCTCGAAATGGAAGTACTTAGCTCTTCGACAATTTCTGAAAGAAGAAAACTGTGCTGCCTTTCCATCTTATCCAAAGCTTGTAAATGCCAAGAAAAGATGTTACCCACCACAAGAGAGTATGGAGATTACCGAAAACGGAGCTCACATTAAATTGCAAGCGCTATTGGACCACACTGTGGAGAGGATATTACTTGATATAAATACTGTTGATAGGTCTCAAAATGAAGAACTCAAGTTGACCTGGAAATGGGGACTTGATGGTTCTTCGTCGCAGAGTAACTATAAACAGAAAACGTCAAACACAGCTACAGAGTTCGATGATTCATCAGTAGTCATGATAAGCATCGTCCCTCTTCGGCTAGTGTCTACTAGGCCATCATCTGGGAATGAAAATCTAGTTTGGGAGAACCCCACACCTTGCTCAACTCTGTACTGTCGACCAGTGAAGTTCACTTTCACTTCGGAGACAGCTGACTTTATAAAGTCTGAAGAGTCTGAGATGAAAAAACATATTGATGAACGAATATCTACACAGTGTGGAAATATTATTGTATCACATGAATTGCATATGACCATGATTGATGGAAAAGTGGCCAATATTATTGCTGGAGTACCATCATATGCAACGTGTCCCATTTGCTTGGCAAAACCGAGTGAGATGAATAATTTAGACGCTTTGACTTCTAAACCACTTCGTGAAGAAATTTACAAACAAGGAATTTCTTCACTGCATATGAAGATTCGGTGTATGGAATGTCTTCTCCATATATCTTATAATCTGGATTTTCAACGATGGACTGCTCGCGGCGAACATAAGGCTTTGAAACAAGCTAAAAAAAATACCACACAGCAAGAGTTTCGTGAGCAAACTGGAATGCTGATTGATATAGTCAAACAGGTATGTATTTAATTTTCGCTCTCTTTATGTTGTTTGTGGATTATATCTCTATGTATTGTATATTACAGTATTGTTTTCCCAATTTAGGGTTTTGGAACTACAAACGACGGGAATACAGCGAGGCGCTTTTTCCAAGATTACAAAAGATCTTCCAGAATAACGGGAATTGACGAAAATCTGATTTTCAGATTTTCCGTTATTCTACAAGCCATATCATCAGGCAAAAACATTGACTGTGAAAAATTTAGAAGATACTGTAGAGAAACAGCTGATGTGTACGTGCAACACTATTCGTGGTACTACATGCCAGTTAGTGTACATAAACTTCTAATGCACGGTGCAGACATCTGTAACCACTTTGGTGTTTTGCCAATCGGTAAGTAAAAAATAAATATAGTTTGATGTATTATTTGACTCGATTGCGTTTTGAAATTAAAATGTATGTACTTATTCGTTTTAGGTACCTTATCTGAAGAAGCTTCGGAAGCCCGTAATAAGGACTTCAGAAACGTCAGGGAGAGGCACACTCGGAAAACGGGGAGAATAGCAACAAACGAAGACATCCTCCATGGACTTCTAATAAGCTCTGATCCCCACATATCCTACATAAGGCCTAAAATAATGAAACAGGTTCATAATGAGTTGTTGCCTGAAGCAACTCAGTTGTTACAGACTACTGAGCCTCCCTGTGACAGTGAAATTATGGAGGAAGAAGAATGCCTCATAGCAGAGTCTGAGATCAGAGTCAGAGAAATTTGCCGGACCCACTAGCACTTCTGGAACAAGAAATAATGTGATCCGGCTCTAAATTATTCCCACAAAAGCCCATCAGGGTTAGGAATATGACAAACAGCCCTTTTCAGGGCTACAATTACTTCACAGTTTCATATTGATCATACGTACGATAACTTATACTATAATAATATACATACAGTTGATTATGTAGATAATTATCAACGACTTGCCCGTACAAATTTAAATTATTTCACCTATCATTAACAAAATTAGTATAACCTGAAAAAAACCCTGAAAAAACAAAAGAGTCATCAATCACAATGCAGGTGCTCTGCATTGTGATTGATGACTCATTTGTTTGTGCGCGCATAACTAATGAGTCATCGAAAAATGCTCGTCTCTGATTGGCTGTGTTATTTTTTAACTGCACGTTATCTATTGTTGAATAAATATATCGTAATGTTTCAGGTTATACTAATTTTGTTAATGATAGGTGAAATAATTTAAATTTGTACGGGCAAGTCGTTGATAATTATCTACATAATCAACTGTATGTATATTATTATAGTATAAGTTATCGTACGTATGATCAATATGAAACTGTGAAGTAATTGTAGCCCTGAAAAGGGCTGTTTGTCATATTCCTAACCCTGATGGGCTTTTGTGGGAATAATTTAGAGCCGGATCACATTATTTCTTGTTCCAGAAGTGCTAGTGGGTCCGGCAAATTTTCGGACTCTGCTATGAGGCATTCTTCTTCCTCCATAATTTCACTGTCACAGGGAGGCTCAGTAGTCTGTAACAACTGAGTTGCTTCAGGCAACAACTCATTATGAACCTGTTTCATTATTTTAGGCCTTATGTAGGATATGTGGGGATCAGAGCTTATTAGAAGTCCATGGAGGATGTCTTCGTTTGTTGCTATTCTCCCCGTTTTCCGAGTGTGCCTCTCCCTGACGTTTCTGAAGTCCTTATTACGGGCTTCCGAAGCTTCTTCAGATAAGGTACCTAAAACGAATAAGTACATACATTTTAATTTCAAAACGCAATCGAGTCAAATAATACATCAAACTATATTTATTTTTTACTTACCGATTGGCAAAACACCAAAGTGGTTACAGATATCTGCACCGTGCATTAGAAGTTTATGTACACTAACTGGCATGTAGTACCACGAATAGTGTTGCACGTACACATCAGCTGTTTCTCTACAGTATCTTCTAAATTTTTCACAGTCAATGTTTTTGCCTGATGATATGGCTTGTAGAATAACGGAAAATCTGAAAATCAGATTTTCGTCAATTCCCGTTATTCTGGAAGATCTTTTGTAATCTTGGAAAAAGCGCCTCGCTGTATTCCCGTTGTTTGTAGTTCCAAAACCCTAAAATGGGAAAACAATACTGTAATATACAAGGTTTTGCCATGCAAATGGGACACGTTGCATATGATAGTACTCCAGCAATAATATTGGCCACTTTTCCATCAATCATGGTCATATGCAATTCATGTGATACAATAATATTTCCACACTGTGTAGATATTCGTTCATCAATTTGTTTTTTCATCTCAGACTCTTCAGACTTTATAAAGTCAGCTGTCTCCGAAGTGAAAGTGAACTTCACTGGTCGACAGTACAAAGTTGAGCAAGGTGTGGGGTTCTCCCAAACTAGATTTTCATTCCCAGATGATGGCCTAGTAGACACTAGCCGAAGAGGGACGATGCTTATCATGACTACTGATGAATCATCGAACTCTGTAGCTGTGTTTGACGTTTTCTGTTTATAGTTACTCTGCGACGAAGAACCATCAAGTCCCCATTTCCAGGTCAACTTGAGTTCTTCATTTTGAGACCTATCAACAGTATTTATATCAAGTAATATCCTCTCCACAGTGTGGTCCAATAGCGCTTGCAATTTAATGTGAGCTCCGTTTTCGGTAATCTCCATACTCTCTTGTGGTGGGTAACATCTTTTCTTGGCATTTACAAGCTTTGGATAAGATGGAAAGGCAGCACAGTTTTCTTCTTTCAGAAATTGTCGAAGAGCTAAGTACTTCCATTTCGAGAGCGCAACTGATGTATAAAGAGCTAAACACTTATCTTCAGAGACAGTACTTAAGCTCTGCTTTTTGAATAGTCTCTCTTCTACTTCGGATAGCGCATCTGGATTACTGGAAAGGTATTCGACCACTTTTGCCAGATTCGTTTTGCCGTTGTCTTTCAATTTTGTTATGTACCAGTGCTGCAACTCTTCCTCGGAATTTTCTTCTACTATGGAAGTAGAACGTCTTTTCTTTTGCTTATTACTTAACTCTTCGAACGGTTTTCTGTGCTCCTTTTCTGTAGATGTTCCCGCTTCCGCAGTACATACTGCAAGAGTAGGAACATGGCAATCTATATCCACAAGCTCAGATAAGGCTGCGTCCGAAAAGCCCATCACACTTCTCAGATCAACACTGTCACAAACAGGCCAGTTGATGTTTTTTTCCAACCACTTGCGATTAATTACACGATTCATAAAAGTTTTTTGATTTCTACTTGACTCTATCCACTTTTTATTTAAATTTACACAAAAAAGTCGACAGAACTCCTTGATTCGGTTCTTGTCTTCTTCAGAAACTTCGGTAGTCAAGACAGAAATGATACTTTCATACAGAAACATATGTTTTTTCAGATCACCGCCACTTCTTAATTTCACAAAAAGATCTAGGTTGGTACAAAATCCAGCCATAGTTCTAATGTAAATATAAAAATACAAGTATTTCACTGTGTTCACAAACAAGCGACAAGAGCGAAACTAGATGGACTTAATGAATGTCTTTATATTTATAGTTAGTGTTAATTACTCATGTAGTGGACATAACAGTGAGTGAAAATTATTCAGCCAATCAGAGACGAGCATTTTTCGATGACTCATTAGTTATGCGCTTAGCAGAGTGCACAAACAAATGAGTCATCAATCACAATGCAGGTGCTACCGATAACATGCAATAATAACTAAATCTCTACCAGAATTACTAGTTATAAGTACGTATGCGCTATTAAAACTATTTATTTAACTAAAAAGAAGGTGAAAACAGCCAAATGAGACAAAAAATATGCTTTGAATTTATTTTAAATGACAAAAAAATTCTTCCAAATCATTTTTTTTTTACCGAATGATTACTCGTGCTGCCGCAGATGGCCGGCACTGATTTTTTTTTCATGGATAGAGAATGACCCTAGCTATCATATACTCACGCCCGCCACACACTCAACATATTAGTACAATTGAAGAAAAAAAATTAAACGTGATTCGCTCCATACAAAAAAATCTAATTAGTTTTTTTCAAGACAAACTATCAACTTTAGAAGAAATTTTATAAGAATAAAAGTTGTCAGGAATAATATAACACGTCATATAAAAAAAAATCGCATCGATATAGGAACTTTGTTGCCTAAGTCCACTAATTTTCAGTATGGGCCCACTGTGTGGCGGGCTGGCTGTAGAACTTCAAGTTTGTACTGCTCTCAGGACGTGGACTAGACAAGAAGTTCAAGATGACACAGCAGACATTCATGGACTTAGCCAACAGTCCATTACGAATGTATGCCGAAGAGTGGCTGTCGCTTTGGCAAACAAAGCGGCACAATTTATACGCATGCCTGGATCTCTTGAAGAGCAAGAACAAGTAGTTTCTGGATTTAGAAACATTTGTGGCTTCAGAAATGTGATTGCTATCGATTGCACACATATTAAAATTAAAAAAGTTGGTGGCGATAGTGCTCAATACTATATAAACAGAAAAGGATTTTCATCCTTAAATGTTCAGGTGGTGTGCGATTCCCAATTAAAGATAAGAGACATAGTAGCACACTGGAGGGGCAGCACACATGATGCAAGGATTTTTAGGGAAAGCCAAATACAACGAAGATTTGAAAGTGGGGACTTCAGTGGCCGTTTACTAGGAGATTCAGGCTATGGATTAACAAATTATTTATTTACACCTATCCAGAATCCCATAATAGAATCTTATAATAGGTTACATATACTGACTAGAAACACAATTGAAAGGTGTTTTGGAGTTTGGAAACAGAGGTTCCGATGTCTATCTACTACATGGTTTTAGTGTGTCACTGGAAAATCTAAAATTATACATAGTAGCACTTGCTGTATTGCACAATATTGCCATAGACATGAATGAAGACATTGATTTTCTTGAACCCGTCATATCAGAAACAATTTTAGACAGCAAATGCCACGGGAAGGTATTGATAGCCAATCTGGTCAAGAAACAAAAAGATTGTTTATAGAAACACACTTTTAACTAAAAAAAAATGTATTATGGTACTTTTGATTTTAAGAGTAACATTTCCAATTTTAATTTTTCAATTCTCAGCTGGATTTCTTCTTTCTCTAAAATAATTTGTTTTATTTTTAAATTGTGTTCTTCCTTAATAAAACTGTGGGCTTCTGACATATTTTTAATTTTCATATCATGTTCCTCTTTTATACAATTGACCAGAATATAATGGCGTTCTCTTGCAAGCCCCCTGTCCTGAAATAAATTGATTAATTATTATCAATCACAAATCACCATATTGTTTTCCTCAATAATATATTACAGAGGTAAAATTTCTAGTTTGGATGTAGGAGGTAATCTCTGAAACGACTCAACCGATTTAAATATTGTTTCACTAATAGAAAGCTACACTATTGCTGTGTGTCATGTTTTAGGTATATTTGACTTACACCAACAAAGTTGCAGGCAGGTGTTAGTCTAAAATAAAATTGGCATTTTTAATTTACCTCATGTTTCGTTTTATGCTCATTATCTTTCACTTCATCAAATCATACTTTCTGTTTTCTTTGTTGCGGTTTAAACAAGGTTTTGGGTACAACCTTCTTTATAGGTATTGGTGTAATATTCTGAAACAAAAACAAAGAAGTCAGAAATTACACATGAAAAATGTACATAAAACAATATAACAAATACCTATTACATAATAGGCACATATTAATTAAATTAACAAACCTCTTCAACATTCTCTTGGCTATTTAATGGAGTGAGAACATACTCTTGTGTTACACTCACAAGGGGCTCCTCGACTTCCGCTTGATTCTAGAATAGAAATCACACATTAATGTCATAAAAGTCATATTTTTATCATGATAAAATGCCAAGGACTGGTTAGTATTTCAAGATTAGGGATTGTTCATGCCAGTCATCATTACAAAATATAGGATGCCCTCACCGCTATGCTGTCACTGTCAGACATTGGAATCCATTTCAAATTCCTGTGGAATCATGCTTAAAATTTCCATAGTTTCAGGGTCTGGACTAGGAGGTTTTGGTCCTCCACCAGTACCTTTTATTGCTGATTTTACTTGCGACATGTTTTTTTTAGCATCAAGTTTCATTGTACGCCACTGTTGCTTTAATTCAGTAATTTTTCTCTCTCGGTTATTTAATTCATTGAATCTGAAAGTTTTTAATCACTATTTGATTATCAGAAATATTAAACAAAATTAATCTTAAGTAGGTAAACATGGTATTTTATAAAACCTTTTTACGACAGCTTGCCAAGCAATGGTCTTATTTTTGTTGGTATTCGTGTCGGTGTTTTTGTTTTCTATAATGGAAACGAACTCCTTCATACAGCTTTTCAATAAACTCTGAAAAGTAAAATACACAAATTTGATCACAAATGTTGACCGTGTGGTCTTTAAGTAAAGCAACAATTTTTTTATCTAGTAAAAATGAGCATACCTTTTCTAAAGCGTCCCAATTTACAGATCGCTTTCTTTTTACCTTCAACTGGTCACTAAACATGTTATTATTCGCCATTATTATATTATTTACAAACCAAATTTAAGAAAAGACACGTTATGATACGACACTAGTTTGAAGTAGTTTGACTTTTAAAAGGTGCGTTCTTAAACTCAATCACTCAATGACGAAAGTATGTTTCTTTCTTACGTAAACCGTAAAAAACATACAATTATTTTTAAATACATTTCGGAACAATATTTTGGGCACAATTTGTATTATTTATAAAAAATAAACGTGTTTTATGTTGTTTACAAGGTTTTGTAAATGTCTCTACAATTTGATAATCTAGTTCCAAAACGTTTCCGAATAATGTTGCCAGTGACTTTTGTTATAACGAATTTATAACTATACAATCCATGTATACAATGCTTACACACCCATTATTGGTAAAGGGAGTGTGTAACTCTTACCCATAGCTTACACAATGTGTAACTAAACAGTTGTTAAACGGGTGTTTTAAATATTTTTATTAGTAAGGCTGTCAATCTATAAATAAATAATTAAATTAAAATAAAACAAATATTTAAGGGGGGCTCCCATACAACATACGTGATTTTTTTGCCATTTTTATAGATAATGGTACGGAACCCTTCGTGCGCGAGTCCGACTCACACTTGGCCGGTTTTTTTAAGTCGTCATATTCTTGTCCCAGGGCCTGCACTAGTTCGGTATTCTGCTCCTCAGTAAGATGGCTAACTGTCGCCTCCGGTGCCGCTGATGGTTCAACCTCTGGGATTTGGACTATATGAGTGTCAGATTGTTCTTCAGGGCCCAATGTTTGAGGATAATTTTCACTCTCTTCGAGAATTTCTTTTCTGAAATATGAGGAAAACCCTTAAGATTTCTCAACAGCATTTTAATTGCACTAAACAGTATCTCGTACTGTAAGCACATGCTGGTTTGACAAAATCGGCATCACGTGCCGGTAACAGAAATCTGTTTTACCTCAAAGTTGATATCTCGTATCAAAGTTGATCTTCGTGTTTAAGTATCTCGTACTAACACGGTATATTATACTCGACCATTGTAGCCAGTCACGTTTTTTTGCCTTAGTTGCACCTAAATCAAAAGCTTACCTTCGTTATCCAGCGTAATGGCGCGCAAAGGGCTCCGGTCACGGTCGACACTTTGCCGCCGATTTGAACTGAGGCTGCGCCCGCCCTCACTATCGTGACTCCATCTTTTGTTTTGGCGCCGACGGTCCAACTTTGTAATGTATTTCCGTATTTTTCGAAGTAGTTCTTCTTCAGAAACCATTTTGCATGTGATGCTGGCAAACGCGCGAAAAAGAAGTGTCAAATCAGGGTTGCCAATCCATAGAGATTTTTTTTTTCCTTTTGAGGCTAGGGTCTGAGACCATGCTGCCTAGTCATTAGATAGATCGTATAGTATTTTTTTTGTAATTTCATCAGTTTATTTTTTGATGATTAAGGTAGATCCAGTTAAAGTCATTAGTTTATATTTATCCATAAGTAAATCCAAATTAAGTCATCAGTGTTTTATATTTGTTTCACTATAATCCATGTTTAAGACATTTTATTCTACAAAATCTTAGGTAAAATCCAAAAAGTCAATCATTTTTATGTTATTTTTGTAAGAGAGCCATGTGTCAAGTCCTTATCATTTTTTTTTTTATTATATCGAAGTTCAACGCCGTTCAATTCAACGCACTGAACACAGAGTACATTTTATATAGGGTAGCACTGAAACCCCAACTGACGGTGTTTGATTGAGATAAGATTCATTTATTTGTATAAACATGGTATATATGTTATAGTCAAAGTCCGATACACAGTCTCTTCGCGGAAGGACTGGTTTATCCTAGGTTTGGCCAAAGCCATCAGGCAATCCCCGAAATACATTTCAATTTCGCCCTTTGCCTGAAGTATTTTTAGTCAAACCCAGGAGCTCCTAACTTTTCAGTCAAACGTCGAAAGTAAATTATTCTGTTTCAGTTTTGGCCTAGTCAATCCTAGAAGCGACTGCAAAACTCGGTCAAACGTTGATCTGAACATGTTTAAACAGGTTCATAATGTCTCTCGCGGTGTTCCGACCGATTGTTTTGTCATTTCATGTTCGTTCATTGAGCGTGCGGGCGTGTAATTGTGAAAAATGATTAATTTTCCATTTTAATTACTTAAGAAATTATTAAAACAATAAACATCAAAATTTTAAAAATGTTATTTTTTTATACCTAATCTTACAAACTAACCTCCGTATATTCCAAAGCATTTATTTATTTATTTTATACTTTATTGCACATCGTACAAAAGGCGGGCCTAATGCCACACGGCATTCTCTCAAAGCATCTCAAATATAAAAGTGAAAATCACGTAAGCTGACCAATCAGGTGTCAGAACTGGCAGAGTTAAGCGGTTCTTAAGACTTGAAAGCTGCTTAAATGATAAAATGCTTCCAAATATACGAAGATAAGACACTTCATACCTATATCGGAGTTTGACTCGTCAAACCCCGATTTAATAAAATTGTGTTTTGACGTTTGCCTGACCAAATTAGTCTCTCCCAGGTTTGACGAAAATTGTTTAGTCAAAGGCCGAAAATTTACATTTGTTTGGGCTTTGACTAAGTCATTCAGTCTGACCTGAGGATTGACCAGTCCAACCTAGGAGCGCCGGAGCTTCGGAGTTTGCCTATAGCATATACACACAAGAGCATGCAAGATGATAAATAAACTACAACAAAGTCTAATCATGTTTAGCCATAATATATTGGCGTACAAATATTTTAGTCACATTAAATATGTATAAAATTAAATTAATCAAACTACTATGTCAAACCTACATCTATAATATAATAAAATTAATGTCAGAAAAGTTTTTCAACTAAAAATTCAGACACACTGTAATACGCTTTTTGCGTTAAAAACACCATCAACTGACGTTTGAACGCATTGATATTTAGCTCCTTCCAACGTTTAGGTAGCTTGTTAAATATAGTTGGAGCCATGCAGATGATACTTTTGCGCATGAGTGCAGTTTTAGCAGGATATACGCGAATTATGCTCATATCCCGTCTATTACGTGGGACAGCGTCCTGTAAGCGTGGAAATAATTTGGGATTCGCTTTAACAAACATCACAGTTTCAAGAATATACAGACAAGGTAAAGTTAATATCTTGTATCTTATAAAATACGGTTTACAAGTATCAACAGTCTTTAGCCTAAACATTGACCTAATGCATCTCTTTTGGGCCTTGAATGCGATTGTTGAGACTAACATATAAAGATGAGTCGTACTAGGTAAATTTTGTACTAAGTGCACTTAGTCCAATTCCGTCACAAATACTCGATCCAAATACCTATTCCACCTAGTCCATGAAGTACGCATATTTTAAAGTACCGTGAAACATGCCAACTTTGCCCGTTTTTTTATGAAAATCGAATAAATTACAAGAATTTTCTATAGGAACTTAAGTATATTTTTCCATTTACTACAACTATGTGACCATATACACGCATTTGCTATGTAAAATGTTTGACAAATTAAAATTTAAACTAAGATTTGTTCGATTTTGATGGTGGGCAAAATAATCCGGACTTTTAGCCAACATTGCCCACCTCGATTTTTGACGCAAATCTAGATCTTATAAACACGTACTACAAAGTACCACGACTACAATTTAAGGCAATCGTAACCTAATTTCTAAAACACTGTTTGTAGTTTAAATATTTTCGTGATAAAAACAGTGGGCAATGTTACGTAGCGGTTAGTGCTCTTTTCCATAGAAGGCCCAAAAAACGGTTTAAGATTTTTAGGGTTGTCACATTCCAGTAAAATTTAAATAATAATTATTTTCACTTTTCTGTTGTGAGTGTTGGAGATGCATATTGAATTGGCGTTAAAATGGTATTTAAATGAAAAATTGTGTTCAATATTAAATGTTTATTTAAATTTCGTCCACAACAGCTCTATGCTATAAATGCTATACCTATAAAAAAATGAGATCAATATATGTGCAAACTTGAATCAACAGCAAAACTAATCAACAGGTATTAAGGGGGATGCGCTAAGGTAGCCCGTGAAATTCAAATTTTTATACGTTTTTTGCAATTTGCAGGTCAGTAACAGGTTGTATGTTCTTCACTTGTTAGTGTCGTAGGATGCCCAACAGAATTTGAATGCAATTTTTTTATTTTATTAACTATGGTACGTCGTGGGATACCAAACTGTCGTTCAGCATTTCTTGACGATATTTGTTTAGATGCAACTGCTTCGCAGGCAAGCTTTAACATATCTTCGGAGTATTTTTTATATGCTCGGGACCCTATTTCACGTCTTGGCTTTCTTGGTCTAATTCTAGACGTGTTTTTCTGAAATTAAAAATAACAATAAAATTCAAGCCAAGTGGATCTACAGAAGTACGTATAATAAAAGATGCCCTCCACCCTAATGAAATATACCCTGTATCCTATCCCTATATAGGGAATAGTATAGCTAATTAGCCACCTATCCTACAAAAAAAAAACAAACATACAATCACAAACTTCACCGCTTTATATAAATATAGATTAACTAAGTACACGTAGGTAGTAATTAAGTACTATATTTTAAAAGTCCTAAATATATGTCGCATCATGGGTGGCCGAGAGATGCGAAGCATCGGGTCTTCTTCACAATCCGACATAGTTTTTATAAGATGTGGGCACTGTCGTGGGTACTCGAACGAAAGTTAATTTAATTCAAATAACTTTATTACACAAACAAGAAACAAACACGTGCGTTGGTACGTAGCGTCTGCCAAGACTGCCGGAGCTCGACTGTCGCAACAGTCCGTCCCCTCACCAGTCTCCGCTTCATCCCCTCTACCGACGATCGTGTCCAAGCGGTAGGGCGCGCTTGCGTTTCCGGTAACGATATTATTGTAAACTACAAAACTAAATAATAGATGGCGCTGCCTGTTGCACCGTGGTGCCATCAATCCACGACATATACAACGTGTTACCTAATAAATATGTAACTGAGGTGTTTAATGTTTTGTTTCCGAGGTTTTCCTTAATTCAACCTGTCACAAAATAACTAAAAGTGACAACCCTGAGTGCTTTTTTATAACGGGCAATGTTAATTAAACTATATTTAAAATACTCAACAATTGATATTCTATAACATACAGTAAAATACACTTACCTGTGTTTTTGCCATGAGGTACAATCCACAAACACTTTCCTTGAGAAATTTGCCCGCAAAAATATACACCGCACTCGACAAGTTGTGACAGGTTACAACTTGTCGAGTGCAACAAATATAATCAACTTTCCACCCAAATAATAAATGTTGCCACAAAATTAAAACTATTTCTTATGTTAGCGGATTTGCTTATAAATTGCTTTTAGGGCAAAGATACCTTAATTGGCAAAGTTGGCATATTTCACGGTATGCTTAGTCTAAAGTCTCGCTCGCGTACCACCGATGTCCGATACGTGTCTGAGATACGTACGAGGGCTGCACTAAAAGTATCGGGAATTGAATATTTCCACTGTTCCTGTCATATTAAAATCTTTTTAATTGAAAACTCCTTGGTTTTAAAAATCGAATACCATTTATTTATTTAAAAAAAGATTCTCGGTCTTGTCACAAGGTTTTGTCAAACTTGTTTAGTCGTTGAGAAAATGGAATTGACTCGAGAAAATTCAAGAGCGATAATTTATTATGACTTTCGAAGTGGTTTAACACAAAAACAGTGTGTTGACCGGATGATTTCTGCATTTGGTGATGAAGCCCCATCCAAAACCACAATTTATCGCTGGTTTGCTGAATTTCAACGTGGACGTGTCAAGCTCAGTGATGATCCCCGTCAAGGTCGTCCAAAAACTGCAGTCACCCAAGAAAACGTTGATGCTGTGCGTAAGCTGATTGAGGAAGATCGACATGTGACATACCGCGAAATTCAGGCAACTTTAGACATTGGCATGAGTCAAATACAAATAATCTTGCATGAACAATTAGGTGTATAAAAGTTGTTTTCCCGATGGATACCGCATTCGCTCTGCGAAGAGCAAAAAGCGGCTCGCGTTACTTGGTGCGTCAGAACTCTCGAAAGATTCCACGCAGGATCCTCAAATGCTGTATACAACATTGTATCATGTGACGAATCCTGGATATACGCGTACGAACCCGAAACAAAAAACCAGTCACGAGTTTGGGTGTTCGAAAATGAGTTAAAGCCAACAAAAATTGTTCGTTCACGGAGTGTTGCAAAAAAAATGGTGGCCACGTTTGTCTCCAAAACCGGCCATGTTAAGACTATTCCTCTTGAGGGACAAAGAACGGTTAATGCAGAATGGTATGCTAGCATTTGTTTGCCACAGGTCGTTTCTGAACTCCGTAAAGAGAACTGCAACCGCCGCATCATCCTCCATCACGACAATGCGAGTTCTCACACCGCGCACAGAACAAAAGAGTTTTTAGAGCAAGAAAACATAGAATTATTAGACCATCCGCCGTACAACCCCGATCTAAGCCCTAATGATTTCTATACTTTCCCTAAAATAAAGAATAAATTGCGTGGACAGAGATTTTCATCACCTGAAGAAGCTGTGGACGCCTACAAAACGGCCATTTTGGAGACCCCAACTTCCGAATGAAATGGTTGCTTCAATGATTGGTCCCATCGTATGGAAAAATGTGTCAAATTTCGCGGAGAATACTTCGAAAAGCAATAAATACATTTTTAAATAGTAATGTTGTGTCACTTCCTTGATTCCCGAAATTTTCAGTGCCGCCCTCGTACATACGCAGTCTGTAATGAATTGTAATCTTCAGGCTTAGGACTGTCAACGTAACGATGTATCTACATTGTAGGTTGTTGGCGTATTTATAAGATTTCAATTCATTTTTTAGAGTAATCAGTTTTTTTTTTTAAACTTAATTGTATTTTACACATGTTACACTCGGCTATTTGTTGGCCTTTGTCTGTAAAATGATCCCAGGCGACACTACTTCCTTTGCCATTATTACTCATTTAGCCATTATTTTAAACAATAAACGCTGTACCTAGTCTTTAAAAAATAAAATCAAAAGTTAACAAAAATAATTCTTTACGAAAACCGATTTCAAAATACACAACACGCACAATACGCGGATCCGATTACGACGTCGAGTAAGTATCAATACGACGAACACCGAGATCACATGCGCATTAGTCCGTACTTGATACTCGAGTCTCGACTGCATTGGATCTAATTCTTCATTCGTATCGCGTATTCGCGTAGGTATTTATAAAGTACCTAGTCTATAAAATCTGCCTAGTAAATGGATTGAAGTCCCGACTAGTGTCCAGTATTGTCAGATAAAGATGGAAAGACTGCGGAATAGAGTACTTAAAAAGGACAGAATATATTCTTGCACAACACAAGTGTCGCGGACCTTAGAAGATATAATCCGCGAATGTAAATACAACAATAATCAGATATGGCAACGTTACAATAAATAAATTTACGCAATGGCAACATCGATGGTACATCAGAAAAAATACGCGCGAAGCTGTCAAAACTGTCCCATCCGGTAAGAAACAGTAATTTATTTTGTTGTGTTTAGTTTCAAAGTGAGTACTGGAATTGGAGCCAGCATTGATATGCTGTTCAAACCAGTAATTCTTTATGAGTAACTAATGTTTTCCCATTGATGAGCATTAGTATTCAACGCTTTAATGGCGGCTTGGAAGTTAGCCACTCGCTGCGCAGTATCCCACCCCTCACTCCCGCTGACACATAAATTTCTTACTGCGCAGCCACTCGCCTCATGTTCCGGGCAGCCGTTAAGTTTGAATCGGGCTGTACCTACAGAAGAATTATATAAGATGAGTATGACTGTATAGATTTAGATGTATCTAGATATAGTATGTATATATTTACCTTAATGTGATTGCGAAACGTTCCTCTGCACTGGTGGAATTGCCCTACGCCAATTAGTGTTTTGTTTCACAATATCGTTTCTTATAATATTAAGAATCTCATCAAAACACCGAATTGACATTCTAAAATATGTGTAAAATCTGTTCTCGTCTCTAACCAGGTCAGGGACCAAAGTATAAAACTCTCCATATTGCTCTCTCTTTGCATTGATTGGGTGGACCCATATTTTCCTGCAAGAAAAAATTTATAGTCTTAAAGTGTGATCGAATTAAGGCTCCCGCAGACAGTCTTCCAAAATAAATGACCTAGTTAAGGAACTTCAGTCGTGAGCTTTATTACAGTGAAGTTAATTACAAGATACATTGCATCCCAACTGAGTAGGTATTCAGACGTAGTACATAGCAAGTTGTGCAACGGTCAGACAAATATATAATTTAATGTCTTGCGACTTACCTGCGTTTATTGCGACTACGTTCTTGTCTTCTATCTTCATCAATAGCTACTGCTAATAACAAAAGGTCCTCGTCATCTGATGAAGAACCCATCATTCGGACCTTACACTCAGCAAAAACGCCCAGGTCTGCCCTTGTCCTCGAACTCTAACAAAACCATAAAAATGCGTTGCAGCCAAAATTAAACTTTATGAGTAAAAGTTAAAGTTACTTTTACGAAATCACATAAATTGGAAACTAATAAGTCCGTAAAAAAAATAACTTAATTATTACATCTACCTATGTCACTTGGCACGTCCGCCTTCGTAAGTTTCGCCGTTCGTACTCGTGTGGTCAAGTTTAGGTAGTTAGGTTGGGTTTAAATTTCGACAGACCCCCAGTCGAACCTAGGACCCCACGCTCAGCAAATATGAACAGACCTGCTTTCGTCCTGTGACGAAGATCGCCTACTACTGAACTCAGCTCGGATTGCACCGCCATTTAAACTCTCGTGTCGCGTCGCGCCCGCGACGCGATATCGCGGCTACACCATACTAAAATGCCATTTTGTATGGTGTCGCGCGCGATATCGCTGCGATAATCGCGTCGCGGGCGCGACTTGATTTGCAGAAGCGGCTGGCTCAAAGGGTACCTATTTCTTTGACCGTGCCGCTAGAGCCGCCAAAACCAAGTAAGTTATTACAATGTAACTCTTACTTCATTGCAATAAGGTATAAATTAGAATGAGTGACATTTGCTAGGTCTTTTATAATTTGAAATGGAGAAATTATTCTTTTATTAGTTATTTTTCTTTTTTTTAGGGTTCCGTACCCAAAGGGTAAAACGAGAACCCTATTAAGGCTCTTACACACTCACGCGATATCGCGGGCGTTTGTAAGAGCCTTAATAAGGCTCCGCCGCACGGTGGGCTGAAAATCGGCTTTCATAGACTTAGGAATTTCAATTTGCAAGTGCCGGATTTTTTGCCGGATATCGCTTCTACTAGTTATTACTACGAGTATATTAAAAAATAACACCCGAGTTAATTCGCACATGAAGGGTTCCGCACCACCGTACAATATTATGCTTACTACATTTATATATAAAGGTACTTTAGTAAAAAAAAACCGGCCAAGTGTGTGTCGGACCACGCACAATGAAGGGTTCCGTAGTTGGGATATATTTGTCCCAGAAACAAACTAAACATTGTAGTTGAAAAACGTGTTCTCCCTACGTCGATATACTTACGTCAAGGTCAATCCTCCAACTGCAAATGTAAGTTTGTAATCGCAAAAAATACTTTTTTTATGTGATAAAACAACAAATTAACAATTTTCGGACTTTTTCCTTTACTTGTGCTGTGAGACCTTGCTTGTTTACTTGTGCTTGATACCGTGCCGTGTGGTGCCGGACATACAGAATAGCACCATCCTATTTCTTCCCATGGGTGACGTAAAAGGCGACTAAGGGACTTACTAGAGAATGGGCAGCAGCGTTCTCTACGCATTTTAACACCATACTGCGATCGCCAACACACCTTCCAAGCGTGGCCTTTATGGCAAACTCTTTCGGGGAGGTTCATGTCCAGCAGTGGACGTCTTTCGGCTGAAATGACGAAATCACCGTATTTTATTATTGCGTCGACTTAGAAGCTTGATTTTTTTAGAGCTCTCCAAGCAGTGGCGTAGCTAGGTGTGGGCAAAGTGGGCCCACAGCCTCGCACCTAAAGGGGCCTCACGAGGCCCCTTTAAATGCGATGCTACCAGACTTTACCACAGATGACTAATTAATTTTATCACTTTTACGCTCTAAAAAGAACGTCAAAAACTTAAAAGCGTGTTTGTTTGGGGCCTCACAAGAAGCCCCCTTTAAGGCGAAAGCGTCAGGGTAGCCCGCGAAATTAAAATTTTATTACGTTCTTTGCAATTTGCAGGTCAGGTTAGTTGTTTGATCAAAATATGATTCGCGGCCGTAACAAATATGGTTTTACAGAATTTTGAATACGAGAGTTGTCAGGAATGAATTATTTAATTAAGCTATGAGTAAGCGTTTTTCGCATATGCCATAAAAAATTTTTAAGATAGGAAAAGTGCAAAGGAATGCCAATGCCACTAGTGGCATTTTTAGGGTTCCGTACCTCAAAAGGAGAAAACGGAATCCTTATAGGATCACTTCGTTGTCCGTCTGTCAGTCAGTCAGTCTGTCTGTCAGTCTGTCAAGACCCTTTTTCGCAGGAACGCGTGGAGGTATCAACTTATCAAGTTGAAATTAATATCAAATACGTAAGTCTATGGTCCCTTGAAGCTCTAAAAAAATCAAAAGAATTGTCTTTGTCGGTGCATGTCGCGCCCGCGATATCGCGTGAGTGTGTAAGAGCCTTTACACGCCTTTTCGGTAATATTACGTAATTTTGCAACGCTATGCTGATCCCGCAGTCTAAATGTAGGTACATATAATGTGTGCGTTTATGCATTCTGTACGCGCCAGTCTAAGCTGATTAGCTGACCTCACATCACATTATACAAGGTCAAATTAAATTAGCTGGCGAAATTCCACAGACGTGATGGGTACCTAAACACGACAAAATTATTTTTGATATATTATGATTTATTTTTTTGGGTTCAGCGAACGCTCGCTGGTAGTAATGTTACTTGAAGCATGAGTTAATAATAATAATAAAATAAGTTTATTGACACAAAATACCCTTTTAAACAATTCCAATACATTTCACAATAGGTACATTTGATTTTGGAAAAAGGCTGCACAAATAGTGAAAAACCCTGCCTCCTAAACTAGGGGAACCCTGTGACCTAGGAGTCAGTGTTCTACTGTAACTTCGTGTACAAAATAAACCTTTATTTATGTCTGTTATTAAACCCATTATGACCTGATTTAACTTATATTAATATGAATGTGTGAGTATGTGTTTAATCATAAAATAATTTAATAATAAAATCTGTTTTATCGTGTTGAGATATCGATACCCATCACGCGTGTGAAGTTTTCACAAAAATAACGGATTTTTATACTAATATTTTGAGTGATTACACTACCGGCGGTTGATGACCCCACAGAAAAAAAAACATTAATTTAATTTATTTTTTGACGTGAAATTGAAATTAAAAAAAACCCTTTTTTGGTAAAAAATAACTTTAATTTCGGAAGCCGGCGGCAAAAAACGAAAATACAGAACCAAAGATATCGACTTCTGAAATTAAAGTATTTTTTTACGTTAGGTAGTGTTTTTTTTTTTGGAAGTCGGTTTTTTTTTTTTTTTTTTTTTTTTAATCTTTATTTATTTGAAAGGGTTTTATCACTTAGTGATAATGTCACCCCCGTAACAGAAATATTCAACAACTTAAAACTAAACAATGGGTTGTAAACAGTTATTATTATAATTATGACCTACTTAATAGTGTTGATCCTATTTGTTTTGGCCAATAACCAACAACAGTCGACACAACATCCTAGCCTCCTCCGACAAAGGGGACGCTAGGATGCTGTTACATGCCCCCACTTCAAATCCCATACCAAGCGAATATTTTCGATCGTGTATGTTCCGGTCACATTCCATCAGTACATGGTAAATATCCTCAATCACCCCACAGACTTCGCAGTTTGGTGAGTTATTTTTACCCATTAAATATTTAAACTTATTCGATGGGATGTGGCCCGAACGGGTCTCCCTTGTTTGACCGAAAGGAATTTGACAAATTTTCACTTCCCAAAAAAATTTTCGCATATTTTCATTTGCCAAATTATTACTTAGCAAAAAATCTATTCACAAAAGATTGTAACACAAACCTAATGTTTGGCAAATTAACGTTTAAACTATAACTTGTTTACCAACTAGTACTTTTAACATTTTTTATTTAGTCAAATATTTCAGTTGTAATAACAATTTTTACGCAAAATCAAATAAGCCAAATATTTAGTCTAACTACCCTAGTTAGACTAAATATTTGGCTTATTTGCCAACTAAAAAAAAAGTATTTTTTCTATTAATGCAAGTCGTTTCTGGCACTCGCCGGCCGCTGCCGCGGCACCGCTCGCTTCGCTCGCTCGGCTCGTGCGTAGGAGGTCACAGTTTTAACCTAACCTAACCTACCCATTTTTTTTTAAGAAGAAATTAACCTAATTTAATAATTGAGCTCCGGGTAACCTACTAAAAACCTAACCTAAAAATTTCACCAAACGTTTATTGTCTGAAGATTGTTTGCTGTAATAAATCATTTGATTAAAGACCAAATGCCATATTGACATTATACTTTGTAATATTTTGCCAAGTAAAAATTTGACCAAATGAAAATATGGGTACTAAAATCATTCGAAATATTGCAATGGTATAAAAAAAGGTTGCTAAAATTTGTTTGGGTAATGAAAATTTGGCAAAATCTTTTCGGCAAAACGGCAGGATCCCGGCCCGAACGCATCCTCAACAGAGCTACTACAAATTTCCTATCTATCTCCCTTCCCTCAAACCATGGGTAACGAAGCGGTTCAGACTGGATGGTTTTATACCAGATCCTTTTAACTTTGATCGTTCATCAAAATACTCGTGCCATCTTTGTCTGCATAGATCTTTGACATGTCCGAGCCAATCTGAGTATAACGGTGTGCATGTGTTTGTGTAATTAATACCCTCATACGATGAGACATTTTTTTGGGTGGGAAATCATCAAATAACTTCTCCCGCTCTGGGCGGAGCGGGAGGGCGTGTCAGACTTTTACTGACTAAAACCCACCCGTGTTCCTTCCGTTGCCTGTGTGCCAGGGCCACGATATCCCTTTCGGACAAACTCGCAACCCCGGCAGGCATTGGTCCTAACGGACCCCGTCAGTTTGTGCTGACATCTCTTTGAGGCGCGCGTGGAACACAACGCGCCGCCGACCCGGGCCTGGTCCTTATCGGACGGCGAGCTACCCATCGCTCACCGTCCGCAGGCCCGCGCCTACGGTGGCCGGAAATCGGCTTGCGACTCCCGACGCCCGGGGCGTCTCCTGCGGCGACTAGGGGCGCGAGGGCGCGAACCTTGTCTCACCCTCACGCGTTCCGCCTCCTCCTTCGCTAGCATAACTGCTTCGCAGAAGGAGGTGACGGCCTCCCATGCACTCTCGCTCCGAACCATGGCCTGAACCAGGGCCGGGCGCGAGAGATCGCCGCCGCCGATCGCCTCCGTGAGGACACGGCGGTGCTCCGCCCAAGCTGGGCAGACCTCCACCGTATGCTCCACCGTGTCCTCCGGGCGATCCACACAGTGGTGACACCCGGGCGTTTCCTCCCTTCCTCGTTACCCCTGATTCCAAGGTGTGAGGGAATCCATTGAATGGTGACGGCTTTATTCATAGACTGTATCTTACAAATTGAGTCTAATATAATTATGGCTATCGGGATCCCTCGAAGAGTCGAGGGTACTCGAGCCAAATGTTGGAGGCTGCTTTTTGAATCCGAAAATATGACAAAGTTCTGTTGATCTACACTCAGTAAATATAACAGGGCTTCAGAGATAGCTATAAGTTCACAATACATAATAGAAATCTTGGCATTAATTTTAAATTTAACTTTAGTATTAAGTTGAGGATCAAAAAAAGCAGCTCCCAACTCTGAACCATCCTTGGAGCCGTCCGTAAATATTTTATAGTGTCGACTAAACTTATCGTCTATCATTTTTACACACGTATTGTTGAGATCCGTTACATTAATCAGTCTTTTCGCCGAACTTATACCCTTAATTGTATCACTTATTACATTAGATAAATCTATATGGGTTACCCAAGTGTCCAAGGAATAAATATCTAGTATCGGGCTCGAGGACACAGGCATTTCTGAATAAACTCTGTGGACATCCACTAATAATGGCAGTTTTTTGTTTCTCCAGTACAAACCTTGGCATTGGTCGGACAGCTCCCTCAAGGTACCAGGGGCGCAGCTAAGGAATAACCCGATTCCTGTCGGCTTCCCTTAGGAAATTATGACAGTCAGTAGTTCTCAGCAGTGTTTAATAATCACACTGAATGTATTTAATACTTACACCATAAAATTAAAGTATTACAAAACCCCAACCTACATTAAAAAAAATGTCTTTATATTCCAACGAAAACAAAACATTTAAAGTGCGCGCCAATTTTGCTCTAGTGCCTCCAGTATAACTCGTTGTCCGCCCGGGTTATGAAAACATCAATTTCTATACAAAATAATCTCGTCATGACGTCACTTCAGGTCACGTGACACGCTGTTTTTTTAGGCAATAGTAAGCCGGAATAAGTCGAGTTATGAAAGGAACAGTGTAGGAATATAGGTCCATTCGCTGAATTTCGTAAGCGTTCGGTTTGGTTTGGGAGACAGACGACGGACGGGGGGAGGGACGAAGTTCGCTCCACGCTCTCGGACAATAATTTTAAATGTTAGTTGACCATTGACGTAAATAGTTTATAACCTTTAATTTTGTTGATACTTGTATAGTTAATTAGCATTTTTTTCGTTGTATTCATATAAGTTATTAGTGTAGTATTAGCATAACAATTAGAATTTGATAATCGTGAGTTTGTTGTGAAATTGTGCGTTCGCCGTCGTTGTAATTAGGAATTTGTGGTAAGTCGATAGATTAGCAAGTTGAAATTACTATTTTAGAGTAGAGTTGAAAAGTTTTTAGTAGGATGGCGGCATTAATAGTTTTAGATTGTTGTGTGACAGATTATTTGCTTCGTGAGGAAACATGCTTTCCAAGGTTAAGTTTTGAAAATAAGAAACACATAATTAGGCTAGGTCGTGCTCGAGCAGATATGACTATAAACTACAAACGACGCGATGGGTTTTTCAAACATTTTAATGTTTCCCTTTACGATAAATATCAATTGCTGACTGGTAGTTGTAAATTAAATAAGATGTTTTGTTTTCAATGTTTACTTTTCTTAGATTCTAGTAGTTTATGGAATAAAGGGGGTTTTACAGATATTAATAATCTGACGAATTCATAAAAAAAATATGTGCAGACTGAAAAGCATATTCGTAGCTGTTTAGATTTACATGACTTCGGGAATAGTAGGATAGAACCATTTTTCACTAATTCGCATGAAGCTCATAATAGGAAAGAAGCTCGAAATAGGAATTTAATGAAACGGTTTATTGACACCGTTATTTTGTTAGGTAAACAAGAAGTAGCTTTTCGCGGCCACGATGAACGTCCGAATTCTGATAACCGCGGTAACTATATTGAAACCTTGTTATATCTGAGCAAGTATGACACCGTAATGGACTCTCATTTGGAACTATGTTCTTCAGTTCAGAACCCCGCGTTTTCTGGTCTCAAGTGATATTCAAAATGATTGAATACATAGTATTGCATCCGTTTTACGAGACCACATTAGAATCGAGATAGATAAAGCTCCATTTCTGTCTGTAATGATTGACGAAACTCCCGATGTCAGTCATAGGGAGCAATTGACTGTAATTTTTCGATATTTATCTGAAACTGGAATCGATGAACGATTCCTAGGTTTTTACGATGTTAGCGGAAGTCGAACTGCTGAAGTTTTATACAAACAGTTGTTAGAAATACTTGACCAGTATCGTTGTAGGAATAAGTTAGTTGGTCAGTCTAACGACGGCGCGGCAGTAATGTCCGGCGAGCACGGTGGAGTACAAGCAAAAATTCGCGATGCATGCCCTATGGCAATGTTTGTTCCATGTTACGCTTATATTTTAAATTTAGTACTTAGCCGTTCCCTCCTTAAACGGTCCAACCTTTTGAAGGAAATAGCTGACCGCCGTATACCTGGAGTATCAGAAACCCGTTGGCACTATCACTTTTTTTTTTTTTTTTTGGGTGGGAAATCATCAAATAACTTCTCCCGCTCTGGGCGGAGCGGGAGGGCGTGTCAGACTTTTACTGACTAAAACCCACCCGTGTTCCTTCCGTTGCCTGTGTGCCAGGGCCACAATATCCCTTTCGGACAAACTCGCAACCCCGGCAGGCATTGGTCCTAACGGACCCCGTCAGTTTGTGCTGACATCTCTTTGAGGCGCGCGTGGAACACAACGCGCCGTCGACCCGGGCCTGGTCCTTATCGGACGGCGAGCTACCCATCGCTCACCGTCCGCAGGCCCGCGCCTACGGTGGCCGGAAATCGGCTTGCGACTCCCGACGCCCGGGGCGTCTCCTGCGGCGACTAGGGGCGCGAGGGCGCGAACCTTGTCTCACCCTCACGCGTTCCGCCTCCTCCTTCGCTAGCATAACTGCTTCGCAGAAGGAGGTGACGGCCTCCCATGCACTCTCGCTCCGAACCATGGCCTGAACCAGGGCCGGACGCGAGAGATCGCCGCCGCCGATCGCCTCCGTGAGGACACGGCGGTGCTCCGCCCAAGCTGGGCAGACCTCCACCGTATGCTCCACCGTGTCCTCCGGGCGATCCACACAGTGGTGACACCCGGGCGTTTCCTCCCGCTTAATCCTAAACAGGAACCTCCCGAAACATCCATGTCCGGTGAGGACCTGCGTCAGGCGGAAGGTGAGGACGCCGTGGCGCCTCTCCAGCCACTCCTCAAAGAGGGGACTTATCGCCACAATTGTGGCGTGCCCAGCGCTGGGTTGCGACAATCGCACTCTCCATGTCGCCATGAGATCCCTCCGGAGCTCCGTCCGCTGTGCCGCGATTTCTTGCGGCAGCGGAATTATGCCCCGGAGTTTCGCCTCTTCGCGCCACACCCAAATGTGCGCGAGGACTTTCGCCTCCAGATCCCATGGCGGCAGTCCAGCAAGGAGGCTCGCCGCCTCACGGGAGACCGTGCGGTATCCCCGTACCATCCTGATGGCCATGACCCTTTGGGACGCGTTCAACCGCTGCGCTGGTCGCAGCCTCAGAGAACGCGCTCACACCGGTGCCCCGTAAAGGGCCATGGATCGCACGATCCCCGCGTAGAGCCTCCGGCAGGAGGCGTGTAGACCCCCTAGATTGGGCAGGAGCCGCTTCAAAGCAGCCCCGGCCCGCTCCAGTCTGGGAGCCAAACGTCGAAAATGCTCCACGAAGTTCCACCGGCTGTCGAGGACGAGTCCCAGGTACTTCATCGTCGACTCGACGCCGATGTGAACCCCTCCCGCCGTTATCTGGGAACCCGACAGTGGCGCGTTCCGAGGACCATAAAAACACATGGCCTCGGACTTGTGCAATGCCACCTCGAGTCCCAATTACCGGATCCTATCGACGATTGTCGCAACCCCACGTGCCGCCAGTTCGGCCGCCGCCTGATGCGAACTCCCTTGTGCCAGGACTAGCGTGTCGTCAGCGTAGCAGACTACGCTGACGCCACTAGGGAGGTCGGCGCGCAGCACCCAGTCGTACCCGATGTCCCACAGATGCGGCCCCAGGACCGATCCCTGTGGGACACCGCACGACATCTCTCGCCGGTTCCACTCTCCTTGGTGACCGGGGTAGATGACGGCCCTGTCCGTCAAATAGGCCTCGACCACGCGACAGAGGTAGGTCGGCATCCGGTGATACCGAAGTGCCTCCCCAATGCAACTCCAGGGCAGGGTATTAAAGGCATTGGCGATGTCAAGAGACACCGCCAAGACAACCCCACCCCGGGCAACAGCATCCCCCGTCGTGAGGGCTCGAACGCGCATGATGGCATCCACCGTAGAGCGCCCCTTGCGGAAACCAAACTGGCTGTCCGCCAAATCCGGCCCCACCCGCAAAAGCCGCCCGACAAGGCGGTCTGCAATTACTCTTTCAAAGAGCTTGCCCACCTCGTCGAGCAGCACAATGGGCCGATAAGCGGACGGAGAGTCCGCCGGGCGCCCTGGCTTCTTTATGAGGACCAGTTTTCCCGTCTTCCAACGAAGTGGGAACTGGCCCCTCTCCAAGCATGCGCTTAGGAGCCCCCTTAGTCGAGGCCCGAGAGCCTCTAGTTGGCACTATCACTCACGCATTATTTATGTAATTTTTAACTGTAGATTAGACATGATTAATACTTTTAATTCGATGTTAGATAACCCGCAATCTTGGGATAGTGAATCTCTTTCCTTGGCAGAATGTTTCCTCAGTAAGTTAGAAAACAGTCAGTTTTGTTTTTTTTGCATGTTTTATCAGACATTTTTCAAAAAACTAACGTTCTTTTTAATTTATTGCAGTCAAAACAGATTGATATCGAAGTGGCAAACCGCGAAATAGATTCATTCAATAGTTGGCTTGCGAATGATTTTATAAATAATTTTGATTTTATTTATGACAGCGTTCAGGAATTCCATGAGCCGCCGCGACAGCGTAGACGACTAAATACAGAAGTAGACACTAGAACTATGTATGGTCTTTTCATTGAAATAATAGACAATGTTAAGACGCAAATACAACACAGGTACCAATCACTTTCTCAAATGAGTTTTCTTAATTTACTTAATAAATCTAAGTATAGTTTTTTATAGTAGACCATTTCCTGATGAAATAATATCTTCTTTGCTATTAAAAAAAAAAAAAAAAATTTTGATCTTAAGTAAAATTTACCTGTTAGAAACAGTCTTCGAATAAACAACGGTTGGAGGCACAGCTCACTTTCCATCACATGGATAGGCGTGCTTCTAATAAATCCTCCTATTATTTTCATTGCTTGATTTTGCACTTGGTCAAGCTTAAGAAGATGATAGTTGGCACAGTTTCCGTACAAAAAGCAACCATAATCCAACCTACCTCGAATTATAGCTATGTATAGCCTTCTAAGATGTAAGGGATGTACACCCCATTTAGTGCCAGCTAATACTTTAAAAATATTCAAAAAACGACAAACTTTTTCTCGGATCTCGTTTACATGTTTATTCCACTTTAAGGAACTGTCCAACCACATTCCAAGGTATTTGACATAATTGAATTGTTCAATATGGGTGTTATTAACAGTTAGGTGGATATTATTCCTTCTTCTCCCTCTACTAAAAAGGCACACCTTTGTTTTCTTATGGGAAATATTCAGACCTAAATCTGTCATCAAACCTTGAAAAATATGTAACGCGTTTTGTATATGGGATACTGAATCGGATAATCTCTTCTGTATATCATATAAAATGAAATCGTCAGCATATTGAGAAATGTAAACATTAGTTATGCTTCTACAAACATTAATTGTGGCCGCATTAAATAGTAAAGGGGATAAAGGGTCTCCTTGAGCAATGCCTATACCAGTAATTCGACATATTAGGCTGTTATTTCGTAGTTCAATGAATAAATGTCTCTGATGAAGATACTGCCAAAGATAATTACAAAGAACAGAGCCCACTCCCAAGTTATCCAAAATACCTAAATGAGATGTCATGTTTATGTTATTGTAAGCACTTTCAATGTCTATGAAACAGCCAATGGCTGGCACACTTTTAGAAAAACCTGTTACAACCCGTGTAACCAACCTAGATAGACCAACACGACTTAAATCTTCGGAAGCCCGTGGTGTCATGGGATAATAAATTATTTTTCTCTAGAAACCATTCAAGCCTGCGTGTTATGATGGTATGAAGTATCTTACAAAAGCAAGATATAAGCGCGATAGGTCTAACATCCGTACTTGAGCCTGGATCACCTCCCGGCTTCGGTATAGGAATAATTTTAACTTTCTTCCACTGCTCTGGTACGAATCCGGATAACATAAACTTATTGTATATGGAAGTCAACATAGTTTTAGCATTAAGGGGTAAATGTTTTATCATAGAATATGAAATATTATCATGACCTGGAGCTGAATCTGTTTTTTTAATTGAGTTAATTAATTCCTGTACCGAAACCGGGTTGGCCAATTCCGTGTTACAAGAGGTAAATGTAGGAGTTGGTGGAGAAACGTAGTCTGGGGCCAGACTTCGCAACAAACCTTCGGCTTTACCTTGATCAACAAAAGATGTAGCTGATCCATCTCATGCGCTTCCACATTTCTCATGAAGAAGTTACACTATCTATGTCATTGCAAAATCCCTGAAAGGAATTTATTCCTCTCTTGTCGTATTAGCCTTTGCGCCTCATTCACTTTCCCCTGTAAAACCTCAAGATTTTGTGGGTTGAGATTGCCTCTAAAAGTTGCCAGTGCAAGACGTCTCTGAGCAACAATATGTGAAAAATTTTGATTCCAATATGGTTTTGGTATGAATTTGTCTGACTGAAGAGGATTCTCGCTCACTCTAATCGTAGATATATATTGATCAGCTGCAGAGTTTACAATATCTATAAATGTATTATATGCAGATTGATGATCTAAAGGTAGCTCCAGGTTTGTTAATTCTGATTCTATTTTCCGAGTGTAACCTTGCCAATCTGCTTTCTTAAAATTCCTCCGTTTTTTAAACATAATATCTGATTTATTATTTTCTAAACAAGTCTTAATTATCATATGGTCACTTCCCAGGTTTTCATTCATGACCCACCATTTAAATTTTAAAGCCATATCCGTTGAAACAATAGTTACATCTGGGGAAGATTTTTGTATAGCCCCATTTACCAATTTCAAACGTGTATGTGTGTTGTCGTTAAGTGTAGTTAGGTTGTTGTCCATGACAGAATCAAAAATCTGATTACCTCTTGTATGAGTTCTGGAAGACCAGTTTGAATGGTGACCGTTCAAATCACCTGCAACGAGAGCTTTGCGTTGTGTTATTAAAAAAACTTCATCCCAATCACTTCTGCACGTGCGCACTGACGAGGGGCAATAGATAGAAATTATATTCTCCAGATGAGCGCAGTTGAGTAATTTTATGTGTACAATTTGAATTTGTGTATTTGAAATATTTACGTTACATTGCATAGCTTTGATAGAATGGTGGGTAAAAACAGCTGTACCTCCATACCCATCGTCACGATCTGCCCCGAATATATTGTATCCGCTGAGTCTGACTATACTCTCTGGGTCAAACCAAGTTTCGCTGATCATAGCTATGTGAATTTTCTCCTGATTCAGTAATGCTTCAAATTCCGTAAATTTCGGTCGTAAACTCCGGGCATTCCATTGTAGGATATTGATTTTTAACTGTCTGTGTTTGTTGTTGTTATCCATTGTTTTATGTTAGATAAGAAAGACAACTCCGTTATGTAATCCATCATGAACGATGTAAACCAGTCAAAGTCAATTACTTTTGCGCAATCTAACACTTTATTTTCCAGATTGGTCCCGCTATCCCAAATTTTCTCCTTCAATTTATTCCATAACCACTTCCAACTCTTTTTCTTCTTTTTGTTTGAATTATCTGTTTTTTCTTTTTCTGTATTGTGTCGTATTTCAGAGTCACTGTCAGAGAGTGCCGCCCAATTAATCACGGTATCTGTTTTTTGTTTATTCTTCGGGTTGACCCCATCCGATTTATTACTGGCTTGTGGTATTACTGTAGACTTCTTCTTTCCTTTAGAATTTAAACTTTCCGCCTTCTTTATTGTGTTAGCATATGTATCTTGGGGTTGTGTTATAGGTCCCATTTCTGTACTTGTTCCTTTACTTAACACTTGGTGATGTTCTTTTTCCGTTTCCTGTTCTTTTCCTTCGGGATTCTCCTCATAATTTAGTTCTGGCGGCATGTACAGTATTAAAGCTCTTTTGTATGTGCAGTTAAACTCTGCCATCAGTTCTCTTATCCTTCTTTCTTTTAAATACATTGGGCATGTGCGAGATAATGCCATATGTTTTCCGGAGCAGTTATTACATTTATAGGCCGTGGTGTCACAATTAGGGTGGGACTTACTGCATTTTGGGCATATATCCTTGATTGATGAGCATACTCTCACTGTATGCCCATGCCCGTGACGGGGAATTGGTAGGGATTCACTTTTACCCTGGTATCAAAGATGTATACGTATGTAGGTAAAGAAGATCCTTTAAAGGTTACTCTGACTGTTTCTCCAGGTTCCCATTGTACACCATTTTTGTTGCGCCGTTACAATCGTCTAACGCTTATAATATCTGTGTCACAGCTCAAACCCTCCAGTATTTCTTCCTCAGATGACTCTAAGTCTATATCTTTAATAATGCCGTAAGTTTCTCTAATCTCCAGTGTTTTCTGACATTTAAGTCCTTTTTCTTGCAAGCATTTTGACTCGATTAATTTATTCGCACTCTCTTCGTTACTAAACTGGACAAGAACTTTAAACGCATTAATATATTTTATTCTTGTTATGTCCGGAATATTTTCTGTTTTTAATAATTTTGCTAATCCAAACTGTTTTGGTAACTTTTCTTTAGACGTTATGCTAATTTATATTTTATCTTCAGGTATTCTTATCTCATCATGAACTTGACTAGTTCTGGCAAAACGTTTACCCCGTCTCGTAATGTTTGTCCACATTTCCTCTTGGTCTATCTGTCTATTTCTTTTACTCGATCTCAGTACGTCGCTTACCTCACTATTTTGTATAACTTCTTCTGTTAACTCCATATTCTCACTATTACTTTTACTAATAATCTCACCACAACATTCTATGCCATTATTTACATTCGCTGTCTCAATTGATTGGTCGTATTCGAGTTCGCTGCTATCCATTAGTGATTAGATTTTTAAACGATGAATCATACGCACGGTCGACCGATGTGAGTCGAAACCGGTTCGAAATCACACAGTATGCGCGTCTGACGTAGACAAGCGCCCGCGCGCAACTGATTGTTTTTTGTAAAATGTTTTGTACTTACGTATGGTACTATATAATATACTATACTACCACTTTGTGGTACCTACCCCACACCAATTCGTAATAAGTACCACTACCTGCTATGTAAATAACCGTGACAGGAAGTTTTATATCATCATCAACATACACCGAGTGGATTAAATACGTAAAGTACCTATTATTGCTAAGCTAACTCAAAACTACGTACCCAAGCAAAAATAATAAAATTTATATGAGACCGCGCAAGTCGGCACAAGCTTCCTCTACCAAATTAAATAATTAAAAATCGGTTCATAAACAAATAAGTTATACCCGAACTTAATTAAGTATACAGGATGACTTTGAATAAATGCGACAAAAAGAAATGGGAGTTACAGTAACATAGTAATTATAAACTGTTTTTTCTACAATCTAAATCGTTAAAAAAAATTACGTGATTATCGTTTTAAAATGGTCCATTGATGTTATTATCTTTATTTAAGTACGAATTATCGGTATTCGAGCAACATAATTAATAGGCAAAATAAATAAGAAAAATTAAAGTATCAAAAAATCTTTTCAGACTCATCGCAGTGCTCAATAATCGTCGTGGAGTACTCATGTTATTAAACGTTGCCGTTCATAGCGGTCATTTACCTAATTTTGCCTATTTTCTAGTGTAAGTATCGCGCGACGTTGCCAAACCTCGCATGATCGCCAGCGCAGACATCCCTTCCCGGCGACCGCCCCACCGCCCACCGCCCACCCTTCCTTCGTTCATTAGTCGTCCTAAAACGTTTGTAGGTTTCGGTCGTGCGCGCATTCCGCAAATCCTACTTTACGTATTGCGAATAATTTGTATTGTCTTGTGTTTGTGTCATAACAATGCCTAGGACGAGACGAAATAGGCCGCATTCCGAATTAAGACCATAATCGCTGTAATTGATTTTAGCGCGCTAAACGGTAATAGGGAACGCGTTTAAGCGCGCTAAAATCGATTACAGCGATTATGGTCCTAATTTGGAATGCACCCATAGTCGTGAACCGTTAACAAACGTACAGTATCTCGATATTGTCGTGTGGTACAACACCGTAAGAAATCTACGTGAAACGCAGCGAAGATTTCGGCTAAAATATCCCAATGTCATTCCACCTTCATTGGGAAGAATTCTAAGAATAACTCAGAACATGCTGGACTTCGGAAGTGTACACGTGCTGGCACACGCCCGGGGTGGTGGTACACCCAAGGCGCATGTACCGCATGGTACAGCGATTTTTTCAAGAAAATCCTCATGCCAGCACCCGACAGGCAGCCAGGCGGTTCAATGTGAGCCAGTACTTCATATGGAAGTTACTAAACACGTCTGGGATGTATCCTTATCATTTTCAGCGCGTGCAAGATATCGTGCTCGCCGACAATCGTCCGCGGAGACAATTTTGTGAATGGTTGTTGGAAAATCTCCATCACAACATTTTATGGAGTGACGAAGCCACCTTCACAAGAATTGGACTGTTTAACGTTCATAATGAACATTGGTGAACTGCTCGCGGTCGCAACCCACACGTGACACGGAGGGACGGTTTCCAAGTGCGATTTAGTGCGAATGTATGGGGTTTTTTTTTTTTTGGGATGGGAAATTATCAAATAACTTCTCCCGCTATGGGCGGAGCGGGAGGGCGTGTCAGACTTTTACTGACTAAAACCCACCCGTGTTCCTTCCGTTGCCTGTGTGCCAAGGCCACGATATCCCTTTCGGATGAACTCGCGAATGTATGAGCTGGGATAATTAATGACAAAGTTATTAGGCCGATCTTCATTAATGACAGGTTGACCGGTCTACGTTATTTAGAACTTTTAACAAATGCAGTGCCTGAACTATTACAAGCAGGGACCATTTTGGTTACCCATTGAAAGGGTTTTGGATAGGGTTTTTCTAAGCGGGTAACCAAAAACCCATACGATATGGGTAACCCTTTTGAACGGCTTAAATTAAATTTTGGTTACCCGTTGAAAGGGTTTTTGATAAAAACCCATACGATATGGGTAATCCTTTTGAACGGCTTACTTTAAGCCATTCAAAGCTACCCACACCGTATGGGTTTTTCTAAAATGGTAACCAAAATGGTCCCTGGAGATAGAATTGGTCATGCTGACTCATGCTACGCATGCTGGGCGGATATCGAAATAACATATTATGATTTTTTCATGTTACTGGGTTTCAAGTAAGTATAGAACCCAGTGAATGGGTTTTCATGTAACCCTTTCACTGGGTTTCAAGTATAAAACCCATTCAATGGGTTATCATGTAACCCTTTCATTGGGTTTCTAGTATAAAACCCATTTAATGGGTTACATCATGATAAAGGTAACCCATTGAATGGGTTACCCCTTCGGAAGGCTTAACCCTTAACCGGGGTTGTACGGTCCCTGATTACAAGATGTGCCCGTGTGTTATCTTGCCGGTATGTACTTCCAACAGGACGGAGCTCCGGCTCATTATTTCAGTGAAGTGCGGGCTTATCTCCGAAGTGAATACGGTGATAGGTGGATAGGTCGCGGCGGACCCGTAGCATGGCCGGCACGGTCACCTGACCTAACACCGTTAGACTTTTATTTGTGGGGAGAAATAAAAAGACTCGTTTACGAATGCGAGTCCGAAACTTTAGACGAGCTAAAAAACAAAATTTGGAGTGCATTCGAAACTGTAAAATCACAAACTTTTGTATTAATTTGCGGCGCCGCGCGCCGTGCTCAATTGTGTTTACAAAACGGAGGTGGACATTTTGAACAATTAATAAAATACACGTAAGTGTACCGATTTGATTTATTGTAAATACTTAATAATTATTGTAAATACTGTGATTCCAACTTTTTAAATACGCCAAACATACAATAATTGATTTGTTGTTGTAACAAACATTATTCAGGTTATACCTCATACTAAGACATTGTTTTACTATTTTACTTTTATTGTATTTTTGATCGTCCTAAGCCGACAAAAGTATGAAGGGAAATTTGGTTTCACAATTTTTTTATTAATCGTGCGCGCGGGAAAGAGATGCGCGGGCGGCCGGGCGGACGGGGGCGTGCGGCGCGATTCATTCATAGCGAGAATGTACCTAAATCGTGCCCACTACACGAAAACGGTAGTACGCGAAATTCTTTGATACTTTAATTATTTTAACGTTTTTCGTAACACTGATAAATTATTTTTTAATTTTACATTGGATATGTTCTAAATTTTCTTGACAACACGTATTATTGTATATTTAAATTTGTCGCGTCTATTCAATTTCACCCAACCTATTTATAGACGAAGAACGTCCTCCTTTTTTGATGTCGGGTAAAAAACAATTATATCCAGAGCAGCCAGAGTGCATCTCTTGACAATTCCAATAAGCCCACACGACTAGGATCATTGTTTTATAATTTTATTACAGAGTTCCGGCTTCATCCTCAGATCAGTTTGATGGTACCATTTTGATCACAACCATTTATTTAAATTTGCTTCGTCATTGTCGCTTAATTACTAAATTAATAGAGATATCTTATCGTCACCCGTGAGTACTTATCATTGAGGAGTTCTGGTGGCCGCCTGTGGTCTTCTTCATCAGTTCCAATTCACTAAATGATACTTTCTGAATGCAAATGATTGACTTGTTGATGATAATATAAAAATCTCTATAAGTAATATTTGAGAAGTTCCCTCAGTTCCTCATGCATCCTGCTCATGGAAACTGGGACCAATTTTGAAGTATAATCTCTTCAAATAAAAAATGAATTTTCCAAATTTGTTTATAAACGGCGGAGTACTGATGAGGTAGGTACTACCTACTTACAAACATAAAAAAAATACAACTGACTTGAGAACCTCCTCCGTTTTGTGAAGTAGGTTAATTATAAAAGATTCGAATTTTGAGTCGAAATCCACGAAATAGGTCCAGGTACAGCTAGGCGCAGAGCGGCTGGCTTGCGGCATATTGGCGGCAGCTTCAAAAGGGTACCTATTTCTTTTGACCGTGCCGCCAGCCGACAAAACCAAGTCATTGCAAAAACAACTCTTATCAAATTGCGATAAGGTATAAATTAGAATGATTAACATTTGCAAGGTCTTTTATAATTTGAAATGGAGAAATTATTATTTTATATAAGTTTATTTCACTTTTATTAGATAGTCGAGGTTGGTCCGTGGATGGGTGACCATTTTTGCATACGAAGATCCCTTCGTGCCTCCAAAAGCACGTTAAGTGGGATGCGCTAAGTTAGCCCGCCAAATTCAAATTTTCTTACGTTTTTTGCAATTTGCAGGTCAGTAACAGGTTGTATGTTGATCTAAATATGATTCGCGGCCGTAACAAATATGGCTTTATAGAATTATAATCATCTCCCCCAACATTTGGAAAAACGCTAGCCAGATTGATTGATTAACAGGTTGAAGGACACTGAACGAGACACAATAGAGGTTTTATTGTTATGACGCCTACGGGCGTCTAGTGTCCTTGAAAGTGTTAAGTTGTTAACTAATTTATACCTTATCACAATGAGATAAGAGTCACGGTGCAATGACTTACTATTTTGCTTGTGATTTTATTTTACTTTGGAATAAATCCGAATAAACGAAATGTTTTCAAGAGGGTTTAGAATGCTTCTGAGCACATCTTCGATCAATAATAGCTCGAAGGAGCACATACTGTAATAGTTTAATTGTTGACGACATTTGAAAACGCAATAGCCAATGACACCCATTGGATTCTAATATAAATAAGTAGCCGAAACATATTTGAATGAATAAAACTACGTAATGTAACATAAAAAAAAAATATTTTCAATATCAAAAATCACAAAAATAATAACTTTACATTACATAGACAATAAAACTTAATTATGCAGCTTAGTACAAAATAAAGTCGCTTTTTGTCCATCTGTGTTACCGCTTATTACACCTACGTCACTTAGCACGTCCGACTTCGTCTGTTTCGCCGTTCGTACTTTCGTACTGGTGTGGTCAAATTTAAGTAGGTACTTAGGTTAGGTAGGGTTTAAATGTCGACTGACCCCCCGAGTCGAACCTAGGACCCCATGCTCAGCAATCACGTACCTACAGACGTGCTTTCGTCGTGTGACGAAGATCGTCTACTACTGAGCTCAGCTCTTTTTTTTTTTAGGTATGGCATCTCGCAGTTGACCTTGAGAGGCCGTGACTGCTTAACCGGTCTTTCCTGTGGCTGCCCTAAGGTATTAGCTTAAAGCCTCCAGCCAGGAGCGTAAATATAAGTATTATAAACTAAACGACAGCGCTCTAAGGGCACCCCCTGTGGGGTACGAACCTCGGCTTAGGGCGTCGTTGGGGAAAAACAGCAAGTTGGGGACGGGCTGGATCGAAAGTTTAAATTCATGATTATTAACGGGGATTACTATTAAATGCTACGGCTCACTCAGCCTCGGGGCTGGCGGTTCGACGTGCAAGGGACGGGGGGAACAATTCATTCTTGAACTTCGCGTGGTACCTCGGCGGCGAGGACGGAATGACGGTTTGTATTTGTGCACTGTACTTGTGGCCCTATTGCTTTCCTAAAGGAGAGTAATGGGGTCATTCGGGTCTGAGAGAGTATGCCTAGGTCGGCGAGTCTGACTAATTTGAGAAGGCCTATAGCTAGCTGCCTGCACAACCAAGGGGTTGCGATGTCTATCTGTGGACTCGAAGAACCGCTTTTTCGCGCGTTTCATAAACTGCTTGATGGTGGGGATTCTAAGATCTACATGAAGGGTTTCGTTCCGAACGAACCATGGAGCGTCCGTAATTTTACGGAGAAATCGGTTTTGAAGTGCCTGCATTCTATGAATGAGGTGGGGACGGGCGTGTGCGAAAGCGGCACACGCGTACGTCATAATCGACCGGATGCACGCTGTGTAAATACGCAATGTGCCCTTAAGGGACAACTTGCTGCGTGAGTTCAGAACGCAATGAAGCCTACCGAGAGCGAAAGCGGCGCGCGAACGCACTTGCTTTATGTGCTCAGTGAACGAAATGTGATGATCTAAGATCACACCGAGATATTTGGCTCGCTTCTCCCAAGGGATAGGCTTGCCGAACATCTTGATCTGTCGGGGTAGGTCCGGTCTACGCCGGGGCCTAGAAAAGAGGACCGCTTGGCTCTTATCAGGATTGACCTCGATCCTCCACTTCCTGAACCAGTCACCGAGTCTGTTGACTTCGGTCTGTAGGATGCAGGAGATCTGGTCTTGACTGCGGCCGGTGTATTAGATGACCGTGTCGTCTGCGAACAGAGCTAACTGCGCCTTTCTACATTTCGGGATGTCACTGGTGAACAGCGTAAAAATGAGCGGAGCCAGCACAGACCCCTGAGGGACGCCTGCGCGGATCGGATGAGGGGAAGAGAGCGCACCCTCGATGCGATAGCGGAAGGTGCGGTCCAACAAAAAGTCCCGTAAGATGAGCACGAGACGATCTGGCACACCGAATTTGTATAGCTTATACAATAAGCCGTTGTGCCAGACTTTGTCGAACGCTTTCGCGATATCGAAGAACACAGCACCCGTTATGAACCCGTGCTGGAAACCGGCGCTTATGTGTTCTATGATACGGTGGACCTGTTGTACGCAAGAATGTTGGGTTCTAAAACCGAACTGTTCGTTGGGGATGAGCCCCTTCGTCTCGGCGTAGTCTCTGAGACGCTTATAAATAAGCCTCTCGTAGACCTTACGAAAACGTCGAGCAAACTGATGGGACGGTAACTGGAAGGCTCGGTCTTAGGCTTGCCGGGCTTCGGGATACCGATGACGGTGGCATTTTTCCACGATTGAGGAAAAATGTTATTACTAAGAGCACCATTGAAGATGGTGGTCATTAGCATAATCAGGTGGGCTGGGAACATCTGGACCACCCTATTGGTGATACCGTCTGATCCAGGGGCTTTACGGGGTTTCAGACCCTTGATTATATCGTGAACCTCGTCCGGGGAGACGGGGTCTAGAGGACAATCAGGCTCTACGTTCGACTTCGGCATCCACCTCGGCGAGGTGAGCCTGGTCTACTGGTTGAGAGCTGGGCAAGCACTGGGTCTCGAGGCTGTCAGCTAGGCATTCAGCCCTGTCGATGTCGTCGAATGCTATCGTCCTGTCGGGTCGTGTCAGGGGAGGCATAGAGACTACTTGCTGGGACTTGAGTTTCCTCTGAAGTTCCCAGAATGCCAGATGAGTGGGCTCTAGCTCACTCAACATCTTGTCCCAGTTACCGTCACGCAGCTCGGCCAAGCGTGTCTTTACAGATCTCTGCAAATAGCGCATGTGAGCTTTGTTGGCGTCACAGGGAAAGACGTCGTAGGCACGAGTAGCCGCGTTCTTCTCAGTCAGCAGTTCACGCACATCGTCCGACAGCCTCAAGCGATGTTCGTCCATCGCCGGAGCTTGCCTTGAACAATCGTTCAGGACCGATTGTACGTGTTCCGTGAGTGAGCCGATCGCGGCCGTCGTGTCAGCGATTGAGGTAAACTGATCTGGTATAGAGTCTAGTAGAGGGGAAGTGGTGGATTTCAAGCGATCGCTTACTTTCCTCCAGTCCGTGACTACTTTGTTAGGAGAGGGTTCGTCCGGGTCAGGGAGTCCGTCGCGAGGGACCAGTCTCATGACGACTGGTCGGTGGTCGGAAGTCACTTCGTCCATCGCCTCTATCGAATCCAACCGGAGGTTGATATTCTTTAGGAGCGCTATGTCCAATACGTCAGGGGTATGGTTGGGGTCGTGAGGGTAGTGGGTGGGCGTCATCGTGGCGATGACGTCAAAGTTTAGGACGGGGCAGAGGTCAAACAAGTGTCTGCCTCGGAACGTGGTACTGGTACTATTCCAGGCCGGATGTTTGGCGTTGAGGTCACCCGCTATGATAACGGATTCGCTCAGGCCAAAAAGAATTGAAAGATCGTCAGAGAGCAGTTTGAGACCGTCTACTGACGAGGTCGCGGTGGGCGGCATGTAAGCCGAAACTATCGTAATCGGTCTATGACCTGACATGCCTAGTCTACATGCAGACACTTCAAGACACGAGAGAGTTGGAGGATCGAGAGGGATACAGTATAGAGGGGTTCTATAATAGATCCAAGGTGCCGCCGCTGTTGCATTGAGACCTGTCATTGCGAACTATGCGATAGTTCGCAACTGACGGGTTTCGATGACTCGGCTTGAGGAAGGTTTCCTGTACTAGGAGAATATCTAACGTGTTGACGCGGAGGAACTCGGCGACTTCGTCGCGTTGTCCCCTAATGCCGTTGGCATTGAAGAAGCCTAACTTGAGGGATCTGAGTTTTGTTCTTGCGGGGGCCGTATTATACATATTAGGGCCGTTTCGCGAAGGTGTTGAGGACTTGCGTAATCTCCGGGTACGCATTGAATATGCTCTGGATCTGAGAAAGATTGCCAGAGGATTGAGCCTTGACTATTTCCCCGGCCATTTGAATGGCGCGAGGAGACATGAACACGTTGAATGTGCTCGTGATCACATTAAACGTGTCTAGTGCGTTAGCGACGGCGCCAACTGAAGTAGTCGCGGGTTTAGGGGGCGCGCGAGTGGTGGCGACGGGAGCGGCTTTAGGAGCTGGCTCAGGTGCACGGGGCGCGAGAGGCGCGAGAGGCGCGCGGGGCGCGGGAGGCGCGCGAGCCGCGGGAAGCGCGGTATTAGCGGCGGGTGCCTGTTGAGCGCGTTGAGCGCGAATACTGGGGTCCATCATCAGAGGTTGAGGAGGGAGAGGAGGGGCCATATATTGGCCGAAGGCAGGCAAGGCCTGCTGGTGATTAAAATAATTCCACGGACTGGACCTTTGAGGGCTCAGACGCTGCGGAGGTTGGGACAGGGTAGCGGGGTTTGCCTTGAGCAGGGCCAGTTTCCCACTTTGTGGAAATCTGGTCGTCTGGTCCTGCTCAGGAAGGCGGGGCGCCCTGCGGACTCACCGTCCGGGTACAGGCCCATAGTGTTGCTAGACGAGGTGGGTAAGATGTTTGAGCGGATAATCGCTGCCCGCCTCGTCGGCCACTTGTGCGGAGAGGGGCCTGACCTGGCCGAGAGCCAGTTCGGCTTTCGGCACGGGCGCTCCACCATCCACGCGATATCGCGGGTGAGAGTCCTGGCGGAGGAAGCGGTGTCCCGGGGCGGGGTGATGTTGGCGGTGTCCTTGGACATCTCCAACGCCTTCAACACCCTGCCCTGGAGCTGTATTCGGGAGGCACTATCTTACCATCGGGTGCCTTCCTACCTCCGCCGCATCGTCGGGGCTTATTTGGCGGAGAGGTGTGTCACCTATACGGGACGTGATGGCGGAAACCAGCGCTGCATGTCGTGCGGTGTTCCACAGGGCTCGGTCGTGGGACCGCTCCTGTGGAACATTGGGTACGACTGGGTGCTGCGGGGCGAGCTCCAGCCGGGCGTGGACCTGACGTGTTATGCGGACGACACACTGGTCACGGCCCGGGGGAGCTCGTACAGGGAGGCAGCGTTGCTGGCGACGGCTGCGGTCTCACATGTGGTGAGCCGCATACGTCGCCTAGGGCTGGAGGTTGCCCTCAACAAGTCGGAGGCCTTGATCTTTCATGGTCCCCGGCGGGCGCCGCCGCCGGGATCACACATCGTGGTCGGGGGGGCTCAAATCGCTGTCGAGTCCACCATGAAGTACCTAGGATTGGTGCTCGACAGCCGGTGGGATTTTGGCCCCCACTTCCGGCGGCTGGCGCCCAAGTTGTTGGGTGCGGCTGGGGCGTTGTCAACGCTGACCTGACGGCCGGAAGCATCGCAGTCCTGCGGAAGCCGCAGAGAGCGATGGCCGTCAGAGTCATCAGGGGATATCGCACGATCTCCTACGAGGCGGCTTGCGTACTGGCCGGATCCCCACCCTGGGACCTCGAGGCGAAAGTACTCGCGTCACTGTATCGGTGGCGCGAGGAAGCGAGGGCGCGGGGCGAGTGGCTGATGCAGCGACATGTTGAATTGCGTCGGTCACAGCTTCGCGCAGCCCTGGTGGCGGAATGGCGGGACAGGCTTTCACGCCCTACCGCCGGCCTCGCCACCATCGAGGCGATCCGGCCGGTACTCGAGCCCTGGCTCGGGAGGAGGCACGGCTCCCTGTCGTTTCGGGTGACGCAGGTGCTCTCGGGGCATGGTTGCTTCGGGAAGTACTTGTGTCGCATAAACAGGGAGCCGGACGCCCGGTGTCACCACTGCGTCGACTGCCGGGAGGACACGGCGCGGCATACGCTGGCAGAGTGTGCCGCTTGGGAGGAGCCTCGCCGTGCCCTCATCTCAGGAGTAGGCAGTGACCTATCGCTGCCGGCCGTGGTCGAGTCGATGGCCGGCAGCGAGGAGTCCTGGGACGCGGTGGTATCCTTCTGCGAAACAGTCGTGTCGCAGAAGGAGGCTGCGGAAAGGGAGCGGGAGATCTCGTCCGCTCACCCGGCCCGCAGCAGACGCACCGGGCGTCGGCAGAGGGCAGATAATGCCCTCTTCCGGCCCCCCTAAATGGGTCCAGGGACGGCGGACTCGGGGACGTCCGCCGCCCCCCATCACACTGGACCCGAGGTGGCGGCGCGTAGTGTTCCACGCGCGCCCCTTTGAGACGTCGCGGGGGGGTCCAACACCTCACCCCCCCGCAGACTTGAGGTGGCCCGCAGAGGCGGGCCGACACTAGCCGGGGATCACGGAAGTAATACTAGCTCCCAAGATCCCCGGTGCAAGTGTGGGTAGGGAACACCGGGGTGGTTTTTAGTCAGTAAGAGTCTGACAGACCCCTCCGCCCACCCCAGGGCGGAGGACATCCATGAGGATTTTCCACCCCGGCAACAAAAAAAAAAAAAAAAAAAGGGTAGCGGGGTTGTCGCTGCCGGCCGTGGTCGAGTCGATGGCCGGCAGCGAGGAGTCCTGGGACGCGGTGGTATCCTTCTGCGAATCAGTCGTGTCGCAAAAGGAGGCTGCGGAAAGGGAGCGGGAGGTCTCGTCCGCTCACCCAGACCGCAGCAGGCGCACCGGGCGTCGGCAGAGGGCAGATAATGCCCTCTTCCGGCCCCCCTAAATGTGTCCAGGGACGGCGGACTCGGGGACGTCCGCCGCCCACACTGGACCCGAGGTGGCGGCGCGTAGTGTTCCACGCGTGCCCCTTTGAGACGTCACGTCTAACACCTCACCCCCCCCCCAGACTTGAGGTGGCCCGCAGAGGCAGGCCGGCACTAGCCGGGGATTGCGGAAGTAATAACAGATCCCAAGATCCCCGGCGATCCCAAGTGTGGGAAGGGAACACTGGGGTGGTTTTTAGTCAGTAAGAGTTTTGACAGACCCCTCCGCCCGCCCCAGGGCGGAGGACATCCATGAGGATTTTCCACCCCGGCAACAAAAAAAAAAAAAAAAAGGGTAGCGGGGTACCCGGGGTGCTCTCGCTGCTGCCTCGCGTCGAAACGCTTGGTCAGTTTCGAGGAAGACGATTTTGGAGCTTTAGGACAGTCACGGTAGTTGGCTGGGTGACCCTGTTGGCCGCATAGGACGCAGCTGGGAAGCTCGGTGCAGAGGGCACGGTCCTTTCAAAGTCAAAGTCAAAGTCAAACCATTTATTTCAAATAGGCACATAAGAGGCACTTTTGAACGTCAAAATTTACAAAAAAAATAGAATTGATTCTAGTTGCCCCTTCCAAAAGGTAGTTTCGTATGGAGAAGAATGGGCAAGAAACTCCACCGGTACTCTTTTAAAAATGTTTTACAATATTTTGTTTGATTACATTAATTATATGATTATATGTGAAGACGATGCACCTAGAATAAAATTACTATAGCATAATAGGTAAAACGAATTAAAAACTAAGCAATGAAAAATAAATTAATTATTAGATAGATACGTGGTGTTCACATATTTACAAACATCATACAAGTATGTTTTTCTAAAAAAATAAAAAAATAAGTCAGTGTGTGAGTATAGGTTATCACAGAATGTAAAATCAATATCATAAAAATAACAGATTTTACCATAAAAATAGCAACCAGTTTGATTTTGTCTAGACTCTAGATTGTCCTATGGAGCTGGACCAGCATGTTTCCAAGCATTCCTGTCCTGGATATAATCCTCTAACTTGTAATATGCTTGTTTACAAAGTGTACTTTTAATATGTGTTTTAAATTTTCTCTCATTTAATTTCAATATATCACAAGGTATTTTGTTGTAACATTTAACACAGTACCCCAAAAAATATGTATGTACTTTAGATAATCTGAAAAATGGTTGATCTATTTTATCTTTATTTCTAGTATTAAAATTATGTCTATCGCTTATCTTGTTAAAAATATGTAGATTTTTCCTTACATACATAATATTTTCATAAATGAATTGGCAAGGTACCGTCATAATATTAATCCTTTTAAATAGTTCCCTAAGAGATTCGCGGCGACGGAGATTATAAATTGCTCTGACAGCTCTCTTTTGCAAAATAAAGATGGACTCAATGTCAGCAGCCCGACCCCACAGTAAAATGCCATACGACATAATGCTGTGGAAGTAACTAAAATAAACCAAACGCGCGGTTTCTATATCTGTTAGCTGTCTTATCTTTCTAACAGCATAAGCGGCCGAGCTTAGCCGCCCCGCCAGAGAGGTTATATGTGGTCCCCATTGCAGTTTCTCGTCTATAGTGATTCCTAGGAAAACCGTTTGATTAATAAATTCCAGTTTTTCTCCGTTCAATATGATATCACATTCGCTACTTCTAACATTAGGTAATTTAAATCTAATACATTTGGTTTTTCTTTCATTTAGTACCAAATTATTTACCGTAAACCAATCTTGGACCTGAAGAATAGAGTTATTCACTTCGTCAAGATTTTGTGATCGTCGATCTATTTTAAAGATCAATGATGTGTCATCAGCAAATAACACCATCTTCGGTTGATTTTGAAGTAATTGGGGTAAATCATTAATGTAAACTAAAAAGTGGAATGGACCCAATATCGAACCTTGAGGAACGCCCATTGCCATTTCAGACCCTAATGAGTTAACGCCGTTTATTTGAACTTTAACCTTTCTATCTTTTAGGTATGATCTTAGTAAATCAAGAGCTGAATTCCTAATTCCATAGTGCTCTAGTCGAATATAGTCGAATATAGAAGACAGTCGAATATAGAAGTCCATAGTGCTCTAACGAACGCTTTAGAGAGGTCGCAAAAGATTCCAATGGCATCTTGTGCTTCCTGCCAGGCGTTAAAAATGTTCTTTATTAGGGTAACACCGGCGTCAGTGGTACAACGCCCTTTAGTGAAACCGTACTGCTGTTCATGAAAGATGGATTTTTTATTGAAGTGACGTAACATTTGATTGAGCATCAACTTTTCAAACACCTTACTGAGAACTGGCAGAATTGACACAGGCCTATAATTATTGGGTTCTTTACTATCTCCGGATTTGAACAAAGGAACTACTTTACTGTGTTTCATGAGATCCGGAAAGACTCCTTGATCCACACTGGTGTTAAATATAAAAGCTAAATAGGGCGCAATGCTTTCGATTATAGATCTACAGACTTTTACAGACATGCCCCAGAGATCTTCTGTTAATTTAATTTTAAGATCTTTAAAAGTTTTTATAACAGCCTGGGGGTATTATTTATAACAGCCTTTGGACGGGTGCACTCAGAAGTGCCGTGCTCGCCCAGGCACTTGACGCACCTGGGTTTCGCAAAGCAATTCTTTTGCGCGTGTCCGTATAGCTGGCATCTGTGGCATTGGCCTATGATGCTCGACTTGTGGGGCTTCTGGACGTCGAAGCCCTTAAGGCTGCGTATTGAGCTGACCTTGAAAATTGGGTGATGCCCTTCAGTTTGGGAACACACGACAAGAACCATGTCGTATGGGGAACCACCTCTGGATCGGTGCATTCTATGGACTTCGAGGACAGGGATCCCCTGTCTCTCTAGGTCGGCCTTGATATCGTCCGTGACGATCTCACTGGGGATCCTACGGATCACCACGCGTATCTGACGGTCCTCGGGGAGGGTGTAAGAGTGAAATGAGATTCCTCTCACCCGAAGAAGTTTGGTAAGTTCCCTATAATCGTTCGATGTTGAAACGGAAACCTTGATGCCAGGCTGGGTGCTGACTGCACTGGTGAAGTTGATCCTAAGATCACTGCACCTTTGCGAAAACCCCTTATCTTGAATGATAATGGGTGGGGGACGGGATGCCTTCTTGGAGGCAGAAGGAGTCTTGGCGGAGGCGGTCGCGGTACCGGAAATGATTGCTTGCGACGGCGCGGACGGAGCCGGGTAGGGGCCCTAGGGACGACTACCGCGGGGGTAGAGGGAGCGGAGGTCGAGGGAGCCTCGATCGCAACCATTTTGCTTGGTTGCGAAGACCTGCTCTTGTTCTTCTTCCTCGGAGGAATTTTGGAGCCGGACTCCACTACTTGAAAATAAAGCCTATCGTGGCCCTACGCCTAACTCCCCGGGTGGATTGGCCCGGGGATGAGTTTCGCTCTCTGTCGGGTGTAGACAGGGAGGATGAGTACCTATGGTGAGCCCTGAGCTTGTGATCCCGTTGCCAATCTTATTGTGCAAGGGGACCCAATTTGGTCTAGCGCGAAGGGTGTAGACACACCCTAGAGGCACTAGGTGAGTCGCTGTGGGAGGAAAACTGTCACCAGAGCCGACTAGGAGATCCCCCAAGGCCGGTTAACTCGGGGACCCGTCCAAATTATTGCCTCTCCCTGAGGGGGTTCGGCGGGTGCGTTTGGGTCAGCACCCCACTCGGTTTCGTTGGCTTCGTAAGGTATCCACCGAGGACCACGAAACTGTGGTTTTACCCAGAAGGGGCCTAATGAATTTAAATAACGTTTTCCTGTCAGAGAAACACCTGTCTTGAAAAAGACAATTTTTGGGATCCAGGTCTTTCGATTGAATTGATTAATAAATTAATCTACCCAATCAATCGACGATCGGATGTAGTCGGGGCGACTACGAGAGCGTTACGCAAGCGTAACAATACCGGGCATGAGAGAGCGGCGGGAGGGCGGGAGTACACCGATAGCAGCACACAACACGACCGTCCGCAGCGAGATCCGAACGCAATATCATTTGTGAGCTCAGCTCGGACTGCACCGCCATTTATCCATCACCTCTCTTGTGTCGCGTCGCGCTAGCCACGCGATATCGCAGCGACGCCATACAAAATGGATCATTTCGTATGGTGTCGCTGCGATATCGCGTCAGTCTGCACAGCCTACACAAGACGCATCACGTGACGCGATATATCTGTTTCGCGGCGCGACACGTCGCTCCTGTGTGTAGTGTCGCGCGCGTTTTCATAGAAATTGTTCTACGGATATATATCGCAGAATCGCGTCGCGCGATAAGTCGCGCCAGTATGTAGAAGCCTTAAGGGTTAGTAAACAAAAATATACCTTATACCTATGTTAATAAACTTATTTTCTATTTAGACACACGGTTGTTGTTCAAAAAGCATCTTTGAACAACATCACCTAACAAAGGAGAGTCATAACTCCCCGCTATGGTCTTCAGGATGGATTTGGAGCCTTCCCGCACTCTGCAGAGCAAAGAGGCAGATTTCTTTCTGACGATGGCGTGGAAGCCATCGACGTGTGCTTGTGCAAACATACCTGATGCACTGCAGAAACGGGGCAGCCCCATCAACATCCTAAACCCGTTGTTATATTGGACCCGTAGGGCGCTGATAGCCCGCTGAGTATAGTTGGTCCACAGGCTGCACGTGTAAAACACTTGGCAATATGCTTTAAAAAGCGTTATTTTAACAGCCTTGCTACAGCGTGCAAACCTGCGGGCCAACATGTTACATCGGACTGCCAGCGCCCTACGTTCCCTCTCAATATCCACTTGGTCATTAAGGTCGTCGGTTATGTAATGCCCCAAGTACTTGAACTGGTACACTCGCAATATGTTATTCCCATTTAGTCTAATCGGGGGCACATACTCCGGACATTTAACACCGTCAGCCTTAAAGACCAAGAACTCGCTTTTTTTTACATTATAAATTAGGCCATTCTCTCGAGCATAGCCCTCACAACAACTAAGCAGCTAATCTAAGCGCCCTAACCGTAGGGCTCAGCAACACCATATCGTCAGCGTAGCTAATATTGTTGACACTAACGTCATCAATGCGATATCCGATTTTCTTGCTGCTGAGCTCAACGATCAGATCGTTTATATAAAGGTTAAACAGTTTTGATGAAGTTATCCCTCCTTGTCTCACCCCGCACTCTAGCCCGTACGACACAGAAAGCCCATCGGCCCATCTCACACGTTTCGTCTGGTTGTAATACCAATACTGGAAGATACGCACCAGCTCCGCTGGCACTTTTCTCTCCCGCAGCTTTTGCCAACTAACCTCGTACGACACAAGGTCAAAGGCACGGGAGAGATCTAAAAAGCAAGCATACACAGGTGTTCCACTGCTGGCCGAGAATCGCACTTTCAGTGCTAAGATCATTACGAAACCCAAACTGTGCGTCGTGTAATTTTAAAAAGCTATCTAACCAGATATAATATAATACAGAAACATAAATAAATATTCTGACAATTCGTTACAAAATATTTGTGTAAGAATTACTGTACAGAAATAAGTATTGTTAGTTTTTATTGTCCAACAAATTGCACTCCTTCATTTAACAAACATAAATTTGAATCTTTAATAAAATCAGTGCCTGAACCCCACCGAGTGTGTCTCCACGTTGTCGTCGTGGTGGGGCTTGCGTGTCTCAATGATCTTGGGGGCTTTGCCGGTAGAGTCACTCATGCCGGAAGGCCTCAAGTGAGAGACCTGACTAAGAGAGACATGGGGCGGAGTCAATAACATCTGACTTCCGCGAGGGGCGCGCCGTCTGAGGACTTCAACATTTGTTGGTGTTCTTGGATGGCGCGCGTTTCTCTCCTCATCGTTTGGAGAGTGGGAAGAGTGGTTCACCTCTAGTACGTGTCTGCTCATCAGACATGACTGAGGTGAAGGAGTGGTCTGGGGACCCCACCCCATAAAAAAGGCAAAGCTGTGTTACGCAAAATATGCAAGCGAATCATAAAAACCAACTACCCCAAAAGGGTACCTGCTGCTCCGCAGTAGGAGAATCCCTCACCGAGCAGAGCTCGGTCAGTCCCTCGTATTCTGGGGGGGACAATGATCGCCCAAAATCCCAATCAGATTTTTACCCGTCTTTCGGAGACGCATTGAGCCAGGGTGGCTCACCTACCGGTGCTGAGGAGTCGCTGGGTTCTATTCCCAGTACGTCCACGGCACCGAAACAAAAAGCACAAAGAGTGCCAAAGGCGCGAGCACAATTTGTGCGCCCGGCTACCCCGGTTGCCGTAGAGGAAGGGAGTGATGCGGGGTCGGAGTCCGACGATGCATCTGGCGCGAAGGGCACTTTTAAGAGCCCGGAGCTCGTGGAGGTGGGGGCTGCAAAGTTCCTCAAGAAGAAGCGCTCCAAGCCAGGGGACGGCCAGGGGTCGTCCTCTGATGGTGGGCTGAACTCGGGACGGAGGAAAATTGGCCGGCGGGGTGGTGTCCAAGGACGGGGTGGGGGCAGAGGGCTCACCACCCAGGATGCCAGCCAGCGAGCCCAGCCGAGCTAGCCCAGCCGAGAGGCTGCCAATGGAGGGTCTCTCTGATACCTCAGGTGGTGAGCCGGACGCCGCTGGCGGCTCCAAGGCGGAGCGAGTCGCCAGCAGCTTTGAGCAGGTCGTGGTAGCAGCGATCAAGGGTATGGCCTTGAAGAGGATACAAGCCTCCAAAGACAAGGTCGTACCCGCTGCTACGGCCTCCATTATGGCGGCAGCGAGGGCCCTTCAGGCCGGGCTTACGTCGGACGAAATGTCCGAGATGCGGGCGGAGGTCGGCCGCCTGACAGCCGCTATGGAGCTTCTCCGAAAGGAGAACGAGGAGCTCCGAGCGGACCTGGCCCGGCTTCGAAAAGCTGGCCCTCCGGAGGTGCCGCATGGAGCGGTGCAGCAAGGGCAGGGTTTAGCCTTGCCGGCGGAGGACCGGGTTTTGTCCCTGGTGCGGCAGGAGCTGGCTGCCTTCAACAGCCGGTTCTCCGTACTTGAGGGCATTGTCTTGCGCCCCCCGCTAGCGGCGAGCGGACCGGCCACCTTTGCGGCCACCGTGGCTGCCGCGGCCAAGCCTGCGGCCAAGCCTGCAGCCAAGCCCGCGCCTCTGGCCAAATCGGCCAGATCGGCGCAGCCTAAGCCCAAGAAGGACGGGACGGCTGCACAGGTGGCCACTCAGAAGGCAAGGGCCCCAGCCACTGCGGCAGGACGGTCGCCCCCCCCCCAGCCTTCTAATTCCTCTCCGGCCGACGCCGAATGGCAAGTAGCCGGGGAGAAAAAGAAGGCGGCTAAGGCCAAAAGGGCGGCCAATAAAAAGGAGAGGCGGCAACGGCGCAAGAAGCGAAGCGCCGCGGCTAGGCTCCGCGCCCCAAAGTCCGCAGCTGTAGTGATCACACTACAGCTGGAAGCGGAGAAGAAGGGCGTGACCTACCGTGAGGTGCTCGCTAAGGCGTGGGCGTCAGTGAACCTGGAGGAGATCGGCGTCGCCGATGGCTTCCGAATGAAGGTCACTGCGACGGGGGCCCGGATGCTGGAGATCCCCGGGGCGGCCAGCGGCCCTACCGCTAACGCCCTTGCCGAAAGGCTCAGGGCGTCCTTAAACGCGGAAGAGGCCCGGGTGTCCAGGCCTACTAAGTGCGCTGACATGCGCATTTTGGGCCTGGATGACTGCGTGACGGCGGAAGAAGTTGTGGCCGCCGTGGCTAGGACTGGAGGGTGCTCTGCCGAGCAGGTGAGGGCGGGCACCATCCGTCCTGATAACACGGGGATGCAAACCGTTACGGTGAGCTGCCCCGTGTCGGCGGCCCAAAAGATAGCCGGGGAGGGCCGAAGGCTCCGGGTGGGCTGGGTATCCGCGCAGGTTAAACTGCTGGAACCCAGACCTCTGAGGTGCTTCCGCTGCCGGGTGGGTAACCACGTGGGAGCATGTTGCACCTCGGAGGTGGACCGCAGCGATCACTGTTTCCGCTGTGGTCAGCCCGGTCACAAGGCTGGCTCTTGCAATGCCACGCCGCACTGTTTTGCATGTGCGGCGGCTGGCAAGCCGGCCGATCACCGGGCTGGGGGCAAGGCCTGCGCTCCCCCCCCCCAAACCCAGGGGCAGAGGCAAGCCCTCCGCCACCGCCGTCACCGCCGCAGCCGCCACTATCGCCGCCGCCGTTGCCGCCACCGTCGCTGCCGCCGCTACCACCGCGGCAGGGCCTTCACAGGGGGCCCAGGAGGGGGCTGAAATGGAGTGCCAATAAATGGCACTCCGATAAGTCCCCTCTTTGAGGAGTGGCTGGAGAGGCGCCACGGCGTCCTCACCTTCCGCCTGACGCAGGTCCTCACCGGACATGGATGTTTCGGGAGGTTCCTGTTTAGGATTAAGCGGGAGGAAACGCCCGGGTGTCACCACTGTGTGGATCGCCCGGAGGACACGGTGGAGCATACGGTGGAGGTCTGCCCAGCTTGGGCGGAGCACCGCCGTGTCCTCACGGAGGCGATCGGCGGCGGCGATCTCTCGCGTCCGGCCCTGGTTCACGCCATGGTTCGGAGCGAGAGTGCATGGGAGGCCGTCACCTCCTTCTGCGAAGCAGTTATGCTAGCGAAGGAGGAGGCGGAACGCGTGAGGGTGAGACAAGGTTCGCGCCCTCGCGCCCTTAGTCGCCGCAGGAGACGCCCCGGGCGTCGGGAGTCACAAGCCGATTTCCGGCCACCGTAGGCGCGGGCCTGCGGACGGTGAGCGATGGGTAGCTCGCCGTCCGATAAGGACCAGGCCCGGGTCGATGGCGCGTTGTGTTCCACGCGCGCCTCAAAGAGATGTCAGCACAAACTGACGGGGTCCGTTTTAGGACCAATGCCTGCCAGGGTTGCGAGTTTGTCCGAAAGGGATATCGTGGCCCTGGCACACAGGCAACGGAAGGAACACGGGTGGGTTTTAGTCAGTAAAAGTCTGACACGCCCTCCCGCTCCGCCCAGAGCGGGAGAAGTTATTTGATGATTTCCCACCCAAAAAAAAAAAAAAAAAAGTGCCTGAACCAATGATATTTGCTGGTGATTTCAATGCCCATCACACATCATGGGGATGTAATTCTACAAATCCAAGAGGTAGGGAGGGGAGGAGATTATTGACGATAATAATTTAATTTGATTAAATAGTGGTGAAGTGACAACAGTCGGTTCTTTGACGTGGCGCCCAAATGCTTTAGATTTGTGGTGTCCCCATCATTGGCTCTTTCTTGTGATTGGTCTGTACATAATGATCCACTCGGCAGCTACCACCTTCCTGTAATTATTAAAGTTTTTGTAAACAATAGTAGTTTATCAAACACTAGTAGCAACAAACATTTGCCCATATATCCTAACTTTAAATTGGTTGACTGGAAGATGTATGAACAAAATGTCGATTTAGAATTATCTAATTTTTAGAACCAAAACTTTGCTCCATTGGAAAATTGTACTGCGTTTTGTAAAATTTTGCATTCTGCAATAAGTGTCTTCCTTATAAAACGCCAGGTTCTATCCATACTGATTCTTCTATGAATAACTCGTCTCAAAGGAATCTGGTTAAATCCCCTCCTCTCCCTTGGTGGAATAAAAAATGCTCAGAAGCAGTTGAGAAATATAAGTTGGCTTATATTAATTTTAAAAACAATCCGTCAGATGACACATTTATACAGTTTAAAAGATTACAAGCCCTCAAAAAACTTACCTTGAAAACAGAAAGATCAAATACCTAGTTGGGTTGAACTTTGTAGCTCCTTTAATCGATGTACGCCTCTGTCGAGAATCTGGAAATATATGCGGTGATATATGGTAATATACGGAAATATATGGTAATAAAACATATTCTTGCAACCATAATAATGATAGTTGGATTCAAGATTTTCTGCAAAAATATACCCCAGACTTTGTAAATAGTAAATCAAATTTTCCTCTTGCCAGTGAGACACATTCTGTAAATAACTTCTTAATAAAACCATTTTTAACACAGGAGCTCATGGCTGCTGTCTGTGTTCTGTATGAAGATGTGGTTAAATCAGGAAGTAATAAATAATAGAAGACACATACGAATACGATGTATATTCTTTTGTCGCCATCTTTTGTCAAGCGGCAATGTTCCCACATTTCACCACCCTTGTGTTGCCAGAAATATCATAGACATAATCATATCAAACATCCCCCGTAAAGCTTAACAGTTTACATATTCTATCATTTAACTTAACTCATATTCTCTTAAATACAATGGCATTTTAGTGACTCTACCCGATCTCATTCTCATCTCAGGAATAGCTTCTGTGTGTGCAGTATCTGTTACATTATCATTAATACTATCTAATACATTATTTTGATGTACTTGCCCGCTATCCTCCGCTTGACTTTCAAGCAACTTATCAGGTACAATGTCATGTCTAACAATAAACTTATTTTTACTTGGTCTAATATGTCTCTCATTTCTCCTCACCAAATTACCTTTTTCATTTTTTACAATGAATGATCTAGGACCATCAGCTTCATCAATAACTTTCCCTGCATATCATTCCTTATTTGGTGCATTTTGTATTATTACATTATCCCCCAAAGTAAAAGATTTTTTTTCCTTTGCAGTTTTATTATATATGGTCATAGATTTTTCTTTGGTTAACGTCAATTGCTCTCTAACATTTAGTGGTACTTTAGGTTTTAATAATTCTTGTGTACAAGGTAAATTAGTTCTTATCAACCTACTCATCAACAACTCAGATGGACTATACTCCAACCCTGCCACTGGGGTTGTTCTGTAACGCAACAAGGCAATTTCAAATTCAGAATGGTCCTCTAAACATTTTTTTAACATGCCCTTGACTATGCCCACTGCTTTTTCTGATAACCCATTCGATTGAGGGTATCGCGGGCTGGACTTTATCAACTCAATATCTAATTTTCGAGAAAACTGTGCAAATTCAAAACTACCAAAAGGCATATTGTCGCTTACTATTTCATGAGACAATAAGGGTTGTTTAGAATTTGATGGCCTGTACTTTTCACAAACTCTTCTGTCTCTTGACATTCCTGGCCAATATAACACCTTTCTGGCACGTTTTTTACATTTTACAATACCAGCATGCCCTGCATGAACTATTGAAATCATGTCTTTTCTGATAGAATAGAATAGAATAGAATACTCTTTATTATGCATACCATAAAAGTTACAGATATAAATGTTGAAATTTTACACAGGGTGACACAATGGGCGGTCTTATCGCTAAAAGCGATCTTTTACAGACAACCTTTGGATGGATTAAAAAGAGAAGGAGAGACAGTACTGCAGGCACAGGCAGGCCGCAGGTACTGCTGATATGTTTAGGAATAAGTATTTTATTTTCATAAAATATGAGTTGGTCTTTCTCTACTAAATAATCTTTTAATTTATACAATTTTTTCAGTTCAACACCTTGTATATTTTTATAATTTTTAGGCCATCCTGAATTATACCATAACATTATTTGCTGAAGATTGGCATCTTTTGCTGTCTCTTTTTTAATTCCAGTAACTTATTATTTGAAACTTGCAAATCAGTTTCTTAACCATACTACTTCTGAATTTATACTATGTACTAACTCTCTTAGCACTGGATCTAACTTAGCATTACTTGTGTCATAATGCCTTGACAAATAATCTGCTATATACATTTTTGAACCAGGTACATACTTTATTTCAAATTTATATTTTAATAACTTGAGAACCATGCGTTGCAATCGGGCAGAAATTTTTATTAATGTCCTTATTCATTATTGCTACAAGAGGTTTGTGATCACTTTCTACGACAATATGACGCCCATAAATAAACTGATGATACTTATCCATAGCACAACAGATGGCAAACAATTCTTTCTCTATGGGAGCCCATCTCTGTTGACACTCAGTATAACATCTTGAATAGAAAGACAATGGCTTTCCTTCTTGTAATAAACATGCTCCCATACCACTTTTGGAACTGTCAGTTTGTAATACTAAATTCCCATTTTTTTTTAAGACTGATAAAGTGGGAGCAGAACTAATTCTCATTTTTATTTCCTCAAAGGCTTTAACTTGAGCTGTGCCCCAGTCCCATACAATTTCTTTTTTCAATAATTCTCTAAGAGGTTCAGTAGTTTTTGAATATTGTGGTATAAACTTACTTAAATAGTTGCACATGCCTAAAAACTTTTGTAATTCCTTTACACTTTTGGGTTGCTTTAACTCCTCTATAGCTTTCACATGTTCAGGATCTGGTTTTATACCGGATTTTGACAACATTAGTCCTACATACTTTACAGTCTCACATCTATATTGTATTTTATTTTCATTAAATTTTACATTGTGTTTTTTTGCTCTGTCTATTACCTGACTTAAAATTTTGTCATGTTCTACCAAACTGTCCCCGGCCAATATTAAATCATCAAAATACACATGGACTCCCTGTATATCACTAAAAACGGCAGTATTTATTCTTTGCATCACCTCAGGTGCTGAAGAAATACCAAATGGCATCCTCCTAAAGCAATACCTACCATAAGGCGTTCCAAATGTGCACAGTTTATCTTTATCATCCAACATAACTTGAAAAAACCCATCTTTCATGTCCAATACTGTGAAAATCTGCTTACCTGCAAGAGAATTATAAATTTCTTCAGGAGATGGTATTTGATAGTTCTCTCTAAGGATGCATTTGTTTAACTCTTTTGGGTCTAAGCAAAGTCGAAGGGACTTATTTGGCTTCTCAACTATTACAAGATTATTACTGTTGTATATACCTACCTACATACTTTGTAGTTTATAAGTTTGTGTTTATTCGGTTTTGAGTCTACCCTCCATCATATCATTGTTCCTACCCTACTCGTATGATTTACTCACTTGTATTTCTAGGCTACTTAGCTCAATACACAAATTACGATATTTGGTGTTTTATTGAAGACATAATATTGGCGACGAGTAGGGTAGGGTAAATCATACAGACATTTAAATATTTTAAGGTACACTATATTACATTTTTATTTTATGATGTGATATTGAACATCTGTGTCTGAACTAGATATAAAATATCTGTATTTCAGACATCAGCGCTCTTCCCCTGATGTAAGCGACACTAGAAATAACACTTTGTTTGACCTCTATTACATATCTATAACACATTAAACATAGAGATATAATAAAATAACATTAAAATAAAAGGAAGTGACAAATATAGGAGAACAATCTTAAATTAGTTGTATAGTGATGGCTTCCGGTGAGTAGAGTGTAAATGAGTGGATGTGTGTAGGAGGGTGAGTATTATTATAAGCTACTTAACTACAGACAACAGGTCTTCGGTCTCATTGTAGTTTAGCTTGCGAATGTAGTCTACTACCATAAGTTTACACTTGTTCCTATTTAAGGGGTGTATATCTACAAGTTTATTTAGTCTTTCATACAGAAAAGAGCCTAGGAAACAATAGTACTTGTGAACGTATGGGTGTTTAAAGGTCGTTAGATCATTGTATGTAATGACCTTTCGTCTGCGCTTAGATAAATAAGAGGACCTGTTGTACTCTGTATTAGCATGGCGTCTCAAGACTGCGTGCAGGACAAAGAGCTGTCGGACAGTGAGGACTTCACAGGACTGATACAAAAGGTATGTTGAAAACAGATAGGGCCGAAAAGTGCTGACCTTGAGTATTGCTCTTTGTTCCACTTCTAATGGTTTGAGTGTAGTTTTTGACGTGCCTCCCCATACAGAAATACAATATTGTAGCACTGATTGGCCAAGTGCTAGGTATACTTGCTTAATTAATTTAGGTTCAGCTGCATTTCTCAGATTTTTGAAAACGAATATCAGTTTTCTTACCCTAGAAGTAACCATGTCTATATGAGGTCGAAAAGATAGATTATTGTCAATAATTATTCCCAAATATTTTATTTTGTCTGCTTTAATTAGGGCAGGGCAAGAACAGCTTACGTTATTACAGCAATTGTGTGCTATTATGGAGAGATTTGAGGGAGGGCGATTACAGTTACGCATAGAAAAGGTGAGATATTGCGTTTTACTTGCATTAAGAGTAAGAATATTTTTCTGCAGCCAGTGGCTTACTATATTAAAACCATGCTGAGCACTCTTATACACATTTTCCCAAGTATTAGCAGAAAACAGAAGCACCGTATCGTCCGCGTACGATATTATTTTACCTCCAGCAAGATTAAGCTCACAAAGGTCATTTAAATAAACGAGAAATAGACTTGGACCCAAAATACTACCCTGAGGGACACCGAAGGAGACAGGTAAGTCACTGCTTAAGTAACCATTTATTTTCACACATTGTGTGCGATCAGAAAGGTAGTCTTTAAATATTTTGAGTTGCTCTCCTCTAACGCCTATTCGTTCCAGTTTTTGTAAAAGCAATGGCACAGAGACCGTGTCAAAGGCTTTGGCTAAATCCAAGAATATGCCCATAGTCTTTTTGCTCGCATCTAAATTTTCTACCACATAATCCACACGCTCATGGGCCGCATCACTTGTAGACTTGCCAGCTCGGAAACCAAATTGATTGCAAGAAAGATGATTATTTGCTTCTAGGTAGCTTGTGAGCCTTTTATTGAGAATGCGTTCCAGGAGCTTGGAGACAGATGGCAAAATAGAAATGGGCCTATAGTTGGTGATGCGGTCTTTATCTCCGGATTTATGTATCGGATGCACCACTGACTTCTTTAGAACTGTAGGGAAAACACCTTGTGATAAACAATATTATTAAAAAGATGCGTTAAAAGAGGTACAAGTATGTGTTTATTTTCTTTAAGAAGGCTATTTGGTATAGAGTCCCAACCAACGGAACAGATATTTTTCAAACCCAATAAGGCAAGAGATTTTAGACAGTGCTTTGAGTTATCAGTTGCGAAATGAAAGTGCTCTGGATTTGCACAGTTTGTAGTACTATCAGCTAAGTCTTTGCCTACACTGACAAAGAAATCATTCACTTTTCCTACCGACTCTTTTGCGTTGCATGCATTAATTAATTCTGTTACGGCATTTTTTGTCTTTTTAGTGTTGGTTATAGTTTTTATTGCATCCCATATTTTTTTGTTATCAGTGCCCGCAGTTTTCAATAGGTTCCTTTCATACGATATTTTAACTTTCTTTAGTAGACGGTTGCAGAAATTTCGGTACCTTATGTAGATAATTTTAAGTGTGCTGTTGTCAGGTGACTTTCGTAACTTTTTATGCAATCTGTCACGGTGTCTCATGCAACGGATCAGTCCTGGGGTAATCCATGGTTTAATAATTTTGTTACGGTTCGATAATTTTAGTATGGTAGTGTTTGCTGTAATTTCATGCTGAATAGTTGTAATGAAAAATTCCATGGCAATATTTGCGTCAGATGTGGAGTAGACCGGTTGCCAATCAATTTGGGATAAAGTTTAATTTTTCAACATTTATTTTGTTGGCGGAGACGTGGCCAAATGTTCTTGCCTGCTTGAGATGAAGACATAGCAAAACAGCCCGATGATCAGTGATTGTTCACAGCAGTGAGCGCTTGACATTGCGTTTTAAGCATCACGTGATCAAGACACGTCCTGCCACTTCTTGTGGGCAGGCAAGATACCGTGGTATGCACATAGATTTAAATACTCTAAAGATTTAGGGCATTGACCTTCAGGACAGATGTTTATGTTGATATCTCCAATGACAGAGATATTCTTAAAGGTACTGAGACTAGTTAAGATGTTATTGAGAGATAAAAGAAAAGCATCCGTGTTTCGATTTGAGGGAGATCTATAAATTGCCACTATAGCAGTTTGGGAGCCGATTTTGAGGACGAGGCAATTACAGTCTTGGCAAGGCGGCTCCTCGCAAATAGCATGGATACTTGCTTTATGAAAAACTGTAACTCCGTCATTTTGATTGGCAAAATTATTTGAAGAGAATCGATTATATCCATCGAGATTAGGTAATACAGGGTTACAGGATAACCAGCACTCTGTCAGAATAATAATGTCACAGCCGATACCCAGTCTAGACAGAAACACCGCAAATGCATCAAAATTTCGAGACAAACTGCGTATATTTTGAGTAACAACAGTCAAACAGTCATTCGGGCAAGGAATCAACCTTTTGCAATCCTCAACATGACACGTAACTGAATTTGACACTGATATTTTATCAATTTCCGTTGCAATATCAAGCATTTTTGATAACATATTTAGGCACAGGATCATTTAAATGTAACTTAGAATTTTTATAGATAAAAAATGTGATAGTGCTATTCAGTAGTCGAGCAAGAATATATACGTCGTCATTGCTATAAATTTTCCAGCAGGATGTAACTATTCTATACGATGTATGAATTATTATCAGCGTTATAGAATTAAGAACAAATTTAAAAGTACGTATTTTGTAGATAAGGCAGTATTTAAAGTAGCTAAGTATTAGTGTGAAGTGTTTGAATGTTCGGTGAATTACAGTATTCATATAACAAAAAGTATTTTTTATGTAATTAACATGCAATAATAAAAAACCTAGGGATAAATGAGAACATAAGTATTGAGATTGATCAGAGCTAACATAATAATATAGACATAGTCATTCTGTGGCTTTCTGTTCATCCTTAACCTTATTGAGATCTTGTTCTTCGTTAATACGGATGTGCAGCATACCCTCGTTCTTTCGCAAATAAATTTTCCCATAGGAGGTCCAGCAGTAGGTGTATTTATACGTAGTTGCAAAATCACGCGCCAAGAAAAACAGTCGCCTGCCCTTTGGTGTTAAACAGTCAGATATAAATATCGGTTTCTGGGGGCTATCAAGGCCGACTAAGGTAGTATTTAACTTTTCGGTCTTCTTTGCCAGAGTTAGATTTTTAACCCTATTTAGGACACTTTCTTTTGTAAGAACTGAGGTGAATTCAACGACAATCGGTTTCAGTACGTTCGGTTTTGCAAACGGATGATAAATGTCTTTAATGTCCGAAGTTTGTAATTGAAGATTGAGAACATTTCCGATTTTCTTCACCACATTACACAGCTCAGCTTTCGATTCGTTTTTTAATTTTGGAATGTTTCTCAATTCTATCTTTGCTGAACAAGACTGTTTTTCAAGGTTTTCTATTTTAATTTCCAGGGTGTAAATATAAGCCAAGTGTTCCTTACGTTCGAACTTGAGACTTTCTAATTCTTTAAGAATGACGTCATAGTTGGAGGACAAGGCCTGCATTGACGTATTAATACTGTCATTCTGGATTTTTATTTCAGCTAAAGATGATTCTAAGCTTTGTAATTTTAAATTATGCTCTTTTCGAACTTCGCGAAAGAATCGCGTACCTCTTGCATAAAATTAATAAGCTCGTTTTCTTGTTGTTTACGTTTCAACGTGCGCCTCATATTTATGTTACCCCGGTCATCAGTACTTTGCATATCCGACACGCTTCCCTCAACGCTCTCAGAGTCCGTCTCCGAGAGTATCTGTGGTTTCGGTGGGGTACGTCTAAGCGGCATCATTGTATCGTTGATTTAAGTGAAGTACCAGGATAAAAGCGCTGTATTAGGGGTGTCAATGCGTGCGAGAGATTGATAGCGAAATACCAGGAGCACCGGTACGTACCTCCTAGCTGTGGTAGCGATGCGGAGCCGTGTCCTTGCGCGTGCGCAGCTAATTGGCCGGTCTTCGTCACGCCCCAGGAGGCGGGCTGCTGACTGCAGTGGGCGGGGCAGCAAACCGGGACAACAGATTGGCCACGCTGATGGATTGAGCCGATGGCCACAGCCGGTTCCCGACCAACCTGAACAGCAGTTACGTGACGTGTTGCTGATGGCAGAGACACCTACCGACTTCCCTGTGGATGCTGACCAAATAGCATTAGCAACGAAGCGAGATAGGCTATTATCTCGTGTCAGTCATCATGTACTAAGCGGTTGGCCAGCTAGAGTTACTGATGATGAACTGCGTCCATACTGGTTACATCGTTCGGAACTCTCTATGCATGAAGATTGTATCTTACTGGGTTGTCGAGTCGTGGTACCATCATCATTGCGTGAAACGATACTACGTGCTTTACATAAAACACATAATGGCATCGTCCAAACGAAATCACTGGCCAGGAGTTATGTTTGGTGGCCAAAACTGAACGATGATATTGAGGCATTAGTAGGCGGATGCAACAAATGTCTTGAAAATCGGCACATGCCTCCGAAAACTAAATCTGAGCGGATCACGCCTACAAAGCCGTAGTCTCGAATAAATGTGGACTTTGCGGGACCTTTCCAAGGTAAATATATTCTAATTGTTGTAGACGCATATTCCAGATGGCCGGAGGTGATCTTGGTAAACAATATGACAGCGGGAACGGTCATCAGACACCTCAGAAATTTATTTGCGATCCATGGTTTGTGCGAGACATTGGTTTCCGACAACGGAACGTCCTTTGTGTCAACTGAAGTTAAGCAATTTTTGGACGCGAATAAAATAAAACATATCAAGACAGCACCTTATCATCCTGCAACAAACGGGTTAGCTGAAAGAATGGTGCAAACTGTTAAAGACAAGTTGCGCAAAATGGATAACCTCTCTTGGGATGTTAAAATTCCTCGAATGCTACTAGGATTGCGGGTAACTCCTTGCACAATAACTAACAAGAGCCCCTCTGAACTCTTGATGAACAGGCGCCTACGTACCTTGTTAGATGTTATACATCCGGATAATCGTGTTCAAAATAAAACTGACCAACAGATTACCAATAATGCTCATAAAGTAACTCGAGAAACTAATGTGGGCCAAAGTGTTATGTATAGAAATTATAGTAGTGGACCTCGTTGGTTGCCTGGCACGGTGGTTAAAAGGCAAGGGCCATCCAATTATCAAATTGCAACCGGTGATGGTAATGTGGTCAACCGACACATCGACCAACTGGTTAAAAAGAAACTCACTGAAGATGCAGACCGAGAAGGAGAGAGGGAAAAGGTAAATAATGAAGAGGCCAGTTTGGAAATGGAAAATCGAGATGTGGAAATGGGAGGTACGGGTTTGAGTGAGGAAATAATTGAAATACCTAGTCCGGACCAATGGGCGGAGATGTTAGGTATACCCAGTGATTATGAGTATGGCCAGTCTGGGGGTAAGATTAAAAGTAAAGTTTTATCTCATACAAAAGGCCCCTATGAAAGGCCTGATTCAATGTATATTGAATAGACACAATGTTAATGTTAGATATTTAAATAAATACACAATTGTTGACTTTAAGTATAAGTTAAAGTTTAAATATATTTTGTATACTTGGGGGAAAGGTATGTTGTATATACCTACCTACATATTTTGTAGTTTATAAGTTTGTGTTTATTCGGTTTTGAGTCTACCCTCCATCATATCATTGTTCCTACCCTACTCGTATGATTTACTCACTTGTATTTCTAGGCTACTTAGCTCAATACACAAATTACGATATTTGGTGTTTTATTGAAGACATAATAATTACACCATGCTGTCGGTCCCTCTACCTTTTCTATAATACCTCTACTTTCATAGCTTTCTAAAGTGTTCTTTAACCTATCTGTAATTGACTGTGGAACTCTCCTAATGGGTTTGATAACAGGTAGCGCTGACTCCTTTAATTTTATACTATATGACCCAATATTGCCTAGGCCTGAAAATACCTCTTTGTTTGCTTTCACAAAATTTTCTTTTTTGCGAGTTACAATACTATCCAATCTTTTCAACAATTTTAATTCTACACAAGATGGCAACCCTATCACCGGCTGTATTGGTAAATCAACTATGCAAAATTTTAATTTTACCTGTTTGCCTTTTATTATACAGTTAAGTTTAACAGTACCTACAGTTTTAATTTCTTGATTATTATAAACTACCAACACAGTTGAATTACTTATTAAACAATTGGTATTATCTTTAATTTTATCATATAGCTTCAATGACAAAGTATTACAGTCAGCCCCTGAGTCTAATTTGAACCTAATATTAGTTCCGTTGATGTTTACAATTTCATTCCATTGAAGATTTTCACTAAAGGTACTTACTGAATCCAGCACAAAGTCTTCTGAGCAATCACTATCACTCTCTCCCCTTTGAATGGAGTCTATCTTTTTTCCTTTTTCTTTCTTCTTAGGCGCTTCATTTTTTATTGACCTAGTACGACACACAGCAGCAAAATGGTCGTAATTGTTACAACTCGCACACTTCTTTCCATATGCTGGACAATTTCTAGCTGCGTGGACTTTGCCGCAATAAGTACAGGCAAGCATCTTAGACCTCACTCCTCCTCTCTCTATTTTCTTGATTACATCTACTTCCTGTTTTATTTGCATTGACATTTCTAGAGCCCTTGATCTTCCTGCCTCAGCTGCACGGCACTGGCTGATAACAAAGTCTAGTCCAATATCAGCCTTCCTTAACAATCTTTCCTGCACTCCCTTATCTCTAATTCCAATGACGATCATGTCTCTCACAAGCCTGTCCTCTTGATCTTTGAAGTCGCATTGTTTAGCTTGAACCTTTAGCTTTGTGATGAATCTGTCTACTTGCTCACCCTCCGTCTGTTTTAAATTGTAGAATTTGAAACTATTCGTGATGATATTTTTCCTCAGCTCCACATAGGCATTAAACTGTTTTATTAAGTTATCTAAGGTTTTAACCTCAATCGGTTGCATGTGTGAATTATACACATCAATTGCATCCTCTCCGGCAACATTAAGAAAAACAGCAATTTTTCTCTCTTCCGTGGCGGCTGACAGTCCCACTGCTTCCAGGTACAGCTGGAACTGCTGTTTAAATCTGGGCCAGTTTGCCCCATCGCCCGACATAACCAAGCCAGTTGGCGGCTTTATTCCCTCCATTTTCTTCCACTAAGGTTTCTTCCACTAAGGTTTTCTTCCACTAAGTTTTATTTTCGAGTGTTTTAACCTGACACCATGTTCTGTATGAAGATGTGGTTAAATCAGGAAGTAATAAATAATAGAAGACACATACGAATACGATGTATATTCTTTTGTCGCCATCTAGTGTCAAGCGGCAATGTTCCCACATTTCACCACCCTTGTGTTGCCAGAAATATCATAGACATAATCATATCAAACAGTCTGTTCTAGAAAAGATAGTCCTTTTGGACTGGATGGTATTCCTTAAATTATGTTGAAAAAGCTTAGTGGTAGAGGCTTGCACACTTTTCTCAAAATATTAAATAGTATAGTAATATTAAAACTGCCTTTTACTGTTGGAATCATTTATTGATGATAAATTAATAATACAATGCACATGGCGTGTGACTGTGTCTTGGTCCGCGTTCGCACAAAAGAGGGGAGAACCAACGCCCGGCTTGAGCTTTTTACATTTTTTAGGCAATGGCTACTAGCACATTGAGCCAATGCCAACATGTTCCCTTTTTTGTGAATAATTTATTTGAGTGTACATAACTAATTAATTAGAGAAAAGTAATACCTACTTACAACACAAAGGCGCTATTTTAATAAATGAAATTGTTTAACAGTCATTTACAAACATACCTATACAATTTTATAAGTAGTATTTTAGATATGTAGGTCTTTTTTTTTTTTTTTGGGTGGGAAATTATCAAATAACTTCTCCCGCTCTGGGCGGAGCGGGAGGGCGTGTCAGACTTTTACTGACTAAAACCCACCCGTGTTCCTTCCGTTGCCTGTGTGCCAGGGCCACGATATCCCTTTCGGACAAACTCGCAACCCCGGCAGGCATTGGTCCTATCGGACCCCGTCAATTGGTGCTGACATCTCTTTGAGGCGCGCGTGGAACACAACGCGCCGTCGACCCGGGCCTGGTCCTTATCGGACGGCGAGCTACCCATCGCTCACCGTCCGCAGGCCCGCGCCTACGGTGGCCGGAAATCGGCTTGCGACTCCCGACGCCCGGGGCGTCTCCTGCGGCGACTAAGGGCGCGAGGGCGCGAACCTTGTCTTACCCTCACGCGTTCCGCCTCCTCCTTCGCTAGCATAACTGCTTCGCAGAAGGAGGTGACGGCCTCCCATGCACTCTCGCTCCGAACCATGGCCTGAACCAGGGCCGGACGCGAGAGATCGCCGCCGCCGATCGCCTCCGTGAGGACACGGCTGTGCTCCGCCCAAGCTGGGCAGACCTCCACCGTATGCTCCACCGTGTCCTCCGGGCGATCCACACAGTGGTGACACCCGGGCGTTTCCTCCCGCTTAATCCTAAACAGGAACCTCCCGAAACATCCATGTCCGGTGAGGACCTGCGTCAGGCGGAAGGTGAGGACGCCGTGGCGCCTCTCTAGCCACTCCTCAAAGAGGGGACTTATCGCCACAATTGTGGCGTGCCCAGCGCTGGGTTGCGACAATCGCACTCTCCATGTCGCCATGAGATCCCTCCGGAGCTCCGTCCGCTGTGCCGCGATTTCTTGCGGCAGCGGAGTTATGACCCGGAGTTTCGCCTCTTCGCGCCACACCCAAATGTGCGCAAGGACTTTCGCCTCCAGATCCCATGGCGGCAGTCCGGCAAGGAGGCTCGCCGCCTCACGGGAGACCGTGCGGTATCCCCGTACCATCCTGATGGCCATGACCCTTTGGGACGCGTTCAACCGCTGCGCTGGTCGCAGCCTCAGAGAACGCGCCCACACCGGTGCCCCGTAAAGGGCCATGGACCGCACGATCCCCGCGTAGAGCCTCCGGCAGGAGGCGTTTGGACCCCCCAGATTGGGCAGAAGCCGCTTCAAGGCAGCCCCGGCCCGCTCCAGTCTGGGAGCCAAACGTCGGAAGTGCTCGACGAAGTTCCACCGGCTGTCGAGGACGAGTCCCAGGTACTTCATCGTCGACTCGACGCCGATGTGAACCCCTCCCGCCGTTATCTGGGAACCCGACAGTGGCGCGTTCCGAGGACCATAAAAACACATGGCCTCGGACTTGTGCAATGCCACCTCGAGTCCCAATTGCCGGATCCTATTGACGATTGTCGCAACCCCACGTGCCGCCAGTTCGGCCGCCGCCTGATGCGAACTCCCTTGTGCCAGGACTAGCGTGTCGTCAGCGTAGCAGACTACGCTGACGCCACCAGGGAGGTCGGCGCGCAGCACCCAGTCGTACCCGATGTCCCACAGATGCGGCCCCAGGACCGATCCCTGTGGGACACCGCACGATATCTCTCGCCGGTTCCACTCTCCGTGGTGACCGGGGTAGATGACGGTCCTGTCCGTCAAATAGGCCTCGACCACACGACAGAGGTAGGTCGGCATCCGGTGATACCGAAGTGCCTCCCTAATGCAACTCCAGGGCAAGGTATTGAAGGCATTGGCGATGTCAAGAGACACCGCCGAGACGACCCCACCCCGGGCAACAGCATCCCCCGTCGTGAGGGCTCGAACGCGCATGATGGCATCCACCGTAGAGCGCCCCTTGCGGAAACCAAACTGGCTCTCCGCCAAATCCGGCCCCACCCGCACCAGCCGCCCGACAAGGCGGTCTGCAATTACTCTTTCAAAGAGCTTGCCCACCTCGTAATTTGTATTGTTTAAGTTGAGATTCTCTTCTGTTGTACATACTTCATTGTAAGTGTTAGAATCTACAGAGTCATCAACATGTGTATTTATTTGTTCTCTCAGTAAAGATTTTAATTCAACATTGTTAGATTGGTTAGTTAAATTATCATTATTCTGGGTACAATTTGCCTGAGATGGGGAGGGTAATGACAAAGGACGTACATGAGATAGGTCTCTTCTATATGAAGCGTTATTAACATTTACTAAGTAGGACCTGTCGGACAAAACATCTGTGATAACCTGGAGACCAGAATTTACTTACTGATGGTTGTAGTTGTACAGAAACAGGTTGACCTATTTCCAACGGTACTGCTTTCTTTGTTCTTTTGTCATAAGATTGTTCGGTGTTGTTTGGTGTTTTTGTTGTTGTGTTGTTGGTTGTTGTTGTTGTGTTGTTGACCTTTATGCCTCCTTTCTATGCTCTCAGGAACATCTTTGATAATTTGTGGTTTAAGAAGATTTGGAAGTACTGGTAGAAAACCCCGTGTTCTTCGAGAGTATAGACGTTGTACCGGACTCGACTATAATTTATTGGGAGTGTTTCTAAGGGGTGTGTAATGTATGATATAATAACAAATGCTCTAATTTCACTTGAAATAACGTTCATATAATATAATTTTCATATGCTATAAAATCATATAACCTAATTTCATATGACCTAATGTTTCATATGATATAATTTTCATTTAATATAAAACATTTAGTATAACGTTCATTTTATATAATTTTCAATATGTATAATATTCTTTTTATATAACATTCATTTGACCTAATGTTCTTTTGACCTAATTTTCATGTTTAATGGTCACAGTTCTAAACTGGTCGACGGAGCCCCGCTTCGCGGGGCTCCTACTTCTGGATGGTTTATAATAAAATAACCACGAAGGGGATGGCGGGGTCTATTCGCTCGCTTCGCTCGCTCACACGACCCCGCCATCCCCTTCTAACCTAACCTGTCCGAGTCGGGGTGCCCTAAAGTCCAGATTGCATCCAATTTCTACTGGTTACAATAGTTGATTTTTTTTCACGTTGTCGTTCACAAATCCAATAAACTTTATTCTTCACTTCCCTGTTTTTGTTATAAATGTATCCATTTACAGCAAGTTTTAGTCCACCTTTAGAACTTTTGAATGTACTATAATTAATAGTAGTAATTTTAAAATCTAAAACAAATACATAGATATAGATATAGATTGCAATAGCCACACAATGAATAATTTCGCTGTAACTGTATGACAGTAAGAAAAATAATAAATTCGTGTATAGTCTACCCACCTCACGCATAAAAGCAAACTTTTGTAGCAATTAATGCTTATGCGATGCATTTTTGCTAGCACCATACTAGCAGGCGTTTAAAATCGTATCAGATTTTCTAAATTATATTAAAAGTTATTAGAGATTATGAATATTATAGTAAATTAATAATATACTACATGAATATTATGTCAAATGTGTATTATAGGAAATGTTTATTATATCATAAGAAATTTGATAAAATGAAATTATATCAACAATTCATTATCTCAACTGATCGTTATATTAAACAAAAGTATATTAACTGAAATTACACACCCGTTTCTAAGACAGAGTAAATTGAACCAAAAATCTTCCCCGCTATCAATAGATTTTAACCAAAGTTTTTTTGCTATCTTTACTGTGGCTTCTGCTTTTCCATTACCCTGTGGATGATTGGGTGATGAAGTAACATGAGTAATTTTTTTTGAAAACTCAGAAAATTCCTGGTTTACAAAATTAGTATCTCCATCTGTAACAACAGTTTTTGGAATGCCATGTCTTGAGAAGTTCCTTTTGCAACAGTTTATTACAGATTTTGCTGATAAGTCCTTTAATGTATCAATTTCAAAAAAATCTGAATAGTGATCAACTGTAATTAAATATTTGATTTGTTTACCACTTTGAGAGAAGAAGAATACATTCATAGATACTATTTGAAAAGGATATTCTGGTATTTTACTGGTTTGCATGGTAATTTTTTGCAGACTAGGAAGAAACTTATTACAAGTAGAACAAGAGCTAATTATATCTTTAATGTCCCTAGACATAGAGGGCCAATATACTGCTTGTCTAGCTAGCTTTACAGTATTTTCAGTACCAGAATGCGCTCTGTGTAACTTAGTAAGTATTTTTGTTCTTAGGGTTTCAGGAATTAGAATGGATTGTCCTTTTAATATAAGACCTTTATAAGTAGTTAAGTCATTTTGAATACTAAAATATTGGTGCAAAGCTTCTGGAATATTTTTAGAATAACTTGGCCACCCATGTAAAATGAAATGTTTTAGTTTTTGATAGTTTTGATCATTATTTGTTACTTGTTCTATTTCTTCTAGGCAAGTATCAGATATTGGTAGATCTAAAATGGGGTTTATGTTTTCTATTATTTTAAAAAATGTCATATCTTTGGATTTCTCAATGTTGTTGCAATCTAAATAGAATCTTGACAAAGCATCAGCCATAATATTATCTTTTCCTGACACAAATTGTAATTCTAAGCTATATCTTTGTAATGTTAGTAGCATAGACTGAAGCCGTTTTGGAGCATTAAGTAAAGGTTGAATATACTCAATAGTGGCTTGTGATCAGTTTTAATAATGGTTTGAGGATTGCCAATAATGAGTTGGTCAAACCTGGTACAGGCAAATACTACAGGGAGGAGCTCCTTTTCAATTTGGGCGTATTTCTTCTCCGTAGGTGTGAGGCACCGTGGAGCATATGCAACAGGTTGATCTTCCTGAAACACCGCTACACCCAGGGCTCCTTCGCTGGAATCACATTCCATAATTATTGGCTTGTTTTTATCATAGTATTTAAGTGTTTTTATATCACTAATTAAAGATTTGAGTCTGTCAAACTCTTTTTGGGCTTTATTGCTCCAGAGCCAGTCTGTTTTGTCATGTGTGAGGAGTCTTAGCTCTGATGATTCTGAGCTTAACTTTGGTATAAACCTTATCAAGTAAGTAATAACTCCCAGGAATCTTTGGAGCTCTTTTTTATTATTTGGAATAGGTATGTTTCTTACAGCTTCTATTTTTGAAGGATCCGGCTGAAGCCCTTTGTTAGTAAACAGATGACCATAGTATTTTACAGAGGTTTGTAACAAACTGGTTTTAGTATTGTTTAATTTACAATTATATTTTATTAACCTTTGTAGAAGGTGTTCTAGATTTTTCTAGTTCCATACTATCACCTATACCGTAGACTAACAGATCATCAACTAATGCTTCAACTCCTTCAAGACCATGGATAACTTCACTCATTTTCATTTGGAAATAGTCAGGTGAAGAAGAAATACCAAACGGAAGCACTTTCCATCGATATTTTCCGAAGGGAGTCCAGAATGTAGTAAGTTTGCTACTTTCCTCAGACAGATTTTAGTGCCAGAATCCTTTTTTAACAAAAAAAGTGGAAAACACCTTAGCCTTGCCTAGTTCTGGTAAAATTTCATCTACTGTTGTGAACTGATAACGCGGTCTCAAAATAGCTCTATAAAGTGGAATTGGATCCAAACAAATTCTGAATATATTTTTCTTTTCAACAACTAATATATTGCTTACCCAGTTTGTATGATTTTCTTCTTTAGTTATTATGCCTTCCTCTTCAAATCTTTTCAATTCTTCTTGCAGCTTCGTCCGGAGTGCTACAGGAACCCGTCGAGCCTTCTGAATGACTGGAGTGACAGTAGGATTCACTTCGAAATTGACGTGACCTGAAAAACTTCCCCTACCTTCAAATACAGACTTATAATTATCTATTATGTCATGTGTTTCCTTTGCATAGATGCAAGAGACTTCTTTGCAAAATTTCACAAGACCCATCTCAAGGCAAATTTTACAGGAGAGTAGAGGGATGTGTGGAGTATGTACAATTTGAAAAGTAACTTTATATTTCTAAATATAAAGTTACTTTTCAAATTGTATGTATATGTATGTCCCGCTACTTTCACTTTGAGAACAATGTCTATTTCTCCATCAATGATAATGTTGTGTCCACTGAAACTGAATAGGCTTTTCTTTGATGGTCTCATTTTATTATTTACTGTTTCTTCTCCCAGCATCCTTTGAACATTCCGGAGTCCGATTAGTGATTCGTCTGCTGCAGTATCTAGTAAACATGTGGTTTCTTTCCAGTTTTGTCCTTTTTTGAACAAAACTTTGCAATGTGTAAGATGTTTACTGGGATCTTCCACAATTTTTCGTAAGTATCGGAATCTGTTGTTTCTCGCATACTTTGCTTTACTGGTTGTTCTTTAATTTCTTTGACCTTCTTCTTCTTACAGACTTTTTCAGTATGATTGCGGCCTTTGCAGAATTGGCAGGTTTTTCCCCATGCTGTTGGCGCCGCTGTTTCCGGTGACCAAACATAGCGCCAGAATCGCGAGTCAAGCGACGCACCGTGGGTCCAGTGCTGCCACCTGCGTCGCACCGGACGTTTAAACATTGCTAGCGAATCACTGGCTACCTGCATCGGCTGACGTGACTTCGGTGGGGATACCAAGTCTATAAAAACCCCGAGCAAGCGGCTGGGGGTTAGTTCACTCGCGCTCACCGTAGAAACAACATCTCTACCGTTAAATACTGCCATAGTGTAATTAATTAATAATTAGATGTGAAGTAAAAGTGATTAAAGTGTTATCCATCTATTATTTATTGCTTTAAGTAGATATAACTTACATCAGAGGTGCTTCGAATCCAAGCCTACAAATGGGCCGAAAGTCACGTGCCCGTCAACGGGAGCGCAAAAGGAGGAAACATACAAAATCTTCATCACCATCATCGTCAAGCAGTAAGTCCAGTAGAAGCTACACGCCTTCACCCATTCGTAAAAAAGTAAAGAAGTCAAGTGATAGTCAAGTAGCGGGTTGCTATAGTATGGTTTTGAACTCAATGGTTCCAGAATTTGACCCCCTCACAGATAAAGTAAACAATTGGCTCAATATTGTTGATTTGCATGCTAAAACATTTAATTGGAAGGATCAGGTGATAATTTACCAGGCTGTCAATAAATTCAAGGGAACGGCAAAAACTTGGTATGACTCATTTAAAAAAAAATGAGAGTTGTTGGGCTAGTTGGAGATGGAAACATTGGCGAGATAAAATATCGTTTACATTTCAAACAAAACGTAACATGTTCTCGTTGCTTAAAGAAATCATTGATAGTAAACCTACAGCACAGCAACATTTGTATGAATTTTACTTTCAACAAAAATGTAAAATTGACAAGTTGAGTGTGAATTTTTCTGATCGGGACATCATTTCTATCATTACGGGTAATATCGACGATCCTAACATAAGTGCGTCGGTGGATGCCGGAAGTATAAATACATGCGACCAACTTGCATCTTTTCTCCACGGTCGTTTAAGTAGTTCTCATAATAAGAGTCACACCGCTGTCAGTGAACATAAGGTGCCTCAATCCTCGTTTAAACGAATCGATCTAGGAAATTCATTGAAATCGGAATAGTCGAGTCGTAATGCTGTACCAAATCAAAGTTTATCGGCTGCCAAAACCACAAAGCAGATAACTTGTTTCGGATGTGGGGGAAATCACAAACGATAGGAGTGTACAGAAAGGAGGCGGGCGAACGTCCATAGTAAGTTGGGCCTGACGTTACAGTAACGATTACTGCATTATTTTATTTAGATATGAATATCACTTCGAAAAAACTAAAATGTTTTCGAGTGCGCCATGGTAGAAAAAAAATATAGGGTGTTATTGGTTTGTACAAAAACAACGTTGTTGCTCCTTATTATGTTATTCTTACACTGAACTCTCACGTTATACTTATTATATTGTTATAAGATTAATAATGAAGTAAGCTTCAGCAAAATGTGAACTTGTAATGAAATAAACAACTTGAGGTGCAACCCATTGCTGTATAACTGAAACAACGCCTTCGTCTTCTATTTGATGTAATCCTATAGGATTACGCCGCCAAGTTGCTATGCCGCAGTTGATACAACGATGACGTTAATCACTCATTGTATTTTACTTCGAAAACCGGGGTAGATGAGGCTGAGGTATGTCGAGTAGGCAAGATAACTAAGTCCGTTGTTAGAAATGCGTGGGTCGTTCGTCTAAATAATCACACGAAAATATCCACTACCGCAAGCTCAGAGCAAAACGAACGAAGCGAATGATTTGTTTGTTGACGTTTGACATGACATTGACATGAGTTTCACTTTATTGCCTATGTATTAAAATATGATGACCGATTGTGGAATCGATTTAATCAATTTATTTTACGACTTTTATATTGCACTATTAAAAAAATTATTTTGTTAAACATATTTACGGAAGGAAACACTGAATCACTTTTTATTGTTTTTGTTTCTATTTATATTTAATGTCATAATGGTATAAAAATGATTAATATATTATTATGAATTCGATGAATTGAATAACTTATTTATCTAAAAAAAAAAAAAAAAAAAATGTACTACGAGAGTCTATACAATTTGTACAAGCGTACGATGATTGTTCTGTACACTTGTGATGAGGGAAACCCGGGGATGATGAATTAAACCGCCCGTGTTGAGTGTGGTAAAATCACTGATTTATTTTACTTAGCCAGTTCACTAAATGATCGTGCGTATGCAAACGCTGACGTAGCTTAACCTACTTAATGTTATGAAATGTGCGGGTTCACCGTACAGGCAACATTATTTAAAAATGAAAACATCGGAAGTCAGTATTTTTATGATTTAATATTTAATTTCTTATCCCATGATAAAACTGCGTAATATTTCGAGATTAACTACAAAAAAAATGAAAAAAATTATTGATAAATATTTCATTCCTGTAACGTCAGGCCCAAATTCGCCCGTCTCCTTTGTAAATATTGCAGTAAGAAGGGACATTCGGAAAACTATTGTCGTAACAAAAAATCTGACGAAGTAAAAAAAGAAGTAAAACTTGTAAAGTCTGATGAAAATAAAAGTAAATTTAATAAAGTTGCCTGTATAGGAGGCTTTTCTCAAAAAGTTTTTATTGATATGGGCAGTGATTGCTCCTTAATAACGTCGGATTTAGTAAAACAATTAAAGTTAGTGAAACTAAAGTTGGCAATACCGATTCATTTGCAGGGATTCTCGAATTGTTCTGTCGTTTTGGTAGAAGATTACGTAACGACTTCTCTGATTTTAGATGGTATAGAATTCGGAAGTGTAGATTTCTATATTATTGACGTGTTATCGGGTTGTGACGTCCTGATAGGTCGGAATGTGACCGAAGATACGTCACTTATGTATATGAGAATAGGAAATCAACTGACTTTTCATAAAACCGTGAATGTGTCTGCAGTTTTGTCCAATGAAATAGAATTCAATGTACTGGATAAATATCATGATGCTTTAAAGGATTTGTTTGAAAAATATCCCGAAACAATTGCGGCTGATTTAAAATCATTAGGTAAAGTTAAAGATTTTGAAATTGAGATCGAACTTGAATCGAACAAGCCTATTTACACCAGGCCATACAGGTTATCAGAGCCTGATAGGACATTGTTACGAAAAATAGTTGACGAGCTCCTTAAAAATAACATCATTCGCGAAAGCAAGTCCCCATTCGCTAGTCCTGTACTATTAGTAGAAAAAAAAGGGGGTGAAAAGCGACTATGCGTGGATTACCGGTCCTTGAATAAAATAACTACTAAAGACAAATACCCTATGCCACGCATAGAGGACTTGTTAGATAGATTAAAAGGGTGCAAGTATTTTACCAGCTTAGATATGAAGAGTGGATATTACCAGTTAATTGTAAATGAGGGGTCAATAGACAAAACTGCATTCATAACGGAAGATGGACATTACGAGTTTTTGCGCATGCCGTTTGGGCTGTCGAATGGGCCATCAGTTTTTCAACGCATGATGAACCAGATCTTGGGTAATTTACGCTTCAAAAATGTCATTGTATATTTAGATGACGTTTTAATTATCTCTGAAACCGTTGTAGAAAACATAAACCTCCTAGAATCGGTACTAAAAATATTTAAAGAACACGGTTTAACTCTTAATTTAAAAAAGTGTTCTTTCTTTTTAACTGACATCACATTTCTTGGATATGAAGTAAATGGTAATGGTATCAAACCCACGCCAAAGAAAATTGATGCTATAAAGCAGTTACCAGTACCCAAAACTGTTCATCAGCTGCGTCAGTTCTTAGGGTTAGTTAACTATTTCCGTAAATTTATTAAGGACTGTGCACTAAGTAGCCCACTTACAAAATTATTAAAAAAAGGCCAAAAGTGGCGATGGACAGACGAACAAGATCGCACAGTAAATCTGTTAAAAGAAGCCTTAACTTGCGATTCTACCTTAGCTATTTTTGACCCTCAAAAAGAAACCATACTTTATACAGATGCAAGTAGGGAGGGGATAGCTGGTATTATGGTACAAGTGCATGAACATGGTGAGCGACCGGTATATTACTATAGCAGGCAAACGACCAACGAGGAAAAGCGTTACCACTCGTTTGAGCTCGAGCTTCTTGCTATTGTGGCATCACTTCAAAAATTTCGTTTATATTTGCTGGGCCGTAAGTTTAAAATAATTACGGACTGTAATGCCGTCAGATACTCGCTTACAAAAAAAGAAGTGTTGCCACGAGTAGCCAGGTGGGTGCTCCTGACTCAAGAATTTGACTATGAGATTTGTCATAGACCCGGCGCTAAAATGCAACATGTTGATGCACTTAGTAGAAACCCTTCCTATAGTGGTGAAGTTTGTGAAAAACAAATAGTAATGTCCATCACCGAAGCTGACTGGCTTTTGAGTGTTCAGGAACAAGACCCAAATCTACGTAAAATCAGAGCTATTTTACTATCAGGAGAGGCCGATGCAAGTCGGAATGTTTTTAACGAGTACGAATTGCTTGGAAACAAAATCTACCGCCGCACTGAAATAGGTCGTAGATGGGTTGTACCAAAAAATTGTATTTGGCAAGTAATTATGTACAATCATGATAAAATAGGTCACTTCGCTGTAGACAAAACATTGGAAAGAATTAAACATAAATATTGGTTCCCTAAAATGAAAAAAATAGTAACTGAATACATAAAAAAATGTTTACACTGCTTATACAATAAAAATAAAAGTGGAAAAAAGGAAGGTCAGTTGTTTCCAATTCCAAAATATGCTCGCCCCTTTCATACCCTCCATATGGACCATGTGGGTCCATTTGTGAAATCGTCAAAGGGCAATTGTCATATTCTGGTACTTGTTGATGCGTTTACAAAGTTCATCTTTGTATTTGCGGTGCGTGATACAAGCACTGCTTGTGTTATAAAAGAATTAGACCACTTGTTTAAGATATTTGGCAATCCGCGAAGACTCATTACTGACGCTGGTCCTGCTTTTACGGCAAAGGCATTTCAAACATATTGTGACAGCAAAAACATTCGTGCACACACTATAGCAACTGGCATGCCGAGGTCGAACGGACAAGTCGAACGCTATAATAAAACAATAGTAGAGGCACTGCGTTCATTGGGTGCAGATAACGACTACACACACTGGGATGATGTTTTAACGTGCTTACAACAAGGTATGAATAGCACATTGCAGAAAACCATTTAATAAATACCAATTAATAATTAGATGTGAAGTAAAAGTGATTAAAGTGTTATCCATCTATTATTTATTGCTTTAAGTAGATATAACTTACAATGCTGGACACAGTTCTTTTTAGGGTTCCGTACCCAAAGGGAAAACGGGAACCCTATTACTAAGGCTCCGCCGTCTGTCTGTCTGTTTGTCCGTCTGTCACCAGGCTGTATCTCGTGAACCGTGATAGTTAGACAGTTGAAATTTTCACAGATGATGTATTTCTGTTGCTGCTATAACAACAATTACTAAAAAACAGAATAAAATAAATATTTAAGGGCAATATAAATATAAAGGAGCAAAAAAATCACGTTTGTTGTATGGGAGCCCATACAACAAACGTGATTTTTTTGCTCCTTTTTGCTCTATATTGATAACGGCAACAGGCAGACGCTTGAAATGTTCACAGAATATTTAGTTATATATTCACTTTAAAAATAAATTATTAAATTAAAATAAAACAAATATATAGGGGCTCCCATACAAAAAACGTGATTTTTTTGCTGTTTTTATAGATAATGATACGAAACCCTTCGTGCGCGAGTCCGACTCGCACTTGGCCGGTTTTTTTGAATATGTGTGTATTTGCACAGAAACTGCATTTTCCTCTTTTTGTTTCTTCTTTTGTTTTTATTTTCTTGATTTCACTATTTGTGTTTGTCACCGAAAGATTTTTTATTTGTGTATTTGTGGCCTATGAAGCTTACATATTTATTGCATCTCGAAGAGTTAAATTTTCTTTTTTTAACAGTTCTTTTTTTAGGCTCTTAGCTTTTATGCCAAGGACTATTTTGTCTCTCAGCATTTCGTCTGTGTTCAGGATAAAGCGGGAGGAAACGCCCGGGTGTCACCACTGTGTGGAGCGCCCGGAGGACACGGTGGAGCATACGGTGGAGGTCTGCCCGGCTTGGGCGGAGCACCACCGTGTCCTCACGGAGGCGATCGGCGGCGGCAATCTCTCGCGTCCGGCCCTGGTTCAGGCCATGGTTTGGAGCGAGAGTGCATGGGAGGCCGTCACCTCCTTCTGCGAAGCAGTAATGCTAGCGAAGGAGGAGGCGGAACGCGTGAGGGTGAGACAAGGTTCGCGCCCTCGCGCCCTTAGTCGCCGCAGGAGACGCCCCGGGCATCGGGAGTCGCAAGCCGATTTCCGGCCACCGTAGGCGCGGGCCTGCGGACGGTGAGCGATGGGTAGCTCGCCGTCCGATAAGGACCAGGCCCGGGTCGACGGCGCGTTGTGTTCCACGCGCGCCTCAAAGAGATGTCAGCACCAACTGACGGGGTCCGGTAGGATCAATGCCTGCCAGGCATTCAATGCCTGCCAGGCTTCTTCTCCTATGGCGCCAAAAAGCACACCGATCTTTCTTTGTCTGCGGTCCAGCTATCCATCTGAGTAGCTCTACAATAATTGTTCCATGACGCTTCAAAAACTTTGTATGCGTCTTCTGGGTCGATGCTTATGTTGATAGGGGCCGGCCACGGCACGTTGATATTATTAGCGTTCACATTTTGTAAACAGTTAATTTGCTCCTGCATAGATTGGAGGAGCTTTGTTTGTAGTTCGACGATTGTTGCAAGTGATTCAGTCATCTTGATTTTTATTAACCATCCGCTGCCACCATGTTTTAAAACTGCCTTTTACTGTTGGAATCATTTATTGATGATAAATTAAATAATACAATGCACATGGCGTGTGACTGTGTCTTGGTCCGCGTTCGCACAAAAGAGGGGGGAACCAACGCCCGGCTTGAGCTTTTTACATTTTTTAGGCAATGGCTACTAGCACATTGAGCCAATGCCAACATTGTGGTTGAACAATGATATACCTCATTCTTGGAAGTCTGATTGGTACCTATTTTGAAGCCTAATAAAATTCGGTCAAATCCCGATTCCTATCGTCCTATTGCACTTACATCTTGTGTTTGTAAAATTTTTGAACAATTAATAAAACAAAGGTTGGAATTTTACATAGAACAAAACAATATTTTACCTGCTAATCAATTTGGTGTTCGTAGGGGAACATCGGCTCGTGAAAGTATTTGTCAGTTACAGCTTGATATCCAAAATAGTTACATTAATAAGGATTGTTTAGTGTCAGTAACACACATGTGATAAGCAATAAAGATTTGAATTTGAATTTGAGTATTTTTTGATGTTACTGGAGCTTTTAATAGTGTCAATATTGATATACTTTGTTCTGAATTGCTTCTTGTTGGAATTCCAAACAAAATAGTTCACTGGGTCCATGAATTCTTGACTGAAAGGAAAGTTATGTTAAGTATAATAATAAATTATATGGACCAAGGTTTGCTTCTGTTGGAGTTTGTCAAGGAGGAATACTTTCTCCATTAATATTTATTTTGTATATTCGTCGTTTGAATTTGATTCTAGGTTCTGAGATCAAAAATCTTCAGTTTGCTGATGATTTGGTTGTGTATTTGTCTGGGAATGGGAAAAATTTAACAAATATAACAAATAGTCTAAATAAGGCTGTGGATGGATTATCTACATATTTTTCTTATTTAAATCTAGAAATAAATGCACTTAAGTCTAAACTAGTCTTTGGTAAAGTTAGCAACTTCAGTCCTTCTGTGTATTACAATCAAGTTTCTATTCCTATTTTTCATGAAGCTAAGTTTTTAGGTGTCACTTTTACTCATAATTTTTCTTGGAAAACATATGTTGAATTGGTAAGTTCAAGAGCTAATAGAGCTTTCAATATCTTGAAATCTCTGTGTAGTGTGTAGGACCTGCTGGGGTGCTGATCCAAAAATATTGTTGCTTTTGTACAAATCTCTGATCCGTAGTCATTTTGAAAATGGTTTTCTCTGTTTTGCTGGTGATAGAAGAATAGTAGACATCTGTGATAAAATACAAAATAAAAGCTTGAGGCTTATTACTGGAGCATTTAAAAGCACTCCAATCAATGCAATGCAAGTTGAATGTAAATTTCCTCTATTAAGTATAAGATTCTCTTACTTGAGAGAAAGGTTTTTATTAAACCTGTATAGTAAAAATAATAATCACCTGTTTTTAAATTTGAAACAATCTAGTACACCATCTATTTGTAACTCTCTTTATATACTTCAAGGTTTTTCTCAATATGTAAATTTTCTTGAAACTCTACAAATTAATAAGTCATCTCTTCTTCTATATTATCAGGGGGATTTTAAAAGCAAGTTTCCTGCAATTGACATCATCATTGACCACAATTTATCCACCAAGGAAGATGTACATAGTAAACTACTTGAGTTTACTGATTATAAATTAGTGTATACTGATGGGTCTAAAACTGATTCTGCAGTTTCATTTGCTATTTACGATGGGCTATTGAATACTGGTACTGGTTATAAAATAAACTCAAACACAAGTATATTCACAGCCGAGGCTGTGGCTATTCTTGCTGCCTTAAAACACATTAAAACATAAAAATGATGGATGTTGCGAATGGATAATAGTTAGTGACAGCATGTGTTCTTGAAAATCTCAAAAATAATAGGTTGAATGGGTTGCATATTAGAAAATCATAACTTTCTCGAGCAAATTTCAAAAGAACAATAAACGAAATAACAAAATTTAAATGACCAAATGTTTTATTTAGAATTTTTTTTAAATCCCAATGTATGTGACATCAAATGAACGACTGGTCAAAAGTTGCTAGATGTAATTTTAAAATATCAAATCATTACTAATCAAATTACATAATCACAAATACATAACCTAACCTAACCTTATTAATTATTGATTTATTTTGAGAAGTAGCGCTCGCCGGCCGCTGCCGCGGCACCGCTCGCTACGCTCGCTCGGCTCGCGCGTGATTGGTCACTGTTCTAACCTAACCTAACCTATTTTACCCAGTTCAAAATGAAGAATCATACCTACAATATCCCGCAGAAATGTTTTCACCATTGTCTCATTATCTAGCCGCAGGCAGATTGTATGATTCATCACTTTGAAGTGGGTGAAATAGGTTAGGTTAGGTTCCCGGGGATTGGGGTGCGTGCAGAAAACCTCCTCGTGTGCCTGACTGCTGCTCGTTCCTTACGAATACGTTCGGGAGAAAGAGCAGTCGTCTGGCCGGTGCACCCTGGGCGCGGTCAATAGTCTTTCCATATCGGAGAGGGTATTGACTGCGGCGGATTTCTGCGGGGGGGGAGAGCCTAAGGCTCTTGGGCCTTTCGAGGCCGATCGTCAGTCGTCCACTGCCCCCTCTGCTTACAGAGGGAGGCCGAGTGGGCGCAGAGTGGGGAGGCGGACCGATGGTCCGCGGTAGAGGGGCCCACTGGGTAGGTTAGGTTAGGATAAGTTAGTTTGGGTGTGCATGTTGAGAAGCCTCCTCGTGGCGCACCCTGGGCAACGTCGGCTCCAACTGCCCACCAGGTTTTGGTGGACACTTGGTGCTGGCGGCGAATTCTCAACAAACGGGGAAGGGTCACGGTTCCAATCACCGATCATCCACGATGGTCGGTGAAGGGAACCGGGCTAGAGTTGGTCGTACGCCTACTCCCCCTCTGCTTACAGAGGGGAGTTGAGTTGGCGTACACTGGGGAGTCCCAATCCCAAGGTCTAGCGTGCCGAGGGGATGAATGGCCGGAGGGTTATCCGGTCGCTAGCGCGAACAGGGACCTCACCCTTAAAAGGAAAACAATGAAAAAATGCAGGCTAATGGAAATATTCCCCAGGCGGGCAACCTCCATAAGGAGGCACAATCCCGCCCTTCCACGGAAGGCAGCCCCACCGTATCTGGGGGGGGCACCCATAGCCTCGTAGGCCGGCAGACCACCGGTCTTCGTCAACAACCTCTTGCGTCGCAAGAAAAGGAGCTCCGGGTTAGCCTGGAGCGACTGTGCGACGCAACAAAGCCGCTTGCCGTCGTTGATGGCAACAACAGCCGAGGAGGCTCATGTCCTGAAAAGGACCGACTGTTGGTGTCAGATTCTGACACCGCATCCGAAACGATGAGTTTGGTGAGCGTGGCGAGCGTGAGCTCAAAGCGCTCGCAAACTAAAGAAGAGGTGGGTGGCCGATTTTGGCAAAAAACCACGCGAAAGAAGAAGCGCGCGGGGTCAGGCTCTTCTAGTGAGGAGAGTCAGCCGGTTGCTAAAGTCCCAACACTCACTAGTGGGCGAGGTCGTGCAGTGGCGAGTGGAGCCCCCGCTCGCTTACCGGAGCGCGACGTGCGGGGTCGGTTCAGGTCGGTTTCCCGACCCGATACGGTGGAGGCCGGTGGAGGCCGAGGGCGTGGGGAGTGACCCCGGGCCCACGACCGTGGACCCTAGCGAGGGCATCTTGCTGGGGTCTAACAAGGCGGAGGCGAATGCCGCTAAGCGGGCGCAGCGCAAGGCGGTGGCGGCTGATGAAATCAGCGAGTTGGCCCGTCAGGCGCGAGAGCGGCGCTCAGCCCGGATGACTGCTGGGGAGAGCCCATCGGCGGTGGCTCTCAGTCGCCAAGTTCTGGACGGCGTGGATGTCGTCCTGAAGGTTGCCACCAAATCGGGCAACCTGAAGGGCACATTCACCCGTGCTCTGAAGGAGGCGGCTGATGACATCAGGGAGGCAGTTGAGGTCCTCCTCAGTCGCACGAGCACGGAGGAGACGGCAAAGTTGTGGGAGGAGAATAGCCGTCTCCGGTCCGAGCTGGAGGACCTCAAACGGGAGTTTGCTGCTCAGAGGAAAGGCTGGCAGCGGCAAGCACCTCCCGCAGCCACCGGCCCCACTCCTGCCGCGCCTTCATCGGCCCCTGCACCTGTTCCACCACCTGCCTGGTCGGACCACGACATGGAGAGGGTGGCCAGAATTTGCATGGTGCAGTGTGGGGGCATGGTGGATGCGCGACTGGATGCCCGCTTGGAGGCCATAGAGTCGCGACTCCCCCCGGCTGAAATCATCCGACCGCCGCTTGCGGCAGATAAGCGGAGGAAGGAGGCGGAGGCGGGAGCGGCGGCGGTGGCTGAGCCGAACCAGCCCGGGAAGGGGGCCAAAAAGCCCGCAAAGGGGACCCAGAAGCCCGCGGAAGCAAAGTCCGTGCCCACTTCCCGAATGGCTGCTCCCCCGGCAACCGCGCCCGGAACCACCACAGAGGCCTGGACGACGGTCGTCAAGAAGACGAAAAAGAAGAAGAAGAAGACGGCGCCGCCAGCACCCGCTAAAGCACCGGCACCAGCACCGAGGAGGACCCAAAAGCCGCCTAGGACGAGAGCCCCACGCTCCGCGGCTGTGGTGGTAACACTGCAGCCCGCAGCCATCGCGAGGGGCCTCTCCTATCAGGCGGTAATGGCTGATGTGAGGAGCAAGATCGCGTTCCCCGACCTTGGCACACCAGCTGGCTTTATCTATAAGCAAGCCATTACGGGAGCGCGGCTGTTCGAGGTGTCGGGTGCCTCCAGCGCTGAGAAGGCGGACACATTGGCCGCCAAACTGAGAGGGGTCCTCAACCCGGAGGACGTCCGGGTGTCCAGGCCTATGAAGACTGCTGAGCTGCGCGTCGACGGACTGGATGACTCGGCGACCCCAGCTGACGTCGTGGCGGCCGTTGCCAAGGCCGGTGGATGTCCACCGGAAGACGTGCGGACGGGTGAGATCCGCGCCGACGCCTCCGGGCTTGGCACGATTTGGGTGCGGTGCCCGGTGGCGGCGGCAAACAAGGTCGCCAACGGTGGGCGTCTGTTGGTGGGATGGGTTGCAGCAAGAGTCAAGCTGCTGCAACCCAGGGCATTGCGGTGTTACCGGTGCCTGGACATGGGGCATGTCCGGGCACGGTGCACCGCTGAAATAGACCGCAGCGAGCAGTGCTATCGCTGCGGTCAGCCCGGCCACAAGGCGGCCCAGTGCTCCGCGGCACCAAACTGCAGCCTCTGTACAGCTGCAGGGAGGCCCGCGGGGCACAGGGCTGGCGGCAAGGCCTGTCGTGCGCCAGCACAAAAAAAGAAGAGGGGGGCCATGGCTGCCGGGGGCTCTTTACCCCCCCCTCAGCCTGGCTGCCCTACGGCCGACTCCCGGCCTGTGAATGGTGCGGAGGGGATGGACTGCGTCTAATGGCGCTGTACCATTTCCTCCAGAGCAATATCAACCACGCTGCCAGAGCTCAGGATCTCTTGCTCCAGAGCATGGCAGAGTGGTCGATCGACGTGGCTGTGGTCGCCGAGCCGTACTTTGTCCCCCCCAGGGATAACTGGGTGGGAGACCTGGACGGTTTGGTGGCGATCATTGGCGGGGCTCTCGTCAACCCGTCCCGAGGACACGGCTGGGTGGCCGCCCTCGCGGACGGCATTGGCACGGTTGGGGCGTATTTCTCGCCCAACAAGAGTCTCGCCGACTTCGAGAACTTCCTTGTCGAGTTGGGTGCCGTCGTAGGCCAACTCCACCCTCACCCGGTGCTGTTGCTCGGGGATCTCAACGCCAAGTCTGCGGCGTGGGGATCTCCGGTGACCGATGCTAGGGGTGAGGCGCTAGAGGAGTGGGCGGTCACGACTGGCCTGGTCGTCCTGAATCGGGGCTCGGTCCACACGTGCGTGCGGCAGCGGGGCGGATCTGTAGTGGACGTCTCGTTCGCTAGCCCTGCTGTCGCGAGCCGTGTCCGTGACTGGCGTGTCGTCGTGGAGGTGGAGACGTTGTCGGATCACCGATACATCCGATTCGACGTCTCCACCCAGACCACCGGCGGCCGTAGTCCATCGGCCCCGCGAAGGGACGGTCCGCGCTGGACGCGTAAGCGCATCGACAGGGAAGTTCTCGAGGAGGCCGCTATTGTTCAGGCCTGGATCCGGGAGTCGGCAACAAACGGACCCATCGACGTCGAAGAGGAGGCGCTGTGGTTCCGCGGGGCGATGACACAAATCTGCGACGCGTCCATGCCCCGCGTCCACTCACATCCAGCAAAGCGCCAGGTGTACTGGTGGTCTACCGAGATCGCACAATTACGTGTCGAGTGCGTAGCGGTTAGACGCCGGTACACCCGATACCGGAGGAGACGTCGTCGGGTCCCTGACGAAGAAGCCGCGCTGTATGAGGTGTACCGCGCGGTGAAGCAGGCCCTGTGGCTGGCCATCGGCGAAGCGAGGACGCGAGCCAGGGAGGAGATGTTGGAGACTCTAGACGGAGATCCGTGGGGGCGCCCTTATCGTGTGGTTCGAGGGAAACTTCGAGCCGCGGCGCCTCCACTCACGGAGAGTCTCCAACCTGAGCTGCTGGAGGAGGTCGTCGCAGCCCTCTTCCCGGCAAGAGCGGAGCATACTCCGCCGCCGATGGCTTTGCCCACAGCCGCAGAGTCTGCAGAAGAAGAGAACGCCATCAGCGTCCCAGAGGTGACACAAACAGAGATGGGGGCAGCCGTGACGCGGCTCCGGGCCAAGAACGTGGCTCCGGGGCCCGACGGGATCCACGGCCAAGCGCTTGCCCTCGCTCTGAAGGAGCTAGAGCCCCACTTGAGAGGACTCTACACAGCGTGCCTTGAGCAGGGCCAGTTTCCCACTTTGTGGAAATCTGGTCGTCTGGTCCTGCTCAGGAAGGCGGGGCGCCCTGCGGACTCACCGTCCGGGTACAGGCCCATAGTGTTGCTAGACGAGGTGGGTAAGATGTTTGAGCGGATAATCGCTGCCCGCCTCGTCGGCCACTTGTGCGGAGAGGGGCCTGACCTGGCCGAGAGCCAGTTCGGCTTTCGGCACGGGCGCTCCACCATCCACGCGATATCGCGGGTGAGAGTCCTGGCGGAGGAAGCGGTGTCCCGGGGCGGGGTGATGTTGGCGGTGTCCTTGGACATCTCCAACGCCTTCAACACCCTGCCCTGGAGCTGTATTCGGGAGGCACTATCTTACCATCGGGTGCCTTCCTACCTCCGCCGCATCGTCGGGGCTTATTTGGCGGAGAGGTGTGTCACCTATACGGGACGTGATGGCGGAAACCAGCGCTGCATGTCGTGCGGTGTTCCACAGGGCTCGGTCGTGGGACCGCTCCTGTGGAACATTGGGTACGACTGGGTGCTGCGGGGCGAGCTCCAGCCGGGCGTGGACCTGACGTGTTATGCGGACGACACACTGGTCACGGCCCGGGGGAGCTCGTACAGGGAGGCAGCGTTGCTGGCGACGGCTGCGGTCTCACATGTGGTGAGCCGCATACGTCGCCTAGGGCTGGAGGTTGCCCTCAACAAGTCGGAGGCCTTGATCTTTCATGGTCCCCGGCGGGCGCCGCCGCCGGGATCACACATCGTGGTCGGGGGGGCTCAAATCGCTGTCGAGTCCACCATGAAGTACCTAGGATTGGTAAAGCTTTCCAAAATACAGGATTGGCAGTTGGAAAATTCATGGATAGGAAAACACTGCAACTCCGAAATGAACTTCGAAATAGACTACATACAGCCAGAAAAAATGGCCAGAGAGCTTTTATAAAAAACAATAAACTATACGTAAACGGTAAGGAATGCGATGATTGTATGGAACCTGTAACGAGCAAAACACCAAATTCCAGCTATGTAACACAAGGAAACGACCACAGAACACACGAAGATACACTACATACAGCAAACATTTCGACTACCCAGGAGCCTAATAGTCCGACACAAACAAGCGCAAAAGGGAACCAAAATCATAACAGAACATTTCGATACTAACTTCATTGTGACATTTCAAAACATCCAAAGTATAGGGAATAAAATAAGCTTGCTCGAACAATTATTGTCAGATTCTAATATTACAATATTATCACTATCAGAGGTATGGAAAACTTATTCTTATTGTGACTCGATACACATACCTGGATACAAAATAGCGTCTTCCTTCTGTCGCATTACTCGGGAAGGAGGTGGAGTCTGTTTAGTAGTTAAGGAAAATTTGGAATGTATTGAGAGGAAGGATATTGTTAATTACTCTAAGGAATTTATAATAGAACTAAGCGCAATAGAAATACCTAAGTTGAATTGTATTATAATAGGATTATACAGAGCGGATCGTCATATTAATACTTTTTATGAACAAATGGGAAAACTCTTAAATTCGTTAAAAACCAAAGCTAAACACATTATAATAGGGGGTGATTTCAATATAAATGTGCTTTTAAAAAACGCCCGCTGCCACGAACTGTTAAACTTTATGCATTCACATAACTTAAGTCAATTGGTCCAAATACCTACACGTGTAACAAAATCTACATCGACTTGCATAGATCTTATTTTCACAAACAACAAACAAATGATAAACAAAACTTTTGTACATGATTACGGCCTCTCCGATCACAAATCAATAAATATAAAATTCAATCAAACAGAAAACCTACTAACGGATAATAAAATATGGCGTACAAAAAAAAGAGTATTTACTGAAACCAAAATATTAAACTTCAAAAAATCATTAAAACATATTAAATGGGAAACTATAATTAAGCCAAATAACACTATAAACGATAATTATAATACATTTATTTCATTAATTATAAAATCATTAAATAAGCACATACCCCTACAAAAAATAAACATAAAAAGCACACAAGCTAAAGGATGGCTTACAACCGGTCTAAGACACTCATGTAAACATAAAAGGTCGTTAAAAATAATTTTAAATGAAACAAATAACAATGAAATTATAAGAAAATATTACAATTTATTTGATAAAATATTAAAAAGCAGTATAAAACTCTCAAAGAGACGGGAACACATACGACAAATGCAGAAATCCGATAATAAAACAAAAACAATGTGGAAAATCATAAACACAAAAACAGGCAAAACCAAGCTTAAACAATATAAAAATATAAAATTAAAAGTGCATGATAACATGACAGAATGCCCAGCAACCATTGCAAATACATTCAATGAATTCTTCGCAACAGTTGGTGAGACCCAATCAAATATACATACAAACAAACTTGGGCATCCCGTTGTAAATCCCCCTACATGTTCTATGTACCTACGCCCAGCAGATCAAAAAGAGATTATTGAAATAATAAGATTAATGAAAAACAAACATAGCTGCGGTATTGATGATATCCCACCCATCCTACTAAAACAATGCGTTGAAGAACTCTCTAAGCCACTCACACTTTTAATCAACCAGAGCTTCGAAGACGGCCTATTCCCGGATTCACTAAAAATGTCATTAGTAAAACCCATACACAAAAAAGGCGACACTACCACCCCAAACAATTATAGACCTATAGCCCTTCTACCAACCTTTTCTAAAGTAATTGAGAAAGCAATGTGCAATCGGCTATACAATTTCTTAGAGAAACATAGCATTTTAGACGACTCACAGAATGGATTTAGGAAATCAAGGTCCACTACAACAGCAGTCTATAAATATACACAAACGGCCCTTCAACACATAAACGACAAAAAAATAGCTTTAGGTGTACTACTAGACATGGCGAAAGCCTATGATAAAGTTTCCTATGACATCCTTTTGGCCAAACTATACGGCTCGGGAATACGAGGACTTGCGTACCAGTGGTTTAAATCATACTTACAAAACCGTAAACAAATAGTACAAATAGATTACCATAATACCACCAACCACTACGTAGACACAATAAGATCTAGAACGAGAACCCTAACCTGCTCAATTCCCCAGGGAAGTGTATTAGGGTGCATTTTATTCTTAATATACATCAACGACCTACCAAAATCCTTTAACAAAAACCAAGTTCTACCCGTACTATTTGCGGACGACATATCACTACTTATAAAATGCGAAAACACTCATAACCCCCAACAAATTATAAATGAAAACTTACAAATAGTAACACATTGGCTTCAAGACCACAACCTAGAAATTAACTTTAATAAAACAAAACTAATGCAGTTTAGGTCATATAAAAAATCTCCCATCCAAATTAATACCAAATTTCAAAATACATCAATAGAAACAGTAGATACATTTAAATTACTCGGCATTAATATCGACACACACCTAAATTGGAAAAATCACATAGAAGAATTAACAATGAAATTATCAAAATTCACCTACGCGCTATTCCAATTAAAACACAGCACTAACACAAAAACTGCACTATCAGCATACTACGCATACGCCTATTCATGGTTAAGCTATGGTATTTTGTTGTGGGGAAACAGTGTCAACACACATAAGCTATTCATTTTACAAAAGAAATGTGTTAGAATATTAGCTCAAATAAATAATAGACAAAGCTGTAAACCCTATTTTCTGAAATATAAATTACTCACGCTTCCTTGTATATATTTACACGATATATGTATCTACGTATTCAAAAACATGCACACATTCACTAGAGTACAGGACATACACACTTACAACACCCGGCACAAACATAACCTATACCAACCACCGTCACGACTAAAAATGCTACACCAAAGCCCACAATACATGGCAATAAGAATTTATAATAAGCTGCCTCAAGAGATTAAAAATGAAACCAGGCTTGCTCCGTTTAACAATAAATTAAAAACCTACCTTTTAAAAAATTGCTACTATTCAATTGAAGAATTTTTACACCAAAAATAAATCAATAACTACCACACACGCATTCTCGTACACATACATTCCACACACTTACACCACTACCTACATGACTTCCTATTCGAAATAAATTTATTAGACGAACGAATTAAAAAAGAAATGTAGTTATATTAATATTGAATTATAAAAATGTATTTACGAGTATATTGTTATTGAATTATAAAAATGTGTATAGATTATTATTATTATTTGAATGAGTAATACTAAATTATTGAAATTATTAACGTAAAATTGTGTCAATAGCATAGTTATTTTAATTTTAATTTGTAATGTTAAATAACCCTCACATTTGCGATGCCTGGAAAAGGCCGCTAAGTTGTAAGTACCTACAGTATAAAATAACACCAAAATGTACACTTAGTTTGCAAATAAACCTTTGACTTTGACTTTGACTTTGACTTTGCTCGACAGCCGGTGGGATTTTGGCCCCCACTTCCGGCGGCTGGCGCCCAAGTTGTTGGGTGCGGCTGGGGCGTTGTCAACGCTGCTTCCCAATCTGGGGGGCCCGAGCGTCGCCTGTAGGCGGCTCTACGTGGGGATCGTGCGATCGATGGCCCTTTATGGGGCCCCGATCTGGGCGGCTGACCTGACGGCCGGAAGCATCGCAGTCCTGCGGAAGCCGCAGAGAGCGATGGCCGTCAGAGTCATCAGGGGATATCGCACGATCTCCTACGAGGCGGCTTGCGTACTGGCCGGATCCCCACCCTGGGACCTCGAGGCGAAAGTACTCGCGTCACTGTATCGGTGGCGCGAGGAAGCGAGGGCGCGGGGCGAGTGGCTGATGCAGCGACATGTTGAATTGCGTCGGTCACAGCTTCGCGCAGCCCTGGTGGCGGAATGGCGGGACAGGCTTTCACGCCCTACCGCCGGCCTCGCCACCATCGAGGCGATCCGGCCGGTACTCGAGCCCTGGCTCGGGAGGAGGCACGGCTCCTTGTCGTTTCGGGTGACGCAGGTGCTCTCGGGGCATGGTTGCTTCGGGAAGTACTTGTGTCGCATAAACAGGGAGCCGGACGCCCGGTGTCACCACTGCGTCGACTGCCGGGAGGACACGGCGCGGCATACGCTGGCAGAGTGTGCCGCTTGGGAGGAGCCTCGCCGTGCCCTCATCTCAGGAGTAGGCAGTGACCTATCGCTGCCGGCCGTGGTCGAGTCGATGGCCGGCAGCGAGGAGTCCTGGGACGCGGTGGTATCCTTCTGCGAAACAGTCGTGTCGCAGAAGGAGGCTGCGGAAAGGGAGCGGGAGATCTCGTCCGCTCACCCGGCCCGCAGCAGACGCACCGGGCGTCGGCAGAGGGCAGATAATGCCCTCTTCCGGCCCCCCTAAATGGGTCCAGGGACGGCGGACTCGGGGACGTCCGCCGCCCCCCATCACACTGGACCCGAGGTGGCGGCGCGTAGTGTTCCACGCGCGCCCCTTTGAGACGTCGCGGGGGGGTCCAACACCTCACCCCCCCGCAGACTTGAGGTGACCCGCAGAGGCGGGCCGACACTAGCCGGGGATCACGGAAGTAATACTAGCTCCCAAGATCCCCGGTGCAAGTGTGGGTAGGGAACACCGGGGTGGTTTTTAGTCAGTAAGAGTCTGACAGACCCCTCCGCCCACCCCAGGGCGGAGGACATCCATGAGGATTTTCCACCCCAGCAAAAAAAAAAAAAAAAAAAGGATAAGTTAGTTTACCCTCACCCGGTGCTGTTGCTCGGGGATCTCAACGCCAAGTCTGCGGCGTGGGGATCTCCGGTGACCGATGCTAGGGGTGAGGCGCTAGAGGAGTGGGCGGTCACGACTGGCCTGGTCGTCCTGAATCGGGGCTCGGTCCACACGTGCGTGCGGCAGCGGGGCGGATCTGTAGTGGACGTCTCGTTCGCTAGCCCTGCTGTCGCGAGCCGTGTCCGTGACTGGCGTGTCGCCGTGGAGGTGGAGACGTTGTCGGATCACCGATACATCCGATTCGACGTCTCCACCCAGACCACCGGCGGCCGTAGTCCATCGGCCCCGCGAAGGGACGGTCCGCGCTGGGCGCGTAAGCGCATCGACAGGGAGCTTCTCGAGGAGGCCGCTATTGTTCAGGCCTGGATCCGGGAGTCGGCGACGAACGGACCCGTCGACGTCGAAGAGGAGGCGCTGTGGTTCCGCGGGGCGATGACGCAAATCTGTGACGCGTCCATGCCCCGCGTCCACTCATATCCAGCGAGGCGCCAGGTGTACTGGTGGTCTACCGAGATCGCACAATTACGTGTCGAGTGCGTAGCGGTCAGACGGTACACGGTAACGGTACACCCGATACCGGAGGAGACGTCGTCGGGTCCCTGACGAAGAAGCCGCGCTGTATGAGGTGTACCGCGCGGCGAAGCAGGCCCTGTGGCTGGCCATCGGCGAAGCGAGGACGCGAGCCAGGGAGGAGATGTTGGAGACTCTAGACGGAGATCCGTGGGGGCGCCCCTATCGTGCGGTTCGAGGGAAACTTCGAGCCGCGGCGCCTCCACTCACGGAGAGTCTCCAACCTGAGCTGCTGGAGGAGGTAGTTGCAGCCCTCTTCCCGGCAAGAGCGGAGCATACTCCGCCGCCGATGGCTTTGCCCACAGCCGCAGAGTCTGCATATGAAGAGAACGCCATCAGCGTCCCAGAGGTGACACAAGCAGAGATGGGGGCAGCCGTGACGCGGCTCCGGGCCAAGAACGTGGCTCCGGGGCCCGACGGGATCCACGGCCAAGCGCTTGCCCTCGCTCTGAAGGAGCTAGAGCCCCACTTGAGAGGACTCTACACAGCGTGCCTTGAGCAGGGCCAGTTTCCTACTTTGTGGAAATCTGGTCGTCTGGTCCTGCTCAGGAAGGCGGGGCGCCCTGCAGACTCACCGTCCGGGTACAGGCCCATAGTGTTGCTAGACGAGGTGGGTAAGATGTTTGAGCGGATAATCGCTGCCCGCCTCGTCGGCCACTTGTGCGGAGAGGGGCCTGACCTGGCCGAGAGCCAGTTCGGCTTTCGGCACGGGCGCTCCACCATCCACGCGATTTCGCGGGTGAGAGTCCTGGCGGAGGAAGCGGTGTCCCGGGGCGGGGTGATGTTGGCAGTGTCCTTGGACATCTCCAACGCCTTCAACACCCTGCCCTGGAGCTGTATTCGGGAGGCACTGCGGTACCATCGGGTGCCTTCCTACCTCTGCCGCATCGTCGGGGCTTATTTGGCGGAGAGGTGTGTCACCTACACGGGACGTGATGGCGGAAACCAGCGCCGCATGTCGTGCGGTGTTCCACAGGGCTCGGTCGTAGGACTGCTCCTGTGGAACATCGGGTACGACTGGGTGCTGCGGGGCGAGCTCCAGCCGGGCGTGGACCTGACGTGTTATGCGGACGACACACTGGTCACGGCCTGGGGGAGCTCGTACCGGGAGGCAGCGTTGCTGGCGACGGCTGCGGTCTCACAGGTGGTGAGTCGCATACGTCGCCTAGGGCTGGAGGTTGCCCTCAACAAGTCGGAGGCCTTGATCTTTCATGGCCCCCGGCGGGCGCCGCCGCCGGGATCACACATCGTGGTCGGGGGGGCTCAAATCGCTGTCGAGTCCACCATGAAGTACCTAGGATTGGTGCTCGACAGCCGGTTTTGGCCCCCATTTCCGGCGGCTGGCGCCCAAGTTGTTGGGCGCGGCTGGGGCGTTGTCAACGCTGCTTCCCAATCTGGGGGGCCCGAGCGCCGCCTGTAGGCGGCTCTACGTGGGGATCGTGCGATCGATGGCCCTTTATGGGGCCCCGATCTGGGCGGCTGACCTGACGGCCGGAAGCATCGCAGTCCTGCGAAAACCGCAGAGAGCGATGGCCGTCAGAGTCATCAGGGGATATCGCACGATCTCCTACGAGGCGGCTTGTGTACTGGCCGGATCCCCGCCCTGGGACCTCGAGGCGAAAGTACTCGCGTCACTGTATCGGTGGCGCGAGGAAGCGAGGGCGCGGGGCGAGTGGCTGATGCAGCGACATGTGGAGTTGCGTCGGTCACAGCTTCGCGCAGCCCTGGTGGCGGAATGGCGGGACAGGCTTTCACGCCCTACCGCCGGCCTCGCCACCATCGAGGTGGCCCGGCCGGTACTCGAGCCCTGGCTCGGGAGGAGGCACGGCTCCCTGTCGTTTCGGGTGACGCAGGTGCTCTCGGGGCATGGTTGCTTCGGGAAGTACCTGTGTCGCATAAACAGGGAGCCGGACGCCCGGTGTCACCACTGCGTCGACTGCCGGGAGGACACGGCGCGGCATACGCTGGCAGAGTGTGCCGCTTGGGAGGAGCCACGCCGTGCCCTCATCTCAGAAGTAGGCAGTAACCTGTCGCTGCCGGCCGTGGTCGAGTCGATGGCCGGCAGCGAGGAGTCCTGGGACGCGGTGGTATCCTTCTGCGAAACAGTCGTGTCGCAGAAGGAGGCTGCGGAAAGGGAGCGGGAGATCTCGTCCGCTCACCCGGCCCGCAGCAGGCGCACCGGGCGTCGGCAGAGGGCAGATAATGCCCTCTTCTGGCCCCCCTAAATGGGTCCAGGGACGGCGGACTCGGGGACGTCCGCCGCCCCCTATCACACTGGACCCGAGGTGGCGGCGCGTAGTGTTCCACGCGCGCCCCTTTGAGACGTCGCGGGGGGGTCTAACACCTCACCCCCCCGCAGACTTGAGGTGGCCCGCAGAGGCGGGCCGGCACTAGCCGGGGATCACGGAAGTAATACTAGCTCCCAAGATCCCCGGTGCAAGTGTGGGAAGGGAACACCGGGGTGGTTTTTAGTCAGTAAGAGTCTGACAGACCCCTCCGCCCACCCCAGGGCGGAGGACATCCATGAGGATTTTCCACCCCGGCAACAAAAACAAAAAAAAAAAAAAAAAAAAAAAATGTTCCCGGGGATTGGGGTGCGTGCATAAAACCTCCTCGTGTGCCTGACTGCTGCTCGTTCCTTACGAATACGTTCGGGGGAAAGAGCAGTCGTCTGGCCGGTGCACCCTGGGCGCGGTCAATAGTCTTTCCATATCGGAGAGGGTATTGACTGCGGCGGATTTCTGCGGGGGGGGAGAGCCTAAAGCCTAAGGCTCTTGGGCCTTTCTAACAGAGGGAGGCCGAGTGGGCGCAGAGTGGGGAGGCGGACCGATGGTCCGCGGTAGAGGGGCCCACTGGGTAGGTTAGGTTAGGATAAGTGGCCCCGCGAAGGGACGGTCCGCGCTGGGCGCGTAAGCGCATCGACAGGGAGGTTCTCGAGGAGGCCGCTATTGTTCAGGCCTGGATCCGGGAGTCGGCGACGAACGGACCCGTCGACGTCGAAGAGGAGGCGCTGTGGTTCCGCGGGGCAATGACGCAAATCTGTGACGCGTCCATGCCCCGCGTCCACTCATATCCAGCGAGGGGCCAGGTGTACTGGTGGTCTACCGAGATCGCACAATTACGTGTCGAGTGCCCGATACCGGAGGAGACGTCGTCGGGTCCCTGACGAAGAAGCCGCGCTGTATGAGGTGTACCGCGCGGCGAAGCAGGCCCTGTGGCTGGCCATCGGCGAAGCGAGGACGCGAGCCAGGGAGGAGATGTTGGAGACTCTAGACGGAGATCCGTGGGGGCGCCCCTATCGTGCGGTTCGAGGGAAACTTCGAGCCGCGGCGCCTCCACTCACGGAGAGTCTCCAACCTGAGCTGCTGGAGGAGGTAGTTGCAGCCCTCTTCCCGGCAAGAGCGGAGCATACTCCGCCGCCGATGGCTTTGCCCACAGCCGCAGAGTCTGCAGAAGTAGAAAACGCCATCAGCGTCCCAGAGGTGACACAAACAGAGATGGGGGCAGCCGTGACGCGGCTCCGGGCCAAGAACGTGGCTCCGGGGCCCGACGGGATCCACGGCCAAGCGCTAGCCCTCGCTCTGAAGGAGCTAGAGCCCCACTTGAGAGGACTCTACACAGCGTGCCTTGAGCAGGGCCAGTTTCCCACTTTGTGGAAATCTGGTCGTCTGGTCCTGCTCAGGAAGGCGGGGCGCCCTGCGGACTCACCGTCCGGGTACAGGCCCATAGTGTTGCTAGACGAGGTGGGTAAGATGTTTGAGCGGATAATCGCTGCCCGCCTCGTCGGCCACTTGTGCGGAGAGGGGCCTGACCTGGCCGAGAGCCAGTTCGGCTTTCGGCACGGGCGCTCCACCATCCACGCTATATCACGGGTGAGAGTCCTGGCGGAGGAAGCAGTGTCCCGGGGCGGGGTGATGTTGGCGGTGTCCTTGGACATTTCCAACGCCTTCAATACCCTGCCCTGGAGCTGTATTCGGGAGGCACTGCGTTATCATCGGGTGCCTTCCTACCTCCGCCGCATCGTCGGGGTTTATTTGGCGGAGAGGTGTGTCACCTACACGGGACGTGATGGCGGAAACCAGCGCCGCATGTCGTGCGGTGTTCCACAGGGCTCGGTCGTGGGACCGCTCCTGTGGAACATCGGGTACGACTGGGTGCTGCGGGACGAGCTCCAGCCGGGCGTGGACCTGACGTGTTATGCGGACGACACACTGGTCAGGGCCCGGGGGAGCTCGTACAGGGAGCGGGAGATCTCGTCCGCTCACCCGGCCCGCAACAGGCGCACCGGGCGTCGGCAGAGGGCAGATAATGCCCTCTTCCGGCCCCCCTAAATGGGTCCAGGGACGGCGGACCCGGGGACGTCCGCCGCCCCCTATCACACTGGACCCGAGGTGGCGGCGCGTAGTGTTCCACGCGCGCCCCTTTGAGACGTCGCGGGGGGGGTCTAACACCTCACCCCCCCGCAGACTTGAGGTGGCCCGCAGAGGCGGGCCGGCACTAGCCGGGGATCACGGAAGTAATACTAGCTCCCAAGATCCCCGGTGCAAGTGTGGGAAGGGAACACCGGGGTGTTTTTTAGTCAGTAAGAGTCTGACAGACCCCTCCGCCCACCCCAAGGCGGAGGACATCCATGAGGATTTTCCACCCCGGCAACAAAAAAATAAAATAAATAAAGGATAAGTTAGCTTGGGGTGCATCGCAGTCCTGCGGAAGCCGCAGAGAGCGATGGCCGTCAGAGTCATCAGGGGATATCGCACGATCTCCTACGAGGCGGCTTGCGTACTGGCCGGATCCCCGCCCTGGGACCTCGAGGCGAAAGTACTCGCGTCACTGTATCGGTGGCGCGAGGAAGTGACGGCGCGGGGCGAGTGGCTGATGCAGCGACATGTGGAGTTGCGTCGGTCACAGCTTCGCGCAGCCCTGGTGGCGGAATGGCGGGAAAGGCTTTCACGCCCTACCGCCGCACAGTGGGCTGGGATTACAAGGTTGGGTCTTAAGAGATCAAATGTATTATTTCAAAAATAATTAAATGTATTTTTAATAATAATTTTTTTTGGTATCTAGGCATAAATTTAAAACGTTTTTACTCTTTGACTTTTTTTAATTTAACGAGTACTTTCGGAGATATAGCCATATCAAATTTGTATGAAGAGTCATGTTATTTTAGTTAAGCAATTTATTCCAATTAAATTGAAATTGAAAATAATGTATACTAAACGGCCTGAAAACCTCAATACCTACTTAGTTCTTTAAAAAAAAAACAATGTTCGACCTTTTCCACCACCATAGGTAGGTATGACGTAATTTGTTTTGAGACTTATTTCCGGGAATCAAGGGATAAGAGTGCGCGAGCGCAACAACAAGTTATGACGTGTCGTAACGTGATTGGTGCAACGATAGGGTATCTACGGAATGTTCGGTTGCATTCAAACGTACTTCAGTGTTCTATTACCCACCATAATAGACGCACTACCCCCACACATTCATTACTTACTTATTTGTTATTTTGTATTTGTGAAAATGTTTGAAAATTTAGTGACAAACCTTGATCTTTTCGTTATTTTAAAAAACAGTGGCAGTATTAAAAATAATGACAGTTTGTGTAGTGAGATAAGGTCTAAATTTTTAGTCGAATTAAGTGATGATCACGAAAAGACCTTAAAGTTGTTTTGTGCAAAATTTTGTTATAATTTAAATAGAAGATGGGAAAACGCTTATCGTAAAGAAAATATATTCAGAACTAAAAATAGTGAATGGTTACAAGAAAACATAATATGGCCAGACTCTATTAAGTGTTTAATAGGCAGTAATGAAGATCAACCAGCACCGAGTACATCAACTCAGTATGTATCACCATCAAAAGTTTCTGTCGGTGTTTTCACCGAACAAAGCCCAAGAAAACCTTTTTGTGTATTAGCGCCTAAACAGAAAGAAAGACGTGCAGAAAACTTTCATTTATCTTCGGACGAAATAAAATATGCATATTTTGAGCAGTTGAAAGCGGATGGGAATGAGGAGGTTGCTAAAATACTAGAACATTTACTAAAGAATCCCTAAGATGTAAAAAAAGTTAAAAAGTGCATATCTGTTAAAGAAACAAAACCTGTGTTTTCTCCGGATGAGGCTTTAGGGTTATTTTTATCACTTAAGCTGACCAAGTGGCAATACAATACTTTAAGAAAAAGTGTTAACGAAAAAGACAGTAATATATTTCCATCTTATTATCAAGTGCAACATGCGAAACAGAAATGCTATCCACCAAAAGATGCTATTACAGTGACAGAAACCTCAGCTAAAATAAAGTTACAAGCTCTATTGGATATAACGACAACAAGAATAATGACGTCACTCGTCATAGATAGTGGTTGTAAAGAATTTACACTAATCAGTAAGTGGGGATTTGACGGTGCTTCTAATCAAGCCAATTACAACCAAAAAATGCAAACAGACGATGAACAAGAAAGTCAACTTGACGATTCAAGCATATTTATGGGTAGTTTAGTGCCAATAAAATTAGTGTGCGGCGAACAAGTTATCTGGCAAAACGATTCACCAAATTCATCTTACTGGTGTCGTCCAATCTTTTTCGAATTTGTGAAAGAAGATAAAATAACGATATTGCGGGAAAAAAGTGCTATTAAGGAAAAGATTAAACATTTAGTGAAAACAGAAGTTGGAGAAATAAAAATTTCACACTCTTTATTAATGACTATGATAGACGGAAAAGCAACATCAATTTTATGAGATACTTCATCTCAGAGATGCGACATTTGTAAAGCCACTCCAACAGAGATGGATAATTTGCCCTTAATTGCATCAAAACCGACTGATCCAGATCTCTGTAAATACGGATTGTCATCATTGCATACCTGGATACGAATGATGGAATGCATTCTGCATATAGCCTACAGATTAACGATACAGACATGGACAGTAAAGGGAGACAACAAGTGCATCATGGAAAGAAAAAAGAAAGACATACAAGACGCTTTTAAAAATAGAATGGGACTTCTGATTGATGTTGTTAAACAAGGGCACGGCTCCACGAATGACGGAAATACTGCTAGAAGATTTTTTGCAAATCCAAACATGACTGCTGAGATAACTGGGCTATACTAAGGCGATTTGCAATCATTTTAGAGGCAATTTCATCAGGTTACCACATTGACATAGCGAAATTTCACGAATATGCTCAAGTGACCATGCAACTGTATTTGGAATTATATAGCTGGTATTATATGCCTTCAAGTGTTCATAAAGTTCTTATGCATGGTGCAACTATTATTGAAAGTTTTGGTCTAATACCAATTGGACAGCTATCTGAAGAAGCTGCTGGAGCTAGAAATAAAGACTTTCGTAGGTACCGCCAACACCATTCCAGGAAATGCAGTAGAAAAACTACAAATGAAGACATTTTAAATAATTTATTGACCAGCTCTGATCCACTCATCTCAGCGAAACGTCACAAACTTCGCAGAAAACATAAAACTTTGTCAGTAGAAGCACAAAGTTTATTAGTAATTGAACAAGCGGAAACATTTGATGATGACGAATACGAAAATTTTGCATTCGTTAATGTGGATACCCTTGACAGTGATTAAATTAAAACAGTGCAGTGGCCAGTAGTGATTGTGATTTTTACTTATTTATTTATTTATTTTATTAGTCCTTAGTGGATTAGGCCTAAAGGAGAGACCACTACATAAAAAAAAAAACGCGCCTAGTTCTTAACCTCTATGGTGGTGTGGAATAGAGAACAAAATTTGAAATTGCGACCAAATCGCAGAAAATCGCAACCCGAGAATAGGCGCTAAAATAGGACAAATATACGCACCTCTGCTTACAGAGGGGAGTTGAGTTGGCGTACACTGGGGAGTCCCAATCCCAAGGTCTAGCGTGCCGAGGGGATGAATGGCCGGAGGGTTATCCGGTCGCTAGCGCGAACAGGGACCTCACCCTTAAAAGGAAAAAATGAAAAAATGCAGGCTAATGGTAAATCCGGTCGCTAGCGCGAACAGGGACCTCACCCTTAAAAGGAAAACAATGAAAAAATGCAGGCTAATGGTAATATTCCCCAGGCGGGCAACCTCCACAAGGAGGCACAATCCCGCCCTTCCACGGAAGGCAGCCCCACCGTATCTGGGGGGGGCACCCATAGTGTCGTAGGCCGGCAGACCACCGCCGGTCTTCGTCAACAACCTCTTGCGTCGCAAGAAAAGGAGCTCCGGGTTAGCCTGGAGCGACTGTGCGACGCAAGAGCCTCACCCCCCCGCAGACTTGAGGTGGCCCGCAGAGGCGGGCCGGCACTAGCCGGGGATCACGGAAGTAATACTAGCTCCCAAGATCCCGGTGCAAGTGTGGGAAGGGAACACCGGGGTGGTTTTTAGTCAGTAAGAGTCTGACAGACCCCTCCGCCCACCCCAGGGCGGAGGACATCCATGAGGATTTTCCACCCCGGCAAAAAAAAAAAAAAAAAAATTTGGGGTGCATGTTGAGAAGCCTCCTCGTGGCGCACCCTGGGCAACGTCGGCTCCAACTGCCCACCAGGTTTTGGTGGACACTTGGTGCTGGCGGCGAATTCTCAACAAACGGGGAAGGGTCACGGTTCCAATCACCGATCATCCACGATGGTCGGTGAAGGGAACCGGGCTAGAGTTGGTCGTACGCCTACTCCCCCTCTGCTTACAGAGGGGAGTTGAGTTGGCGTACACTGGGGAGTCCCAATCCCAAGGTCTAGCGTGCCGAGGGGATGAATGGCCGGAGGGTTATCCGGTCACTAGCGCGAACAGGGACCTCACCCTTAAAAGGAAAACAATGAAAAAATGCAGGCTAATGGTAAATCCGGTCGCTAGCGCGAACAGGGACCTCACCCTTAAAAGGAAAACAATGAAAAAATGCAGGCTAATGGTAATATTCCCCAGGCGGGCAACCTCCACAAGGAGGCACAATCCCGCCCTTCCACGGACGGCAGCCCCACCGTATCTGGGGGGGGCACCCATAGTGTCGTAGGCCGGCAGACCACCGCCGGTCTTCGTCAACAACCTCTTGCGTCGCAAGAAAAGGAGCTCCGGGTTAGCCTGGAGCGACTGTGCGACGCAACAAAGCCGCTTGCCGTCGTTGACGGCAACAACAGCCGAGGAGGCTCATGTCCAGAAAAGGACCGACTGTCCGACCAGGACACGCAGCTGGGAGGGAAGCGCTCGCGCAGCGAGCTGTCTTCCGATGAGGAAGACCTGTCGGCACCAATATTTGGTACCGTGCAGAGGGGGAGGCGTCGGTTACCGGACCGTGACTTACGGGGTCGCTTCTTGCGGCCCGATACGCCGGTACCGATGCAGATGGGGAGCGCAGAGAGTGAGGGGACCCCGGGCGAAGACTCCGCTGCGTCCCCACTGTTACTGCAAAGTAACAAGGCGGAGGCGAGCTCTGCAAAGCGGATGCAGCGGAAGGCGGTGGCGGCTGAAGAGGTCGGCGAAATGGCTCGACTGGCCCGAGAGCGACGCTCTGGTCAGGCGGCTACCGGGGGGAGCCTGTCGGCGGTGGCGCTGAGTCGCCAAGTTTTGCACGGCGTGGACGTCGTCATGAAGGTTGCCACAAAGTCTAAAATAAAAAAATAAATAAAATAAAATTTATTCAAGTACAAAGTAAAGTAAAATTATGATTTACATTAATTACAATCGAGGAAAATTCAATTCTAACTGTAATGAAGACCAGCCTGATCTAGGTTTAAGAAAACCTGTGTTTCAGGCCATCAATTTACATCAACATTTAAAAAGAAGACAAAAATACATTTATTAGAAGCAAACTTAAAAAGAAGACATAATATATTCAATGACTTAAACAGGTACTATTTGGGTATATTATTTTAAAACTAGATTATGTATGATATATTATATTTAAATAAATTAACACATAATATTAAAGTAGATAAAGTATTATTAATTTGGTAAAGGAAGAGAATACCTATGGAGTATAGACTTAAAATAGAGTAGGTAGATATAAATTTTATTTTAAAATTTCTAGTAGTTTTTCCGTATCTGCATAATTGAGTTTTGCCAAATATTCTTGTACTAGTAAGTTACACCTATTATAACTTAAACTATAAATCTTTAGCACTCTGTTAAACTGGTTATACAAGTAGGGTCCTAAAAATAAATAAAATCGATTAGTGAAAGCATGTTTAGTCTGAGAGTTAGCACAAACCAAATCTTTTCTTCTCCTATCTGAAGGTACTGGGTTAAAATAAAGTTCAGTGTGTTGTAATAAAACTACATTCAAAACAAATAATTGACGTACTGTTAGCACCTTACATGCTATATAAAGCTGGTATGTAGGAAATCTAAATGGACGAAAAGTAGCAACCTTTAAGACTGCTCTTTGGGCGCGTTCTAGGTGCAGTAAAATTGATTTAGCGGCTCCACCCCAGGACGTTATGCAGTAGGAAATAATAGATTGACACAAAGCCAAATAAACCTGTCTAATTAATTTAAAGTCGGCAATGCTACGTAAATTTTTAAAAATGTATATTAGTTTACGCACTCTGGTGCATAATAAATCAATGTGTTTGCGGAAATTCAGGTTTGTGTCAATTGTGACGCCTAGATATTTGATATGTTCGGTTTTGGCTAAAGTGGGACAAGGGCATGCAATATCAGCATAATGTAAATTACAATTGTTATGCGCTTGAATGTTTAGATTAGTAAGCGTTGGATTAGTGTTTCTCATTGTAAATAAGAGGTATTTGGTTTTATCTGTATTTAATGTTAAGAGATTTTTATGAAGCCAATTAGACACGGTATTAAACCCATTCTGTGCTACCTCATAGACCTCGGCCTTTGATTTAGCTGCGAACAGTAAAGCTGTGTCATCCGCATATGACATAATTACACCCTTTTGAAGTGTCAAATTGCACAGATCATTTATGTAAATTAAAAACAAAGTAGGACCCAAAATACTGCCCTGTGGGATTCCATAACAGCTATTTTCAAGTTCAGGACTCACGTACTGACCTATTTTTACACACTGCTGGCGGTCGCTAAGGTAATTAGATAATAGTTGCAATTGTAATCCCCGTATTCCCAGCATTTCCAGCTTGTACAAAAGCAAAGTACAAGAAATTGTATCAAAAGCCTTGGCAAGGTCTAAAAATATCCCAATGGTGTGCATGCCGTTATCCAGGTTTGTGCTTATAAAATTTGTCAGACGGTGAACAGCTTGGCTTGTTGATCTTTTAGGCCTAAAACCAAATTGATGATCAGAGAGTAATTTATTACTTTCAAGATATTTTACTAATCTACTATTTATAATTTTTTCCAAAATCTTTGAGAGGCCTGTTAAAACTGAAATTGGCCTGTAATTATTTACACACTTTTTGTCTCCAGCTTTAAACACGGGGGTGACTATGGCTTTTTTAAGCAATTTAGGAAATATCCTTTTGTTAAACATAAATGAAAAATGTGAGTCAAGGGAGGGGCAATGACGTATCTAAATCTTTTGAGTATGCTATTAGGTATGTCGTCACATCCTACGGCACAAGTTTCCTTTAATCCGCCTATTATACTTAAAACCTCATTAACATCAGTGTCTAATAAGACCATAGAGTTTCGTGTTGCATATGTCTTAGTTTGGCTTTGATTGGAAAAACAACTATTAGATAATAAGGTTTTTTCTGCTAAGTTTTTTCCTACGTTAATGAAGAAGTTGTTAGCTTTATTTGCTGCTTCGGTAGGGCTTAGCTCAGAAGATAAAAGATCAAGCGCAGGTTCGGGATTTTTTGACCTAAAAGTGTTAGTTTTTAAGAATTTCCATATAAGTTTACTATTTTTACCTGCTTTCTGTAGTTGATTTTGATCGTATTGGTTTTTTAGCTTTTTTAACAGATTATTACAGAAATTCCTATATCTTTTGTAAGTAATTGATAGTAATTCGTTATCCGGTGCATTTTTTGATTTTCGGTGGAGTTTATCTCTATGTCTGATACAGCGAACAAGTCCGGGCGTAATCCATGGTTTAATGTTACTATACTTTCTAGGTATTACTTTAGTAAATGTATTTTTCCTTATCGTAGATTGTAACAAATCGACAAAATATTGTAGGGAAACATTTGGATCATGTGAATTATAAACTAGGTCAAAATTAATACTGCGAAAGTCAGTTTCAAGACTAGTCATATTGAGTTTAGTATAGCTGCGCATGCAATTATTTCTAGGTGAAGATATTTGTAATGTTAGTAAAACAGCTTGATGATCGGTAAGTGACGAATTAGTAACCAATGTTTTGGATGGACTTTTCGATTTTAATAGGATATGGTCTAGACAAGAGCCGCTCTGGTGGGTTGGATGATAATGAGCTGGTAATAGTCCATGATATGAGCAAATATTGAGGTAATTATGTGAATGAGTATTGATTTTTTCGGCAGCAATGTTTATGTTGATATCACCTACCAGTACGATATTTTTAAACGAAGATAACTTTTCTAAGTTACCGTTAAGCGAATCCAAAAACCCATCAATACTTTGGGATGGAGGCCTATAAATAGCCATAATTACTGTATCGGGAATAATTTTAATTACTAAGCAGTTACAGTCTAGAAAATGGGGTTCTTCTACTAGTGTTCTTAGATTATTTTTAATATAAACCACTATGCCATCATTCTGGTTGAGTGTTCTATCACTTTTGTGAAGATTAAAGCCATCGAGAGATGGTATATTGGCCGTTTGTTTGGATAACCAACATTCTGTTAGAACGATAATGTCGCAGCATATATCAAGATCTTGTAACAAAACTTGGAAACCGTTAAAATTTCGGGTTATACTGCGTATATTTTGTGTAAGTAAAGTCAATGTTTTATTCCCAGTATAGACTATGTTTTTGCATTCCTCGACATTACAGATTTTAGCTTCAGACACGGAAAAACCATCTAGATCACAGATTAGCTGATTGGTCATAAAATAAAATATATATGTAGAAGTTAACCTACTATCTATGTGCTTAATTAACTAGTTAGTCGGCGGCGCTCCTAGGCGCCTTCATAATCAATTGAATTAATATAATTGTCTTCTGCATATTTACGTGCTGGGCAATTTACATCACCAGTTGGATGATCATTTTTCCGTTTAAAGCGTTTGCAGGTCGCACATTGAGGCGGAGAACCTTTATTATTGCATTCCTTGAAGGAATGTCCTGTTTCGCCACAGAGGTTGCAAGTAGGGCTCGTTTCTTTGCAAAATTTGGCTGCGTGTCCGAACTGCTGGCAGTTAAAACACCTAGTAACAATCGTGAAATCTCTCACTGGACATGATGTCCAATTTATGAAAATTCGGCCTTGGTCCATCATAATTTTCCTGATATTAGCAGGAACTTCCAATATGAAGTTGCAAGTAGGACGATCTTTCTTTCCTGACTTATGGCTCAATTTTATATTTTCTAAAAAGGTCTCGCGATTAATATTAGGCAATTTATCTGTCAAGTTTTGGACGTAAATGCAATCAAATACCTCTTTTTCAGTCAGGGCTACGGGGACACCAATGACAGCTATCCTAGGACGACGTTTTGATCGTTCTTCAACTGTAAGGCCTGAGGAAAGTAGCTTTTGTGAGCTTTTTAATTTATTAATGTCGTCTTTGTTGTCCGTCCTAATGATCACGCCTCCGTTCCTAGTTTTACTTAGACCGCGGACATGGAGTTTTAATTCCTCAGGCGAGATAATTTTTTGTACCAACGACTTGGTGTCGTCACTGGTTTTGGTTTTATCGCTGGGATATATAGCGACCGAACTGAGGTTTGCTGGGCGAATAAATTTATCAGAGCCTTTCATCACCATGTTCGCGTAGGAAGTACTTTCGTTTCGGCTCATCTTTGTTTCCACGACTTCTTTGAACTGGCAAAGGGATTCCGCAACATTCTGCTGCACCTGAAGGTGCTGGATGGTTGTGTGCGCTTGGATAGACTTCTGCTTCAGGGATTGGTACAGTACGGCCATCTGAGACGTCCCATGGTTAACTTTTCGACACAGATTGGTGACACGGAGTTTTTGGTCGGAATTCATTTTTCCCTCGGCCACAATCGTGCAAATTTCTGTCAAAATTGTGTCGATGGACCCAAGCCATCTCTGAATCTCCGACGTAGAGACGACTTCAGTCGTTAATTCGCTCTCCGTGGTTGCTGGCGGCACTGGTTCTCTTGTCTGGCTTTGATCGGCAGACGATGGCGTCGGTGGGGGGCTTCGTCGTACCATTTGGCTGCGGCCGAAGGGGCTATCTCCTGGGTTAGACATACTACTAACACCGAAAACGCTGATTGTCTATAAAACTATTTTGTTCATCTTTCACAACGAACAAAGTTGTTACTCACACTCGTCACTTGCACAATAAACTGACTTCGCAATTATTGCAATAACATTATTCGTAATTAATTAAATGAATATCGTTATAATCAACACAAAAAAAGAAACACGTCCGCTCAGTCTCGCGATAAAAAGCAGAAAAAAAAAAAAAAAAAAAAAAAAAAAAAAAAAAAAAAAAAGTCTGGCAGCCTGAAGGGGACGTTCACGCGCGCTCTAAAGGAGGCGGCTGGCGACATTAGGGAGGCAGTTGGGGTCCTCCTTAGTCGCACGAGCTCAGACGAGACGGCGAAGCTGTGGGAGGAGAACAGCCGTCTCAGATCTGAGCTGGAGGACCTCAAGCGGGAGCTTGCCGCGCAGAGGGCGGAATGGCAGCAGAAGCGTCCTACGGCCACCGCTTCCGCTCCCGTCGTCGTTGCCCTGACACCGCCGGCCCCGTCGTCTGTCCCGTCATCGGTCCGTACCCCCGCACCTGCAGATGCAGAGATCGAGAAGATCGTTCGCATCTGCATACTGCAGTGTGGGGGTATGATGAATGCCCGTCTGCAGGGTCTGGATTCGAGGCTCCTCCCAGCAGTGACTCTCCGGCCACCGCTCGCTGCGGATAGGAGGAGAAAGGAGGAACCCGCTAGGCCGGGTCCCGCGCAGACCAAAAAGCCTGCCGGGGGCACGTCCGCCTCCACTTCCCGGACGGCCGCGCCACCGGCGACCGCTCCCTCGGCGAACGCACCCGGGTCCACCAAGGACTCCTGGACGACGGTCGTCAAGAGGGGCCGCCGCAAAAAGAAGACGGCGCCGCCGCCACCGGTACCCGCTGGAGCACCGGCACTGGCACCCAAGCGGCGCCGCCGCCACCGGTACCCGCTGGAGCACCGGCACTGGCACCCAAGAAGGCTCAAGGGCCGCCCAGAGGCAGAGCCCCACGCTCCGCGGCTGTAGTTTTTACGCTGCAGCCCGGAGCCGCCGAAAGGGGCGTCTCTTATAAGGCGGTCCTTACAGAGGCAAAAGCCAAAGTCGCGTTCCCCGACCTTGGTATACCGTCTGGCCTCAGAGTGAGGCAGGCGATTACGGGGGCGCGACTGCTTGAGGTGTCGGGTGCCTCTAGCGGCGAAAGGGCAGACGTCCTGGCCGCCAAGCTGAGAGAGGTCCTCAACCCGGAAGACGTTCGGGTGTCCAGGCCGATGAAGACCGCGGAACTGCGCGTCGACGGGCTGGACGACTCCGGCTGAGGTCGTGGCGGCCATCGCCCGTTCCGAGGGATGTCCGCCCGAAGATGTCCATGCGGGCGAAGTTCGCGTCGATGCCTCCGGGCTCGGCGCGATCTGGGTGCGGTGCCCGGTGGCGGCGGCGAACAAAGTCGCCGACGCTGGGCGTCTTTTGGTGGGGTGGGTGGCAGCGAGGGTGAAGCAGCTGCAACTCAAGGCCTTGCGGTGCTATCGTTGCCTCGACATTGGGCATGTCAGGGCACGGTGTACCGCCGAAATAGACCGCAGCGAGCAGTGCTATCGCTGCGGTCAGGCCGGCCACAAGGCGGCCCAGTGTTCCGCGGAGCCAAACTGCAGCCTCTGTACAGCTGCAGGGAGGCCCGCCGGACATAGAGCGGGTGGAAAGGCCTGTGGCGCACCCACCACAGCAAAGAAGAAGAAGAGAGGTGCTGCCAAGGCTGCCGGGGGCTCTTTACCCCCCCCGCAGCCTGGCTGCCCTTCGGCCGACTCCCGGCCTAGGAATGGTGCGGAGGGGATGGATTGCGCTTAATGGCGCTGTACCATTTCCTCCAGGGCAATATCAACCACTCTGCTAGAGCTCAGGATCTCTTGCTCCAGAGCATGGCAGAGTGGTCGATTAAAGAAAAGAAAAAAAGAAAGAAAATACGTTTATTCACGTGGCTGTGGTCGCCGAACCGTATTTTGTCCCCCCCAGAGATAACTGGGTGGGAGACTTGGACGGTTTGGTGGCCATCATTGGCGGGGCTCTTGTCAACCCGTCCCGAGGTCACGGCTGGGTGTCCGTCCTCGCGGACGGCATTGGCACGGTTGGAGCGTATTTTTCGCCCAACAAGAGTCTCGCCGACTTCGAGAGGTTCCTTGTCGAGTTGGGTGCCGTCGTGGGCCGACTCCACCCTCGCCCGGTGCTGTTGCTGGGGGATCTCAACGCCAAGTCTGAGGCGTGGGGATCCCCTGTGACCGATGCTAGGGGCGAGGTGCTGGAGGAGTGGGCGGTCACGACTGGCTTGACCGTCCTAAATCGGGGCTCGGTACACACGTGCGTGCGGCAGCGGGGTGGGTCTATAGTGGACGTCTCGTTCGCTAGCCCCGCTGTCGCGAGCCGTGTCCACGACGGGCGTGTCGCCGTGGAGGTGGAGACGTTGTCGGATCACCGATACATCCGATTCGACGTCTCCGCCCAGACCACCGGCGGCCGCGGTCCACCGACCCCGCGAACGGACGGTCCGCGTTGGGCGCGTAAGCGCATAGACAGGGAACTTCTCGAGGAGGCCGCTATTGTCCAGGCCTGGAGCCGGGAGTCGGCGACGAACGGACCCATCGACGTCGAGCGGGAGGCGCTGTGGTTCCGCGGGGCGATGACGCAAATCAGCGACGCGTCCATGCCCCGGGTCCACGCACAGTCCGCAAGGCGCCAGGTGTACTGGTGGACCGCCTTTCGCGCCCTACCGCCGGCCTCGACGTCGTCGAGGCGGTCCGGCCGGTGCTCGAGCGCTGGCTCGGGAGGAGGCACGGCTCCCTGTCGTTTCGGGTGACGCAGCTGCTCTCGGGGCACGGTTGCTTCGGGAAGTACCTGTGTCGTCGACGCAGGTGCAGGCGGAGGACATCCATGAGGATTTTCCACCCCGGCAACAAAAAAAAAAAAAAAAGGTTAAGTAGGGACCCAATCCTAAGCTTTGAAGCGCGGTGAGAGGATGAATGGCTGGAGGGAGTCCAGTCGCGAGCGTTTCACCTGCAGATACCTGCCGACCTCTACAGTATGTAGGCTTACCGGGCATCGTTTTGGTCGAGCAGATGGGTGTGGGTGCGGTGTCAGATTCTGACACCGCGTCCGAAAGAATGAGTGTGGCGAGCGTGGCGAGCGTATGCTCAAATCGCTCACGCAAGAAGAAGCGCGCGGGGTCAGGCTCTTCTAGCGATGACAGCCTGCCGGCCCCTAAGGTGCCAACAGATGGCATAAGAGGGCGAGGTTGCGCCGTGGCGAGTGGAGCCCCCGCTCGTGTGGAGGGCGACGTCCGGGGTCGGTTCAGGTCGGTTTCCCGGCTTGATACGCCGGCTCCGGTGGAGGACGTCGAGGGTGTGGGGAGCGACCCCGGGCCCACGATTGCGGACCCCAGCGAGGGCATCTTGCTGGGGTCTAATAAGGCGGAGGCAAATGCCGCTAGATGGGCGCAGCGAAAGGCTGTAGCAGCTGACGAGATCAGCGAGCTGGCCCGTCAGGCGCGAGAGCGGCGTTCAGCCCAGAAGACTGCCGGGGGCAGCCCATCGGCGGTGGCGCTCAGTCGCCAAGTTTTGGACGGCGTGGATGTCGTCCTGAAGGTTGCCACCAAATCGGGCAACCTGAAGGGCACATTCACGCGTGCTCTGAAGGAGGCGGCTGACAACATCAGAGAGGCAGTTGAGGTCTTCCTTAGTCGCACCAGCACGGAGGAGACGGCGAAGTTGTGGGAGGAGAACAGCCGTCTCCGGTCCGAGCTGGAGGACATCAAGCGGGAGTTTGCTGCTCAGAGGGCAGCTCCCAAGGCCACCGGGTTGTCGCCCGTCCCATCGTCGGCTCCATCGTCAGCCCCTGCTGTGGATCAGGACAGCATCGCGCGCATGTGCTTGATGCAGTGTGGCGCGATGGTGTCAGCCCGGCTGGAGGCCATGGAGGCGAGGCTCCCCCCGGCCGAAATCCTCCGCCCACCGCTCGCTGCAGACAAGCGGAGGAAGGAGGCGGAGGCGAGAGCAGCGGCAGTGGCTGAGCCGAACCAGTCCGGGAAGGGGGCCAAAAAGCCCGCGAAGGGGACACGGATGCCCGCGGAAGCTAAGTCCGCGCCCACTTCCCGAACGGCTGCTCCACCGAGGACCGCGCCCGGACCCACCACGGAGGCCTGGACGACGGTCGTCAAGAAGCCAAAAAAAAAGAAGACGGCACCGCCAGCACCCGCTAATGTACCGGCACCGGCACCGAGGAAGACCCAGAAGCCGCCTAAGACGAGAGCCCCACGCTCCGCGGCTGTGGTGGTAACACTGCAGCCCGCAGCCATCGCGAGGGGCGTCACCTATCAGGCGGTTATGGCGGACGTGAGGAGCAAGATCGCGTTCCCCGACCTTGGCACACCGTCTGGGTTTATTTATAAACAAGCCATTACGGGGGCGCGGCTGTTCGAGGTGTCGGGTGCCTCTAGCGGTGAGAAGGCGGACACGCTGGCAGCCAAGCTGAGAGGGGTCCTCAACCCGGAGGACGTCCGGGTGTCCCGGCCGATGAAGACCTCTGAGCTGCGGGTCGATGGACTGGACGACTCGGCGACCCCGGCTGAGGTCGTTGCGGCCGTAGCCAAAGCCGGCGGATGTCCGCCGGAGGACGTGCGGACGGGTGACATCCACGCCGACGCTTCCGGGCTTGGCACGATTTGGGTGCGGTGCCCGGTGGCGGCGGCGAGCAAGGTCGCTAATCGTGGGCGTCTGTTGGTGGGATGGGTTGCAGCAAGATTCAAGCTGCTGCAACCCAGGGCATTGCGGTGTTACCGGTGCCTGGACATGGGGCATGTCCGGGCACGATGCACCGCTGCAATAGACCGCAGCGAGCAGTGCTATCGCTGCGGTCAGCCCAGCCACAAGGCGGCCCAGTGCTCCGCGGCACCAAACTGCAGCCTCTGTACAGCTGCAGGGAGGTCCGCGGGGCACAGGGCTGGCGGAAAGGCCTGTCGTGCGCCAGCACCCAAGAAGAAGAGGGGAGTCATGGCTGCCGGGGGCTCTTTACCCCCCCCTCAGCCTGACTGCCCTACGGCCGACTCCCGGCCTGTGAATGGTGCGGAGGGGATGGACTGCTTCTAATGGCGCTGTACCATTTCCTCAACAACACCAACACTTCCAACACCTCATCCCCCCACAGAATTGAGGTGGCCCGCAGAGGCGGGCCAGCACTAGCCGGTGATCACGGAAGTAATACTAGCTCCCAAGATCCCCGGTGCAAGTGTGGGAAGGGAACACCGGGGTGGTTTTTAGTCAGTAAGAGTCTCTGACAGACCCCTCCGCCCACCCCAGGGCGGAGGACATCCATGAGGATTTTCCACCCCGGCAAAAAAAAAAAAAAAAAAAGGTTAGGTTAGAACAGTGCGGCATACGTTGGCAGAGTGTGCCGCATGGGAGGGGCCTCGCCGTGACCTCATCTCAGGAGTAGGCAGTGACCTGTCGCTGCCGGCCGTGGTCGAGTCGATGGCCGGCAGCGAGGAGTCCTGGGACGCGGTGGTATCCTTTTGCGAAACAGTCGCGTCGCAGAAGGAGGCTGCGGAAAGGGAGCGGGAGATCTCGTCCGCTCACCCGGCCCGCAGCAGGCGCACCGGGCGTCGGCAGAGGGCAGATAATGCCCTCTTCCGGCCCCCCTAAATGGGTCCAGGGACGGCGGTGAGACAAGGTTCGCGCCCTCGCGCCCTTAGTCGCCGCAGGAGACGCCCCAGGCGTCGGGAGTCGCAAGCCGATTTCCGGCCACCATAGGCGCGGGCCTGCGAACGGTGAGCGATGGGTAGCTCGCCGTCCGATAAGGACCAGGCCCGGGTCAACAGCGCGTTGTGTTCCACGCGCGCCTCAAAGAGATGTCAGCACCAATTGATGGGGTCCGTTAGGACCAATGCCTGCCGGGGTTGCGAGTTTGTCCGAAAGGGATATCGTGGCCCTGGCACACAGGTAACGGAAGGAACACGGGTGGGTTTTAGTCAGTAAAAGTCTGACACGCCCTCCCAGTCAGCCCAGAGCGGGAGAAGTTATTTGATAATTTCCCACCCAAAAAAAAAAAAAAAAGGCTTATGGTCGGAAGCTAACGCAACGGGGTTGTTAGAATTTCTACCCTTAAGGGGTGAAAAGGGATGAAATTTTGTTTTTAATTAAAGTTCTTTATTTTTTAAGTTAAAATCACTAATAGTTCGGCTTATGGTTTGTTTTTTTTTTTAATTTCAACCCACAAGGGGGTGAAAAGGGGGATAAAGTTTTGTATTGAAGTTTTTCATTCGCAAAATTTTGTACTCAAGTAAAAATAATAAAGTTGACAAACTTGAAACTTGGCACGAATACTTACCTAAGTAAGTAATAAAGTTTTCCATTTTTAGTTTTTTTAAAGTTCAAGTTAAAATTGGGGGATGTCAAAGTTTGTATAGAAGGATTTTAACTCGCAGTCCGATTAACTCGAAACTCAGTATTTATACTTAAAAGCAAAAATATAGAATAACGTGTATCAGGGTCCGTCTAACGGGGTGAAAAGGGGCAGTCAAAAAGGAAACCATGACTGACTGGTAACACACAGCTCAAACCACTGAACGGATTGGGTGGAAATTTGGCACATAGATACTTACGTAGGCATCCGCTTAAGGGAGAAGGGGTTTTTGAAAATTCGACCTTTAAGGGGGTGAAAGGGGGAATTTTGTTTGTATGAAAAATCTTATTCCTTGAGTTAATAAACCTGAAACTTGGCACGAATACTTACCGAAGTAAATTATAAAGTTGTCATTTTTGTTTTTTAAAGGGGGATTGGGGGAAGTCAAAGTTTGCATAGAAAAATTTTAACGCGCGGTCCGATTAATTCGAAACTCAGTATTTATACTTAAAACCAAAAATAAAGAATAAAATATATTAGCTTTTTTTTAAATCTTTCCCTAACGGGATGAAAAGGGGTTGTCAATTTTACAAGGGAGGACTTTACTGCGTGGCTTGATTAACTTGAAAATTGGTATTAATACTCAGCAACAAAAATTAAGAATAACATGTATCAGAGTTTTTCGAAAATTTACCCCTGACGGGGTGAAAAGGGATAGTCTATTTGCCAAGGGAGGATTTTACTGCGTGGCTTGATTAACTTTAAATTATGACGTAGGCATCTGCTAAGAAGGGGTTTTTGGGAATTTGACCTTTAAAGGGGTGAAAAGGGGGATTTCGTTTGTATGAAAAATCTTATTTCTTGAGTTAATAAATCTGAAACTTGGCACGAATACTAACCTAAGTAAATTATAAAGTTAGTAATTTTTTGTTTTTTTAAAGGGGGATTGGGGGATGTTAAAGTTTGTATGGAAGAGTTTTAACGCGTGGTCCGATTTACTCGAAACTCGGTATTTTATATAATTATACATAATGCTCACAGAATATAAAGCCTTACATGTTTTTGGGTATATTCAAATGTAACCCTTACGGGGCAAAAGAGGGTTTTTAAGTTTTAGGGAAGGATTTTACTGTGCGTCTTGATAAACTCCAAAGTAATTGAATAACACATGATTGAATATTTTTCAAAAATAAACTCCTTTTGGGGTGAAAAGGGGACACAGTTTATATCAAAATTATGTTTCCTTTGATCAATAAACTTGAAAATTGACCCGTATATTTTCTTAATAAATAAAACGACCATAAACCATTTTCGAAAACAACCTTTTAAAGGGGGTGTTGAATTTTGTGGGGGAAAATAATTGTATGGAAAGATATATCGCGCGGTTCGATTAACTTGAAACTCGGTATTTATATTTAAGATCGGAAATAAAGGAAAAGGTGTATCAGGGTTGTCAAAAAATCTGCCCCTAACGGGGTGGAAAGGGGTAGTCAATTTTAAAGGGGATGATTGTATGTTTCGGATTGGCGCAAAAATGGCTGAACGGATTTAGATGAAATTTGGTAACATAGTTTATAATCTGTAACATTTTTCCGACATCTACGCGGGCGAAGCCGCGGGCAAAAGCGAGTATGTATATAAAATCATGCATAATAACATTAAATGTCAAGTTTTCCAGTTTGATCACAAGGCTTGCAGAGCGAGCAGCTCAATCCCAAGCTTTTTTGTCTTCTAAATAATCAGAAATTTTATAGTACCCTTTTTTACAAAGTTTGGTTTTAATACAGCTTTTAAATCGTTTAATGGGTGAAATCGTTTATTCTGTAAATAGGATATCGGAATCACTTTTCGAATGTCAGTAGGTAGTTTGTTGTAAAAGCGTATGAACCCATGAACGAGTTGCCTACTCTGTGGAGGCGAGTGCGATGTACAGCAAGATTGTGTTTATTCCTAGTATTTAAACTATGAATATCGGACATTTTCTTAAAATGCGATATATTTTTGTGTACATACATTTAGATAGATTTTCAAATATATATTCAGAGGCTACAGTCAGAATATCTATTTCTTTGAATTTTTCACGAAGTGAATCTCTTGGACTTAGATTGTAAATGGCTCGAACAGCCCTTTTCTGTAAAACAAAGATAGTATTAATGTCCACACAGGTTCCCCAGAGAAGAATCCCATATGACATAAAACTATGAAAATAACTAAAATAAACAATTCTGGCAGTATCTACGTCAGTTATCTGTCGAATTTTTTTAACAGCATAGGCGGCCGAACTAAGCCTTCCTGACAATTTTTCCACGTGTGGGCCCTATTGTAATTTACCGTCAATAGTTATTCCAAGAAAAACTGTCGACTCAACAGGGTCCAACTCTATTCCATTAAGTTGAACATTGATAGTTAGCTGCCTGACATTTGGCATTGAAAATCTAATGAGCTTATAGTCTTTTTTTCGTTCAGGAGAAGATTATTTACATTAAACCAATGGACAAATCGTTAACATGTTCAAAATTGACTAGCTGACGTTTGATTTTAAAAATGAGGGAAGCATTATCTGCGAATAATACAATCTTGTGATTATCCCTTATGTGATAAGGGTAAGTCATTTATATAAATTATAAAGAAGAAAGGACCTAGAATTGAACCCCGCGGAACGCTCATAGTGACCGCAGATCCTGCAGATCTCTTGCCATTAACATCAACCCTCTGAATTCTATTGTTCAGATAAGAAGTCAGAAGGTCGAGAGCACTGTCCCTCATACCATAGTGGTGCAGTTTTCGGATAAGTGTATCATGATGAACGCAATCGAAGGCCTTAGACACGTCGCAGAAAATGCCAAGAGCATCCTGCGACTCCTCCCAGGCCTCGAATATGCTCTTCAGTAATTCCACGCCCGCGTCTGTAGTTGAACGACGATTTGTATTGAAATGTCCTAACATTTGTTTTAAAATTAATTTTTCAACGATTTTGCTCAATGTAGGTAATATCGAAATAGGCAGAAAATTCGTGGGATCAGTTGTGCTGCCAGATTTGAACAGTGGAATCACTTTACTAAGTTTCATCAGATCAGGAAATACACCAGATGCAATACAAGAATTAAAAACAATTGCTAAAAACGGTGAAATAACATCGATTATTAAAGACATGGTATGTACTGATAATCCCCAAAGGTCAGCAGTTTTTTTTACATCAAGATCTTTAAAAGATTCTATAATATCCTTAGCGGTAACAACCGTGAATTTAAACTGTTTATCACATTCTGGTACACATTCTTTTAGTATGGAATAAGCAGAAGTGGAGGATGACGATGACAGAGTTTTGGTTATTAAAATGGGAATATTAGTAAAGAAATTTTCAAACTCATTTGCCACCTCCACGTCTGCCTTAATATCTACATCATTGATTTTTAGGTGGGAGTCACGATTACGTACTGTCGTTCTACCCGTTTCTGAATTAATAATATTCCAAGTTGTTTTAACTTCATTACCAGAAGATTGTTTTTTTATTTTTAATGTGTATGGCTTTTGCTGAGGAACAGGCTCGTTTAAAAGTTTTAGAATAATGTTTAACGAATTCTTTAAAATTTTCATCATGGTTACATGAAAACCATGCCATACAACCTCTGCCTACTTTTGTAAATACCTGGTGTTGCCCAATCACTAAATATAACGCGGTCACAAACAGGCAATGTTTTTGAGGTGAATACCTTCCTAAATTCACTATTAATGAGGTTAAATAGTGAAGTATAAGCTTGATCTGGGTCGGTGTGACAAGGCAAACCCGGTAGTTTTTCCATTAAATTATTTTTAAATTGTTCTAAGCGACTTTTGTTTACAGGAATAAAACTCACAAGTTTTCTTTGAGCTCTGACTATTTTCTAAGGGAAAGTGACTAACTGGCCACAGTGATCAGAGTCCAACTCATTTAGAATTAAATGGCTAGGTCTTCATTTTGTAAAAATATTGTCAATACAGGTAGCGCTAGTGGCAGTTACTCTAGTCGGCTCAAAGAATGTATTGCACAAATTATATGACTTTAATAAGGTTATAAACTTATTTACTGTAGCAGATTTTTCCAGTATATTAATGTTGAAATCTCCACAGACAACACCTGTTTTATTACTGTTACAAGTCTTTAATAATATTTCTTCCATATATTTCTCAAAAATATCATATGAAGCACATGGGGGCCTGCATACACTCATTACAATGAACTGCTCAAGTTCAATGCAAGCTATTTCAATAACTCGCTCAACAGAGAGGCTCACAATATCCTTACGTTCTTTATATTTCATATTAATTACGAACAATTATTAAAGAGCCACCACGTATCATATTAACTCTGCTGAATGAGCTGGCAACCTGGTGGTTGTTAAAGCTGCACATGAACTGGTGGACTTTTAACCAATGTTCAGTTACACATAGGATATCAATATAACTACAGTTCATGAACAACTCTTATTCTAATTCCTTACCTATCACACCCTGTATATTTTGATGAGCTATTTTTAAAGTATTATTATTACATTTATTGTGATTACTACAATTTGATGGGTGTGATATCAAAGAAGTTTGTGTAACATTTATTAAGCAAGAGGTTTCCTCTATTGTCCTAATTTCTAATTTAAATTATAATCAATGTCATTAGTTGTTGCCAAATTATTGGCAGAATTATTTAAAAAGTCATTGCATTGCTCAAAAGAAGCAAGTTGTTTAGCCAAATTTTTGGCTGAAATAAAAACTATGATAGCGATACAGCTATCTGTCTTTTGGTATAGTTCTCTGACAAAAGATAATCTGACAAAAGATAGATTTAATATTTATATGTACTATCTTTTGTCAGATACAAATTATTACTAACATAATTGTTAATATCCACTAGATGGAATAGGCTATTATTAAATGTAAAATTATGCAATGTCAAATTAATTTCAAATCGTATGTTATTTTCTTCCTGTGGCAAACTGTTACTATATGGGAATGTAAACAATACACTTTTTCTTAAGATTAAACAATTTCATGTCCGTGACTACCGCAGGACCACGAACGCCAATCGCTTCCATATTTGGCAAATAATTAGTGCTCAATTGGTGCTAATTAGTGCTCGAACAACAGAATTGGTGCTTTAGAAGTTTTCGAGAAAATCGACTTTGAAGGTGGTCCTGCGGTAGTTACAAATAATTAGTGCCCTTAAATGTGATTCATTTCGTAACAAAAACTGAACTGAAACATTTGTATTTACCGAGAAATCAACGACGATAACTTTCGCGCGCTCGTTCAGCAGGACCACGACTTTGAATGTTGATTCCAAGTTTCAGGAGCTAGTCGCTTTCCTCAAACCTACATAGAAAATTAGTGCTCTGCGAGATAAAATTAGTAGGGTATAATTGGGGGTTCTGCGTCACTTGCTCTCGCATGCGCTCGAGCTGCGCGATGCAGAAGCCCCCAATTATACCCTACTAGTGTAAGTCATTAAGTGCAAATCGTATTCAATCACAAAGGCGTATAAGCATCGCTCGATTCATAATTGTTATGCATCGGGAATCCGATCCGCTAGAACGTGGTGCAATGAACTGTAGATAGCTGTTAGCTGTTGCGCATCTGTTTACTTGTATATGCATTATGAGATCCGCAGACAATCGTAGCGTTTGCGTACACTTTTATTTCTGTTCACATGCCTCCTTTGATAGCACTGTATGAAATCCTTTCCTTTTACGAGTAAAACATAGGGACATCATAAAGGAAACCTGCGAACATGCTCTGACCACGGCTCATCCTGATGGTGCCAGTCCAAGAGCCCATCGCCGCAGAAGTAACAAGCTGCTACGTCACTTATAGTGGACCCATCTACCCTACCTACTTATAAAACTACCTATTAATGTCATCAGTGATTTAGATACGGATACATTTTATTTATTTCATTAACAGCGATGGCATAAGTACATACAACTTCCTTTTTAGAATTTCATCTCAGGTATCCGCGACGGTGTGGCGCCGTTCACTAAATTGGGAAAGGAAGGAATTTGATTCCATGTGTAAGCCACAATAAATCAATTTGAACTCTATGTACCGGTTACATAGAATTTATTTAGTATCAATCCTTTCTCATTTGTATAAACGGAATAAAGTTGAACTTTAATAACATGTTGCTAGTTCATATATAAGAGTGAAATTAATTTAAAAATACATTTAATTAGAAACAATTCGTGAGAGCATTTCTGTAAGATAAATCTAGATAAAATGTCGGTGAGTATATTTTTTATTTTATTTATAATCATTATGTTATCTTATCGTAAAATATGTTCTTATATATTTTTTTTTTTGTTTCAGGACTCTGAAGATCTTTTTAACTTTATTCCAGTTCCCCCAAATAAGCTAATTGTGAGCGAGTCAACTAAGCTCAATTTAAAGAGAAAAGGGGAAACATCACCCCCGCAAAAGCGCAAGGCATACTAATATACCAAAACGAGGGCTCAAAACACATTTTCTACACGGTCAAGGACGATCAAAATTGAAATTTATGAGGCTGACAATTACCCTGAAAAACCTTGCGAGTGCAGCGCAAATAAATGTGTGCAATATGTAATAGAAAATATTACAAGTAGTGATACGAGTATTTACTTAGATTTAGAAAATATAATTGGGAAAGTTATATTATTATTTTTTAAATGTTGTTATCGGATTTTGTAGAATTAGATGGTATCTGCATAATTATACTGTGCCTACACTTATATAATAAAATTGTAAGCTTAATAATATATGACGGATGGTCAGCGCCATGGGTGTTTTTAGAGAGCGTGACTGCTTAACCGGTCTTTCCTGTGGCTGCCCTAAGGTATTAGCTTAAAGCCTTCAGCCAGGAGCATAAATATAAGTATTAAAAACTAAACGACAGCGCTCTAAGGGCACCCCCTGTGGGGTACGAACCTCGGCTTAGGGCGTCGTTGGGGAAAAACAGCAAATTGGGGACGGGCTGGATCGAAAGTTTAAATTCATGATTATTAACGGGGATTACTATTAAATGCTACGGCTCACTCAGCCTCGGGGCTGGCGGTTTGACGTGCAAGGGACGGGGGGAACAATTTATTCTTGAACTTCGCGTGGTACCTCGGCGGCGAGGACGGAATGACGGTTTGTGTTTGTGCACTGTACTTGTGGCCCTATTGCTTTCCTGAAGGAGAGTAATGGGGTCATCCGGGTCTGAGAGAGTATGCCTAGGTCGGCGAGTCTGACTAAAGCCGCTCTGTGGCCGTCGCCCGTATTTATGCAGACCGACCACGTGCTCGACGCACATGTTCGAGTCGACGCACATGTTTGAGATGTTAATCAACTCTTAATCTAATTATTCGCTGATTAACTGCATCTTACGGATTACATCACATTGACGAGGTGCTTCAAATAACGGTCTTGCGCCGATACGGCCATTCTGACAGGCGGTGCGTGCTCTGCACCAGCCTGTGTTTTAAAGTTGTATTTGTCTGAAACAATGAGATTTATTTTTGCTCTTTGAGTTTGGTATCTGTAAGCAGCTATGCTACTGATGGGGATACTTTGTAAATAGCCAAACATTTAATTTATGTTGGCCTTTTTGTAAAATATTTGTGATCAACCATAATGTATTGTTCCCTTTTGTAGGTACTTATGTATTGACCTTTGTTAGTGTTTTATTATGTGTTTCGACCCTCCATCACGTCTACACACATTTTGTTTCTCGGAGATTGTCTCGTTGAAATTGGAAGATGATTATGTTGCTGTGCTCTGGGCGGTCCTGTTCGCCGTGGTACACAGAGGCTCTATTGGGAATAAGAACAAGGTCGATGCTGTGTTATACACAGAGGTTCTAAATGGTAAAGGATAAGGAATAATTATTTCATTATAAAAGTACTTTGTTACTCACAGTTTATTGTGGATGTGTGTTATCCGCATTTGAGTTTTGTGTTTGTTGCTCTAGCACCTCAGCTCGTGAGGTGGATGGCATTGGTTGTATTGCCCCAGCTGGCATTGTAGGTTGTTCGTCATCAACCGCCGATACGGTTGCCTGATCGCCTGGTTTTGGAGCACGCCGAAGTTGATCATGCGCCACCTTTCGTGGTCGTCCTCTACCAACGACCTTTTTTACTAGGTAGCGGTCGTTGTCTAATACTCGACAGATCTCATAAGGTTCACTAAACTTAAGATCTAATGAAGTTTGATTACGTGGATTGTTTCTTATAAGCACATAGTCTCCTCTTTGGAAAGGATGAATCTTGGCCTTCCGCTGATTAAAGCGTTGTCTGTCTTGTTCCGCAGATAGGGCCATTTTTTGTTGTGCATGTTGAGTCAGTGCTTCTATATCCACAGTTTGTTCATCGATATTCACAAGGCTTAAAAGTTCTGGTGGCACGCAATGTTTTCGCCGGGTGATGAGAGTGAGAGGAGCAATTCCAGTAACACGATGAGGAGTACAGTTTAAAGCTAACTGTAGTTCTTCAAGTACATTGTGCCATTGCTCAGTTTCATAATTTTTTATCATAATTAATGCGTTTTTTAGTGTCGCCACTATTCGTTCAGCTTGTCCATTTGCTCGGCTGACTCCTGGTGCTATGGCATGGATATTGATTCCAACTTGGTCACAATAGTTTTTGAACTCGCCTAAGAATTCTCTTCCTCCATCAACAATTATCTGTACAGGTGTACCAAATAAATGCACATGCCGTTTTAAGGCACCTAGTGTACTGTACTGATTTTTGTTAGTAGCATAGTAGAAGAGTACGTACTTTGTGAAGGCATCAATTGTAATGATGACATATTGTTGATCGTTTGGAGTCCCCAACTTCCCAGTTATATCCATGTGTATAACTTGAAATGCAGCACTTGGTTTTTGGATTGGATGCAGTTGGGCTTGTACAGCACCCGATATCCCTTTAGATGTCCTGCATACAACACAATTATCTACAAAATTGCGAACAGTGGTACTCATTTTATCGAACCAATAGGTTTGATTTTCTGCAAAGTTTTTTCCCAACCTGGGTGTTTCAGTGCTGTATGGTAAGAGTTTATTATGCTCCACTGGAATGTTTTAGGTACTACTGAACAGACCTGTTCTCCAAAAACTTGATCTTGTATAACTTTCTTCAAAACATCATCTTCTAAAATGTAACCATCTACTGGGTTATTATCTCGTAGAGTATCCATTAGGGGCCGGAATGTTTGATCTCGGCGTTGTTCGACTTTCAACCAGTCCAGATCTCTTGTCATGATATTGACTAAGTTCAGTTGGATTTCTGCTGAAGAAATCAGCGTGTTGTAGGCGTTCACCTTTACGGTATTCTACTTCGAAATCGTAATTCTGTAAAAATGCCCACCAGCGATGAATTCTTGGGAGTAGGTCTTTTTTGTGTTTAGATGCCTTCAAAGCATTACAGTCGGTAATGACAATAAACTTGCGGCCGTAAAGGTACTGACAAAAATGCTTGATAGCGCGCACCACTGCCAGTGTCTCCAATTCGTACGAGTGGTATCGGCTTTCTGCATATGTAGTCCTCATACTCATGAAGGCGACTGCATGCTGACGTCCTTCAATTATCTGTAAGAGTACCGCACCAAATCCCAGACTACTCGCATCAGTATATAACTGTATTGGTGCCTCTTCTTGAAATATCGTTAATACGGGAGCTGACGTCAGAATTTGTACAACGTCATTCCGGGCTTTCTCATGTCTATCATTCCATTCCCACTTTGCGCCTTGTTTGGTTAGTTCGTATAATGGTACCATGATACGTGAAAAATTCGGAATGAATCTTCTGAAATACCCCTGAAATAGCTATTAAACTGCCTCACCTGTTTAGCTGTTTTGGGTATTGGTGCTTTAACTAGAGCTTCCACTTTCTTTGGGCTTGGACGTACCTGTCCATTTGAGATTACATTGCCCAAATATTCTATTGAACGTTTAAAAAAACTGCATTTGTCAGCGTTGATTGAAAATCCAGCTTCCTGTAAGGCCATGAGAATCCACATAAACTTGAGAATTGGTACCCAGCAGTGAGAATAGAGCTTTATTAATGCACCTCTGGTAAACTGCGCAGGCATTGCTCAGTCCAAATAGCATGGTCAGATATTCGTATAAACCATCAGGAGTCACGAAAGCAGTCTTCTCTATTGAGGATACTGAAATCGAGATCTGATGAAAACCAGCAGCCATATCCAAGCTGGTGTAATAGTTGCCATTGGCCAACTGATCAATTTAGTCAGAAATAAGTGGCAGCGGGTAATGATCACGTAATGTGTTGGAGTTCAGTTCTCTAAAATCCACGCACAGACGATCATCGCCGTTCTTCTTTTTCACCAAAATTATAGGACTTGAAAATGGTGACCTGCTTTCACGAATAATCTTATGATCCAGTAGCTCTTTAATGATTTCACTGACTTTCTCTCGTTCAATTGGGCTTAGGCGATATGGTCTTCTTTCCACGTACTTGTCAGGATTCTTGAGTCGAATTTCTAATTTACCGGTGTTGACACGTGTTGTTGGAAAGCCACGAATAAGTAAGTGCAATTGAGCAATCTCATCAGTATTAGTGAGATCACAATCCAGTTTGTCAAAGATCGGGTTCTTAGTATTCAATTGGTTGATTGCTTGCTGCCTAATGAGTTTGGTTCCAGTCGATGTGATAATCATGCTTAAATTCGTGTTGTTGATTAAATTCATCCCAACCAGTATGTCTGTAGACATTTCGTAGTCTGGCAGTATATAAAATTGTAGTTCAACTCTGATGTCATCAATGATGCATACGGTAGACAACGTTGTCAGAGATAATACCGGAAATCGCCCAATTCCTCTCAAGTAGTTTACTGTTTGAGTCCTTTGTCCCGGTAATGCCTCAGCAGTGGTTTCTTTCATGATTGAACATTCTGCTCCACTGTCGAACACGGCTTGTATAGAATGTAAGCCTATTTTTATATTGATTGGTGCTAGCTTAAGTTTACTAATACAGTTCACATTCGATGTTAGTGAACGTTCACGCTTAAAGCACACGTCATAAGTGTGGCCCACTTTCTTGCAGAATGTACATACAGGTAGGCGCATTTGTTTGCTTCGTATCCTTGTTTGATGGTTCTGCATTGGTATTGCTATCTGAAGTTTTAGGCTTGAATCGACAATCATTCGGGTTATGGTTGTTTCTTTTGCAGTAACGACAGGACGAAGATGATTGGGTGCCTTCTGAAATTCGAGCACGTTTGTTTGGCACCGTAGAATTTGGACTTGGATGTGGGCGTTTTGTTCGTATCGAAGAGGCAACTGAAATAAGTTCAGGAACTGTCGTTGCCCTTGCATTTAACAGTTCTATTCTTAGGCGTTCATCATTAACACATCCAATCACGGCTTCTACGGCATCTTCATTGCCAAGCTTATCCTTGGTGAGTCTCTTCCACAATACCCAAGCGCGTGATAAATATTCTGCTATATCTTTGGAAGAGTCGTAAATGTGTTCGCGAAAGCGGAGGACGTCTCGAGAATATCTGTTTTCCGGCTCAAATGTAGTTATGAGTTTATGGCGTAGTTCTTCCCAGGAAGATGTGGTCACCATCCAATCGTCCACCCACATCTTGGCTCGTCCTTTCAAGAGACCACCCACTTTCATGCGTACATCGAAATCACTCAGCTTGTATGTCTCAATGGCTTTGTCGAGGTGTTGGCACCACTCTCGTACGCCAACATTGGTATCAGGGTCGAAGGATGGTAAATAGATATCGTTGATCTTGACCCTTACTTCGGTGGGCTTGCAAAGGCGCTCAGACATCTGTTGCATCATCTGCATCATTTGCATAAGAAATTCTGGAGGTACACCCCCCATGGATGTGCTAGGCATGGGTAAATTCATCAGCGTCTGCATCTGTTGTTGTGTATTCACTGCTGTTGGTGGTGGCGGTGGTGGTGGATTTGCTGATGAAGTAGAAGCAGGGATTTCCTCACATCCCACTTCTGATGACGGATGGTCAGCGCCATGGGTGTTTTTAGAGAGGGTGACGTCAGCATTGCTGATGTCACATTCTTGGTTATTTTCCATCTTCTTCAAATGAAAACACTTGGTACACTTTAAATAACTTTTATTCAGTGACGTTACAATCAGTATAAATACAACAGTATAGCTGTAACTCACAGAGATGTGTTCCGTCCGACGGCTCGTGCGCGACTGAGCCGCTCAATAGGGGGATATCGCTACGCCCCCGCAAGGGGGCGTGGCATGCAGTGCCGGGACTATAAGTCCCCTGGCTGCGGAGGGTTCGCGGTGGTCTGCAACTACGGACCCCTCTCTGTGTTCGCCTAACGCGGCTAGCGGCGGCGGACGCATTTTATTAAAAATAAAATGCGTCGATGTGAGTGGTTGCTATGTGTAAATCTGTAGGCGCGCCGCGACGCTAATTTATTATTAGCGCCGCTTTCTTCACGACACCACGGCGGTCGACCCCCACCAAGTGAGACCCCCGGTTGCCCGGGGGAGGCCCAGTGAAGGTGATCAGCGACGTGTGTGCCGACTCGACGCTCCTACAGAATAGGTGATTAGTCCCCGCTCGTCTCGATCTCAGAGCTAGCCGATCACGGTCCGAGCTAAGGGACTGTCATGCGTGTGTGAGCGGCATTGTACTGTGAAACACCGCTCAGTGTCTACACGCATCGCAGCCCGCGCCGCGCCTGCGTGTTGTGAGTATAGATGCATGTATAGTGATGGGTGTCTGTTGTTAGTTACGTGGCATGCCTATATTAACTTAGAACACGCCACGCAACAGATGTATGAGTCATCTGTAGAGTTCAGTTGGGTCGTGTAAGCCGCGTGTAACCTGAGTGCGGCTTACCCGAGGCGTCCAGTCCGGTGATGGGGTCACTCGTCCGCTATCAGGTCGCGGGGCAGGGGTCTCGCGTCAGGGGGGCGCGTATGCCAGGGCGCGATCTGCTTGACATGGGGCCAAGCAGACACGTCGGCACGCGCGTACAACCCTTTCGCGAGACGCCGCACGAACTCATCCAGGCCCTCAATCCCGAGGTCCCGCTGGATAACATCGTTCCTCACGAAGCAAGGAGCATCAACTATGGTCCGCAGCGCAAGACTTTGTTGCGCGCGGAGCAGCTTCCGGCTCGACTCGCTCGTGAGGGCGAACCAAGCGGGGGCGGCGTCCGTCAAGATAGGGCGCACGTACAACTTGTACACGCTCATCTTGACGTGCGCCGGGATTCGGGACGAGAGCACAGGTTTGAGCAGGTTGCGGGCGACCCTGCCCTGTGCGGCGACCTTGCGGACATGTGGCCCCATAGTGAGCAGACGGTCGATGGTCACACCCGGGTATTTAACCCGGGGCGCCCAATCGATGTCGGCCCCTTGTAGTTTCAAGGGTGGCGGGAGAGGCGCGAACCCGGTGATTATCGCCTGCGTCTTACCCACGTTCACCGACAGCCGCCACTTCGACAGCCACTCGGGAAGGAGCTCCAGGGCGCGCTGCATTTTGACCGCCGCGTACTTCGCATTAAGCGATGTAGTAATGTACGCGGCGTCGTCGGCATACAGCGCGAGCGTAGCGTCGGAAGTGGTGGGGATGTCGTCGGTGTAACGCGAGTAACACGCTGGCGACACGCAGCTGCCCTGCGGCACACCAGCCAGCACCGGTCGAGCGCCGGATAGCGCCCCGTCGACCACCACCCTAAAGGTCCTGTTGGAGAGAAAGCTAGAAACCACCCTTACAACGCGACGGGGCGCGTCCGAGGTGGACATTTTGTATATTAGGTCCTCGTGCCACACACGGTCGAAGGCCTTCTCCATGTCGAGGAATACTGCCACCGAGTATTCCTTCTTATTTAGCGCGGCTGCGAGGTGGTGCAGTACCCTCGACAGCTGGAGCGTCGTGCTATGCTCCGCCCTGAACCCAAATTGCTCGGGGCGCGGCGCGATGTGGGGTTGGAGATGTCGCAGCAGGAGTGCTTCGAACACCTTGGAGACTGTCGGCAGTAGGGTGATCGGCCGATAGCTCTCCGGCTTCAGGATATTTTTCCCCGCCTTGGGCAGCATAATGACGCGCCCTTCCTTCCACGAGGCGGGAAAGGCCCCGGTGCGCAGTACCGCGGTAAACAGGCGCGCCAGCGCCGCTACCATGCGGAATGGCAGCTGGCGCAGCACTGCGTTGGTGATACCGTCGGCACCAGGGGCCTTCCGGGGCTTCGTGTTTAGGATGGCGCGCCTAACTGCGCCCGGCGAGAAAAAGACGGGGTCCTCCTCGGGAGCTATCGGCAATGCGAAGTAGTCTCCCAGGTGCTTCTCGACTGCTGCGACATGATCAGTGTCGCTGGTCGGGTTAGGGCGGAACTGACGTTCCAGGTGCTCGGCGAAGACCTCCGCCCGGTCCTCCGCTACATACTTTAGCGCCCCGTCGCTGTTGAGTAGAGGGCGCACCGGGGCCGGGGTGCTCGTAAGCTGGCCCCGCAGAGCTTGTGTAACGACGGCCAGCAGTCCGTCGTGGCGTCGATACGATCTTCCCAGCCCGCGGCGGTATGCACCCTGAGCTCGGCCTTCACTTTCTCCGCGAGACGGTTTAACTGTCTCTTCAGCGTCGGGCATCTGAGCTGTTGCCACTGCTTGCGAAGGCGCCTCTTCACGGCGATCATCGAGTTGATATGTGCCGGCAGGGGCGGCAGTAGCCCTCTCCCCTGCGGCAGTGTACTCGTCGCCGTTTCTAAGGCGCTTTGGATGCAAGCAGTGACGTCACCCGCCATCTGGTCTACGTCCGCGGCAGTGACGATAGGCCGAGTCGGCGTGGTGATCTCTAGCTTCTCTCTGAAGGCTTCCCAATCTGTTGATCGACGTGGCGCGATCGGCTTCAATCGGGTCGGCATACCCGATATGACGACGAGTACAGGCTGGTGGTCCGATTGTAACTCGTCATCTATCACTTGTTGGGTGATCTGGCAGTGCAGCCCTTGGTGGACTACGATGTCCAGCACGTCCGGTAAATTGTGTGCCGTGTCTGGGTAGTGTGTCGGCATCTCTGGGCCGGACACCGTATAGCCAAAGGCTTCCGCGTCCGCGAAGAGCCGTCTCCCCTCGGTATTCGTTGTGTTGCCATTCCACGCCGGATGTTTACTATTTAAATCACCGGCGAGGATGGTAGCCTTTTGAGGCGTATTTATAAGCGCCCGCAGCTCTGTGTGATCTGACTGAGCCGCTCTGTGGCCGTCGCCCGTATTTATGCAGACCGACCACGTGCTCGACGCACATGTTCGAGTTTTTTAGGTTAGAATTTAAACTTCATAAATAATTATTTTTGTAATCTTTTAGAATTGTTAAAAAGATAATTAATTGAACCATGCAATTATAAAAATTAACAATCAAAAATAAATAACAATAACGTAATTTGTGTTTTTAAACAATTACTTCGTGATCATAATGATAATCAACTCTTAATCTAATTATTCGCTGATGTAACTGCATCTTACGGATTACATCACATTGACGAGGTGCTTCAAATAACGGTCTTGCGCCGATATATATTATAAGTTCTTACATTTAAATATGACTGAATCCAGAATATTAAAAAATAAAATATTAAAAGTAATGGTTTCAAACGAATTATAATTATTCTTGTATTAAATGTTAAAAATATAGGTAATATTTATGTGAACTTTGCAAAAATATTTAATGTTTGTGTTACTAATGTTTTAATAAAATTACTTGTTTATTTAAAATAAAAATAATTTGGTTTTATTCATAATCCTCTATGCTGTCAGTTCGTTGTCCATAAATGTATGAGACCTCATTGAACTGGTTTAATAAATGTTTATTGTAGATGACCGGAATTAGTTGGCCCCTCATTCCATTTACGATTTTCGTCTCGAATTGCTTGTTGAAGCGCTATTATGGATAAAATGATGAGTAAACATAATTCCTAATCTGTATCATTCGGGAGTGTTCATACATGAGATTAGTATGAGAAATTAGTATTAACAAAAGTATGCTTTAATTGCATTATTATTATTATAAGGACCAAATTGCATGAGCGATATTTATTGTAATTTTTTTTTTTACGGTATCTTCTTGAGTCGAATTCGCATAATGAACACAGCTTTGGTTTAAAGGTTTATAAATGTAGGTCTTCCGCGACTGTGCTATTACTTTTAACTTTGTTAGCTTGAGAGCACATAGTTCATTGCTTTCGCATTGTGCTCGTTATTGTGACAAAAAAAAAGTTGTCTTTATTGTGATTTTCTGTGCTAGCATCCTGCAGTAGCAAAGTATGTAAGTATTTTAATAACGTTTTTTTTTTTTTTATGTTCCAATGATTAATACTTAACTTATTATAATATGTAGTCTGAAAATTAAGGGTTATTTATTTTATAAAAAGCCTATATACCAAGCATAATGACTTACTTACTGCTTGGTTTGAGTTGAACATTGTTATCAGTTTATTTTATTTTATTATTATTAGTGCTCACCACTCATACACATTGGTCTACCGACCACAAGCGTGGTTGTTGAGAGGGAGGTTCTGGCTTTGATGGCCAGATCGTATAGTTATTGGGTTTTCTGTTAGAAAATTTCCAGTAGCAGCCCAGAGTTTGGATTGTATCCAGTTTATGGCAATAGGCGAAATGTAGATATGGAACAGTGATGCTATGTTATAATTGGGGAGAGGGCGCTGCTGTGCGTAAACAAACATTCAGCTCCGTACAAATAATTCCTAATAATAGAAAAAGTGAATATTTATTGTCGAAACAGTATTTAAAATAAAGCACTAGTGTCATAAACTGAGTGATATTGAAGTACGTGCATAATACTCAATATAACCGACTAAAAACAGTAAAAAGTGATTGAGGAAAAATAACGACTATAACATTCAAAAGTGATGATGATAAAAGTGATCAGTACTCTTCAATAAACGGATGTATACTGGACTACCTCGGAAAATATAAGGAAAACATCTTTTGAAAAGGTACATAATCTAATAGTATAGACCAATAACATCCAAATAAGATAAATATTCGAAGTCATCCTTACTTTACTTACTGTGGATAAGCGCCATCTATCCAACTTAAAAATAAACTGAAGCAGAAAACCAAAGCTACGAAGAAACTAGCACCATCTGTTGACACGAAACATAACCAAAGACCCATCGATTTCTATAATATAGTACCTACACAATACACCAGGTGCCGCCTCCAGTAGGTTTTCTAAACTACTACGAAAAAATTCTTCAAGAGATGGCGCCAGCTACCCTATGTGCAGGATGCCGACTCAAGTTGCCAATAAGAGAAACCCTTATTTGCTCGCTCTGCAAGTGTAGATATGACTTGGAGTGTGCAGGTGTAACAAAAGAGTATTACCAGAAATCAATGACATTGGAACTTAGACACTCCTGGAAGGGCCAGACATGCGTCTGTAAAATACCAAAAACAGGAAATACTGACACCCCCGTAAGATCCCAAAAAAATCATGGATGCGACGACTTAACCACGTCAACAGCGAGCAACAACGTTACAATGAGAAAGAAGACTATAAATTCCAATAATGACACCATTGGCTCTGAAGACCTGAGTTTGTTAGGAGACACTTTTCAGCCAGAGGATATTGCCAACAACGAAATGAAAAACTCTTTTACATATGAAAATATAGACTTGTTAAATAAAACTCAGGGTCAATTAAACATGCAGAGTTTGAGCGAACTTATTATACTACGTCTGAAAGAGAACAATAAATCTATAATTGAAGAACTACAGAACACAATACAAACAGAGATTAATAGAGCCATAACGGAATTGAAACTAGATTTTGACTCCAAAATGAATACCCTAACTATACAAAACGAACAAAGAAAGCAAGAAATAGAAAACATTAGCACTAAAATAAGAACACTTCAATTGGAAAACGAAAAATTGAAAAGAGAAGTAAGGGATTTATCAACTCGGACATTCCAACCAATAAACACACCTGAAAACCACCATCATAAACTAGTACTCTATGGCCTTCCAGAGTATTATCAAGAACCTGACTGTGAACTATATAACAGACTGTTAGATCTATTTCGCGATATAGTCAATGTAGACCTATCAGGTTACATAGAAAACATGTATCGAGTAGGAAGAAAAGGCACAAAGAATAGACCGCTCGTAATAGAATTGCTCAGTATATTGTCAGCAGCTTCCAATGTTTCCAGGGAACTGGACTAGGTGTTTCAGAGTTTCTAGACGCGAAATCACGAAAGGAAAGGGCTGAATTGAGAGAACAATTATTTAAGGCTAGACAAAACGGACATCACGCAATAATAAGAAACAACCAACTATACATAGATGGAAAATCGGTTAACAAAAAATATCATAACACGAAACCTCAACATGAAGATTCAACTTACCAGGAAAGCGATACGAGAACGATGAGCATCACTAACACATCCCACCAGATAGATATACCGAATGAATCAATTGGTCATACATTTCGTAAACAAAGACCTACCATTTAAAATACTATTTCAGAATTTCCAAAGTCTTAATAATAAACACCACTTACTTGAAGCTTTCATCAACCAAAATTCTACGTACAAAGCAATATGTATCTCGGAAACCTGGCTCTCGGAAGAAAAACTAGAACTAATAAAGATTAGCGGCTATAAATTTGCCTCATCATACTGTCGCAGTACCCGTACAGGTGGCGGTGTCTGTATTCTGCTTCAAGAACATATAGACTATATACGTAGAAGTGATATAACAGATAAATCTATAGAATATGTACTAGAGTTATGTGCTACTGAATTACCTAATGAAAACTTATTAATTATAACTATGTATTGGAATAGAAGAGAGGAAGAAGTTTTTTATCAACAACTTAAACTAATTCTAAAATATATAAATGATAAATATTCTAAACTAAACGTAATTATAGGAGGTGACTTTAACATTAACATACTAATAGATAACGTTAAATCAAATCAATTCATAAATTTAATGCAGAAATATAAATTTACCCAATTCATAAAAAGCCCAACACGCGTAACGCCAAATACAACTACATGCTTGGATTTAATATTTACAAATTTTAATTTCAGAGATATGTACACAACTGTAGAAGAACTAGGATTTTCAGACCATAATAGTGCCGTTTTACATTTACACCTGCCCAACCAAACAAAAAGAATCACCTGGTATGTAAAGAAAAGATTTTTCAATCACACAAATATTTTAAAATTTAAGTCAAAATTACAAGAACTAAATTGGAATAATATCATTACTACTGGAAAAGATATGAACAGTAATTATGAGGCTTTTAGTGGCACCCTCATTGACATTCTAAATCAATGTATGCCATTAAAAAAACTAAAGTTAAAACCAAAATATAAAAAATACTGGCTTACCGTTGGCATAAAAAAATCTTGCAAAAATAAAAGATTATTAAAAATACTAACAACTAAAACAGACAATCCTATACTAACTCGACATTACAAAAACTATGAAAAAATTCTAAAGAAGACAGTAACGACAGCAAAAAAACTACACTACAAAAATAAAATGACCAAATCTAATAATAAAGTTAAGACAATGTGGAGCATAGTAAATGAACGTACAAATAAAAAAATAGCAAGTGAGAAATCTAACATAACCCTTCAAACAAAAAATAGTGCGATTTCTGAACCCAAAGAGGTAGCTAACATATTTAACACTTTTTTCGCTTCTATCGGGGAGGCCACAAACAACTCGACCGGAAAACCGAAAAGATTCTCTCCAGTCGAATGCCCTACAGAAAACTCAATCTTTCTCAGTCCAATTGATCCCTACGAGGTTAATTCATTAATAAAAAACTTAAAAAATAAAAAAAGTCATGGCGTTGACGAACTACCACCTACCTTATTAAGGCAATGTGCAGATGAATTAACATTGCCATTCTTTAAACTATTAAATCAATCATTTGAAGAAGGATCTTTTCCCAATCTTTTAAAAAAAGCCCTCATAAAACCAATCCATAAAAAGAATAATAAAACCGACCCTAATAATTATCGCCCCATTTCCCTCTTACCGACAGCTTCCAAAATATTCGAAAAAGCCATGTGCAATCGTGTATATGCTTTTTGTGAAAAATATCATATATTTAATGACTGCCAAAACGGTTTTCGAAAAAACCGCTCCACTACCTTGGCCGTTTACAAATACATTCAAAAAGCCCTTGATATCATCAATGATAAAAAGTACGCGATAGGACTTTTGCTTGATATGACGAAGGCATACGACAAAGTACAATTCGAAATATTATTAAATAAAATATATAGTATAGGACTCCGCGGAAAATGTTACGACTGGTTTGTATCTTATTTGAAAAATAGGGAACAAGTAGTTGAAATCGAACATTGCAACAATAGTACAAATGAAATACAATTTATCAGATCCCACACCAAACAAATCACCGCCTCAATACCGCAAGGAAGCGTAATGGGGTGTTTCTTATTTCTGGTGTATGTAAATGACCTTCCAAAAAATATAAATGAGGAATGTGTCCTGTTTGCGGATGACATATCTATACTTACCTCATGCGAAAATAACACCAATTTAAATGATAAATTAAACTCCATATTAGATTCTACAATAAATTGGATGACTGAACACAATCTAGAAATAAATTTCAATAAAACTAAAATAATTTCATTTCACCCTCGTCAAAAAACCCCATTATATATTAACTTTAGCTTCAATAATAATAAATTAGACGTAGTTGATAAATTCACCCTACTAGGCTTAGATATTGATACACACATAAATTGGAAGTCTCACATCCAGAAAGTAAAATCAAAAATATCAAAATTTTCATACGCCCTCCGCGAGATCAAAAAAACCACAGACCTAAAAACAGCATTAGTAACGTACTACGCGTATGCCCACGCATGGCTCTCATTTATGGTATCATCTTATGGGGAAACAGTACTGACGCGCCCACGTTACTTACATTACAAAAAAAACTAATTAGGATCTTAGTAAATATTGAAGTCACTGATAGCTGTAAACCCCACTTTCAGGAACTAAAGATCTTGTCCCTACCATGCTTGTATATATTTGAAGTTTGTAAGTTCGTACGTAAATACCCAGATTTCTTTACAAAAAGAGAGGACATACAAAAGAAAATTGTTCTAAGACACAAAAACAGACTAAACTTACCACTATCGCGATTAAAAATGCACTCCGATAGTACGTTTGTCATGTCCATAGAAATTTATAATAAGTTACCCGCAATAATTAAGAATTTAGATAATTATAATATATTTATTAATAAATTAAAAATCTTCCTTGAAAGTAAATGCTATTATAGTATAGGCGAATACTTAGATGATAAATTATAAATATGAAATAAATGGCTTACCCCTGTAGGATAATAATATTAATTAAAGTTACTTTAAATAAAATAAAATATAATAATTAATTATTTACGTAGTAAATAAAAATAATAATAACTAAATACCTTAAATAATTGATAAAACTAATAATAAATAAATTACTGACATAATAAATAAAATTAATAATAAGTACATATATAAAACAATAATTAATATTTTTAAAAGTAATTAGTTTACAACATTACTAATATTTTTAATAAATACATATATAAACTCATAGTTTGACTTATTAAATGCCAAGCGTTCTTCCTCCTCTCTCCTACTTTTATCTATGCTGTGCCCGACAGGGTCCATAATTGAGACTGATGTAACTGTTTTTCCCACCAACTGTATACATTATGGTACGCAATAAAGAATTGAGAATTGAGAATTGAGAATTAGTGGTTACAACCGCCATACAGAGGCTCCGGGTTCAATTTGTAGTGTTATAGTTTTTTTTTTTTTTGTGTGTTAGTAACTTTTGGTTTGGATTCATGCCCAATCATGTTAATTATAAGGGTTAAATACACTTCTGCTTTATCCTTTAGGGATTACAGGGGTGATATTATTATAATTATTTTTCAATTAATTTTTAAATTTAATTTTTTTTTTTAATTGATGAAAATTACACATGAGAAATTAAAGCAGAATAATTTTGTTTTATGAGAAATTAGAGTTACGTTAAATAATATTTTTATTTTACAGCCATGTTACACAAGAGAAATGAAAACTGAATAAATTACAAATGAGATAATAAACTGATTAAAATTACACATGAGAAATTAAAATTGATTAAAATTACACATGAGAAATTAAAGCAAAATAATTTTGTTTTATGAGAAATTAGAGTTACGTTAAATAATATTTTTATTTTACAGCCATGTTACACAAGAGAAATGAAAACTGAATAAATTACAAATGAGATAATAAACTGATTAAAATTACACATGAGAAATTAAAATTGATTAAAATTACACATGAGAAATTAAATTGATTAAAATTATCCATGAGAAATTAAGTAAAATAATTTTGTTTTATGGGGAACTTAGTGTGTAAAATAATATTTATATTTCAAAATTTAACTGAATATTATTTTAGAAATGTTTTTTTGTAAAGACTGTAATATTTATGTTTCAAAGTTGTCATCGCATAATAGAACGAATATTCATAAATCAAATCGCTTGTCGAGTTCTGAGTTTGACCATGTTCAAGTCATTGGTTCTGCATTTAAAAAAAAGGATTATAAGATTTATAAGTTATAAAATAAATTCGATTGTTTTCACTATTACTCCCGAGACGTTTTTAAGGCAAATTTCGAACACTGTGTATGATATCATAGAAAATGCTATTAAAAAACATAAAGCTATCAAAGTAAATTTTAAATTGTTTGTTTCATACATTTTGCCCAAAAATAATGAAATATCTATGAAATCTTTTAACACAAAATTTAATATTTTAGTGCAGAGCACTGACATTGCTGATATTTACATAAAATGTTCCGAGAAATTAATATCAAAATGTTCAGAGTTTGAACTTTCAGAATCAGGTTGGACGATTAATTTTATAAATCATTTGGAAATAAATATAAATAAGTACAATCCTTTAAGAGCTGGAACTTACTTACAATTACCTGCAGTCATAAGAAATACAAAGTCATGTTTAAACATACATAACAATGACAGTCACTGTTTTTTGTGGTGTATTGCAGCCCACATGTATCCGACTGTGCATAATCCTAATCGTATAAAATCATATCCACACTACACGAGGCTCTTTAATATAAATAATTTATCATTTCCTCCGAGTTTTAATGACATTAAAATATTCGAAATAAATAATCAATTTATTAGCGTGAATGTTTATGGTCTTGAAACTAATAATCAAGTAACCGGTCCTTTATATGTGACAAGTAAACGAAAGCTTATCCATGCTAACCTATTATACATTTATAAAAACGGAAAAGCGCATTTTTGTTTAATAAAAGATTTTAGTCGCCTTCTGCATCGTCAGTTAACTAAACACAAGTCCAAAGTATTTTTATGCGATGAATGTTTTTTATATTACGACCATATAGATAAATTGATGAATCACAACTGTGATAGAAAACAAACAGTTTTACCTGAAGAAAATAGCAAATTATTTTTTATGAATTTTCAAAGAACCCAAAAAATACCTATTGTGATATACGGCGATTTTGAAAGTTTGCTTTGTGTATACTCAGACAAAAATAAATCTCTTTTTACTGAAAATGTACAAGCACATAAAGCATCCTCCTTTGCCTATTACATTTGCTGCAAATCTAACCCCAAACTAAATAATGTTGTTAGTTATAGAGGTCCAAATTGTGCACAAAGATTTGTTGAAACAATAAAAAGTGATATAAAAAGGCTTTATAAAGTTTTACAAGATGATAAGCCTATGTTATCTCTTACCCCCGAGGAGTGTACTCTCCATAATGAAGCTACAACATGTCATATATGTAAAACTGAGTTTGTTATAAATGATAAAATAGTTAAAGATCATGACCATTTTACGGGTAAATATAGAGGTTCTGCCCATAATACATGTAATTTAAATTTGAAAAAATGTCAGTATATACCAATAATTTTTCATAATTTATCTGGTTACGATTGTCATTTATTTATTAAAGAATTATCTGGTATTCTTGGTAGAATTAATTTAATTCCAAAGTCAAAAGAAAAATATATAGCGTTTACAAAGTTCATACCGATTGATAAAAATAATACAACACAGTTAAAATTTATAGATTCATTTAATTTTTTGAGTACCAGTTTAGATAAATTGGCAAAAACTTTACATTTGCATTCGGACGATTTTCATAACATGCGATTGTATTTTCCTAATGAGGATTTTTTTAATTTAGTTCGTAGAAAAGGTGTATACTGTTATGACTATATAGATACATGGGAAAAATATAATGAGACTCAACTGCCTGAGCAATCATTTTTTTTTAATAAACTTACCGGAGAAAATATTTCAACAGATGATTACCAGCATGCTGTAACAGTGTGGAACGCATTTAAAATAAAAAATTTAGGAGAGTATACGGATCTTTATTTGAAATGTGACGTTCTTTTATTATGTGATATTTTTGAAAAATTTCGAGATATGAGTTTAGTTTATTACAATTTAGATCCATGCTTTTATGTTTCATCTCCATCATTAAGTTGGGATGCGATGCTTTTATACACTAAAGTTGAGCTTGATTTAATTTCGGATGTGAATATGTACCAAATGTTGGAAGAAGGAATTCGTGGAGGTCTCGCTCAACGTTCATTGAGATATGCTAAAGCTAATAATAAATATTTATCAAATTACAAAAATAAAAACCTAGCGCCTATCTAATTTATCTAGACTGTGTAAATTTATATGGATTTGCGATGATGCAAAAACTGCCTATGAGTAATTTTAAATTTCTGAATGAAAATGAAATAGACGATTTCAATATTTTTATGTATGTTTCTTTTTATGTATGTAAAATGAGTAATCAAGGGTACATTCTTGATGTAGACTTATGTTACCCATCCAACATTCATAATGCTCATTCAGACTTACCTTTTGCAGTTGAAAAGTTTTCCCCGTTACAGTCAAAGTAAGAAATTAATAGCAAATCTGTATAGCAAACATCGCTTTGTAATCCATTATGTGCATTTACAAGAATGTTTGAAAAATGGATTAATTTTACTTAAAATACACAGAATACTATTATTCTACCAAGATAACTTTTTAGAGCCATATATTTCTTTAAATACTTCTCTGAGACAAAAGGCTAAATCAGATTTCGAAAGAGACTTTTTCAAAAAGCAAAACAACTCTATTTTTGGGAAAACGATTGAAAACAAACGTAAACAAGTTGATGTTCGACTTGTACAATTATGGAAAGATACGTTAAATACAACTAACAGATTATATGGGGCAGAAAAATATATGTGCTCCAAACTTTAAAGACTTAACAATTTTCTCCGAAAATCTAGTTGCTATTCAGTTAAATAAGACAAAAGTTATTTTAGATCGCCCCATTTATATTGGTTTTTCTATTCTTGAAATTTCCAAAACACATTTATATAATTTTCATTATTCTGTTATGAAAAACATTTATAAAGATAATATAAAATTATGTTATACGGATACCGATAGTCTTCTTTATCATATAAAAACTGCTGATTTTTACGATGATATGAAAAAATATATTAAGTATTTTGATACAAACAATTTTGTGGAAAATAATAAGTATGGTATACCGAAAGCTAATGGACAAATACCGGGTTATTTCAAAGATGAAATGGGAGGAGAAGTAATTTCAGAATTTGTTGGGTTACGTGCTAAGTTGTATTGTATAAATTCTGAGAAAAATACTATTAAAAAAGCAAAAGGAGTTACAAAGCCTGTAACAAAAAAGTTGGACATTGCAAAATATAAAAGAGCTTTAAATTATAAAGAAAACCTAAGAGATGATATGTATGTTATACGATCCGAAAAATCATCAGATTTTTACTCAAAAATTAAATAAGTTGATACTTAACGGAGATGACAATAAAAGACAAATGATAAAAAATTGTTTTGAGACTGTACCATGGGGGCACTGTAGCACCATACTTTAATATAATATTAAGTTTTATAATTATGTTCTATTGTGTTAATGTTACAAAAAAAAAAATAATGTGTATGTTTATAACTCATTAATAGATATATTTATCAAATGATGCGCTTTTCCTGGTTCATTCCGGATAACATAAGACAAAGAAGATGTAGCAAATGGTTTTGATACCATATTTTTTAAAGAAAGTTGAGATTTCTTACTTTTTTTTATACTCATTAATTTATTTTTCTTCTCTTTCAATTTCTCCGGTTCACGTTTCTGAGACGCAGTTTCAACCGTATTGGATGCATTCATATCCTGTGAAAAATATAATAATTTAACAATAGCATCATTATCTTCCACAAGATAAGGATCGCTCATTTTCTGTTAATATAAATAATTACTTTGAATTAACTATAATGGAATAACGATAAGCATTTTTTTTTTTAAGTACAAAAATTTGTAAATACCTCACGAAAAAAATACGGGCTAATTACCAGATTGCCATCATTGAGATCCACAGAGTTCCCCTGTAAAATAAATAAATTGTAAATAAAAATAAAATAACCAATTCAGCTGTAAATACATACATTTATTGTTAAATACTACATACCTCATGTAAGCGACATTGTTTGTGTTCTTCAGAAATCACGTTATCATTGTCAAAAATGTAGGGGCATGGTGAAAGAGACATAATTCTGAAAAAAAAAAAATATAATTAATTGTCCAAACTTACAGAAAAGCATTTTTTAATTTGGCTAATTTCATACTAAAACTTACCTTTACTTTGAAAAATATTATTACAACTTAAAATTGGTAATATCGTAAGTGACTGCTTTTGCTGACTGCTACTATTAAATTAACTGTGACTCTGAAGTGCTGATTTAAAATTACTTAAGTTTATACGAATATAATACCATCTCAATTTAACGATACAAGTCTGAACATGTTGTTTAGAAACTATAGTTGTGTTCCAATATATGTATATTTAAATATATATATATTGAAGCATAGTGGTTTTTACAAGTAGTAGGCAAGATGAAGTTGATCAAACAACCCATATCCCTGAATGTGAAAAATATAAATTTTAATGACTCCAGTTGTCAGATCAGACACAGCGCTTTATTGCCTAATACGATTCGTTGTATAATATGTGGACCCTCGAACTGTGGTAAAACAAACGTTATGATCAATTTACTGCTGCATGAAAACGGGCTTAAATTTAAAAATCTTTATCTTTATTCGAAAACTACTTTCCAGCCAAAATATCGTTTTTTAAGTGAAGTATTAAAAAGAGTACCTCAGATACAGTTCAATGAGTTCAATGACGACAAAGATGTAATAGCTCCGAATGAAGCTTTAACAAATTCTGTATTTATTTTTGATGATGTTGTGTGTGAAAAGCAAATAAACATTCGTAATTATTTCTCTATGGGAAGACATAAGCAAATTGACTGCTTTTACTTATCACAAACCTACTCGAAAATTCCGAAACAGTTGCTACGTGATAATTTTCTTATAATATTTAAACAAGATGATGTGAACTTAAAGCATATCTATGAAGAACATGTAAATTCTGATCTACTGTGGAATCAGTTTAAAGACATTTGTAAAACTGTTTGGAGTAATCGTTATAATTTTCTACTTATTAACAAAGAGTCACCATTAAACAATGGAAGGTACAGACAGAATTTTGATATTTTTTTTAAACTTTGAATGAAGGTTCATACTTATAAATGTATCTATATACATATAAAATTCAAAGTCCTGACTGACTGACTGATATATCAACGCACAGCCTAAATCGCTGATCCTAGAAACATGAAATTTGGAGGGTGTGTTCTTTGTGAAGAGTAGGTATCCACTAAGAAAGGGTTTTTCGAAATTCCTCCCCTAAGAGGGTGAAATAGGGGATGGAAGTTTAAATGAAAGTCCGTCAGTTTTGAAGTTAGAATATTCAAATTTTGTGTTTAGGCTGACAATTGAAAATTAATATATACGTATCTCAGCGTTTTTGATAATTCCACCCCCAAAGGGTTAAAAAGAGGGATGAAGTTGTGTATGGAAAGTCCTTAATTTTCGAAGTAAAAATCAATAAATTTATTATCTAAGCTTATAGTTGAAAGCTTACACAACGGTGTTGTCAGAATTTCAACCCTTATGGGGTGAAAGGGGGATGAAATTTTCTTTTTAATTAAAGTTTTTTTATTTTTTAAGTTTGATCACTAATATTTCGGCTTATGGTTAAATGATAAATAATTTATTTTCTGTAAGTAGGTTTGTACAAACACTTTACACGTCAATCATATTTAAAAAAAAGGTGGAAACTATCACAGCCCAAATCGCTGGTCCTAGAGACATGAAACTTGGAGGGTGTGTTCTTTGTGAAGAGTAAGTATCCACTAAGAACGGATTTTTGGGAATTCCACCCCTAAAGGGGTAAAATAAGGGATGGAAATTTATATGAAAGTCCGTCAGTTTTGAAGTTAGGATCTTCAAATTTTGTGTTTAGGCTGATGATTGAATATAATTTATACGTGTCATCCGAACAGGTTTTGGAAATTCGCCCTTTAAGGAGGTAAAAGAGGGAATTTTGTTGGTATGAAAAATCTTATTCCAAGAGTTAATAAACCTAAAACATGGCATGAATACATACATGGCATGAGGCGTAAGTAAATTATAAAGTTTGTCATTTTTAGTTTTTTCAAACTACCCTCACTCTTACTTACTCTTATTTACTCTTTTCCTTAAAGGGGATTTGGGGATGTCAGTTTGTGTAGAAGAATTTCAACGTGCGGTTCGATTAACTCGAAACTCAGTATTTATACTTGGAAACAAAAATTAAGAGTAAAATGTATCAAAGTTTTTCGAAAAAGATTTTTTTTTTTTTGGTGGGTAATTATCAAATAAATTCTCCCGCTCTTGGTGGAGCGCGAGGGCGTTTTAGACAATTACTGACTAAAACCCACCCGTGTTCCTTCATTTGCCTGTGTGCCAGGACCAAGATATCCTTTTCGGAAAAACTCGCAACCCTGGCAGGCATTGGTCCTAACGGACCCCGTCAGTTGGTGCTGACATCTCTTTGAGGCGCGTGTGTAACACAACGCACCGTCGACCCGGGCCTGGTCCTTATCGGACTGCGAGCTACCCATCGCTCACCGTCTGCAAGCCCGCGCCTACTATAGCCGAGCATCGGCCTGCGACTCCCGACGCCCGGAGCGTCTCCCACGGTGACTAAGGGCGTGAGGGCATGAATTTTTCCTCTCCCTCATGCGTTCCGCCTCCTCCTTCGCGAGCATTACTGCTTCGCAGAAGGAGGTGACGGACTCCCATGAACTCTCGCTTTGAACCATCGCTTGAACCAGGGCCGGACCGACGAGAGATTGCCGCCAGCATCACCTCCGCTCCGTGAGGACATGGCGGTACTCCGCCCAAGCCGGGCATACTCCACCGGTGTTCTCTGGGCAATCCACACAGTGGTGACACCCGGTCGTTCCCTCCCGCTTTATCCTGAGTAGGAACCCGTGGATATAACAGGATGCCATGGTGCCTCTCTAGCCACTGAAACTGACCCCTAACGGGGTGAAAAAGGGTAGTCAATTTGACAAGGGAGGATTTTACTGCGTGGCTTGATTAACTCTAAATTATGACGTAGGCATCTGCTGAGAAGGGGTTTTGGGAATTCGACCTTTAAGAGGTGAAAAGGGGGGATTTTGTTTGTATGAAAAATCTTATTCCTTGAGTTAATAAACCTAAAACTAGGCATGAAAGTAAATTATAAAATTTGTAATTTTTTTTTTTTTTTTTTTGGGTGGGAAATCATCAAATAACTTCTCCCGCTCTGGGCGGAGCGGGAGGGCGTGTCAGACTTTTACTGACTAAAACCCACCCGTGTTCCTTCCGTTGCCTGTGTGCCAGGGCCACGATATCCCTTTCGGACAGACTCGCAACCCCGGCAGGCATTGGTCCTAACGGACCCCGTCAGTTTGTGCTGACATCTCTTTGAGGCGCGCGTGGAACACAACGCGCCGTCGACCCGGGCCTGGTCCTTATCGGACGGCGAGCTACCCATCGCTCACCGTCCGCAGGCCCGCGCCTACGGTGGCCGGAAATCGGCTTGCGACTCCCGACGCCCGGGGCGTCTCCTGCGGCGACTAGGGGCGCGAGGGCGCGAACCTTGTCTCACCCTCACGCGTTCCGCCTCCTCCTTCGCTAGCATAACTGCTTCGCAGAAGGAGGTGACGGCCTCCCATGCACTCTCGCTCCGAACCATGGCCTGAACCAGGGCCGGACGCGAGAGATCACCGCCGCCGATCGCCTCCGTGAGGACACGGCGGTGCTCCGCCCAAGCTGGGCAGACCTCCACCGTATGCTCCACCGTGTCCTCCGGGCGATCCACACAGTGGTGACACCCGGGCGTTTCCTCCCGCCTAATCCTAAACAGGAACCTCCCGAAACATCCATGTCCGGTGAGGACCTGCGTCAGGCGGAAGGTGAGGACGCCGTGGCGCCTCTCTAGCCACTCCTCAAAGAGGGGACTTATCGCCACAATTGTGGCGTGCCCAGCGCTGGGTTGCGACAATCGCACTCTCCATGTCGCCATGAGATCCCTCCGGAGCTCCGTCCGCTGTGCCGCGATTTCTTGCGGCAGCGGAGTTATGCCCCGGAGTTTCGCCTCTTCGCGCCACACCCATAACTAAAAAAACTACCCACTAAAACGGGTTTTGGGGATGTCTTTTGTATAGAAGAATTTTAACGTGCCATCCGATTAACTCGAAACTCGGTATTTTATATGTACATAATGCTCACAAAATATAAAGCCTTACATGTGTTTGGGTTTATTCAAATGTAAACCTTACGGGGTAATAGGGGGTAATTAAGTTTTTAGGGAAGGATTTTACTGCGCGTCATGATAAACTCCAAAGTAATTGAATACAACATGGTTTAATATTTTTCAAAAATAAACTCGTTTCGGGGTGAAAAGGGGGAGACAGTTTATATCAAAATTATGTTTTGTTTGATCAATAAACTTGAAAATTGACCAGGATATTTTCTTAATAAATAAAACGGCCGTAAATATAAATTTTCGAAAACAACCTTTTAAAAGGGGGTGTTGAATTTTGTGGGGGAAAATAATTGAATGGAAAGATTTTAACGCGCGCTTCGATTTACTTGAAACTCGGTATTTATATTTAAGATCGGAAATAAACGGAAATCTAAAAGAGGTAGTCAATTTTAGAGGGGATAATTTTATGTTTCGGATTGGCGCAAAAATGGCTGAACGGATTTAGATGAAATTTGGTAACATACATATTATTATAGTTTATAATCTGCATTAACACATACTACTACACGTACTTTTAATTCCGGTAGTACGTTCTCGTGACATTTTTTCCGACATCCACGCGGGCGAAGCCGCGGGCAGAAGCTAGTTACATATATACATGCTGTTAGTATGATTCCTTCCCCTATTATTATTTTTTTATTTATTTATTACTATATTTATTTATTACTCCTTCCCTATTATTATTATTATTATTATTACAGTTGTTTTATTGTAAGATGGAAAAAAATATTAAAATGGAATTAGTGAAGTCTGTCGACTCCATAAAGCATAAAATAAAACAAATGAAAAATCAAGAACATACAATGAACTTGTCACTTGATAAAATGCTAAAACCTGTCACAGATCCTCTAAAAACTCTAGTTGATTCTAATAGATCTGCCGAAAAACTTAATAAAATTGAAAATACAACTCTAAATAATTCTGAAGGAATCGAATCCGATGAAAATAATACTAGCTCATCTACAAAGATCGATGACTATTACGAACCAAAACTAAGTTCTACCCAATTCGTTGAACAAAATGCTAAAAAGGAATCGATAGATAATTTAGAAATGTCAATAGAGGGTGATGATATTTTTGGTATTTATGAGGGTATTAGTATACCGTTTGGAATTAGAAGTGAAAACAAAACTTTATTGATGGGTAATTCAGTAGTTTCATTTTCTAAAATTGATGGTTTGAATAACGATACTATAATTTTAATTAAAATCGGCGGCAAAGCTTACAATTTAACGGCTGGTCTAAAAGAACTTTTACTCCGAAGAAAACCTGATTTAAAGTTAATATCGAGCGAAGATAAACTTGTTTATAAGGATATGTTACATTACACAAATGCACATAAAAAAGATTTTAATCCTAAAGGTCAAATAAGAGGTGACAAAGGTGTAAAATATTGTAAAATAATCAAAACCCTATTTTCCGAATCGCCAAACGATGATAAACTTACTCACACTAAACTTGGAGGAAACTTACCAACGCTAAAAAAATACAAAAACAACACCGACTTGGTATATTGGGATGATCCTAACGAATTGGTCGACAGATTGAAACTATTAGTAGCTTCGAAAGATGCTGGCAATACAAACCATGATAATGAAATTTTATCGATAATTGAAGAATTAAAAGAAGCTGACATAATTAAAGAATAAATAGTCGTAATGATAAGCTTTACATTCAGTATTATACATGGATTCAAGACAAATGTACTGAATTCTGAACATGAGCAAAGCCGACGTGGTAAACGAAATTCATAAAAATGCGAGGGTAAACTTTCCACGAAGACATGTTATTATGAAAGATATAGACGACCTGTGGCAAGCAGATTTAATTAATATGCAATCAATTTCAAAAGAAAATAAAAATTACAGATTTATTCTTGCTTATTATTCTATTGTTATTGATACATTTTCGAAATATGCTTGGGCCTTTCCCTTTAAAAAATAAAAACAAAGATGATGTATGTAAATGTTTCAAAAAATTTCTAGCTATAGGACGTGTTCCTAAAAATCTGCAAACGGATAATGGAACAGAATTTTATAATAATAAATTCCAAAAGTTTATGAAATCTAATCAAATTAACCACTATTCAACCTTCTCAACAAAAAAGGCTTCGATAGTTGAACGATTTATCAGAACATTGAAATCTAAACTTTATAAGGAATTTAGTTTAAAAGGCAAGTATAATTGGATCGATAATACACTTAATGACGTTGTTTATAAATACAATCACACTTACCATCGGACAATTGATGAAATCCCTGCTAACGTGGATAACATTAATAAAAAACGAATATTAGAAAGATACGAGTACATAAGGTTGGTAAAAAATGATAATACAACAAGTTTAAAGTAGGTGATTATGTACGTATAAGTAAGTACAAAGGAACATTTGAAAAAGGATATACCCCCAACTGGTCATCGGAAATATTTAAAATTCGAAAAATACAAAATACAACTCCTATCACCTACTTAATTGAAGATACAATCAGAGGTCAGCCTATTTTAGGAGCATTTTATGTACAAGAGCTTCAAAAGACAAAACATCACAATGTATATCTAGTCGAGAAAGTTCTTAGAAGAAAAGGAAATAGGGTTTTAGTAAAATGGCTAGGTTTGAATTCTGCTGAAAACAGTTGGATTGATAAATCGAATATATTATTATAAATAAAAATAACATTAACTCAACAACAAAGTCATTGATGAAGCGTGTAAGTATTTATTACGAACGCCCCTATGAGGGTGACATGGTCATACTGATCAAACTCTCTATAAACTAATAAAGATTAAAAAAAAAAAAAAAGTATTTATTACAGCGCTCGATTCAGATTCATTAGTCTTATGATGTGTATAGGAGAGAGTAGTCTTCTTAATTGGCTTATAAACAATTTACCATTTGAATTACACTTACCAGGATACAATTATTGTGGTCCTGGCACAAAATTAATTAAAAAGCTTACACATGGAGATAAAGGTATTAATAAATTAGACGAATATTGCAAAGAACACGATATTGCCTATCACAAATCATCAAACTTAAAGGATCGTCACAAAGCCGATTTAACTTTGTTAAAAATGGCAAAAGAGCGAGCAGTTGCCTCGGATGCGAATGTATGCAAAAAAATCATGGCACGCTTAGTTTGCAAGGCAATGTCTACAAAAATTAAAACTGGGTCTGGCCTAAAAAAAACCAGCACAAAGTGTTCTCGGAAAGTTATATCGGGAAAAGGGTTAAAAAATAAACTAAAAAATGTTATTAGTAAAACGAAAAGACATATGAAAAAATTAAAACCAAAATGTAAAAAGGTGGCAATAGAATTAGCTATGGCTGCAGCCAGAGAATTAGCTGTTGATTCATCCATTAAACTTCCTCGGGTTATTCTTATACCAAAAACTGGCGGTGTATTACCTTTGATTCCTATTTTTGCTGGATTATCAGCGGCGGGTGCGTTAGCAGGCGATGCAGCTGGTATTGCCAAAACCATAAATGAATTCAAAATAGCTAAAAAGCTGTTGGCTGAATCATCGAAGAGACACAATGAAAAAATGGAAGCTCTTTGCATTGGAAAAGGCTTACACCTTAAACCGCATAAAGATGGGCTTGGAATTTTTGTATCGAATAAAAAAAACTAAGATATCGGCTACCCAAACGAGCCTTAACTAATTTTGACATTTTAAGGTATGGAAATAATATTCCTCATTTTCGAGGTGTATTTATGAGAGATGAGCTCCCTAAACAACCTTTTAAAAAAGAGTGTAGAGTTGTTAATTTAGATAGTTCTAAAAATCCAGGTTCTCATTGGGTAGCCTATGCAAAATTGATAGTTATGGAAATCTTAAACCGCCAAAGGAATTTATAAAATACTTAGGTGCTAAAGTACACTATAATTATGACAATATACAACGCGACCACCCTTACAATTGCGGTCACCTATGTTTAAAATTTTTAAAGAATTTTTGGTGTAGTCAAGGAATAAAATAAACAGGATCTTCTAAAAGTGTTCAGTCTATAAGCATGTCTATAGCGGTAACCATCTCTGGAAATAAATCAGCATTGGATACATTCTTTCAACCACCTCTGTATTTATCTGGTCAATATGAATGCGGTTTGTTATACTTTTCAATATTAAATTCAATACCAAATGTGCGTATTAATAACGACATTCTTCCTGTGATCAGAATTGAATGTGATCTTGTATACGGTTTATACTCTAACGGGTTACCAACTCATATTATTCATGAATTTGTATCTGATACTGCTACAGGCCACGAAATCATAGAAATACCACAAAACGTTATTTACTTTCCAGTGAACAAAAATACTATTACATCGATATCTATTAAGATAGTTGATCAATTTGGTTTCTGTATTAACTTTAGAGAAGAACATAAAAATATTGAACTACGCCTTCATTTAAGAAAAACGAAATGATATTATATTATAAAAACCCTACAGTTAACAAAAAGCGTCCTATTTCTTGTACAACCACTAAGGTGCAAAGACGTGAGAAAAAAAGAAAAAAAATAACTAAAGCAAATAAAGATTTTCTTAAAGCCCTAGGTTTTAAAGTATGAATATACTACAAATTACTGAATTTCCGCACTTCGATACTTCGATTGAAAGTTATGAAGTCCATTCGTACAATCCCTACAACAACAACTTTAGGGAAAACGATGAAATCAGAATTCCCATACACCAGCAAGACATATATGTGTTACAGTCAGCCAGCTCAATTTACGTTGAAGGACAAGCAAAGTTCTTCGGTAAAGATGGGAATCCTCTTAAGAAAACTATTACATTCAGTAACAACCCTATTATGTTTTTGTTTCAAGATATCAGATACGAAATAAATGGTATAGAAATAGATCGCATAAAAAATTCGGGAATAACGTCAACAATAAAGTCATACGTTTCAATGAATGATGGAGAAAATAAAGTTGCTGCCTTATGGGGTTGGAACATAGATGGATTTAAAAACGATGGTCATTTTAGTGCTATTGTACCTCTTAATAAGATTTTAGGATTTGCAGAGGATTACAATAAAATTGTGATAAATTGTAAACATGAACTTATTCTGAATAGAAGTAACTCTAACTTAAACAGTTTTATAGTAACTGACGATGTTGCACATCTTCAAATAGATATACAAAAAGTGCAATGGCGGGTGCCGCATATAAAAGTTTCAGATCGCGAGCGACTAACACTTCTTAAACATTTAGAAAGAGATAAACCTATTCAGATAGCCTTTAGAAATTGGGATTTATATGAGTATCCCCCCCCCCCCCCCTAAAACAACAAAACATTGTTGGTCTGTTAAAACTGCCTCGCAATTAGAGAAACCTCGATATGTAATTTTTTGCTTGCAAACCAATAGAAAAAATAGTAAAACCAAAGACAGTTCTCTGTTCGATCACTGCGGGGTTACCAACGTAACTTTGTTTTTGAATTCACAATATTATCCTTACGAACCTCTAAGCTTAAATTTTTCCGAGAACAAATACAATATATTATATGAAATGTATGTGAAATTTCGTCAGTCGTATTACAACTGTCCTGCAGACCCGTTGCTTGACTTAATCGGTTTCAAGGAGAAGGCTCCTCTCTTTATCATAGACTGTTCAAGGCAAAACGATAGTTTGAAAACAGGTCCGGTAGATGTGCGGTTGGAGATTGAGTGTTCATCACCAATACCAGATAACACAGCGGGATATTGTTTAATTATTAACGATCGACTTGTGGAATATAAACCTTTTAGTAACATAGTGCGCAGGTTATCATGACTGCCATTGTAGATGTTCAAGGTTTTAAAACTGAAGCAAATGAATTCATAGTAAAAGAAATTGCGATATTGTGTGACAATAAAATTCAGGTGCTTTTGATTAAACCACCTTTTCCATATCACGAATTGACAAAACAAGAAAGGAGGCAAGTAAATTGGATTGAACGTAATAGAAATATATATTGGAGCGAAGGATTTGTGTCTTACTCAAATCATCAGAATTTGATTGTAGATATTTTAAGTGATAAAAGTGTTTACACCAAAGGTTTAGAAAAAGTGTTGTGGTTAAAAAATATTTCCTATAATAATAATATAAATAATTTAGAAGACAAAGGCTGTCCTAGTTTGTTAAGTCTTTATGATCAACATATAGATTCTCAAGATTTGTATAGTTGTATTTATCATGAAAAAGTATGTGCTTTAAGAACATGTAATGAATGTCTATATAAATTGTTAGCAGCAGAATGGGCCTTCATTATATTTTCAATAATATTTGTTTGAAGCATGACGAAAATGTAAAAGAACACTACAATCCTCGATATGACATGTATCATACGCATAAAATGCGTTTACATTCATTTAATTATTGGGCAACAACTGACTCTCGAAAAAGGCTGGTGATGGAAATGGCTGACGCAGGATTATTTTATTGCGGTGATGGAATTAATGATAGAACTGTATGTTTCTCATGTGGAGGTGTTATTGAAGGTTGGGAGATTTACGACGATCCTTGGATGCAACATGCTATAAACTTTCCTCATTGTTTTTATTTGAACGCTGTGAAAGGAAGAGATTATATCAATAAGTATCGAGCGATGCATAAACACCTTTGTGATTGAATACGATATGCAAGTGATGACCTACACTAGTAGGGTGACTACACATGCGAGAGCAAGTGACGCAGAACCCCCAATTATACCCTACTAAAATTGATACCCAAAATTCAAAATTACTACTCCAGCAGTTTACGAGATATACCATACCATTGGTGGGGTGGCGGTAGTCACGGTGTTAAATTTTCTTTTGAAGATTTCCCTATTAAAAACTCTGTGTTTATACAAAAATTAGTGCTCCTAAAGAAGTTATAGTGACCAAAAATTCAGATTCCCAAGTGTTGTATTTTAAGAGAAATTTGCATTCATTACTTTTCCATACTAAATCTCCGCGTATAATCCGACCAAATTAAGTTGTCAAAGGTTTGAGCTGTTTATGAGATGTACACTCGTGCACATAAATTGATGGATGTCGGAATAGTAATAAAAACAGTTCAATATCTATAATTTTTATATAAACTGTTTATCTAGGTACATATTAAGAAAAAAAATAACCTGACGTTACCCATGGCCTGTGATACCTTTGTTAATGGCGTGGGTAGGTAGGTACTCGAATAATAATTTTTCTGTATTGTAAGTATCTAGCTTTTGTGTTGTTACATGAATATCATTAAAGAGCGATAGGTATCTCTTATTTATTTCTTTCCTACTAATTTACCGTTGCTGCAAGCAGTACCTATCATCAATACCATTAATAATATGTTGCTAATAACGCATACTCCTATAATGTAGATATTTATCTATATAATGATATATGAATATTATAAACTTACCAGGCAGACTTCACACAAACTCCTTCAAGTTAAGTCTCAATTAAGAAGACTTTATTTATAACAATTGGTCCTTAATTAAAATATACAAGCTAACTCTAAAATATGTATAGAGTGGTAGAGAGAGAGAGAGCGCTGGTCGGATGGCACGGCACGCCAGTATTAATGACATCATCCATCGGGTTCTTGTCACCGCCGGAGTGCCAGCTGTTTTATAACCCAATGGCTTGGCGCGCGACGATGGGAAGAGGCCAGACGGAATGTCCATAATGCCATGGAAATTGCGTAGGCCTTTGTTGTGGGATGCAACCTGTGTCGACACCCTCGTGCCATCCCATCTTCCTGGCACGGCGGGTTGTGCTGGGGCGGCTGCTGCAGGAGCAAAAAACCTCAAATGGCACAAATATAACAACCTTATTGGGAGCTATATGTTTGAGCCGTTTGGGGTTGAAACACTTGGGTCTTGGGGTCCGAGTGCTCATCAAGTATTTCGGGACATCGCCAAGCGGTTGGTCGACTCTTCACGTGACCAGAGGGCTGCCCTATTTTTAGCCCAAAGAATCAGTATTGCCATCTAACGTATTATTTACTAACTATAACTGAGTAGAACTTAAAATGAGCCCTGTGATATGAATCACAGGGCTCATTTTAAGTTCTACTCAGTTAATCGGTAGTAAATCGGTATATAAAATACCGAGTTTTGAGTAAATCGGACCGCGCGTTAAAACTCTTCCATAAAAACTTTAACATCCCCCAATCCCCCTTTACAAAAACAAACAATTACTAACTTTATAATTTACTTAGGTTAGTATTCGTGCCAAGTTTCAGATTTATTAACTCAAGGAATAAGATTTTTCATACAAACGAAATCCCCCTTTTTTCACCCCTTTGAAGGTCAAATTCCCAAAAACCCCTTCTTAGCAGTTGCCTACGTCATAATTTAGAGTTAATCAAGCCACGCAGTAAAACCCTCCCTTGTCAAATTGACTACCTCTTTTCACCCCGTCAGGGGTCAATTTTCGAAAAACTCTGATACATGTTATTCTTAATTTTTGTTGCTAAGTATTAATACCAATTTTCAAGTTAATCAAGCCACGCAGTAAAGTCCTCCCTTGTAAAATTGACAACCCCTTTTCATCCCGTTAGGGAAAGATAAAAAAAAAAACCTGATATACATTTTATTCTTTATTTTTGGTTTTAAGTATGAATACTGAGTTTCGAGTTAATCGGACCGCGCGTTAAAATTCTTCTATACAAACTTTGACATCCCCCAATCCCCCTTTAGGTGGTAGATTAAAAAACAAAAATGACAACTTTATAATTCTCAAAAATTTTGAGTTTTGGTCAAAAAACTGGTTTTTTGACTGAAAAATGTGAAAAAACCTGGAATAAACACTACCAAACAGGACTCGGGGTGGCTGAGCGCGCACCGGAATACAGGTAAGGCAGGTAGGTATCTATTGAAACTACTATTAACGATGGTTCGGATAAGAATTTTGAGATAAAATTAGTTTTTGAAAATTCCTTCAAAACATCTCACAAAAATTGCGAAGTCGATATACGAAAATATTTTTTCGCGTTTTTGTAAATTTTTATTAGTCAAACCGTTGTACGGAACCTATTTAAGATTGATTTGGCTGAAAACAGCTTCAAAATGCGTCACCTGGATGCAAAGTTATAACGATTTGATGTAATTATTGTCTAGCTAAGGTGGATTTCGTATACATATGAATTTACTTGTTATGGAATTTTTTGAAGTTCTATATTCGCCAGACGCACGTGCGAGGTGTCAAAAGACGCGTCTCCGCGCGGGCTAGCGAGCTATGAAATTACTAGAAATATATGCTATACAAAAATTTTGAGTTTTGGTAAAAAAACTGGTTTTTTGACTGAAAAATGTGAAAAAAACCTGGACTAAACACTACCAAACAGGACTCGGGGTGGCTGAGCGCGCACCGGAATACAGGTAAGGCAGGTAGGTATCTATTGAAACTACTATTAACGATGGTTCGGATAAGAATTTTGAGATAAAATTAGTTTTTGAAAATTCCTTCAAAAAATCTCACAAAAATTGCTAAGTCGATATACGAAAATATTTTTTTCGCGTTTTTGTCAATTTTTATTAGTCAAACACTTGTACGGAACCTATATAAATTGATTTGGCTGAAAACAGCTTCAAAATGCGTCACCTGGATGCAAAGTTATAACGATTTGATGTAATTTCTGTCTAGCTAAGGTGGATTTCGTATATATATGAAATTACTTGTTATGGAATTTTTTGAAGTTCTATATTCGCCAGACGCACGTGCGAGGTGTCAAAAGACGCGTCTCCGCGCGGGCTAGCGAGCTATGAAATTACTAGAAATATATGATATACAAAAATTTTGAGTTTTGGTCAAAAAACTGGTTTTTTGACTGAAAAATGTGAAAAAACCTGGAATAAACACTACCAAACAGGACTCGGGGTGGCTGAGCGCGCACCGGAATACAGGTAAGGCAGGTAGGTATCTATTGAAACTACTATCAAAGATGTTTCGGATAAGAATTTTGAGATAAAATTAGTTTTTGAAAATTCCTTCAAAAAATCTCACAAAAATTGCTAAGTCGATATACGAAAATATTTTTTTCGCGTTTTTGTCAATTTTTATTAGTCAAACACTTGTACGGAACCTATATAAATTGATTTGGCTGAAAACAGCTTCAAAATGCGTCACCTGGATGCAAAGTTATAACGATTTGATGTAATTTCTGTCTAGCTAAGGTGGATTTCGTATATATGTTATAGTCAAAGTCCGATACACAGTCTCTTCGCGGAAGGACTGGTTTATCCTAGGTTTGGCCAAAGCCATCAGGCAATCCCCGAAGTACATTTCAATTTCGCCCTTTGCCTGAAGTATTTTTAGTCAAACCCAGGAGCTCCTAACTTTTCAGTCAAACGTCGAAAGTAAATTATTCTGTTTCGGTTTTGGCCTAGTCAATCCTAGAAGCGACTGCAAAACTCGGTCAAACGTTGATCTGAACATGTTTAAACAGGTTCATAATGTCTCTCGCGGTGTTCCGACCGATTGTTTTGTCATTTCATGTTCGTTCATTGAGCGTGCGGGCGTGTAATTGTGTAAAATTGAAGATGAGTGAATCAAACGGTGTTGTTGTAACCTTTTTTTTTTTTTTTTTTTTTTCCGGGGTGGAAAATCCTCATGGATGTCCTCCACCCTGGGGCGGGCGGAGGGGTCTGTCAGACTCTTACTGACTAAAAACCACCCCGGTGTTCCGACTCACACCTACGCCGGGGGTCGCGGGAACTTGAAATCTTCCGCAACCCCCGGCTGGTGCCGGCCCGCCACTGCGGGCCTCCTCGCGGGTCAGGGGGGGGAGTGAGGTGTTTGACTCCCCCCGCGACGTCTCAGAGGGGCGCGCGTGGAACACTACGCGCCACCACCTCGGGTCCTGATGTGTGGGGGGCGACGGACGTCCCCGAGTCCGTCGCCCCTGGACCCATTTAGGGGGGCTGGAAGAGGGCGTTATCCGCCCTCCGCCGACGCCCGGTGCGCCTGCTGCGGGCCGGGTGAATGGACGAGATCTCCCTCTCCCTTTCCGCAGCTTCCTTCTGCGAGACGACCGTCTCGCAGAAGGCGACCACCGCGTCCCAGGACTCGGCGCCGCCGACCATAGCGTTCACTACGGCCGGCAGCGACAAGTCACTGCCTACTTCTGAGATGAGGGCACGGCGTGGCTCCTCCCAAGCGGCACACTCTGCCAGCGTATGCCGCGCCGTGTCCTCCCGGCAGTCGACGCAGTGATGACACCGGGCGTCCGGCTCCCTGTTTATGCGACACAGGTACTTCCCGAAGCAACCGTGCCCCGAGAGCACCTGCGTCACCCGAAACGACAGGGAGCCGTGCCTCCTCCCGAGCCAGCGCTCGAGCACCGGCCGGACCGCCTCGACGACGTCGAGGCCGGCGGTAGGGCGCGAAAGCCTGTCCCGCCATTCCGCCACCAGGACCTCGCGAAGCTGAGACCGATGCAGCTCCACGTGTCGCTGCATCGGTCGCTCGCCCCGCGCCCGCGCTTCCTCGCGCCACCGATACGATGACGCGAGTACTTTCGCCTCCAGGTCCCAGGGCGGGGATCCGGCCAGTGCACAAGCCGCCTCGTAGGAGATCGTGCGATACCCCCGGATGACTCTGACGGCCATCGCCCTCTGCGGTCTCCGCATGACGGCGATGCTCCCGGCCGTCAGGTCAGCCGCCCAGATCGGGGCCCCGTAAAGGGCCATCGATCGCACGATCCCCACGTATAGCCGCCTACAAGCGGCGCTCGGGCCCCCCAGATTGGGAAGCAGCGTTGAGAGCGCTCCAGCAGCGCCCAGCAACTTGGGCGCCAGCCGTCGGAAGTGGGGCCCGAAGTCCCACCGGCTGTCGAGGACCAATCCTAGGTACTTCATGGTACCCTCGACAGCGATCCGAGCCCCCCCGACCACGATGTGTGAGCCGGGTGACGGCGCCCGCCGGGGGCCATGGAACACCATAGCCTCCGACTTGCTGAGGGCCACCTCCAGGCCTAGGCGACGTATGCGGCCCACCACCTGTGAGACCGCAGCCGTCGCCAACAACGCTGCCTCCCTGTGCGAGCTCCCCCGGGCAGTGACCAGCGTGTCATCCGCGTAACACGTCAGGTCTACCCCGGCACCGAGCTCGCCCCTCAGCACCCAGTCGTACCCGATGTTCCACAGGAGCGGCCCTAAGACCGAGCCCTGTGGAACACCGCACGACATGCGGCGCTGGTTTCCGCCATCACGTCCCGCGTAGGTGACACACCTCTCCGACAGATAAGCCCCAACGATGCGGCGGAGGTAGGGAGGCACACCATGATAGCGCAGTGCCTCCCGAATACAACTCCAGGGCAGGGTGTTGAAGGCGTTGGATATGTCCAAGGACACCGCCAACATCACCCCGCCCCGAGACACCGCTTCCTCCGCCAGGACTCTAACCCGCGACACAGCGTGTATCGTGGAGCGCCCATGCCGAAACCCAAACTGACTGTCGTCCAGGTCCGGCCCCTCTCTGCACAAGTGGCCGACGAGGCGGGCTGCGATTACTCGCTCGAACAGCTTGCCCACCTCGTCTAGCAGCACTATGGGCCGGTACGCGGACGACGAGTCCGCCGGGCGCCCCGCCTTCCCGAGCAGGACCAGACGACCAGATTTCCACAAAGTGGGAAACTGGCCCCGCTCAAGACACGCTGTGTAGAGTCCTCTCAGTTGGGGCTCGAGCTCCTTCAGAGCGAGGGCCAACACGCAGCCGTGGATCCCGTCGGGCCCCGGAGCCACGTTCTTGGCCCGGAGCCGCATCACGGCTGCCCTCATCTCTGCCTGTGTCACCCCTGGGACGCTGATGGCATTCTCCTCGGTAGACTCTGCGGCTGTGGGCAAAGCCATCGGCGGCGGAGTATGCTCCGCTCTCGCCGGGAAGAGGGCTGCGACCACTTCCTCCAACAGCTCGGGTTGGAGACTCTCCGTAAGTGGAGGCGCCGCGGCTCGAAGTTTCCCTCGGACCGCGCGATAAGGGCGCCCCCACGGATCCCCGTCTAGAGTCTCCAACATCTCCTCCCTGGCTCGCGTCCTCGACTCACCGATGGCCAGCCACAGAGTCTCCTTGGCCGCGCGGTACACCTCATACAGCGCGGCCTCTTCGTCAGGGACCCGACGACGTCTCCTCCGGTATCGGGTGTACTGGCGTCTGACCGCCACGCACGCGACGCGCAGCTGCGCGATCTCGGCGGTCCACCAGTACACCTGGCGCCTTGCGGACTGTGCGTGGACCCGGGGCATGGACGCGTCGCTGATTTGCGTCATCGCCCCGCGAAACCACAGCGCCTCCCGCTCGACGTCGACGGGTCCGTTCGTCGCCGAATCCCGGCTCCAGGCCTGGACAATAGCGGCCTCCTCGAGAAGTTCCCTGTCTATGCGCTTACGCGCCCAACGTGGACCGTCCGTTCGCGGGGTCGGTGGACCGCGGCCGCCGGTGGTCTGGGCGGAGACGTCGAATCGGATGTATCGGTGATCCGACAACGTCTCCACCTCCACGGCGACACGCCAGTCGTGGACACGGCTCGCGACAGCGGGGCTAGCGAACGAGACGTCCACTATAGACCCACCCCGCTGCCGCACGCACGTGTGTACCGAGCCCCGATTTAGGACGGTCAAGCCAGTCGTGACCGCCCACTCCTCCAGCACCTCGCCCCTAGCATCGGTCACAGGGGATCCCCACGCCTCAGACTTGGCGTTGAGATCCCCCAGCAACAGCACCGGGCGAGGGTGGAGTCGGCCCACGACGGCACCCAACTCGACAAGGAACCTCTCGAAGTCGGCGAGACTCTTGTTGGGCGAAAAATACGCTCCAACCGTGCCAATGCCGTCCGCGAGGACGGCCACCCAGCCGTGACCTCGGGACGGGTTGACAAGAGCCCCGCCAATGATGGCCACCAAACCGTCCAAGTCTCCCACCCAGTTATCTCTGGGGGGGACAAAATACGGTTCGGCGACCACAGCCACGTGAATCGACCACTCTGCCATGCTCTGGAGCAAGAGATCCTGAGCTCTAGCAGAGTGGTTGATATTGCCCTGGAGGAAATGGTACAGCGCCATTAAGCGCAATCCATCCCCTCCGCACCATTCCTAGGCCGGGAGTCGGCCGAAGGGCAGCCAGGCTGCGGGGGGGGTAAAGAGCCCCCGGCAGCCTTGGCAGCACCTCTCTTCTTCTTCTTTGCTGTGGTGGGTGCGCCACAGGCCTTTCCACCCGCTCTATGTCCGGCGGGCCTCCCTGCAGCTGTACAGAGGCTGCAGTTTGGCTCCGCGGAACACTGGGCCGCCTTGTGGCCGGCCTGACCGCAGCGATAGCACTGATCGCTGCGGTCTATTTCGGCGGTACACCGTGCCCTGACATGCCCAATGTCGAGGCAACGGTAGCACCGCAAGGCCTTGGGTTGCAGTTGCTTCACCCTCGCTGTCACCCACCCCACCAAAAGACGCCCAGCGTCGGCGACTTTGTTCGCCGCCGCCACCGGGCACCGCACCCAGATCGCGCCGAGCCCGGAGGCATCGACGCGAACTTCGCCCGCATGGACATCTTCGGGCGGACATCCCCCGGAACGGGCGATGGCCGCCACGACCTCAGCCGGAGTCGCTGAGTCGTCAAGCCCGTCGACGCGCAGTTCCGCGGTCTTCATCGGCCTGGACACCCGAACGTCTTCCGGGTTGAGGACCTCTCTCAACTTGGCGGCCAGGACGTCCGCCCTTTCGCCGCTAGAGGCACCCGACACCTCAAGCAGTCGCGCCCCCGTAATCGCCTGCCTCACTCTGAGGCCAGACGGTATACCAAGGTCGGGGAACGCGACTTTGGCTTTTGCCTCTGTAAGGACCGCCTTATAAGAGACGCCCCTTTCGGCGGCTCCGGGCTGCAGCGTAATAACTACAGCCGCGGAGCGTGGGGCTCTGCCTCTGGGCGGCCCTTGAGCCTTCTTGGGTGCCAGTGCCGGTGCTCCAGCGGGTACCGGTGGCGGCGGCGCCGTCTTCTTTTTGCGGCGGCCCCTCTTGACGACCGTCGTCCAGGAGTCCTTGGTGGACCCGGGTGTGTTCGCCGAGGGAGCGGTCGCCGGTGGCGCGGCCGTCCGGGAAGTGGAGGCGGACGTGCCCCCGGCAGGCTTTTTGGTCTGCGCGGGACCCGGCCTAGCGGGTTCCTCCTTTCTCCTCCTATCCGCAGCGAGCGGTGGCCGGAGAGTCACTGCTGGGAGGAGCCTCGACTCCAGACCCTGCAGACGGGCATTCATCATACCCCCACACTGCAGCATGCAGATGCGAACGATCTTCTCGATCTCCGCATCTGCAGGTGCGGGGGCACGGACCGATGACGGGACCGACGACGGGGCCGGCGGTGTCAGGGCAACGACGACGGGAGCGGAAGCGGTGGCCGCAGGACGCCTCTGCTGCCATTCCACCTTCTGCGCGGCAAGCTCCCGCTTGAGGTCCTCCAGCTCAGATCTGAGACGGCTGTTCTCCTCCCACAGCTTCGCCGTCTCGTCTGAGCTCGTGCGACTAAGGAGGACCCCAACTGCCTCCCTAATGTCGCCAGCCGCCTCCTTTAGAGCGCGCGTGAACGTCCCCTTCAGGCTGCCAGACTTTGTGGCAACCTTCATGACGACGTCCACGCCGTCCAAAACTTGGCGACTCAGCGCCACCGCCGACAGGCTCTCCCCGGTAGCCGCCTGAGCAGAGCGTCGCTCTCGGGCCAGTCGAGCCATTTCGCCGACCTCGTCAGCTGCCACCGCCTTCCGCTGCATCCGCTTTGCAGAGCTCGCCTCCGCCTTGTTACTTTGCAGTAACAGTGGGGACGCAGCGGAGTCTTCGCCCGGGGTCCCCTCACTCTCTGCGCTCCCCATCTGCATCGGTACCGGCGTATCGGACCGCAAGAAGCGACCCCGTAAGTCACGGTCCGGTAACCGACGCCTCCCCCTCTGCGCGGTACCAAATTTTGGTGCTGACAGGTCTTCCTCATCGGAAGACAGCTCGCTGCGCGTGCGCTTCCCTCCCAGCTGCGTGTCCTGGTCGGACAGTCGGTCCATGAGCTCTGGACATGAGCCTCCTCGGCTGTTGTTGCCGTCAACGACGGCAAGCGGCTTTGTTGCGTCGCACAGTCGCTCCAGGCTAACCCGGAGCTCCTTTTCTTGCGACGCAAGAGGTTGTTTACGAAGACCGGCGGTGGTCTGCCGGCCTACGAGGCTATGGGTGCCCCCCCCAGATACGGTGGGGCTGCCTTCCGTGGAAGGGTGGGATTGTGCCTCCTTGTGGAGGTTGCCCGCCTGGGGAATATTACCATTAGCCTTCATTTCATTAGTTTCCTTTTAAGGGTGAGGTCCCTGTTCGCGCTAGCGACCGGATAACCCTCCGGCCATTCATCCCCTCGGCACGCTAGACCTTGGGATTGGGACTCCCCAGTGTACGCCAACTCAACTCCCTTCTGTAAGCAGAGGGGGAGTAGGCGTACGACCAACTCTAGCCCGGTTCCCTTCACCGACCATCGTGGATGATCGGTGATTGGAACCGTGACCCTTCCCCGTTTGTTGAGAATTCGCCGCCAGCGCCAAGTGTCCACCAAAACTTGGTGGGCAGTTGGAGCCGACGTTGCCCAGGGTGCGCCACGAGGAGGCTTCTCAACATGCACCCCAACCTAACCTTTTTTTTTTTTTTTTTTTTTTGTTGCCGGGGTGGAAAATCCTCATGGATGTCCTCCGCCTTGGGGTGGGCGGAGGGGTCTGTCAGACTCTTACTGACTAAAAACCACCCCGGTGTTCCCTTCACACACTTGCACCGGGGATCTTGGGAGCTAGTATTACTTCCGTGATCCCCAGCTAGTGCCGGCCCGCCTCTGCGGGCCACCTCAAGTCTGCGGGGGGGTGAGGTGTAAGACCCCCCCGCGACGTCTCAAAGGGGCGCGCGTGGAACACTACGCGCCGCCACCTCGGGTCCAGTGTGATAGGGGGCGGCGGACGTCCCCGAGTCCGCCGTCCCTGGACCCATTTAGGGGGGCCGGAAGAGGGCATTATCTGCCCTCTGCCGACGCCCGGTGCGCCTGCTGCGGGCCGGGTGAGCGGACGAGATCTCCCGCTCCCTTTCCGCAGCCTCCTTCTGCGACACGACTGTTTCGCAGAAGGATACCACCGCGTCCCAGGACTCCTCGCTGCCGGCCATCGACTCGACCACGGCCGGCAGCGATAGGTCACTGCCTACTCCTGAGATGAGGGCACGGCGAGGCTCCTCCCAAGCGGCACACTCTGCCAGCGTATGCCGCGCCGTGTCCTCCCGGCAGTCGACGCAGTGGTGACACCGGGCGTCCGGCTCCCTGTTTATGCGACACAGGTACTTCCCGAAGCAACCATGCCCCGAGAGCACCTGCGTCACCCGAAACGACAGGGAGCCGTGCCTCCTCCCGAGCCAGGGCTCGAGTACCGGCCGGATCGCCTCGATGGTGGCGAGGCCGGCGGTAGGGCGTGAAAGCCTTTCCCGCCATTCCGCCACCAGGGCTGCGCGAAGCTGTGACCGACGCAACTCAACATGTCGCTGCATCAGCCACTCGCCCCGCGCCCTCGCTTCCTCGCGCCACCGATACAGTGACGCGAGTACTTTCGCCTCGAGGTCCCAGGGTGGGGATCCGGCCAGTACGCAAGCCGCCTCGTAGGAGATCGTGCGATATCCCCTGATGACTCTGACGGCCATCGCTCTCTGCGGCTTCCGCAGGACTGCGATGCTTCCGGCCGTCAGGTCAGCCGCCCAGATCGGGGCCCCATAAAGGGCCATCGATCGCACGATCCCCACGTAGAGCCGCCTACAGGCGGCGCTCGGGCCCCCCAGATTGGGAAGCAGCGTTGACAACGCCCCAGCCGCACCCAACAACTTGGGCGCCAGCCGCCGGAAGTGGGGACCAAAATCCCACCGGCTGTCGAGCACCAATCCTAGGTACTTCATGGTGGACTCGACAGCGATTTGAGCCCCCCCGACCAAACCTAACCTAACCTTTTTTTTTTTTTTTTTTTTTTTTTTACGCTGAGAAATGCATTACGCATGCCCGCTCGTGGGGGACGAGTCGGGGTATGTGGGACTCCTGTCAATAAGTGACAGTATACCCACTAAAACTCAGCGGTGTTCCCGCATCACCGTGATGGGAGGGCCATGGGAAACCGGCTCAACCTTTACATCCATGACCCTCTTGGTGCATGCCCGCCTTGCCGGCGGGCCCCGCGTGCCCCCCATTCTCAATGGGGGGCTACGGAAATGGCAGGGAACACCTGGCCATTCCCGTCCGGCACTGGTGGAGGCCTGTGCAATACAGGCAAGGGTGCCCCCGCACCCGTTGCCTGCTGGCCTCCACCTGGGAGGAGGCGGAGACGACGATCGTACAATCGCCTTCTCACGCCTCCTCTTCGCCTGCGGAGCGGCGCCGCGAGAGGATCGTCCTCCCGCGCGCGCTCCGCCGCCTCCTTCTGTGACATTACTTCCTCGCAGAAGGAGGCGACTGCTGTCCAGGCCCCCTCGCTTTCCAGCATGAAGTTGACGACGCTGGGAAGCGAGAGGTCCGGCCCGGCCGCTGCGATCTGAGTCTGGCGTAGCACGGACCAGGCCGGGCACACCTCAAGGGTGTGCTGTGCCGTATCCTCTGCCGCGCCACAGTCGTGGCACGACGAGGTCTCCTCCCTTTGGATCCGGTGCAGGTGCGATCCGAAGCACCCATGGCCGGATAACACCTGCACCAAACGGAAAAAGAGGAAACCATGTGACCGCTCGAGCCAGTCCTTCAGAACCGGCCCGAGCGCGTCCAAAGTTCGGCGGCCAAAAGCGGCAGTGGCGAGGTCCTCTGTCCAGTGATGGATGATCGCGTCCCTCGCCTCCTGCCGCACGGCCTCCCGCTCTTCTGCGGCGGGGAGCTCCCCGAGCGCCTTACGCCGCGCCGTCCATTCGTAAACTCTGGTCAGCACCCACGCCTCGAGCTCCCAAGGAGGGGTGCCGGCCAGAGCGCACGCCGCCGAGAAGCCCACTGATCGGTAGGCCCTCGCTACCCGCAGTGCAATGGCCCTTTGGGGCCTCCGGATGGCAGTGGCGTTCTCCCTCCTGTGGAGGGAGTCCGCCCAGATTGGGGCCCCGTAAAGGGCCATGCTCCTGAGGATGCCGGCGTACAGGCGCCGGCATCTCGCCTTCGGACCCCCTAGGTTCGGGAGGAGCCACGACAGGGCGTTCGCCGTCTTCAGCAGGCGCGTCGACAGCCCGCTAAAGTGTGGGCCGAAGCGCCACCTGCTGTCAAGTACAAGGCCCAAGTACTTCATCTGGGCCTTGACCTCGATCCTGACGCCCTCCACGATAATGTGGCCGTCGGTAGGGATGCGCTGCCGTGGCCCGTGGAAAAACACGGCCTCGGTCTTGTGGAGCGCCACCTTCAACCCTAGGCGGCGGATCCTTCCTGCCACTAAGGATCCGCCAGCAGAGGCCAGACTGGCCGCCTCACCAAAGTTCCTCCCCCGGGCAATGAGTAGAGTATCATCGGCGTAACAGATGATGCTCGTGCCACGGAGGAGGGTTCCCCGCAGGAGCCAGTCGAATCCAATGTTCCACAGCGGTGGCCCTAGGACCGACCCCTGCGGAACACCGGACTCTGCGCCGTATCGCCTAACTCTGGCCGTCTTGTCCTCAAGGAGGACCACCCGGTCCTCCAAGTAGCTGGCCAAGAGTTGGCGCAGGTACTGGGGCGCTCCGTGGTACCGAAGTGCCTCCAAGATTGTCGAGTGGGGGACAGAGTTGACGGCGTTGGCCATGTCGAATGACACCGCCAACACTCCGTCACCCGCCTCCACGGCCTCCTTCACCTGGCCCTTCAGTAGGGCCAACGCATCCACCGTCGAACGACCCCGTCGGAAACCAAATTGGGCGTCCGACAGGTCCGGCCCCACCGTCCCCAGCAGGCTACTCAGCCGGTCGGCGATTATCCCCTCGAACAACTTACCGACCTCATCGAGCAAAACGATGGGCCGGTAAGCCGAGGGGGAGTCCGCCGGGCGTCCCTCCTTTCGGAGGAGGCATAGCCGCCCCTCCTTCCAGGGTTTCGGGAACCTCCCAGTCGTGAAACACGCGCTAAAAAGGTCCCGAAGCCTCTCCTCCATCTGAGAGGCGGCGATGGCCACAACCCGTGCGGGAACGCCGTCCGGCCCTGGGGCCGTGTTCTTCGCGCGGAGACGAAGAGTCCCTGCACGCAGTTCCGACGCCGTAACCGCGGGGACCTCCTCCTCCGGCGGAACCGCCTCCCGCGGGGGGTCCATCACTGGCGGGGTGAAGCCGGTCCTTGACGGAAACAGAGACCGGTCCACCCCATCCAGCAATGCCGGTTCGAGGGTCTCCGTCAGTGGAGGACCAAAGGGGCGCAGTTTATCCCGCGCCACCTTGTATGGTCTTCCATAGGGATCCCTGTCGAGACCCTCCAGCATCTCGGCTCTCGCCGAGTCTTCGGCCGCGCACATTGCCGTCTTCAGGACCGCCTTTGCGTCAACGTACGCGGCATAGAGGCCCTCCTCGTTGGTGGGATCTCGGGGCCTGCGCCTTCGACTCCGCGTGTAGGCCCTCCTGGCCGCTACGCAGGCGGTCCGGAGCCCCGCCAGTTCCTCCGACCACCAATAGACGGCGCGGCGGGGAGGTGGGCGATGAGACCGGGGCATGCTGGAGTTGCACACCTCGGTCAAGGACCCCCTCAGCTGGACCGCTGCGGCGTTCACGTCCAGGACCTCGACAGGAGGCGTGAGCCAGTCCTGGACGAACGCCGCCTCCCCCGCTGCCTCTCGGTCCAGACGGGTGAGAGCCCACCGTGGGAACCTTGATTGGCCCGGGCGGGCCGTTCCCTGGGAGCTCTGGGTGGAGATGTCGAACCGCACGTAGCGATGGTCCGACATGGTCTCCACCATCTCCACCCGCCAGTTCACGACTTGGGCGGCTAGCACGGGGGTGGCAAACGAGACGTCGACCACCGACCCTCCCCGTTGCCGCACACAGGTGTGGACAGTCCCTCTGTTTAGGAGGGACACACCGCACGACGCCGCCCAAAATTCTGCGGCGCGTCCCCGGACGTTACAAGAAGCGGCCGGGTTGCCCCAGGCCGTTGACTTGGCGTTCAAGTCGCCCAATATGGCGACCTGGCGTGGTGCCGCCCTCCCGACCACTGCGGTGAGGATTTCGAGAAAGTTCTCGAAGTCCGCGAGAGGGCGGTTTGGGGAGAAATAGACGCCCACAAGGGCCAAGTCTCCCCACGCGGCGGCCACGTATCCCGGTCCCCTCTCTAAGAGCGAGAGGGGAGGGGAGTCTGTGGAAAACCGCGACACCAATGCCACCAAGCCGTCTCGATCACCCAGCCAACGGCCAGGGACCGAGTACGGCTCGGCAACCACCGCCACGTCCACCAACCACTCGGCCATGGTCTGCATCAGCAGATCCTGGGCCGCTCTGCAGTGGTTGGTGTTCGCCTGAAGGATGCGATGCTTGATGACCCTATCCATCAATCAGACATCGCACCCCCCTCCACAGCCGCCAAAGTCCCGGCCTCAGGGACGGCGGTGGCAGCGACAGGCCGAATCGGCGCCTGCTCTTTGCCCTTCTTAGGGGGAGGATTGCACTTCCTCCCCATCATCACGTGGCCCGCAGGGCAGCCACTGGCGGCACACACTGCACAGTGCGGCGTGGCGGCCTCGCAGGAGGCGGACTTGTGCCCCTCTTTGCCACATCGGAAGCACGTGTCCGCCCTGTCGACCTTGGACGGACAAAGAGGCCGAGTGTGTCCGATGCCACAACACTTGTAGCAGCGCAGAGGCTTAGCTGCAAGTGCCCGGACTACACCCGAGCTGAACCCGACGGCAAGCCGTCCCTTGGCGAGGACGGTTATAGCAGCGGCGACTGGGCACTCAAGGCGAATGGTGCCCATGCCGCTGCGGCCGGGCCTGATGGCCCGACCTTGCACCGCTGTGACGCCACAGCCCCCCATTGCTGCGACCGCCGCCACCACCTCCTCTTTTGTGACCGAGTCGTCAAGGTCGGTCACCTCCAAGGCCACAGACTTCGTGGGCCTGGTGACTTTGGCCGCGTCCGCGATGACCTCTTGCAACTTGGTTGCGAAGATGTCCGCGTTGGTGCCACCCTGAGCTCCCGGGAACTCGAAAATTCGAGCCCCGGCCTGGGTCCGGCGGCACGAGACTGTGCCGATCCCCAGTTTGTTAGGATCGGCATTTGGACGCGCCCGCGACATTATTGACGCATACGTCTCCCCCCGCTCCGCAGCCTCTGCGGTGAGCGTCACCACTACGGCTGCGGTCTTAGGAGGAACTAGTTTCCTCTTCGGCCTGGCGGGGGTCCCATTAGCTGCTAAAGCAGCAGCGGGAGCAGCGGCAGTGGGCCTAGGGGCTGACGTCTTCCCCTTCCCCTTTCCGCTGCCTGTTTTCTGGGACTTCTTTTGCCCTTCCCTTTTCTAGCCACCTTCGTCCAGCCTTGCTGGTTGGATGGGGTGGTAGAGGGAAGATGGGCGTCTTCCCCCTGGGGTAACGGCGCCGGCTCGCGTCGCCTCTTGTCCGCCGCGAGAGGCGGCCGGAGGCGTTTCTCGGGCAAGAGCCTGTCTTCGATGCCCGCTAGACAGGCTCTCGTGAAGGCCCTCTCCTCCGTGACGACCTTGCGGATTATATCCTCAAGGTTGGAGGGGGGGACCTCAGCCGCTGGTCTGGGCTCACTTTTGTTTGGCCGGGCCGTGGCTTCAGCCAGCTTTTGGTGCAGTTGGCTGACCTCTGACTGCAGGCGATCGACCCTCGCCTGCAGTTGCCGGGTTTCGTCAGTCGCCTTGCGCTGCACCAGCTCCCCGACAATGCCGCGCATGCTCGCGGCCCTGCATTTAAGGGACTTTTGAAAAGTCCCTTTCAAATTGGAGGACTTAGAGGCGACTTCCACTATCTCCTCTTCGTCCTCCTCGGCCATCAGCTCCAGCTCCGCCAGGGAGTGGTCTGCGTACAGAACGCGGGACGCGCCGTACCCGGACTTTGCCCGGGCGACGCGCGTCCGTTTCTCTTTGGCCGCAACCCGCTCCTCCAGGTCTTGTTGAAGCTGGGCCCTTCGAGACAAGTCCAACTGGCGTTGGGCCTCTGCCAGACCCACGTCATGGGTGTCCGACACCAGCTTTTTGGTCTTCGCCTGTGACGGCCTCCTCGATTCCGAAGAACCCCCGGACCCATTTCTTTTAAGGGCCCGCTTCCCCGGCTTCTGGCGACCAGTCATTGAACTTGCGTCCGACTCGCACGCAATGGACTCGTTGTCGGAGTCCGCCAACTCGCCCGTCAAATAACAGGCCACCTCAAGTCTGCGGGGGGGTGAGGTGTTAGACCCCCCCGCGACGTCTCAAAGGGGCGCGCGTGGAACACTACGCGCCGCCACCTCGGGTCCAGTGTGATAGGGGGCGGCGGACGTCCCCGAGTCCGCCGTCCCTGGACCCATTTAGGGGGGCCGGAAGAGGGCATTATCTGCCCTCTGCCGACGCCCGGTGCGCCTGCTGCGGGCCGGGTGAGCGGACGAGATCTCCCGCTCCCTTTCCGCAGCCTCCTTCTGCGACACGACTGTTTCGCAGAAGGATACCACCGCGTCCCAGGACTCCTCGCTGCCGGCCATCGACTCGACCACGGCCGGCAGCGACAGGTCACTGCCTACTTCTGAGATGAGGGCACGGCGTGGCTCCTCCCAAGCGGCACACTCTGCCAGCGTATGCCGCGCCGTGTCCTCCCGGCAGTCGACGCAGTGGTGACACCGGGCGTCCGGCTCCCTGTTTATGCGACACAGGTACTTCCCGAAGCAACCATGCCCCGAGAGCACCTGCGTCACCCGAAACGACAGGGAGCCGTGCCTCCTCCCGAGCCAGGGCTCGAGTACCGGCCGGACCGCCTCGATGGTGGCGAGGCCGGCGGTAGGGCGTGAAAGCCTGTCCCGCCATTCCGCCACCAGGGCTGCGCGAAGCTGTGACCGACGCAACTCCACATGTCGCTGCATCAGCCACTCGCCCCGCGCCCTCGCTTCCTCGCGCCACCGATACAGTGACGCGAGTACTTTCGCCTCGAGGTCCCAGGGCGGGGATCCGGCCAGTACGCAAGCCGCCTCGTAGGAGATCGTGCGATATCCCCTGATGACTCTGACGGCCATCGCTCTCTGCGGCTTCCGCAGGACTGCGATGCTTCCGGCCGTCAGGTCAGCCGCCCAGATCGGGGCCCCATAAAGGGCCATCAATCGCACGATCCCCACGTAGAGCCGCCTACAGGCGGCGCTCGGGCCCCCCAGATTGGGAAGCAGCGTTGACAACGCCCCAGCCGCGCCCAACAATTTGGGCGCCAGCCGCCGGAAGTGGGGGCCAAAATCCCACCGGCTGTCGAGCACCAATCCTAGGTACTTCATGGTGGACTCGACAGCGATTTGAGCCCCCCCGACCACGATGTGTGATCCCGGCGGCGGCGCCCGCCGGGGGCCATGAAAGATCAAGGCCTCCGACTTGTTGAGGGCAACCTCCAGCCCTAGGCGACGTATGCGGCTCACCACCTGTGAGACCGCAGCCGTCGCCAGCAACGCTGCCTCCCTGTACGAGCTCCCCCGGGCCGTGACCAGTGTGTCGTCCGCATAACACGTCAGGTCCACGCCCGGCTGGAGCTCGCCCCGCAGCACCCAGTCGTACCCGATGTTCCACAGGAGTGGTCTAAGTTCTATATTCGCCAGACGCACGTGCGAGGTGTCAAAAGACGCGTCTCCGCGCGGGCTAGCGAGCTATGAAATTACTAGAAATATATGATATACAAAAATTTTGAGTTTTGGTCAAAAAACTGGTTTTTTGACTGAAAAATGTAAAAAACCTGGAATAAACACTACCAAACAGGACTCGGGGTGGCTGAGCGCGCACCGGAATACAGGTAAGGCAGGTAGGTATCTATTGAAACTACTATCAAAGATGTTTCGGATAAGAATTTTGAGATAAAATTAGTTTTTGAAAATTCCTTCAAAAAATCGCATAAAAATTGCTAAGTCGATATACGAAAATATTTTTTTCGCGTTTTTGTCAATTTTTATTAGTCAAACACTTGTACGGAACCTATATAAATTGATTTGGCTGAAAACAGCTTCAAAATGCGTCACCTGGATGCAAAGTTATAACGATTTGATGTAATTATTGTCTAGCTAATGTGGATTTCGTATACATATGAATTTACTTGTTATGGAATTTTTTGAAGTTCTATATTCGCCAGACGCACGTGCGAGGTGTCAAAAGACGCATCTCCGCGCGGGCTAGCGAGCTATGAAATTACTAGAAATATATGATATACAAAAATTTTGAGTTTTGGTCAAAAAACTGGTTTTTTGACTGAAAAATGTGAAAAAACCTGGAATAAACACTACCAAAAAGGACTCGGGGTGGCTGAGCGCGCACCAGAATACAGGTAAGGCAGGTAGGTATCTATTGAAACTACTATCAAAGATGTTTCGGATAAGAATTTTGAGATAAAATTAGTTTTTGAAAATTCCTTCAAAAAATCTCACAAAAATTGCTAAGTCGATATACGAAAATATTTTTTTCGCGTTTTTGTCAATTTTTATTAGTCAAACACTTGTACGGAACCTATATAAATTGATTTGGCTGAAAACAGCTTCAAAATGCGTCACCTGGATGCAAAGTTATAACGATTTGATGTAATTTCTGTCTAGCTAAGGTGGATTTCGTATATATATGAAATTACTTGTTATGGAATTTTTTGAAGTTCTATATTCGCCAGACGCACGTGCGAGGTGTCAAAAGACGCGTCTCTGCGCGGGCTAGCGAGCTATGAAATTACTAGAAATATATGCTATACAAAAATTTTGAGTTTTGGTCAAAAAACTGGTTTTTTGACTGAAAAATGTGAAAAAACCTGGAATATACACTACCAAACAGGACTCGGGGTGGCTGAGCGCGCACCGGAATACAGGTAAGGCAGGTAGGTATCTATTGAAACTACTATCAAAGATGTTTCGGATAAGAATTTTGAGATAAAATTAGTTTTTGAAAATTCCTTCAAAAAATCTCACAAAAATTGCTAAGTCGATATACGAAAATATTTTTTTCGCGTTTTTGTCAATTTTTATTAGTCAAACACTTGTACGGAACCTATATAAATTGATTTGGCTGAAAACAGCTTCAAAATGCGTCACCTGGATGCAAAGTTATAACGATTTGATGTAATTTCTGTCTAGCTAAGGTGGATTTCGTATATATATGAAATTACTTGTTATGGAATTTTTTGAAGTTCTATATTCGCCAGACGCACGTGCGAGGTGTCAAAAGACGCGTCTCCGCGCGGGCTAGCGAGCTATGAAATTACTAGAAATATATGCTATACAAAAAATTTGAGTTTTGGTCAAAAAACTGGTTTTTTGACTGAAAAATGTGAAAAAACCTGGAATAAACACTACCAAACAGGACTCGGGGTGGCTGAGCGCGCACCGGAATACAGGTAAGGCAGGTAGGTATCTATTGAAACTACTATTAACGATGGTTCGGATAAGAATTTTGAGATAAAATTAGTTTTTGAAAATTCCTTCAAAACATCTCACAAAAATTGCGAAGTCGATATACGAAAATATTTTTTCGCGTTTTTGTAAATTTTTATTAGTCAAACCGTTGTACGGAACCTATTTGAGATTGATGTGGCTGAAAACAGCTTCAAAATGCGTCACCTGGATGCAAAGTTATAACGATTTGATGTAATTGTTGTCTAGCTAAGGTGGATTTCGTATACATATGAATTTACTTGTTATGGAATTTTTTGAAGTTCTATATTCGCCAGACGCACGTGCGAGGTGTCAAAAGACGCGTCTCCGCGCGGGCTAGCGAGCTATGAAATTACTAGAAATATATGATATACAAAAATTTTGAGTTTTGGTCAAAAAACTGGTTTTTTGACTGAAAAATGTGAAAAAACCTGGAATAAACACTACCAAACAGGACTCGGGGTGGCTGAGCGCGCACCGGAATACAGGTAAGGCAGGTAGGTATCTATTGAAACTACTATCAAAGATGTTTCGGATAAGAATTTTGAGATAAAATTAGTTTTTGAAAATTCCTTCAAAAAATCTCACAAAAATTGCTAAGTCGATATACGAAAATATTTTTTTCGCGTTTTTGTCAATTTTTATTAGTCAAACACTTGTACGGAACCTATATAAATTGATTTGGCTGAAAACAGCTTCAAAATGCGTCACCTGGATGCAAAGTTATAACGATTTGATGTAATTTCTGTCTAGCTAAGGTGGATTTCGTATATATATGAAATTACTTGTTATGGAATTTTTTGAAGTTCTATATTCGCCAGACGCACGTGCGAGATGTCAAAAGACGCGTCTCCGCGCGGGCTAGCGAGCTATGAAATTACTAGAAATATATGATATACAAAAATTTTGAGTTTTGGTAAAAAAACTGGTTTTTTGACTGAAAAATGTGAAAAAACCTGGAATAAACACTACCAAAAAGGACTTGGGGTGGCTGAGCGCGCACCGGAATACAGGTAAGGCAGGTAGGTATCTATTGAAACTACTATTAACGATGGTTCGGATAAGAATTTTGAGATAAAATTAGTTTTTGAAAATTCCTTCAAAACATCTCACAAAAATTGCGAAGTCGATATACGAAAATATTTTTTCGCGTTTTTGTAAATTTTTATTAGTCAAACCGTTGAACGGAACCTATTTAAGATTGATTTGGCTGAAAACAGCTTCAAAATGCGTCACCTGGATGCAAAGTTATAACGATTTGATGTAATTATTGTCTAGCTAAGGTGGATTTCGTATACATATGAATTTACTTATTATGGAATTTTTTGAAGTTCTATATTCGCCAGACGCACGTGCAAGGTGTCAAAAGACGCGTCTCCGCGCGGGCTAGCGAGCTATGAAATTACTAGAAATATATGCTATACAAAAATTTTGAGTTTTGGTAAAAAAACTGGTTTTTTGACTGAAAAATGTGAAAAAACCTGGACTAAACACTACCAAACAGGACTCGGGGTGGCTGAGCGCGCACCGGAATACAGGTAAGGCAGGTAGGTATCTATTGAAACTACTATTAACGATGGTTCGGATAAGAATTTTGAGATAAAATTAGTTTTTGAAAATTCCTTCAAAAAATCTCACAAAAATTGCTAAGTCGATATACGAAAATATTTTTTTCGCGTTTTTGTCAATTTTTATTAGTCAAACACTTGTACGGAACCTATATAAATTGATTTGGCTGAAAACAGCTTCAAAATGCGTCACCTGGATGCAAAGTTATAACGATTTGATGTAATTTCTGTCTAGCTAAGGTGGATTTCGTATATATATGAAATTACTTGTTATGGAATTTTTTGAAGTTCTATATTCGCCAGACGCACGTGCGAGGTGTCAAAAGACGCGTCTCCGCGCGGGCTAGCGAGCTATGAAATTACTAGAAATATATGATATACAAAAATTTTGAGTTTTGGTCAAAAAACTGGTTTTTTGACTGAAAAATGTAAAAAAACCTGGAATAAACACTACCAAACAGGACTCGGGGTGGCTGAGCGCGCACCGGAATACAGGTAAGGCAGGTAGGTATCTATTGAAACTACTATCAAAGATGTTTCGGATAAGAATTTTGAGATAAAATTAGTTTTTGAAAATTCCTTCAAAAAATCTCATAAAAATTGCTAAGTCGATATACGAAAATATTTTTTTCGCGTTTTTGTCAATTTTTATTAGTCAAACACTTGTACGGAACCTATATAAATTGATTTGGCTGAAAACAGCTTCAAAATGCGTCACCTGGATGCAAAGTTATAACGATTTGATGTAATTTCTGTCTAGCTAAGGTGGATTTCGTATATATATGAAATTACTTGTTATGGAATTTTTTGAAGTTCTATATTCGCCAGACGCACGTGCGAGGTGTCAAAAGACGCGTCTCCGCGCGGGCTAGCGAGCTATGAAATTACTAGAAATATATGCTATACAAAAAATTTGAGTTTTGGTCAAAAAACTGGTTTTTTGACTGAAAAATGTGAAAAAACCTGGAATAAACACTACCAAACAGGACTCGGGGTGGCTGAGCGCGCACCGGAATACAGGTAAGGCAGGTAGGTATCTATTGAAACTACTATCAAAGATGTTTCGGATAAGAATTTTGAGATAAAATTAGTTTTTGAAAATTCCTTCAAAAAATCTCACAAAAATTGCTAAGTCGATATACGAAAATATTTTTTTCGCGTTTTTGTCAATTTTTATTAGTCAAACACTTGTACGGAACCTATATAAATTGATTTGGCTGAAAACAGCTTCAAAATGCGTCACCTGGATGCAAAGTTATAACGATTTGATGTAATTTCTGTCTAGCTAAGGTGGATTTCGTATATATATGAAATTACTTGTTATGGAATTTTTTGAAGTTCTATATTCGCCAGACGCACGTGCGAGGTGTCAAAAGACGCGTCTCCGCGCGGGCTAGCGAGCTATGAAATTACTAGAAATATATGATATACAAAAATTTTGAGTTTTGGTCAAAAAACTGGTTTTTTGACTGAAAAATGTGAAAAAACCTGGAATAAACACTACCAAACAGGACTCGGGGTGGCTGAGCGCGCACCGGAATACAGGTAAGGCAGGTAGGTATCTATTGAAACTACTATTAACGATGGTTCGGATAAGAATTTTGAGATAAAATTAGTTTTTGAAAATTCCTTCAAAACATCTCACAAAAATTGCGAAGTCGATATACGAAAATATTTTTTCGCGTTTTTGTAAATTTTTATTAGTCAAACCGTTGTACGGAACCTATTTGAGATTGATGTGGCTGAAAACAGCTTCAAAATGCGTCACCTGGATGCAAAGTTATAACGATTTGATGTAATTGTTGTCTAGCTAAGGTGGATTTCGTATACATATGAATTTACTTGTTATGGAATTTTTTGAAGTTCTATATTCGCCAGACGCACGTGCGAGGTGTCAAAAGACGCGTCTCCGCGCGGGCTAGCGAGCTATGAAATTACTAGAAATATATGATATACAAAAATTTTGAGTTTTGGTCAAAAAACTGGTTTTTTGACTGAAAAATGTGAAAAAACCTGGAATAAACACTACCAAACAGGACTCGGGGTGGCTGAGCGCGCACCGGAATACAGGTAAGGCAGGTAGGTATCTATTGAAACTACTATCAAAGATGTTTCGGATAAGAATTTTGAGATAAAATTAGTTTTTGAAAATTCCTTCAAAAAATCTCACAAAAATTGCTAAGTCGATATACGAAAATATTTTTTTCGCGTTTTTGTCAATTTTTATTTGGCTGAAAACAGCTTCAAAATGCGTCACCTGGATGCAAAGTTATAACGATTTGATGTAATTTCTGTCTAGCTTTTTTTTTTTTTTTTTTTTGGGTGGGAAATTATCAAATAACTTCTCCCGCTCTGGGCGGAGCGGGAAGGCGTGTCAGACTTTTACTGACTAAAACCCACCCGTGTTCCTTCCGTTGCCTGTGTGCCAGGGCCACGATATCCCTTTCGGACAAACTCGCAACCCCGGCAGGCATTGGTCCTAACGGACCCCGTCAGTTTGTGCTGACATCTCTTTGAGGCGCGCGTGGAACACAACGCGCCGTCAACCCGGGCCTGGTCCTTATCGGACGGCGAGCTACCCATCGCTCACCATCCGCAGGCCCGCGCCTACGGTGGCCGGAAATCGGCTTGCGACTCCCGACGCCCGGGGCGTCTCCTGCGGCGACTAAGGGCGCGAGGGCGCGAACCTTGTCTCACCCTCACGCGTTCCGCCTCCTCCTTCGCTAGCATTACTGCTTCGCAGAAGGAGGTGACGGCCTCCCATGCACTCTCGCTCCGAACCATGGCCTGAACCAGGGCCGGACGCGAGAGATCGCCGCCGCCGATCGCCTCCGTGAGGACACGGCGGTGCTCCGCCCAAGCTGGGCAGACCTCCACCGTATGCTCCACCGTGTCCTCCGGGCGATCCACACAGTGGTGACACCCGGGCGTTTCCTCCCGCTTTATCCTGAACAGGAACCTCCCGAAACAACCGTGTCCGGTGAGGACCTGCGTCAGGCGGAAGGTGAGGACGCCGTGGCGCCTCTCTAGCCACTCCTCAAAGAGGGGACTTATCGCCACAATTGTGGCGTGCCCAGCGCTGGGTTGCGACAATCGCACTCTCCATGTCGCCATGAGATTCCGCCGGAGCTCTGTCCGCCGTACCGTGATTTCTCGCGGCAGCGGAGTTTCACCCCGGCGTTTCGCCTCCTCGCGCCACTCCCAGATGTGCGCGAGGACTTTTGCCTCCAGATCCCATGGCGGCAGTCCGGCAAGGAGGCTCGCCGCCTCACGGGAGACCGTGCGGTAACCCCGTACCAGCCTGATGGCCATGACCCTTTGGGACGCGTTCAACCGCTGGGCTGGTCGCAGCCTTAAAGAACGCGCCCACACCGGTGCCCCGTAAAGGGCCATGGACCGCACGATCCCTGCGTAGAGCCTCCGGCAGGAGGCGTTTGGACCCCCTAGATTGGGCAGGAGCCGCTTCAAAGCAGCCCCGGCCCGCTCCAGTCTGGGAGCCAAACGTCGAAAATGCTCCACGAAGTTCCACCGGCTGTCGAGGACGAGTCCCAGGTACTTCATCATCGACTCGACGCCGATGTGAACCCCTCCCGCCGTTATCTGGGAACCCGACAGTGGCGCGTTCCGAGGACCATAAAAGCACATGGCCTCGGACTTGTGCAATGCCACCTTGAGTCCCAATTGCCGGATCCTATCGACGATTGTCGCAACCCCACGTGCCGCCAGTTCGGCCGCCGCCTGATGCGAACTCCCTTGTGCCAGGACTAGCGTGTCGTCAGCGTAGCAGACTACGCTGACGCCACTAGGGAGGTCGGCGCGCAGCACCCAGTCGTACCCGATGTCCCACAGATGCGGCCCCAGGACCGATCCCTGTGGGACACCGCACGACATCTCTCGCCGGTTCCACTCTCCTTGGTGACCGGGGTAGATGACGGCCCTGTCCGTCAGATATGCCTCGACTACGCGACAGAGGTAGGTCCCGGTAGATCCGGTGATATCGGAGTGCCTCCCTGATGCAACTCCAGGGCAGGGTATTGAAGGCATTGGCGATGTCAAGAGACACCGCCAAGACGACCCCACCCCGGGCCACAGCATCCCCCGTCGTGAGGGCTCGAACGCGCATGATGGCGTCCACCGTAGAGCGACCCTTGCGGAAACCAAACTGGCTCTCCGCCAAATCCGGCCCCACCCGTACCAGCCGCCCGACAAGGCGGTCTGCAATAACTCTTTCAAAGAGCTTGCCCACCTCGTCGAGCAGCACGATGGGCCGGTAAGCGGACGGAGAGTCCGCTGGGCGCCCCGGCTTCTTAATGAGGACCAGTTTCCCCGTCTTCCAACGAAGTGGGAACTGGCCCCTCTCCAAGCATGCGCTTAGGAGCCCTCTTAGTCGAGGCCCAAGAGCCTCCAAGGCCAGAACCCAGGCTTTTCCAGGCAAGCCGTCGGGTCCTGGGGCGGTATTCTTGGCATTCAGCCTACGTACCGCCACTCTCAGGTCTACCTCGGTCACCTCCGAAGAATCGTCGTCGTCGTCGTTGGCGGTGTGGTCCGCATCGGGCACCGCAGGAGGCGGAGCCATGGGCGGGGGAGTATGTTCCCCTCGCGAAGGGAACAGAGCGCTCAACACGTCCTCCACGAGCTGGGGCCGGAGACTCTGCGTCAGTGGGGGAGCCAAGGTGGATTTCGTATATATATGAAATTACTTGTTATGGAATTTTTTGAAGTTCTATATTCGCCAGACGCACGTGCGAGGTGTCAAAAGACGCGTCTCCGCGCGGGCTAGCGAGCTATGAAATTACTAGAAATATATGCTATACAAAAATTTTGAGTTTTGGTCAAAAAACTGGTTTTTTGACTGAAAAATGTGAAAAAACCTGGAATAAACACTACCAAACAGGACTCGGGGTGGCTGAGCGCGCACCGGAATACAGGTAAGGCAGGTAGGTATCTATTGAAACTACTATTAACGTTGGTTCGGATAAGAATTTTGAGATAAAATTAGTTTTTGAAAATTCCTTCAAAACATCTCACAAAAATTGCGAAGTCGATATACGAAAATATGTTTTCGCGTTTTTGTAAATTTTTATTAGTCAAACCGTTGAACGGAACCTATTTAAGATTGATTTGGCTGAAAACAGCTTCAAAATGCGTCACCTGGATGCAAAGTTATAACGATTTGATGTAATTTCTGTCTAGCTTTTTTTTTTTTTTTTTTTTTGGGTGGGAAATTATCAAATAACTTCTCCCGCTCTGGGCGGAGCGGGAGGGCGTGTCAGTCTTTTACTGACTAAAACCCACCCGTGTTCCTTCCGTTGCCTGTGTGCCAGGGCCACGATATCCCTTTCGGACAAACTCGCAACCCCGGCAGGCATTGGTCCTAACGGACCCCGTCAGTTTGTGCTGACATCTCTTTGAGGCGCGCGTGGAACACAACGCGCCGTCAACCCGGGCCTGGTCCTTATCGGACGGCGAGCTACCCATCGCTCACCATCCGCAGGCCCGCGCCTACGGTGGCCGGAAATCGGCTTGCGACTCCCGACGCCCGGGGCGTCTCCTGCGGCGACTAAGGGCGCGAGGGCGCGAACCTTGTCTCACCCTCACGCGTTCCGCCTCCTCCTTCGCTAGCATTACTGCTTCGCAGAAGGAGGTGACGGCCTCCCATGCACTCTCGCTCCGAACCATGGCCTGAACCAGGGCCGGACGCGAGAGATCGCCGCCGCCGATCGCCTCCGTGAGGACACGGCGGTGCTCCGCCCAAGCTGGGCAGACCTCCACCGTATGCTCCACCGTGTCCTCCGGGCGATCCACACAGTGGTGACACCCGGGCGTTTCCTCCCGCTTTATCCTGAACAGGAACCTCCCGAAACAACCGTGTCCGGTGAGGACCTGCGTCAGGCGGAAGGTGAGGACGCCGTGGCGCCTCTCTAGCCACTCCTCAAAGAGGGGACTTATCGCCACAATTGTGGCGTGCCCAGCGCTGGGTTGCGACAATCGCACTCTCCATGTCGCCATGAGATCCCGCCGGAGCTCTGTCCGCCGTACCGTGATTTCTCGCGGCAGCGGAGTTTCACCCCGGCGTTTCGCCTCCTCGCGCCACTCCCAGATGTGCGCGAGGACTTTTGCCTCCAGATCCCATGGCGGCAGTCCGGCAAGGAGGCTCGCCGCCTCACGGGAGACCGTGCGGTAACCCCGTACCAGCCTGATGGCCATGACCCTTTGGGACGCGTTCAACCGCTGGGCTGGTCGCAGCCTTAAAGAACGCGCCCACACCGGTGCCCCGTAAAGGGCCATGGACCGCACGATCCCTGCGTAGAGCCTCCGGCAGGAGGCGTTTGGACCCCCTAGATTGGGCAGGAGCCGCTTCAAAGCAGCCCCGGCCCGCTCCAGTCTGGGAGCCAAACGTCGAAAATGCTCCACGAAGTTCCACCGGCTGTCGAGGACGAGTCCCAGGTACTTCATCGTCGACTCGACGCCGATGTGAACCCCTCCCGCCGTTATCTGGGAACCCGACAGTGGCGCGTTCCGAGGACCATAAAAACACATGGCCTCGGACTTGTGCAAAGCCACCTCGAGTCCCAATTGCCGGATCCTATCGACGATTGTCGCAACCCCACGTGCCGCCAGTTCGGCCGCCGCCTGATGCGACCTCCCCTGCGCTAGGACCAGCGTGTCGTCAGCGTAGCAGACTACGCTGACGCCACTAGGGAGGTCGGCACGCAGCACCCAGTCGTACCCGATGTCCCACAGATGCGGCCCCAGGACCGATCCCTGTGGGACACCGCACGACATCTCTCGCCGGTTCCAATCTCCGTGGTGACCGGGGTAGATGATGGCCCTATCCGTCAAATAGGCCTCGACCACGCGACAGAGGTAGGTCGGCATCCGGTGATACCGAAGTGCCTCCCTAATGCAACTCCAGGGCAGGGTATTGAAGGCATTGGCGATGTCAAGAGACACCGCCAAGACAACCCCACCCCGGGCAACAGCATCCCCCGTCGTGAGGGCTCGAACGCGCATGATGGCATCCACCGTAGAGCGCCCCTTGCGGAAACCAAACTGGCTCTCCGCCAGATCCGGCCCCACCCGCACCAGTCGCCCGACAAGGCGGTCTGCAATTACTCTTTCAAAGAGCTTGCCCACCTCGTCGAGCAGCACGATGGGCCGGTAAGCGGACGGAGAGTCCGCCGGGCGCCCTGGCTTCTTTATGAGGACCAGTTTCCCCGTCTTCCAACGAAGTGGGAACTGGCCCCTCTCCAAGCATGCGCTTAGGAGCCCCTTTAGTCGAGGCCCGAGAGCCTCTAAAGCCAGAACCCAGGCTTTTCCAGGCAAGCCATCGGGTCCTGGGGCGGTATTCTTGGCATTCAGCCTACGTACCGCCACTCTCAGATCTACCTCGGTCACCTCTGGAGCATCGTCGTCGTCGGTGTGGTCCGCATCTGGCACCACAGGAGGCGGAGCCATGGGCGGGGGAGTATGTTCCCCTCGCGAAGGGAACAGAGCGCTCACCACGTCCTCCACGAGCTGGGGCCGGAGACTCTGCGTCAGCGGGGGAGCCCATGGGCGGAGTTTATCTCGCACCCATTTGTAGGGGCGTCCCCACGGGTCTCTGTTGAGTCTCCAGCGTCTCCTCGCGGGCCAGTCCTCTGGCCCGCTGTATCTCCGCTCGGAGGGCAGTCTTCGCCGCTCTGTACCCCTCGTATAGCTCCGCCTGAATGACTTCCGTATCCGGAGGGCGGATACGGAGCCTGCGGTGTCTGGAGTACCGGTGGCGCGCAGCAACGCACGCCTCGCGTAAAGCGGTCAGCTCACGCGACCACCAGCACACCTGGCGCCGAGCACGTCCGGGCTGGACCCGGGGCATTGCCACGTCACATATTTCGGACATGGCCTCCCGGAACCACTCCGCCTCATCGTTGATGTCGGCAGGCCTGTCTGGTGATGACACCCAGGCCTGCACGATCGAGGCTTCCAGGAGGAGCTCCCGGTCCAGCTGCTTCAGCGCCCACCGCGGACCACTCGGGGTCTGTCGGACCAACGCGCCTGAGGTCTGGGCGGAGACGTTAAACCGGATATATCGGTGATCGGAATACGTCTCCACCCCCTCCATGACGCGCCAGTCGATGACACGCGGCGACAGAGCGGGGCTGGCGAACGAAATGTCCACCACTGATTCACCCCGCATCCGCACACACGTGGGGACAGAACCCCGGTTTAGGACGACCAGGCCTGTCTCTAGAGCCCAGTCCTCCACCATCCTGCCCCGTGTGTCCGTATACCGGGAACCCCAAGCCACGTTTTTGGCATTGAAGTCCCCGAGGACGAACACGGGGAGGGGATGGTACCCGACGACGACGACTCTCAGCTCCCCAAGGGAGTTGTGGAACTCGGCGAGAGTTCGGTTCGGGGAGAAGTAAACTCCTACCACGACAATCTCCCCGAACCGTGCTGCCACGCAACCCTGTCCCCTCTTGACGGCCTCGAGGGACGGGGTACCGGCGGCGGCCGACGAAATTAGGGTCACTGAGCCGCTCAGGTCCTCCACCCAGTCATCCCTGGGCGGGACAAAGTACGGCTCAGCGACCACGGCGATGTTAATCGACCACTGCGCCATGCTCTGGAGCAACAGATCCTGAGCGGCGGCGCAGTGGTTGATGTTCGCCTGGAGGAGGCGTAATGGGGCCATTTATTGGCATTCCATATCAGCCTCCTCCCGGACCCTCTGGGATGGCCCTGCCGCGGTGGTAGCGGCGGCAACGACGACGGTGGAGGCGGCAGCGGCGGCGGCAATCGTGGCGGCGGCGGTGGTGACGGCGGTGGCGGAGGGCTTGCCCCTGCCCCTGGGTTTGGGGGGAGGAGCACAGGCCTTGCCCCCAGCCCGGTGATCTGCCGGCTTGCCAGCCGCCGCACATGCAAAACAGTGCGGCGTGGCATTACAAGAGCCGGCCTTGTGACCGGGCTGACCGCAGCGGAAGCAGTGATCGCTGCGGTCCACCTCCGAGGTACAGCATGCTCCCACGTGGTTTCCCACCCGGCAGCGGAAGCACCTCAGAGGTCTGGGTTCCAGCAGTTTAACCTGCGCGGATACCCAGCCCACCCGGAGCCTTTGGCCCTCCCCGGATATTTTTTGGGCCGCCGACACGGGGCAGCTCACCGTAATGGTTTGCATCCCCGATTTGTCAGGACGGAGGGTGCCGGCCCTCACCTGCTCGGCAGAGCACTCTCCAGACCTAGCCACGGCGGCCACAACATCTTCCGCCGTCACGCAGTCATCCAGGCCTAGGATGCGCATGTCAGCGCACTTGGTGGGCCTGGAGACTCGAGCTTCCTCCACATTAAGGGACGCCCTGAGCCTTTCGGCCAGGGCGTCAGCGGTTGGGCCGCTTGCCGCACCAGGGATCTCGAGCATCCGGGCCCCAGTCGCCGTGACCTTCATCCTGAGGCCCTCGGCAACGCCGATCTCCTCCAGGTTCACCGCCTTCTACGCCTTGGCGAGCACCTCACGGTAGGTCACGCCCTTCTTCTCCGCTTCCGGCTGTAGTGTGATCACTACAGCTGCGGACTTCGGGGCGCGGAGCCTAGCCGCAGCGCTTCGCTTCTTGCGCCGTTGCCGCCTCTCCTTTTTCTTGGCCGCCCTTTTAGCCTTAGCCACCTTCTTTTTCTCCCCGGCTACTTGCCATTCGGCGTCTGCCGGAGGAGGATTAGGAGGCTGGGAGGGGGGCGACCGTCCTGCCACAGTGGCTGGGGCCCTTACCTTCTGCGTAGCCACCTGTGCAGCCGCCCCGCCCTTCTTGGGCTTAGGCTGCGCCGATTTCAACGGAGGCGCGGGTTTGGCCGTAGGCTTGGCCGCGGCAGCCACGGTGGCCGCAAAGGTGGCCGGCCTGCTCGCCGCAAGCGGGGGGCGCAGGACAATGCCCTCAAGTACGGAGAACCGGCTGTTGAAGGCAGCCAGCTCCTGCCGCACCAGGGACAAAACCCGGTCCTCCGCTGGCAAGAGCAGACTCTGCCCTTGCTGCACCCCTCCATGCGGCACCTCCTGAGGGCCAGCTCCTCGAAGCCGGGCCAGGTCCGCTCGGAGCTCCTCATTCTCCTTTCGGAGAAGCTCCATAGCAGCCGTCAAGCGGCCGACCTCCGCCCGCATCTCGGACACTTCGTCCGACGAAGGCCCGACCTGAAGGGCCTTCGCTGCCGCCAATATGGAGGCCGTGGCAGCGGGTACGACCTTGTCTTTAGAGGATTGAATCCTCTTCAAGGCCACACCCCTGATTGCGGCTACCACAACCTCCTCAAAGCTGGCAGCTCGCTCCTTGGAGCCGCCAGCGGCATCCGGCTCACCACCGGACGACTCAGAGGGAGCCGCTCTGCGGCTAGTCTCTCCGATATGGAGCCCCTCCGTTACAAGCCCTTCGGCCCGCTGGGCCGGCTCAGCTGGAATGGTTCGGCTGGGCTCGGTGGCCTCCTGGGTGGTGAGCCCTCTGCCCACATCTTGTCTTTGGACCCCTCCCCGCCGACCAATCTTTCTCCGAGCCGAGTTCAACCCGCCATCAGAGGACGACCCCTGGCCATCCCCTGGTTTGGAGCGCTTCTTCATGAACTTTTTGCAGTTCTTCATTGTTGCAGCTCCCACCACGGGTTCCGGGCTCTTAAAAGAGCCCTTCACACCAGATGCGGCGTCGGACTCCGACCCCACATCACTCCCTTCCTCTGCGCTTGTAGCGCCGTTTTTTGTTTTTTGGTTTAAAAAATTTTCCATTTTTGTTCCCACGAGTATGGGGGATATATGTTGTCATTCCTAGGGTTACCCCCTGTACCTAGGTAAGTCGGATTACATTTGTTTCCCAACCAGAGGTTCGACTGGTCCCTGGCTGGGGGTGCGCTAACGACTGATGCGCCACCTGCAACTACGAAGTTACAGATGGCACTACTCCTCAGCCATTCATACCCTCGCCACGCACCAAAACTTGGTATTAGAGGATTTTTTATAGAGGTTATCGTCCTCGCGATCCAGGCGGCTAAGCCAAGATCCTCGTCCCGTTCCAAGTCACAAAACATGACCGTGATCTCTTTCCGGATTACGATTTCGACGGGTGCAGTCAGGAGAATCAGTTCTCCCGCTGCCAGCTCGTTGGCAGGGTAAGTGCACAACGAGCACCGCCCCTGCTTCTTCACACATGGAGAAGCGTCCTCCTTCGGCCTTTGGGCCCTTCCTCCACGGACCATTCAGGTCCTAACCTTTGCCCACTCAACCATCCCTCTGTAAGCAGAGAGAGGGGTAGGCCACTGTCCACCCAGGAGGAGCATTACGCTCTCCCCCTCGCAGAAATTCGCCATAAACAATACCCTCTCCGAAAAACTCCACAACCTTTTTCGAAGAGAGTATTGTCCATGCCCAGGGTGCACCGGCCCGACGACTGCTCTTCCCCTCGAACGTATTCATAAGGGACCAGCAGGCATCAGGCATACGGGGAGGTTTTCTGCACGCACCCCAATTTTTGTCTAGCTAAGGTGGATTTCGTATATATATGAAATTACTTGTTATGGAATTTTTTGAAGTTCTATATTCGCCAGACGCACGTGCGAGATGTCAAAAGACGCGTCTCCGCGCGGGCTAGCGAGCTTTGAAATTACTAGAAATATATGATATACAAAAATTTTGAGTTTTGGTCAAAAAACTGGTTTTTTGACTGAAAAATGTGAAAAAACCTGGAATAAACACTACCAAACAGGACTCGGGGTGGCTGAGCGCGCACCGGAATACAGGTAAGGCAGGTAGGTATCTATTGAAACTACTATCAAAGATGTTTCGGATAAGAATTTTGAGATAAAATTAGTTTTTGAAAATTCCTTCAAAAAATCTCACAAAAATTGCTAAGTCGATATACGAAAATATTTTTTTCGCGTTTTTGTCAATTTTTATTAGTCAAACACTTGTACGGAACCTATATAAATTGATTTGGCTGAAAACAGCTTCAAAATGCGTCACCTGGATGCAAAGTTATAACGATTTGATGTAATTTCTGTCTAGCTAAGGTGGATTTCGTATATATATGAAATTACTTGTTATGGAATTTTTTGAAGTTCTATATTCGCCAGACGCACGTGCGAGGTGTCAAAAGACGCGTCTCCGCGCGGGCTAGCGAGCTATGAAATTACTAGAAATATATGCTATACAAAAATTTTGAGTTTTGGTCAAAAAACTGGTTTTTTGACTGAAAAATGTGAAAAAACCTGGAATAAACACTACCAAACAGGACTCGGGGTGGCTGAGCGCGCACCGGAATACAGGTAAGGCAGGTAGGTATCTATTGAAACTACTATTAACGATGGTTCGGATAAGAATTTTGAGATAAAATTAGTTTTTGAAAATGCCTTCAAAACATCTCACAAAAATTGCGAAGTCGATATACGAAAATATTTTTTCGCGTTTTTGTAAATTTTTATTAGTCAAACCGTTGTACGGAACCTATTTAAGATTGATTTGGCTGAAAACAGCTTCAAAATGCGTCACCTGGATGCAAAGTTATAACGATTTGATGTAATTGTTGTCTAGCTAAGGTGGATTTCGTATACATATGAATTTACTTGTTATGGAATTTTTTGAAGTTCTATATTCGCCAGACGCACGTGCGAGGTGTCAAAAGACGCGTCTCCGCGCGGGCTAGCGAGCTATGAAATTACTAGAAATATATGATATACAAAAATTTTGAGTTTTGGTCAAAAAACTGGTTTTTTGACTGAAAAATGTGAAAAAACCTGGAATAAACACTACCAAACAGGACTCGGGGTGGCTGAGCGCGCACCGGAATACAGGTAAGGCAGGTAGGTATCTATTGAAACTACTATTAACGATGGTTCGGATAAGAATTTTGAGATAAAATTAGTTTTTGAAAATTCTTTCAAAACATCTCACAAAAATTGCGAAGTCGATATACGAAAATATTTTTTCGCGTTTTTGTAAATTTTTATTAGTCAAACCGTTGAACGGAACCTATTTAAGATTGATTTGGCTGAAAACAGCTTCAAAATGCGTCACCTGGATGCAAAGTTATAACGATTTGATGTAATTATTGTCTAGCTAAGGTGGATTTCGTATACATATGAATTTACTTGTTATGGAATTTTTTGAAGTTCTATATTCGCCAGACGCACGTGCGAGATGTCAAAAGACGCGTCTCCAGGCGGGCTAGCGAGCTATGAAATTACTAGAAATATATGATATACAAAAATTTTGAGTTTTGGTCAAAAAACTGGTTTTTTGACCGAAAAATGTGAAAAAACCTGGAATAAACACTACCAAACAGGACTCGGGGTGGCTGAGCGCGCACCGGAATACAGGTAAGGCAGGTAGGTATCTATTGAAACTACTATCAAAGATGTTTCGGATAAGAATTTTGAGATAAAATTAGTTTTTGAAAATTCCTTCAAAAAATCTCACAAAAATTGCGAAGTCGATATACGAAAATATTTTTTTCGCGTTTTTGTCAATTTTTATTAGTCAAACACTTGTACGGAACCTATATAAATTGATTTGGCTGAAAACAGCTTCAAAATGCGTCACCTGGATGCAAAGTTATTGTTATTAACGCGGGAGTCAGGTGATGTAGGCGGGGGTGATGATGTTCCCTTGACGAGGGAATTTAATTGAAACCACTTTCAGCACTTTTTAAAACGTTATATTTGCTATTTACACACACAATAGTTTAACACGAATTTAAATCACATACGTAAGGTTAGTTAATTGTACACAACACGGAAATACAGTCAAATAAGCATAAAGGATCATTAAAGAGTACACGGAAATACACAATAATAGAAAAGTAAAATAATCCTAAGCTATGATAACTTGACTGCCCTGAGCTATTTATAGAATATTCGCGACTTGTAAAGCTAACAGTTATGAGGAGCTGTTACTTCACCGGAGACTTGTTGAAGACTGCACTTGCTGACACAATAAGAACTTTTAGAACTGTAAGAACTTTTAAGTGATTAGAACTTGATGTTAATTTAATTTCTCTGGTATATATGGCTTTGGTCATTAGCTCAAGTAGCGTGTGGGCCCTGAAGGGTTTTAACTTTTCTTCCATAAAATACTGCAGGTTACCAAAGCGTGGCTGGGTTTGGCCTTGAGTCAGGTCGCCACCTCAGAATCGTGTTGCAACTTGATTAATCTTACGCAATTGACAATATTATTGCGTAAGATTGATCATGCATGTTTCAACCCGAGTTTTTACCTCGCATTATTACGATCATTATCCAAATGATGACGTTATCAAAATACATGCTATGTTACAATGTTGTTATCATGTAAAGTGATACGTAACACAATCTGTTACAGCATATCTGATTATGGCATGCTATAGGTAAATAAAACATAGTTACAACTCATGTTGTTGTATTATCAAATCATGGTGCTTCGCCTACATTCCACCCCCTGTAACAGGGTTCAACCGTATTACATTTCTTGGTCTGTGGGAAGCACGATGATCTTAGCTACAGGCCGACGCAGGACCCCGTTTGTAGTTTTAATGTCTACTACACGGATGATGCCGTCACTCCCGTGGTACACTGTTTTAGTTGTTGTACTACGTTGTTTGTTATTGTCGGCTATTATCACAACGTCGCCGATACGCACATTTGGCACATTATCTGCCCACTTTTCGCGACGTTGCAGCGTTGGGAGATATTCCCGCAGCCAGCGCCGCCAGAACATGTCGGCGAGCGCGTTTACACGCCGCCATTGCCGGCGCGAGTCGACGTCGTCGACGTCGGCTGGTGCCATCGGAGTACTCCCGGACGCCGTGCCCAGGAGCAAATGGTTCGGAGTCAGGACCACGGGCTGGTGGTGGTCGTCGTACACGTAGCTCAATGGTCGGCTGTTGATGATCAGTTCGGCCTCTGTGAGGAGGGTATACAGAACCTCCTCACGGGGGGCCCGCTCTTTAAGCGTGCTCCGCAGCGCGTTCTTTACGGATCTCACCAGGCGCTCCCAGCAGCCGCCCATGTGTGGGGCCGCCGGGGGATTGAAATGCCACTCGATTCCTCGATTGATGGCCTCGTCCCTTACTCGACCATGGTTGAGGTCTTTCAGGGCCGCTCGGAGCTCGGTATTTGCCCCGATGAAATTGGTACCCTGGTCAGAGTACAGATGCGCTGGCTGCCCGCGGCGCGCTATGAGGCGCCGCAAGGCTAGTATGGCGGAGTCGGCGCTCAATGAGGCGGCCAACTCCAGGTGGACGGCGCGCGTAGTGAGGCAGGTGAATAGGGCTCCCCACCTCTTTTCGCGCCGTCGCCCGATAGCGACCTCCATCGGGCCGAAGTAGTCGACTCCCACTCGAACGAAGGCTCTTCGGTTCACCTCTATCCTGGCGAGTGGGAGGTCCCCCATCTTTGGTGGGGCTGGTTTAGCTCTGCAAATACGACAAAGCTGACAACTTGCGATTACTGCTTTTACTGAGGTCCTTACCTTTGTGACCCAGTATTTCTCTCGTAGGTTGTTAACGACTGTTTCGTGGTTAGCATGTAGAGCCAACGCATGGTAGTGTGCGATTAGCTTTCTAGTCAGAGGGTGACGACCCTCCAAAATTATTGGGTGCTTCTCGCCGAATGTGAGCGCCTCACAGGCACTTAGACGTCCCCTCACTCTTAGCAGGCCTCCGTCGGCGATCATCGGGTCGAGCGCCTTGACGTTGCTGCTGATAGGGACGGGCAGGCCTTTTAAGATTGCGGCCCGCTCGTCATGGAAGCTATCTTCTTGACACAACTTTATTAGGAAGTCGTGTGCTTCCTCTAAGTCACGTGGGCTTAGCTCGGTAGTGGCCCGGCGTTTACGACACCGGGCGACAAAAATTAGTACGCGCGCTGTGACGCGCTGTATGCGTGCCCATGAAGAGTAGCGCTCGTACTGTAGAAGTGGTGCCGCGGGCGTTGTGGTCGCGTGGACCCGCTGGATGCGCTCGAGGTCCGCCTCGGTTTCCTCAGGCTCGTGACATGCCGGCCACTGCTCCTGTGGGTTACGTAAGAAAGAGGGGCCCGAGAGCCACTCTGCATGGTTATCAGGCCAACACAACCTGGTCGCTTTATCAGCTGGGTTGTCCTCCGAGGGTACCCAGTGCCAGTTGCCTCTGTCTGATAACCTATCTATCTCGGCTAGTCTGTGAGAAACGAACCGTTGGAACTCTTGGGCATCAGAATTGATCCACTTTAAGACAGTTTTACTGTCGGTCCAATAGAATTTATTTTTAATTTGCAAACCTAACTCTTTCTCAGCGGTGTCTGCCAACCGGCAGGCTAATACCGCAGCTTGCAGCTCTAATCTGGGAATAGATACTACTTTTTGTGGAGCCACTCTAGCCTTCCCTAGCAGCATGACAATCTCCCTGCTACCTTCGGAGTTATAACCCACTAGGTAAATGACCGCGGCGTATGCTAGTTCGCTAGCATCTCCGAAGGCATGCAACTCTAGGTTTTCTAGGTTTAAACCATACCACCGTGGTATTTTTACATCTTCTAGACGTTTCAGATTACTTAACCAAATGAACCACACCTTGGCGTCTTTGTCTAGTAAGGGTTCGTCCCACTGGATCCCCGATTTCCATATCCTCTGCATCAGTATGCGCGACTGAATAACGCATGGATAAAGGAAACCCAGTGGATCATAAATTGACATAATCATGCTCAAGAACTGACGTTTCGTGGGCACTAGGTTACCGTTCAATATTTCGGCCGGCAGCCTTTTAAATGAGAGATCAAAGCCTAAATCGTCTTTCTTTGGTGACCATATCAGACCTAGGGTCCTCTCCACAGTGCCCGCTCCTTTCTCAAGGGCTACCCTATCAGGCATATCTATTGCCAACCTATCCCTAAGCTCTGGTGAGTTGGTGACCCACCCCCGGATTATGAACCCGCCAGAGGCGTGTATACTGGTCACCTCCTCAACCAGCCTATTGGCTTCGTCTGCGGACCAGGCACTGTCTAGATAATCGTCCATGTAATGCCTGGTCTTTATTGCCTCAACAGCCTCGGGATATGTCGTTCCAAACTCACTGGCATTTTTGTTTAATATATATATTGCCGTGGTAGGTGATGAGGCTGCGCCAAATATCATGGAATTCATCGCATATGTATCTGGTTCCCTATGTTGGTCCGCGTCTCGCCACAAAAATAACTGGGCGCCTTGATCCTCTGCCCTGATTCGTACTCTTAGGAACATGTCAGCGATGTCGCCTGAAAAGGCTATAGGGCCTATTCTAAATTTTATTAAAATTCCTAACAATGAATTTAATAAGTCAGGTCCGGTCAGTAGGTTGTCATTTAGACACGTTCCATGTGACGTGGCGGCCGCGTCGAACACTAGGCGAAGTTTCCCTGGTTTGTTGGGATTTACCACTGCAAAATGTGGCAAGTACCAAACCGGTGTACTGGCTACTTCGCCTTCTACTTTGCGCGCGTAACCCTCGTCCACTAATCGATTTATTTGCTTCGCATATGCCTCTGCGAAACTAGCGTCTTTGCGCATTCGTTTCTCTATACCGTACAACCTCTGCCGGGCCTGATTGTAGTTGTTGGGCAATTGTACGTTATTATGCTTCCACAATAGACCTACTTCCCATTGCGACTTATCTATGGTGCGATGGCTAGTGCTGTCCAACACTTCTAACGCCTTTTCGACATCCCTATGTTTGCGCTTATTTTCTGAAATGCCTATTGATTCTAGCTCAAACTGTGACTTAACTAAGTTATGTAAGTCAGGGAGGGAGACTGTCATGCAATTGACTATTTCATCAGAACTAGAATTATTGAATGGTCCATGTATGACCCAACCTAATCTAGTAAGTGAGGCAACTGGCTTACCGGATCGTCCCTGGCGGATGTCCTGGCTGACGAGTAGCTCCCAGTTGTCCTGCCCGAGGAGCAGCAGCGGCTTCGCGCCCCTCATCTCCACGCAACCCAAGTCGCTGAGATGGGCATTGTCGCCTATCACTGAGGCGGACACTGTCTGCGTTGGTAGGTTTATGTCTACCATTGTGCGACACTTAATGTTGTGACACTGACCATTGGGTCCTTTCACGCGCACTTGTACCATTCGCGAGGTTAGGTCCGTCACTCCATGGCCGCCCGCGGTCTTCAGCGAAAGAGGTACACACGGACCCTCTAGGTCGGTAGCGAGAGAACTGTCTATCAACGATACCGTCGCACCATCGTCTAATAATGCGTAACATTGTTTATTGTCGCTGATTGATACCGGCACTATTTTTAATAACGCGGTTGCTCGCCACTCTCCTATGTTCGTGATGCTTTCTGTTTTCTCGGTTTTCGGCTGTTTATCCTCCTTCGGCTGCTTGTCCGCGTGCAACAACAGGTGATGCCCGTAGCCGCACTTTTCGCATCTACTTGCGCGGCAAAACCTCTTAGGGTGTTTTCTCACCAGGCACTTGAAACACGTGTTTTTATCTTTGATTGTGTCCCAACGCTGTTGCACTGTCAGCTTTTTAAACTGTTCACACTCTTCAATGGTGTGTTTCTTCTGGCATATTATGCACTCTTTCGGTGCGAGGGATTCGTCACTTTGCGTGTTCACCTTTTGAACCCACGGTGGCCTGCTGGCAGCGGGGCGTGCATTGGTCACTGGTCGGGTTTGACCGGCGCCATGCTTTTGTTGCTTCGCAAGTTGTTTGGGTGGACTCGACTCGAACATGTTAGCTTGCGCGTAGTATGATGCCGAGCGTGTCAGGTGTGTCAGGAATTCCGAGAACATTTCTAAGTTCGGTGACACTCTTAAATCCACCCCCTGCGCGTTATCTAGGCCCATCGCAAAGTCACCGTACTGCGTACGTTGTACCGGTGTTAACTTGCTCAGCAGGTCACTCACTAATTGTGGGTTATTTATGTAGCCCTCTGCGTGTATGTTTTTTAATAATGATACACAATTTCTTACTGTAGAAGAGAATTTACCTAGCTCCCGGCAACTCTCCGTCACTCTAGGTAAATCTCGTACTTTCTTCAGTACGCACTGTAGCACTAAGGTCGGGTGACCAAACTCGTCCTCTAACGCACGCATTATATCAGTGGGATCCGTCGACGTCCTTAATAAATCCTCCACTGATATCTTTGCCTCGCCTTGTAATGAGGTTTTTAACCGTGCTAAGTTTTCATGCGCTTTAAATTCGTATTGCCGGGTCGTATCCCAATACATATTTCTATAAGATATCCAGTCGGATGGGTCCCCATTAAAATATGGCAATTCGTAAGCTTGTCTTGGTACCGGCCGTGGTCGTGCCATGCTTGAGATTGCCTCTGCCAGTCTGTCGATTTTGCTGTCTCTGTCTCCCGACGATTCTCGCCGTCTCTCTCTTTCACCCGCTCCGTACTGCGTCTGCCGCCGTGTATCCGACTCAAGTGTTGATACTTGAGGTACACTTGCGACCGGAGTGGTAAAGACGGGATAATATTCGGGTAGACGAAATCTCACACCTTCTGTTGACACTGGCACGTATGATGGCGTACTCGGTACCGTTATGTTACGTAACGGTACTGGCTCAGATGCCCTTGTTATACGCGACACATTTTCATTAGGCACTGACGACGCACGGTATGTATTCGGTACGCGATTCACTCTACTTACAGTTTCAGATGGTTCACGGGGCGCAACCATTTCAGTGGTCGCGCCTGACACAGCCGGTGTGCGCAATACTTCGTTCAATTGCGGCACCTGGGGCGTTGTATTCACCCACTCTTCCACGCGCTGTGTCATACTCACATCTGAATGAGAGTCATCACTGTCAGCAGCCGCCTCTATTTCGGCGATGTCAGCTTCTAGTCTCTTTTTGACTAAGTTCTCCTTCATTTGCACCAACTCGCGCTCAGCTTCGTATTCGACTCTTTTCCTTAAGTAATCGACTCGGCTATGTTTAGACGAGCCTTTGCTTCGCGGCGATCTATGTCGGTCTTTAGTGGCTGTCTGTCCTCCCTGTGGTCCCTCTGGCGTACTCCTACTGTAGTCGACTACTCGACCACCCGTCAGTGGGATATTGAGGGCAGACGTGGATGCCATCGTTGGTGCAACAGACGGTGACTCTGGTGCCCTTTCGGTGGTCACACCTGAGTCAGAGACCATCTCTTGTTGTCTACGAACACTCATTTCCTCCGTTAGCTTACGTAGTTTACTGCGTGTGGTTATTTCGCTCCTTAAACTCATTATTATGTGGTTTTTTAATTAATTTATTATTTATTATTATTTATTAATTCCCTCTAGTTGAACCTGATCCGGCTCGACAGGACCAAAATGTTATTAACGCGGGAGTCAGGTGATGTAGGCGGGGGTGATGATGTTCCCTTGACGAGGGAATTTAATTGAAACCACTTTCAGCACTTTAAAACGTTATATTTGCTATTTACACACACAATAGTTTAACACGAATTTAAATCACATACGTAAGGTTAGTTAATTGTACACAACACGGAAATACAGTCAAATAAGCAGAAAGGATCATTAAAGAGTACACGGAAATACACGATAATAGAAAAGTAAAATAATCCTAAGCTATGATAACTTGACTGCCCTGAGCTAGTTATAGAACATTCGCGACTTGTAAAGCTAACAGTTATGAGGAGCTGTTACTTCACCGGAGACTTGTTGAAGACTGCACTTGCTGACATAATAAGAACTTTTAGAACTGTAAGAACTTTTAAGTGATTAGAACTTAATTTAATTTGAATTTCTCCTGTATATATGATTTTTGTCATTAGCTCAAGTAGCGTGTGGGCCCTGAAGGGTTTTAAATTTTCTTCCATACAATACTGCAGGTTACCAAAGCGTGGCTGGGTTTGGCCTTGAGTCAGGTCGCCACCTCAGAATCGTGTTGCAACTTGATTAATCTTACGCAATTGACAATATTATTGCGTAAGATTGATCATGCATGTTTCAACCCGAGTTTTTACCTCGCATTATTACGATCATTATCCAAATGATGACGTTATCAAAATACATGCTATGTTACAATGTTGTTATCATGTAAAGTGATACGTAACACAATCTGTTACAGCATATCTGACTATGGCATGCTATAGGTAAATAAAACATAGTTACAACTCATGTTGTTGTATTATCAAATCATGGTGCTTCGCCTACATAAGTCGATATACGAAAATATTTTTTTCGCGTTTTTGTCAATTTTTATTAGTCAAACACTAGTACGGAACCTATATAAATTGATTTGGCTGAAAACAGCTTCAAAATGCGTCATCTGGATGCAAAGTTATAACGATTTGATGTAATTTCTGTCTAGCTAAGGTGGATTTCGTATATATATGAAATTACTTGTTATGGAATTTTTTGAAGTTCTATATTCGCCAGACGCACGTGCGAGGTGTCAAAAGACGCGTCTCCGCGCGGGCTAGCGAGCTATGAAATTACTAGAAATATATGCTATACAAAAATTTTGAGTTTTGGTCAAAAAACTGGTTTTTTGACTGAAAAATGTGAAAAAACCTGGAATAAACACTACCAAACAGGACTCGGGGTGGCTGAGCGCGCACCGGAATACAGGTAAGGCAGGTAGGTATCTATTGAAACTACTATTAACGATGGTTCGGATAAGAATTTTGAGATAAAATTAGTTTTTGAAAATTCCTTCAAAAAATCTCACAAAAATTGCTAAGTCGATATACGAAAATATTTTTTTCGCGTTTTTGTCAATTTTTATTAGTCAAACACTTGTACGGAACCTATATAAATTGATTTGGCTGAAAACAGCTTCAAAATGCGTCACCTGGATGCAAAGTTATAACGATTTGATGTAATTTCTGTCTAGCTAAGGTGGATTTCGTATATATATGAAATTACTTGTTATGGAATTTTTTGAAGTTCTATATTCGCCAGACGCACGTGCGAGGTGTCAAAAGACGCGTCTCCGCGCGGGCTAGCGAGCTATGAAATTACTAGAAATATATGCTATACAAAAATTTTGAGTTTTGGTCAAAAAACTGGTTTTTTGACTGAAAAATGTGAAAAAACCTGGAATAAACACTACCAAACAGGACTCGGGGTGGCTGAGCGCGCACCGGAATACAGGTAAGGCAGGTAGGTATCTATTGAAACTACTATTAACGATGGTTCGGATAAGAATTTTGAGATAAAATTAGTTTTTGAAAATTCCTTCAAAACATCTCACAAAAATTGCGAAGTCGATATACGAAAATATTTTTTCGCGTTTTTGTAAATTTTTATTAGTCAAACCGTTGAACAAAACCTATTTAAGATTGATTTGGCTGAAAACAGCTTCAAAATGCGTCACCTGGATGCAAAGTTATAACGATTTGATGTAATTATTGTCTAGCTAAGGTGGATTTCGTATACATATGAATTTACTTGTTATGGAATTTTTTGAAGTTCTATATTCGCCAGACGCACGTGCGAGATGTCAAAAGACGCGTCTCCGCGCGGGCTAGCGAGCTATGAAATTACTAGAAATATATGATATACAAAAATTTTGAGTTTTGGTCAAAAAACTGGTTTTTTGACTGAAAAATGTGAAAAAACCTGGAATAAACACTACCAAACAGGACTCGGGGTGGCTGAGCGCGCACCGGAATACAGGTAAGGCAGGTAGGTATCTATTTAAACTACTATCAAAGATGTTTCGGATAAGAATTTTGAGATAAAATTAGTTTTTGAAAATTCCTTCAAAAAATCTCACAAAAATTGCTAAGTCGATATACGAAAATATTTTTTTCGCGTTTTTGTCAATTTTTATTAGTCAAACACTTGTACGGAACCTATATAAATTGATTTGGCTGAAAACAGCTTCAAAATGCGTCACCTGGATGCAAAGTTATAACGATTTGATGTAATTGTTGTCTAGCTAAGGTGGATTTCGTATACATATGAATTTACATGTTATGGAATTTTTTGAAGTTCTATATTCGCCAGACGCACGTGCGAGGTGTCAAAAGACGCGTCTCCGCGCGGGCTAGCGAGCTATGAAATTACTAGAAATATATGCTATACAAAAATTTTGAGTTTTGGTCAAAAAACTGGTTTTTTGACTGAAAAATGTGAAAAAACCTGGAATAAACACTACCAAACAGGACTCGGGGTGGCTGAGCGCGCACCGGAATACAGGTAAGGCAGGTAGGTATCTATTGAAACTACTATTAACGATGTTTCGGATAAGAATTTTGAGATAAAATTAGTTTTTGAAAATTCCTTCAAAAAATCTCACAAAAATTGCTAAGTCGATATACGAAAATATTTTTTTCGCGTTTTTGTCAATTTTTATTAGTCAAACACTTGTACGGAACCTATATAAATTGATTTGGCTGAAAACAGCTTCAAAATGCGTCACCTGGATGCAAAGTTATAACGATTTGATGTAATTTCTGTCTAGCTAAGGTGGATTTCGTATATATATGAAATTACTTGTTATGGAATTTTTTGAAGTTCTATATTCGCCAGACGCACGTGCGAGGTGTCAAAAGACGCGTCTCCACGCGGGCTAGCGAGCTATGAAATTACTAGAAATATATGATATAGAAAAATTTTGAGTTTTGGTCAAAAAACTGGTTTTTTGACTGAAAAATGTGAAAAAACCTGGAATAAACACTACCAAACAGGACTCGGGGTGGCTGAGCGCGCACCGGAATACAGGTAAGGCAGGTAGGTATCTATTGAAACTACTATTAACGATGGTTCGGATAAGAATTTTGAGATAAAATTAGTTTTTGAAAATTCCTTCAAAACATCTCACAAAAATTGCGAAGTCGATATACGAAAATATTTTTTCGCGTTTTTGTAAATTTTTATTAGTCAAACCGTTGTACGGAACCTATTTAAGATTGATTTGGCTGAAAACAGCTTCAAAATGCGTCACCTGGATGCAAAGTTATAACGATTTGATGTAATTGTTGTCTAGCTAAGGTGGATTTCGTATACATATGAATTTACTTGTTATGGAATTTTTTGAAGTTCTATATTCGCCAGACGCACGTGCGAGGTGTCAAAAGACGCGTCTCCGCGCGGGCTAGCGAGCTATGAAATTACTAGAAATATATGCTATACAAAAATTTTGAGTTTTGGTAAAAAAACTGGTTTTTTGACTGAAAAATGTGAAAAAACCTGGAATAAACACTACCAAACAGGACTAGGGGTGGCTGAGCGTACACCGGAATACAGGTAAGGCAGGTAGGTATCTATTGAAACTACTATCAAAGATGTTTCGGATAAGAATTTTGAGATAAAATTAGTTTTTGAAAATTCCTTCAAAAAATCTCACAAAAATTGCTAAGTCGATATACGAAAATATTTTTTTCGCGTTTTTGTCAATTTTTATTAGTCAAACACTTGTACGGAACCTATATAAATTGATTTGGCTGAAAACAGCTTCAAAATGCGTCACCTGGATGCAAAGTTATAACGATTTGATGTAATTTCTGTCTAGCTAAGGTGGATTTCGTATATATATGAAATTACTTGTTATGGAATTTTTTGAAGTTCTATATTCGCCAGACGCACGTGCGAGATGTCAAAAGACGCGTCTCCGCGCGGGCTAGCGAGCTATGAAATTACTAGAAATATATGATATAGAAAAATTTTGAGTTTTGGTCAAAAAACTGGTTTTTTGACTGAAAAATGTGAAAAAACCTGGAATAAACACTACCAAACAGGACTCGGGGTGGCTGAGCGCGCACCGGAATACAGGTAAGGCAGGTAGGTATCTATTGAAACTACTATTAACGATGTTTCGGATAAGAATTTTGAGATAAAATTAGTTTTTGAAAATTCCTTCAAAAAATCTCACAAAAATTGCTAAGTCGATATACGAAAATATTTTTTTCGCGTTTTTGTCAATTTTTATTAGTCAAACACTTGTACGGAACCTATATAAATTGATTTGGCTGAAAACAGCTTCAAAATGCGTCACCTGGATGCAAAGTTATAACGATTTGATGTAATTGTTGTCTAGCTAAGGTGGATTTCGTATACATATGAATTTACTTGTTATGGAATTTTTTGAAGTTCTATATTCGCCAGACGCACGTGCGAGGTGTCAAAAGACGCGTCTCCGCGCGGGCTAGCGAGCTATGAAATTACTAGAAATATATGCTATACAAAAATTTTGAGTTTTGGTAAAAAAACTGGTTTTTTGACTGAAAAATGTGAAAAAACCTGGAATAAACACTACCAAACAGGACTAGGGGTGGCTGAGCGTACACCGGAATACAGGTAAGGCAGGTAGGTATCTATTGAAACTACTATCAAAGATGTTTCGGATAAGAATTTTGAGATAAAATTAGTTTTTGAAAATTCCTTCAAAAAATCTCACAAAAATTGCTAAGTCGATATACGAAAATATTTTTTTCGCGTTTTTGTCAATTTTTATTAGTCAAACACTTGTACGGAACCTATATAAATTGATTTGGCTGAAACTAGCTTCAAAATGCGTCACCTGGATGCAAAGTTATAACGATTTGATGTAATTTCTGTCTAGCTAAGGTGGATTTCGTATATATATGAAATTACTTGTTATGGAATTTTTTGAAGTTCTATATTCGCCAGACGCACGTGCGAGATGTCAAAAGACGCGTCTCCGCGCGGGCTAGCGAGCTATGAAATTACTAGAAATATATGATATAGAAAAATTTTGAGTTTTGGTCAAAAAACTGGTTTTTTGACTGAAAAATGTGAAAAAACCTGGAATAAACACTACCAAACAGGACTCGGGGTGGCTGAGCGCGCACCGGAATACAGGTAAGGCAGGTAGGTATCTATTGAAACTACTATTAACGATGGTTCGGATAAGAATTTTGAGATAAAATTAGTTTTTGAAAATTCCTTCAAAAAATCTCACAAAAATTGCTAAGTCGATATACGAAAATATTTTTTTCGCGTTTTTGTCAATTTTTATTAGTCAAACACTTGTACGGAACCTATATAAATTGATTTGGCTGAAAACAGCTTCAAAATGCGTCACCTGGATGCAAAGTTATAACGATTTGATGTAATTTCTGTCTAGCTAAGGTGGATTTCGTATATATATGAAATTACTTGTTATGGAATTTTTTGAAGTTCTATATTCGCCAGACGCACGTGCGAGGTGTCAAAAGACGCGTCTCCGCGCGGGCTAGCGAGCTATGAAATTACTAGAAATATATGCTATACAAAAATTTTGAGTTTTGGTCAAAAAACTGGTTTTTTGACTGAAAAATGTGAAAAAACCTGGAATAAACACTACCAAACAGGACTCGGGGTGGCTGAGCGCGCACCGGAATACAGGTAAGGCAGGTAGGTATCTATTGAAACTACTATTAACGATGGTTCGGATAAGAATTTTGAGATAAAATTAGTTTTTGAAAATTCCTTCAAAAAATCTCACAAAAATTGCTAAGTCGATATACGAAAATATTTTTTTCGCGTTTTTGTCAATTTTTATTAGTCAAACACTTGTACGGAACCTATATAAATTGATTTGGCTGAAAACAGCTTCAAAATGCGTCACCTGGATGCAAAGTTATAACGATTTGATGTAATTGTTGTCTAGCTAAGGTGGATTTCGTATACATATGAATTTACATGTTATGGAATTTTTTGAAGTTCTATATTCGCCAGACGCACGTGCGAGATGTCAAAAGACGCGTCTCCGCGCGGGCTAGCGAGCTATGAAATTACTAGAAATATATGATATACAAAAATTTTGAGTTTTGGTCAAAAAACTGGTTTTTTGACTGAAAAATGTGAAAAAACCTGGAATAAACACTACCAAACAGGACTCGGGGTGGCTGAGCGCGCACCGGAATACAGGTAAGGCAGGTAGGTATCTATTTAAACTACTATCAAAGATGTTTCGGATAAGAATTTTGAGATAAAATTAGTTTTTGAAAATTCCTTCAAAAAATCTCACAAAAATTGCTAAGTCGATATACGAAAATATTTTTTTCGCGTTTTTGTCAATTTTTATTAGTCAAACACTTGTACGGAACCTATATAAATTGATTTGGCTGAAAACAGCTTCAAAATGCGTCACCTGGATGCAAAGTTATAACGATTTGATGTAATTTCTGTCTAGCTAAGGTGGATTTCGTATATATATGAAATTACTTGTTATGGAATTTTTTGAAGTTCTATATTCGCCAGACGCACGTGCGAGATGTCAAAAGACGCGTCTCCGCGCGGGCTAGCGAGCTATGAAATTACTAGAAATATATGCTATACAAAAATTTTGAGTTTTGGTCAAAAAACTGGTTTTTTGACTGAAAAATGTGAAAAAACCTGGAATAAACACTACCAAACAGGACTCGGGGTGGCTGAGCGCGCACCGGAATACAGGTAAGGCAGGTAGGTATCTATTGAAACTACTATTAACGATGTTTCGGATAAGAATTTTGAGATAAAATTAGTTTTTGAAAATTCCTTCAAAAAATCTCACAAAAATTGCTAAGTCGATATACGAAAATATTTTTTTCGCGTTTTTGTCAATTTTTATTAGTCAAACACTTGTACGGAACCTATATAAATTGATTTGGCTGAAAACAGCTTCAAAATGCGTCACCTGGATGCAAAGTTATAACGATTTGATGTAATTTCTGTCTAGCTAAGGTGGATTTCGTATACATATGAATTTACTTGTTATGGAATTTTTTGAAGTTCTATATTCGCCAGACGCACGTGCGAGGTGTCAAAAGACGCGTCTCCGCGCGGGCTAGCGAGCTATGAAATTACTAGAAATATATGCTATACAAAAATTTTGAGTTTTGGTAAAAAAACTGGTTTTTTGACTGAAAAATGTGAAAAAACCTGGAATAAACACTACCAAACAGGACTAGGGGTGGCTGAGCGTACACCGAAATACAGGTAAGGCAGGTAGGTATCTATTGAAACTACTATCAAAGATGTTTCGGATAAGAATTTTGAGATAAAATTAGTTTTTGAAAATTCCTTCAAAAAATCTCACAAAAATTGCTAAGTCGATATACGAAAATATTTTTTTCGCGTTTTTGTCAATTTTTATTAGTCAAACACTTGTACGGAACCTATATAAATTGATTTGGCTGAAAACAGCTTCAAAATGCGTCACCTGGATGCAAAGTTATAACGATTTGATGTAATTTCTGTCTAGCTAAGGTGGATTTCGTATATATATGAAATTACTTGTTATGGAATTTTTTGAAGTTCTATATTCGCCAGACGCACGTGCGAGATGTCAAAAGACGCGTCTCCGCGCGGGCTAGCGAGCTATGAAATTACTAGAAATATATGATATAGAAAAATTTTGAGTTTTGGTCAAAAAACTGGTTTTTTGACTGAAAAATGTGAAAAAACCTGGAATAAACACTACCAAACAGGACTCGGGGTGGCTGAGCGCGCACCGGAATACAGGTAAGGCAGGTAGGTATCTATTGAAACTACTATTAACGATGTTTCGGATAAGAATTTTGAGATAAAATTAGTTTTTGAAAATTCCTTCAAAAAATCTCACAAAAATTGCTAAGTCGATATACGAAAATATTTTTTTCGCGTTTTTGTCAATTTTTATTAGTCAAACACTTGTACGGAACCTATATAAATTGATTTGGCTGAAAACAGCTTCAAAATGCGTCACCTGGATGCAAAGTTATAACGATTTGATGTAATTGTTGTCTAGCTAAGGTGGATTTCGTATACATATGAATTTACTTGTTATGGAATTTTTTGAAGTTCTATATTCGCCAGACGCACGTGCGAGGTGTCAAAAGACGCGTCTCCGCGCGGGCTAGCGAGCTATGAAATTACTAGAAATATATGCTATACAAAAATTTTGAGTTTTGGTAAAAAAACTGGTTTTTTGACTGAAAAATGTGAAAAAACCTGGAATAAACACTACCAAACAGGACTAGGGGTGGCTGAGCGTACACCGGAATACAGGTAAGGCAGGTAGGTATCTATTGAAACTACTATCAAAGATGTTTCGGATAAGAATTTTGAGATAAAATTAGTTTTTGAAAATTCCTTCAAAAAATCTCACAAAAATTGCTAAGTCGATATACGAAAATATTTTTTTCGCGTTTTTGTCAATTTTTATTAGTCAAACACTTGTACGGAACCTATATAAATTGATTTGGCTGAAACTAGCTTCAAAATGCGTCACCTGGATGCAAAGTTATAACGATTTGATGTAATTTCTGTCTAGCTAAGGTGGATTTCGTATATATATGAAATTACTTGTTATGGAATTTTTTGAAGTTCTATATTCGCCAGACGCACGTGCGAGATGTCAAAAGACGCGTCTCCGCGCGGGCTAGCGAGCTATGAAATTACTAGAAATATATGATATAGAAAAATTTTGAGTTTTGGTCAAAAAACTGGTTTTTTGACTGAAAAATGTGAAAAAACCTGGAATAAACACTACCAAACAGGACTCGGGGTGGCTGAGCGCGCACCGGAATACAGGTAAGGCAGGTAGGTATCTATTGAAACTACTATTAACGATGTTTCGGATAAGAATTTTGAGATAAAGTTAGTTTTTGAAAATTCCTTCAAAAAATCTCACAAAAATTGCTAAGTCGATATACGAAAATATTTTTTTCGCGTTTTTGTCAATTTTTATTAGTCAAACACTTGTACGGAACCTATATAAATTGATTTGGCTGAAAACAGCTTCAAAATGCGTCACCTGGATGCAAAGTTATAACGATTTGATGTAATTTCTGTCTAGCTAAGGTGGATTTCGTATATATATGAAATTACTTGTTATGGAATTTTTTGAAGTTCTATATTCGCCAGACGCACGTGCGAGGTGTCAAAAGACGCGTCTCCGCGCGGGCTAGCGAGCTATGAAATTACTAGAAATATATGCGATACAAAAAATTTGAGTTTTGGTCAAAAAACTGGTTTTTTGACTGAAAAATGTGAAAAAACCTGGAATAAACACTACCAAACAGGACTCGGGGTGGCTGAGCGCGCACCGGAATACAGTTAAGGCAGGTAGGTATCTATTTAAACTACTATCAATGTTATTAACGCGGGAGTCAGGTGATGTAGGCGGGGGTGATGATGTTCCCTTGACGAGGGAATTTAATTGAAACCACTTTCAGCACTTTTTAAAACGTTATATTTGCTATTTACACACACAATAGTTTAACACGAATTTAAATCACATACGTAAGGTTAGTTAATTGTACACAACACGGAAATACAGTCAAATAAGCATAAAGGATCATTAAAGAGTACACGGAAATACACAATAATAGAAAAGTAAAATAATCCTAAGCTATGATAACTTGACTGCCCTGAGCTATTTATAGAAAATTCGCGACTTGTAAAGCTAACAGTTATGAGGAGCTGTTACTTCACCGGAGACTTGTTGAAGACTGCACTTGCTGACATAATAAGAACTTTTAGAACTGTAAGAACTTTTAAGCGTTTAGAACTTGATGTTAATTTAATTTCTCTGGTATATATGGCTTTGGTCATTAGCTCAAGTAGCGTGTGGGCCCTGAAGGGTTTTAACTTTTCTTCCATACAATACTACGGGTTACCAAAGCGTGGCTGGGTTTGGCCTTGAGTTAGGTCGCCACCTCAGAATCGTGTTGCAACTTGATTAATCTTACGCAATTGACAATATTATTGCGTAAGATTGATCATGCATGTTTCAACCCGAGTTTTTACCTCGCATTATTACGATCATTATCCAAATGATGACGTTATCAAAATACATGCTATGTTACAATGTTGTTATCATGTAAAGTGATACGCAACACAATCCGTTACAGCACATCTGACCATGGCATGCCACAGGTAAACAAAACATAGCTACAACTCATGTTGCTGCATTATCAAATCATGGTGCTTCGCCTACAATCAACGATGTTTCGGATAAGAATTTTGAGATAAAATTAGTTTTTGAAAATTCCTTAAAAAAATCTCACAAAAATTGCTAAGTCGATATACGAAAATATTTTTTTCGCGTTTTTGTCAATTTTTATTAGTCAAACACTTGTACGGAACCTATATAAATTGATTTGGCTGAAAACAGCTTCAAAATGCGTCACCTGGATGCAAAGTTATAACGATTTGATGTAATTTCTGTCTAGCTAAGGTGGATTTCGTATATATATGAAATTACTTGTTATGGAATTTTTTGAAGTTCTATATTCGCCAGACGCACGTGCGAGGTGTCAAAAGACGCGTCTCCGCGCGGGCTAGCGAGCTATGAAATTACTAGAAATATATGCTATACAAAAATTTTGAGTTTTGGTCAAAAAACTGGTTTTTTGACTGAAAAATGTGAAAAAACCTGGAATAAACACTACCAAACAGGACTCGGGGTGGCTGAGCGCGCACCGGAATACAGGTAAGGCAGGTAGGTATCTATTGAAACTACTATTAACGATGGTTCGGATAAGAATTTTGAGATAAAATTAGTTTTTGAAAATTCCTTCAAAACATCTCACAAAAATTGCGAAGTCGATATACGAAAATATTTTTTCGCGTTTTTGTAAATTTTTATTAGTCAAACCGTTGTACGGAACCTATTTAAGATTGATTTGGCTGAAAACAGCTTCAAAATGCGTCACCTGGATGCAAAGTTATAACGATTTGATGTAATTGTTGTCTAGCTAAGGTGGATTTCGTATACATATGAATTTACTTGTTATGGAATTTTTTGAAGTTCTATATTCGCCAGACGCACGTGCGAGGTGTCAAAAGACGCGTCTCCGCGCGGGCTAGCGAGCTATGAAATTACTAGAAATATATGCTATACAAAAATTTTGAGTTTTGGTAAAAAAACTGGTTTTTTGACTGAAAAATGTGAAAAAAACCTGGAATAAACACTACCAAACAGGACTAGGGGTGGCTGAGCGCGCACCGGAATACAGGTAAGGCAGGTAGGTATCTATTGAAACTACTATCAAAGATGTTTCGGATAAGAATTTTGAGATAAAATTAGTTTTTGAAAATTCCTTCAAAAAATCTCACAAAAATTGCTAAGTCGATATACGAAAATATTTTTTTCGCGTTTTTGTCAATTTTTATTAGTCAAACACTTGTACGGAACCTATATAAATTGATTTGGCTGAAAACAGCTTCAAAATGCGTCACCTGGATGCAAAGTTATAACGATTTGATGTAATTTCTGTCTAGCTAAGGTGGATTTCGTATATATATGAAATTACTTGTTATGGAATTTTTTGAAGTTCTATATTCGCCAGACGCACGTGCGAGGTGTCAAAAGACGCGTCTCCGCGCGGGCTAGCGAGCTATGAAATTACTAGAAATATATGCTATACAAAAATTTTGAGTTTTGGTCAAAAAACTGGTTTTTTGACTGAAAAATGTGAAAAAACCTGGACTAAACACTACCAAACAGGACTCGGGGAGGCTGAGCGCGCACCGGAATACAGGTAAGGCAGGTAGGTATCTATTGAAACTACTATCAAAGATGTTTCGGATAAGAATTTTGAGATAAAATTAGTTTTTGAAAATTCCTTCAAAAAATCTCACAAAAATTGCTAAGTCGATATACGAAAATATTTTTTTCGCGTTTTTGTCAATTTTTATTAGTCAAACAGTTGTACGGAACCTATATAAATTGATTTGGCTGAAAACAGCTTCAAAATGCGTCACCTGGATGCAAAGTTATAACGATTTGATGTAATTGTTGTCTAGCTAAGGTGGATTTCGTATACATATGAATTTACTTGTTATGGAATTTTTTGAAGTTCTATATTCGCCAGCCGCACGTGCGAGGTGTCAAAAGACGCGTCTCCGCGCGGGCTAGCGAGCTATGAAATTACTAGAAATATATGCTATACAAAAAATTTGAGTTTTGGTCAAAAAACTGGTTTTTTGACTGAAAAATGTGAAAAAACCTGGAATAAACACTACCAAACAGGACTCGGGGTGGCTGAGCGCGCACCGGAATACAGGTAAGGCAGGTAGGTATCTATTGAAACTACTATTAACGATGGTTCGGATAAGAATTTTGAGATAAAATTAGTTTTTGAAAATTCCTTCAAAACATCTCACAAAAATTGCGAAGTCGATAGTTATGTTTCGGCGATCGGGAATTAAGTTAAAAAAAACTTTATTTAATACAATTATTTTAATTAGAGAGAAACAGTGTATTAAGCTGAAGGCTGATCTAATAACTAACTTCACAAACAATAATATAGAATAACATGTAATTGATCTAATTGCTAGGTTGCACATTAATACGTAGGCTGGCGGCTGCGTACTCAGCGTAAACGGTTGTTACGTTGAGTTAACTCCTCCCTCCATAAGATAGAAGCAACTCTTGCTTCTGGCAGCGTCCACGCTTCCTTTGGTTTCCTCACTGCCTTTGATGTCTTCTGAGATCTTAGCGATCTTCCATTGGTATAGCTTCCAGGATGCTGCTGCTACTAATAAGACGTAGAGGAGTACCGTAGTCCAACTCGGTGTGGCCATCATCATTGGCCAATTGATGTCATCTGGTAAGGAGAGGTCGCTTGCTTTGTTGATAAGTTCATGGATGCTGTCTAGTGAGATGTCTTCTAGTTGTAGTTCATATTGGACATTTTCTTCTAAGACTTGATGTTGCTCTGGTAAAGGTATGACCTCATTGATGACGATTGTGTCTGTGTGTGCTCGTAATGTTCTGTTCATGACGTTAATTTGACAATCTTCTGTTAATGTGATGAGATAAATCCCAGTTAGTTTTTTGTAGTCTGTCTTAGTTTTGCACTGTGTTTTGACAATTTCATCTTCCTTCAGGACAAGTAGCCAGTTGTTATCTCCGATCTTTTGAATTTTTCCTCTTCTAAGGTTCATCTTGGCATGTGTACAGTTTGCTTGACGATGCTGAATGAGGGATGGGATGCAGTCTTCGGTGTCTTCAATTCTTCTAGTGTCCAGGGTCTTGCAAAGCTGGATGTCATCGGTGATGGGTTGACAGTCTTCTTCTAGGTAGGCGTACTCATCGTTCCCAAGTGCAAGGTATTTGGATTTAGGGATAATCGTTAGGTTATTTTTATTGGGAATGGAGTAGAGATGAATTAGGTCATAGGTTTGTGGGGCTACTGATGGGATTTCTAGGATAAAGTTTATAGAGTGTACTGTACTATAGGCCTTAACTTTAATCGATTTTTCTATCTTATGAATGTTACTAAGATTAATTATAGCTACTGGTCTAAATGAATAGACGTTACCTAAGTGGATTAATTCCTCTATAAGGTTTTGAGGACTTATAATACTAGGATGCATGGTGCCCAGTTGTGCGAACGTTATAGCATCTTCTAACAACATTAACTTATCTAAAATAATCTGTAAACTAAAATCTATTTGTACGTATATATCTAGAAAATGAATATGATTAGTTACGTCGTTACTATTACGTGTAATGTTTTGCAGTATACTAGCCAAATTTATTTGATTCTTATTCAATTTGTTTAATTGATTCCCAAACTCATTAATTGTATTTTGTGCTAGAACTAATGACTTTCTTTGCATGTTCTGAACATTATTAATTCTATTCCTCGTGTTTAATATTTCTTCTTCAAATTTTGCTGCATCATCATGATCGAGATTTCCAGTTATGGATTTAACAACAGTACCTAACCCATTAATTAAGCCGCGTCTTTTTCTAACTTGCGGGCTTAAAAACTTCATCTTTTTACCTATTTGATCTAAGCTATACTCTATTTGATTTCTATATGTTTTATGTAACTCTCCTGACTTTACACTTTCAGCTGCTTTAGTGCTTGCATATAATGACATAAGTTGGATGGACGTTAGATGAAGATTTGTTATATTGTAAACGCAAGCGAGACTAAAGTAGTTATCCTGTTTAAGGAGCTGTCCTTGTTTTAGGAGAAGGATACCATTTTCATTATTTACGGGGTCAATGGTTACGATTCCTGTTGTGTAGAGCACGATGGCTCCTGAGACGAGGGTCCTGCAACAAGATGAGGCCTCCGTAGTAGCTTAAAGTGGACCCTAATAGACTTAGAGTTTGGGTGGTTACCTATAATTTCAGCCACATTATTTGGATGAAAGTGGATGATCTTGTAGGGTCCTTTGAAGACAGGCTTCGTTTTATCACTGCGTGCTGACTTTGCTACCTGTTTATAAACGGTCTCACCTACCTTGAACTTGATTTCTTCTGCATCTTGGTTTCGTTTAGAAATCACCAGCTCTTTATTCTTAGACATAAGTGCAGCGATACATTCTTGAACTGCCTCGGCGTTCGCGCGATGCTTAATGACATAATCCTGATAGAATTCCTTTGGATAGTATAGTTCTAGCGGATTTCTAGAAGCTGTGTGCCCGAATAGCAGCTCATGAGGTGTATAGTCTGTTGCTGAATGGATAGAATTATTATACGCAATAATGGAATACTTCATGATAAGTTGCATGGGATCGTCTTTATTAGTCATTCGTTGTATTCTAATTATTTCAGCTAATGTGGAATGAAAACGTTCGATGGGTGAATTAGAGTTAGGGTTATACGGTGTCGTAAAATGTATATGAATATTATGTAAAGCACAGATATCTTTTATGACGTCATTATCAAACTTGGTATCTGAGTCCGTGGTTATTTTATTTGGTAAGCCTAATACTGAGAAGACGTCTAGTAATGCTTCTGCTACATGCACACTACTACATGCGTTCAAAGGAACTGCTTGAGCGTATTTAGAGAAATTATCAATGATTGTGAGGAATGTTACTCCGCCTGTTGAATATAGGTCCATAAATATATGTTCCATTGGCTTGCGTGGTGTATTAGTAATAGCTAAAGGTGGTCTTAGAGGATTGCGCTCATATTTAGACTGCAAACAAATCTCGCACTGATTAACAAATCTCTGAATGGTAAGTAACATGTTCGGCCAGTGATAATTTCTATGTAACTGTTTATACGTCTCCTGAATACCGCGATGTACTGTCTTTCCTTCGTGATATTTCTTAATTAACTCTTGCTGTTCAGTTTTGTTCTCTACTAGGGTCACACGCGTAGTGCATTTAAGTAACTTTGGGCCACGCTCGTTAAATATAGTAGTATAGACTCTAGAAAAGGCATGATACAGTTCTTCACTATGGAAATAACAATGAAACACTCGGTCGGCAATTGTGTGTTCCTTTAAGAACCTGACTATCTCTGATTCTGTATTATTAATTGGGATAAAAACATCTTTAATGACAACTTTAGAGTTAGTGGATCTGTTATCTACTCTATAAGTTGAACCGGGTGTTGATCTAATGTGTAATTGTTTCAGCTGTCGATCTATAGCGTCTGATATTATAGGTATGCCCTTATTTTCATTGTCTGGTTGTGTATGCCGTGTAGAGACTAATTCAGGCTCGGCTGATACTATGCTCATACTATCTGATTCTGTTCCTATGTGAGACTGGGGAACGCTAGGGTTTAGTGATTGAATATTGTCATTATCTTGGGGCACGGCTGCCTCTGTTTCATTTTCAGCTACTCTACGTGCGTTCTCAAATATTCTATTAATTATTTCATCATCCTCATTATCATCTAAATTGACTGCTAATGAATCGATACTACCGTGAAATATCTTAACGCGAGATAAAGCATCCGCATTTGTATTCTGACGACCCTTTTTGTATACTACTTTATAGTCGTATTCTGCAAGCTTTAAACGCCATCTAGTTAATTTAGAGTTAGGATCTTTCAGAGACATTAGCCAAGTAAGGGGCCTGTGGTCTGTGTAAATAACGAACTTTCTACCATAAAGATAAGGACGAAAATACTTTATTGCCCATACTATTGCTAATAATTCTTTCTCTATTGTAGAATAACGAGATTCAGTGTCTGATAGTGTCCGAGACGCGTACGCTATCGGTTTATCGGAACCTACAATACCTTGCGACAATACCGCACCTAATGCTACATCTGATGCATCAGTGGTAAGCACGAAAGGTTCATCAAAATTAGGGTATTGTAATATTGGAGCATTTGTTAAGATTTGCTTACACTTATTGAAAGCTTCCAAAAAGTCTGGGGAGTGGACAACTTTACTATTTTTCTTAAGACATAAGGTTATTGGTTTAGTTAGCTTCGCGAAATCTTTAATAAATTTCCTGTAGTACCCTACTAGGCCTAGAAAAGCCTTTATCTCCTTCTGAGTTTTAGGCAAAGGGAAATTTAATACTGCCTTAATTTTGTCCTTATTAGGTTTCAAGCCGTCATTAGTAAGTACGTGTCCTAAAAAGTTCACCTGCTTCTGTAAGAAGTCTGATTTATCTAATTGAATTTTCAAATTATGAGTTTTAAATCGATCAAATACTTGTTTTAATTTTTCCATGTGTTGTTGTAAAGATGTTGATATAATAATTACGTCATCTAAATACGTATACACGTTATCTATTCCTCTTAGAATATGATCCATTAAGCGTTGAAATGTACTTGGCGCATTTTTTAAGCCAAATGGCATTCTTAAAAACTCGTAATGCCCTCGTTCAGTTGTAAACGCTGTTTTTTCGATATCATTAGGATGCATTTCCACTTGGTGGTAACCACTGGCGAGATCCAGGGTCGTAAAATACTGCGCACGACCCAATCTATCTAAGATATCATGGATGTTGGGTAAAGGATACTTGTCTTCGATCATACGATCATTCAGTCGTCTATAGTCGATTACAAGTCTCCATTTAACTTTTCCAGATGCATCAGGTTTTTTTGGGACAATATGCACGGGACATGACCAAGGGGATATACTTTCTCTAACAATGCCTTGCTGTAAAAGTTTATCTACTTGCTTACGAATCTCATCGCGTTGTTGGGGGGCTTGTCTGTAACTACGTACAAAAACTGGTGTATCATCGCTTATTCGTAGTTCATGTTTAACTGCGTGTGTAAAAGTCAATGGAATATCTTCTGAATAGAATAGATCCCTATACTGATAACATAGCCTAGTAACTTCACGCTTTTCTTCCTCATTCATATGCCCTGTACGAATTTTCTTTAAGTTTTCATTTAATATACTATCAATGTCTGATTGAACTTGTACGGTATTAATGTTATGACTTTGAATGTTATTGACCTCATTATACAACTCTAATTCCATTGAACTCTTATCTGGAATATATTTTTTATCATCACTAAAATTAATAACTGAAGTTTTAAAACTACCATTAATAACGTTAATTATAGCTGCCGGTGATTTTAAGTTATCTGACCAGTAAAAATCATCATGTAAGTATTGCCCATCCACATAGTTAGTTTTAACAGTAACTATCTTTTCACATTTCGGATCAATTTTTATCTTTTGCGGTGGAGAGCTAAAGTGAATAGGTATTTGTGCTGTTGATGTTCGTAACACGTTATGGTTCAAATCAATATTGCTTTTAAGTTTCTTTAAAAGGTCGAATCCTATTAGACCCTTGTACTTTGTATCAAAATCAAATATTAAGAATTTATGGGTTATATCGCTATTAAACACAGGAGGCAAGGGCAGGTATACTACTTTGTCGTGTACTGATGAACTATGAGCTGTAACTATTTGATATGGCTCTGTTTCTACACAGTTTTCAAATATAGTACCAATAATTTCATCAGATGCAATAACAGAATGACTGGCTCCTGTATCTATTAAAAACTTACCGTTGAATTCTGGCAACACAATATATGGTAAAAACTGTTTAGCTTGTAAGTTAATGGATACTATATCCGGTTGTCTTGATCGGGGTCCAGGGTAAAATTCTGTTCTTGGCTTACCTCTTGTTCGTCTGTACCTGCGTTAGGCTCGGAGGCGTCGCTATTAATGTCTAAGAACTGACTGAAATACTCACTATCAATGGGTATTGGTTGCACCTGACCTTCCATTTGGCTCGGGATATAAAATAACTGCCCCGATGCAAACTGTGGTTTTTCTGGCTTACCTGCCGTACGCATAGTGACGTCTGATGATACCGCAGGAGGATTAATCTGCTGTTTTGGAACGTTAGGTTGGTTCCTAAAGTTTGCACTTCTAAAATTACCTGAACCACCTGGTCTGAAGTTACCTGATGTTGGTCGGTTTTTCCAGGGCAACATAGACTGTATCCATTGTTGACGCTGTTCTGGGTTCATGTTATTCTGTTGGGGCTTATATGGTGACATTGTTGGATTTACTAGGTTAGAATGAAAAGGACTATTGTTAGGCTGCTGCTTAAGCAACTCCTTTGGTTTCACTTGGGATGTTGAAGGGCTATTAAAATTATTAGATCTATTATATGCAAGCTTAGCCTCTTCTTGTCTAGCCGCAATAATAGCTTCTTCAAATGTTTCTGGTTTCGCGATTCTAACACCTAATGACACATGAAAGTCTAAATGATTCACGTACTGCTTAATAACCATCTTTTCATAATAAGATTTGTTACCATGTTCCCCTACAGAGTATAATGTGTCTAATAATTCACGGAGCCGTTTGCCAAAGGTTTCCGCATCTTCGTTCTTTGACTTACGTACTCGTGTGAGCTCCTGCATAACTTGTATCTCATTGCGTGGTTCTCCAAAGCGTCTAGTCAAAGCTCTTTTAACTGACTCCCAGGAACTAAGATATTCTTCGTATGCTATGGCATCGATAGCTGGACCACTTAGCCTACTCTTAATCAGGCAGATAAATGCCGGATGCGATCGATCTGCTTCACTAGTTAAAGTTAATAAACTTTCTACCTCTCTAATATAATATCTAAGTAATTTAGGATTACCATCATATCTTGGCATCAAATCCGCAATAAGTTTGTACGGTTTATAGTTAGCATCATAATCTCTGAGCGACATTGTTTTACTGTAAGTTACCTGTCTAGTGGCACTCAAACAGAACAATAGAGGTGTAGTATTTCGCGTGGAATTTCACGGAATACTTTAACGCTATAATAAGTGGTTGCCGACCGCGATTTTAGCTTATAGACAGACACACATATTAAAAATAAAATACACAAATTATATTAAGGCAGAAAATAGAGCAAGGACACTTGGAAATACGAGAGCACTTACCAAAGCAGCCACTGCATCTCCTGTCGAGTCTTGTCTCTGCCACCAGCTTCCTCCAATTCTCCGGAGAAACACGTTTCTACTCCTATACAGGTGCCCGACCGCAAGTTAGGTTCTTTGCGGATCGCGAAGGAACGATTTGAGAACCGTCACTCTTATGCCGAAGAGTTGTATTCGAACTTAGAGCGTCGCGATCCTACCGACTGCGCCAGTTATGTTTCGGCGATCGGGAATTAAGTTAAAAAAAACTTTATTTAATACAATTATTTTAATTAGAGAGAAACAGTGTATTAAGCTGAAGGCTGATCTAATAACTAACTTCACAAACAATAATATAGAATAACATGTAATTGATCTAATTGCTAGGTTGCACATTAATACGTAGGCTGGCGGCTGCGTACTCAGCGTAAACGGTTGTTACGTTGAGTTAACTCGATATACGAAAATATTTTTTCGCGTTTTTGTAAATTTTTATTAGTCAAACCGTTGAACGGAACCCTATTTAAGATTGATTTGGCTGAAAACAGCTTCAAAATGCGTCACCTGGATGCAAAGTTATAACGATTTGATGTAATTATTGTCTAGCTAAGGTGGATTTCGTATACATATGAATTTACTTGTTATGGAATTTTTTGAAGTTCTATATTCGCCAGACGCACGTGCGAGATGTCAAAAGACGCGTCTCCACGCGGGCTAGCGAGCTATGAAATTACTAGAAATATATGATATACAAAAATTTTGAGTTTTGGTCAAAAAACTGGTTTTTTGACTGAAAAATGTGAAAAAACCTGGAATAAACACTACCAAACAGGACTCGGGGTGGCTGAGCGCGCACCGGAATACAGGTAAGGCAGGCAGGTATCTATTGAAACTACTATCAAAGATGTTTCGGATAAGAATTTTGAGATAAAATTAGTTTTTGAAAATTCCTTCAAAAAATCTCACAAAAATTGCTAAGTCGATATACGAAAATATTTTTTTCGCGTTTTTGTCAATTTTTATTAGTCAAACACTTGTACGGAACCTATATAAATTGATTTGGCTGAAAACAGCTTCAAAATGCGTCACCTGGATGCAAAGTTATAACGATTTGATGTAATTTCTGTCTAGCTAAGGTGGATTTCGTATATATATGAAATTACTTGTTATGGAATTTTTTGAAGTTCTATATTCGCCAGACGCACGTGCGAGGTGTCAAAAGACGCGTCTCCGCACGGACTAGCGAGCTATGAAATTACTAGAAATATATGATATACAAAAATTTTGAGTTTTGGTCAAAAAACTGGTTTTTTGACTGAAAAATGTGAAAAAACCTGGAATAAACACTACCAAACAGGACTCGGGGTGGCTGAGCGCGCACCGGAATACAGGTAAGGCAGGTAGGTATCTATTGAAACTACTATTAACGATGGTTCGGATAAGAATTTTGAGATAAAATTAGTTTTTGAAAATTCCTTCAAAACATCTCACAAAAATTGCGAAGTCGATATACGAAAATATTTTTTCGCGTTTTTGTAAATTTTTATTAGTCAAACCGTTGTACGGAACCTATTTAAGATTGATTTGGCTGAAAACAGCTTCAAAATGCGTCACCTGGATGCAAAGTTATAACGATTTGATGTAATTTCTGTCTAGTTAGGGTGGATTTCGTATATATATGAAATTACTTGTTATGGAATTTTTTGAAGTTCTATATTCGCCAGACGCACGTGCGAGGTGTCAAAAGACGCGTCTCCGCGCGGGCTAGCGAGCTATGAAATTACTAGAAATATATGCGATATAAAAATTTTGAGTTTTGGTCAAAAAACTGGTTTTTTGACTGAAAAATGTGAAAAAACCTGGAATAAACACTACCAAACAGGACTCGGGGTGGCTGAGCGCGCACCGGAATACAGGTAAGGCAGGTAGGTATCTATTGAAACTACTATCAAAGATGTTTCGGATAAGAATTTTGAGATAAAATTAGTTTTTGAAAATTCCTTCAAAAAATCTCACAAAAATTGCTAAGTCGATATACGAAAATATTTTTTTCGCGTTTTTGTCAATTTTTATTAGTCAAACAGTTGTACGGAACCTATATAAATTGATTTGGCTGAAAACAGCTTCAAAATGCGTCACCTGGATGCAAAGTTATAACGATTTGATGTAATTGTTGTCTAGCTTTTTTTTTTTTTTTTTTTTTTGGGTGGGAAATTATCAAATAACTTCTCCCGCTCTGGGTGGAGCGGGAGGGAGTGTCAGACTTTTACTGACTAAAACCCACCGTGTTCCTTCAGATGCCTGTGTGCCAGGGCCACGATATCCCTTTCGGACAGGCTCGTAACCCTGGCAGGCATTGGCCCTTTCGGACCCCGTCAATTGGTGCTGACGTCTCTTTGAGGCGCGCGTGGAACACAACGCGCCGTCGACCCGGGCTTGGTCCTTATCGGACGGTGAGCTACCCATCGCTCACCGTCCGCAAGCCCGCGCCTACGGTGGCCGGGAATCGGCCTGCGATTCCCGACGCCCGGGGCGTCTCCTGCGGCGACTAAGGGCGCGAGGGCGTTGACTTTGCCTTACCCTCACGCGTTCCGCCTCCTCCTTCGCAAGCATCACTGTTTCGCAGAAGGAGGTGACGGCCTCCCATGCACTCTCGCTCCGAACCATGGCCTGAACCAGGGCCGGACGCGAGAGATCGCCGCCGCCGATCGCTGCCGTGAGGACACGGCGGTGCTCCGCCCAAGCAGGGCAGACCTCCACCGTATGCTCCACCGTGTCCTCCGGGCGATCCACACAGTGGTGACACCCGGGCGTTTCCTCCCGCTTAATCCTAAACAGGAACCTCCCGAAACATCCATGTCCGGTGAGGACCTGCGTCAGGCGGAAGGTGAAATTGTTGTCTAGCTAAGGTGGATTTCGTATACATATGAATTTACTTGTTATGGAATTTTTTGAAGTTCTATATTCGCCAGCCGCACGTGCGAGGTGTCAAAAGACGCGTCTCCGCGCCGGCTAGCGAGCTATGAAATTACTAGAAATATATGCGATACAAAAATTTTGAGTTTTGGTAAAAAAAACTGGTTTTTTGACTGAAAAATGTGAAAAAACCTGGAATAAACACTACCAAACAGGACTCGGGGTGGCTGAGCGCGCACCGGATTACAGGTAAGGCAGGTAGGTATCTATTGAAACTACTATTAACGATGGTTCGGATAAGAATTTTGAGATAAAATTAGTTTTTGAAAATTCCTTCAAAACATCTCACAAAAATTGCGAAGTCGATATACGAAAATATTTTTTCGCGTTTTTGTAAATTTTTATTAGTCAAACCGTTGTACGGAACCTATTTAAGATTGATTTGGCTGAAAACAGCTTCAAAATGCGTCACCTGGATGCAAAGTTATAACGATTTGATGTAATTGTTGTCTAGCTAAGGTGGATTTCGTATACATATGAATTTACTTGTTATGGAATTTTTTGAAGTTCTATATTCGCCAGACGCACGTGCGAGGTGTCAAAAGACGCGTCTCCGCGCGGGCTAGCGAGCTATGAAATTACTAGAAATATATGATATACAAAAATTTTGAGTTTTGGTCAAAAAACTGGTTTTTTGACTGAAAAATGTGAAAAAACCTGGAATAAACACTACCAAACAGGACTCGGGGAGGCTGAGCGCGCACCGGAATACAGGTAAGGCAGGTAGGTATCTATTGAAACTACTATCAAAGATGTTTCGGATAAGAATTTTGAGATAAAATTAGTTTTTGAAAATTCCTTCAAAAAATCTCACAAAAATTGCTAAGTCGATATACGAAAATATTTTTTTCGCCTTTTTGTCAATTTTTATTAGTCAAACAGTTGTACGGAACCTATATAAATTGATTTGGCTGAAAACAGCTTCAAAATGCGTCACCTGGATGCAAAGTTATAACGATTTGATGTAATTGTTGTCTAGCTAAGGTGGATTTCGTATACATATGAATTTACTTGTTATGGAATTTTTTGAAGTTCTATATTCGCCAGCCGCACGTGCGAGGTGTCAAAAGACGCGTCTCCGCGCCGGCTAGCGAGCTATGAACATACTAGAAATATATGCTATACAAAAATTTTGAGTTTTGGTAAAAAAACTGGTTTTTTGACTGAAAAATGTGAAAAAACCTGGAATAAACACTACCAAACAGGACTCGGGGTGGCTGAGCGCGCACTGGATTACAGGTAAGGCAGGTAGGTATCTATTGAAACTACTATTAACGATGGTTCGGATAAGAATTTTGAGATAAAATTAGTTTTTGAAAATTCCTTCAAAACATCTCACAAAAATTGCGAAGTCGATATACGAAAATATTTTTTCGCGTTTTTGTAAATTTTTATTAGTCAAACCGTTGTACGGAACCTATTTAAGATTGATTTGGCTGAAAACAGCTTCAAAATGCGTCACCTGGATGCAAAGTTATAACGATTTGATGTAATTGTTGTCTAGCTAAGGTGGATTTCGTATACATATGAATTTACTTGTTATGGAATTTTTTGAAGTTCTATATTCGCCAGACGCACGTGCGAGGTGTCAAAAGACGCGTCTCCGCGCGGGCTAGCGAGCTATGAAATTACTAGAAATATATGATATACAAAAATTTTGAGTTTTGGTCAAAAAACTGGTTTTTTGACTGAAAAATGTGAAAAAACCTGGAATAAACACTACCAAACAGGACTCGGGGAGGCTGAGCGCGCACCGGAATACAGGTAAGGCAGGTAGGTATCTATTGAAACTACTATCAAAGATGTTTCGGATAAGAATTTTGAGATAAAATTAGTTTTTGAAAATTCCTTCAAAAAATCTCACAAAAATTGCTAAGTCGATATACGAAAATATTTTTTTCGCGATTTTGTCAATTTTTATTAGTCAAACAGTTGTACGGAACCTATGTAAATTGATTTGGCTGAAAACAGCTTCAAAATGCGTCACCTGGATGCAAAGTTATAACGATTTGATGTAATTTCTGTCTAGCTTTTTTTTTTTTTTTTTTTGGGTTGGAAATTATCAAATAACTTCTCCCGCTCTGGGTGGAGCGGGAGGGAGTGTCAGACTTTTACTGACTAAAACCCACCGTGTTCCTTCAGATGCCTGTGTGCCAGGGCCACGATATCCCTTTCGGACAGGCTCGTAACCCTGGCAGGCATTGGCCCTTTCGGACCCCGTCAATTGGTGCTGACGTCTCTTTGAGGCGCGCGTGGAACACAACGCGCCGTCGACCCGGGCTTGGTCCTTATCGGACGGTGAGCTACCCATCGCTCACCGTCCGCAAGCCCGCGCCTACGGTGGCCGGGAATCGGCCTGCGATTCCCGACGCCCGGGGCGTCTCCTGCGGCGACTAAGGGCGCGAGGGCGTTGACTTTGCCTTACCCTCACGCGTTCCGCCTCCTCCTTCGCAAGCATCACTGTTTCGCAGAAGGAGGTGACGGCCTCCCATGCACTCTCGCTCCGAACCATGGCCTGAACCAGGGCCGGACGCGAGAGATCGCCGCCGCCGATCGCTGCCGTGAGGACACGGCGGTGCTCCGCCCAAGCAGGGCAGACCTCCACCGTATGCTCCACCGTGTCCTCCGGGCGATCCACACAGTGGTGACACCCGGGCGTTTCCTCCCGCTTAATCCTAAACAGGAACCTCCCGAAACATCCATGTCCGGTGAGGACCTGCGTCAGGCGGAAGGTGAGGACGCCGTGGCGCCTCTCTAGCCACTCCTCAAAGAGGGGACTTATCGCCACAATTGTGGCGTGCCCAGCGCTGGGTTGCGACAATCGCACTCTCCATGTCGCCATGAGATCGCGCCGGAGCTCCGTCCGCTGTGCCGCGATTTCCTGCGGCAGCGGAGTTATGCCCCGGAGTTTCGCCTCTTCGCGCCACACCCAAATGTGCGCGAGGACTTTCGCCTCCAGATCCCATGGCGGCAGTCCGGCAAGGAGGCTCGCCGCCTCACGGGAGACCGTGCGGTAACCCCGTACCATCCTGATGGCCATGACCCTTTGGGACGCGTTCAACCGCTGCGCTGGTCGCAGCCTCAGAGAACGCGCCCACACCGGTGCCCCGTAAAGGGCCATGGACCGCACGATCCCCGCGTAGAGCCTCCGGCAGGAGGCGTTTGGACCCCCCAGATTGGGCAGGAGCCGCTTCAAGGCAGCCCCGGCCCGCTCCAGTCTGGGAGCCAAACGTCGGAAGTGCTCGACGAAGTTCCACTGGCTGTCGAGGACGAGTCCCAGGTACTTCATCGTCGACTCGACGCCGATGTGAACCCCTCCCGCCGTTATCTGGGAACCCGACAGTGGCGCGTTCCGAGGACCATAAAAGCACATGGCCTCGGACTTGTGCAATGCCACCTCGAGTCCCAATTGCCGGATCCTATCGACGATTGTCGCAACCCCACGTGCCGCCAGTTCGGCCGCCGCCTGATGCGAACTCCCTTGTGCCAGGACTAGCGTGTCGTCAGCGTAGCAGACTACGCTGACGCCACTAGGGAGGTCGGCGCGCAGCACCCAGTCGTACCCGATGTCCCACAGATGCGGCCCCAGGACCGATCCCTGTGGGACACCGCACGACATCTCTCGCCGGTTCCACTCTCCTTGGTGACCGGGGTAGATGACGGCCCTGTCCGTCAGATATGCCTCGACTACGCGACAGAGGTAGGTCGGCATCCGGTGATATCGGAGTGCCTCCCTGATGCAACTCCAGGGCAGGGTATTGAAGGCATTGGCGATGTCAAGAGACACCGCCAAGACGACCCCACCCCGGGCCACAGCATCCCCCGTCGTGAGGGCTCGAACGCGCATGATGGCGTCCACCGTAGAGCGACCCTTGCGGAAACCAAACTGGCTCTCCGCCAAATCCGGCCCCACCCGTACCAGCCGCCCGACAAGGCGGTCTGCAATAACTCTTTCAAAGAGCTTGCCCACCTCGTCGAGCAGCACGATGGGCCGGTAAGCGGACGGAGAGTCCGCTGGGCGGCTGGCTTCTTAATGAGGACCAGTTTCCCCGTCTTCCAACGAAGTGGGAACTGGCCCCTCTCCAAGCATGCGCTTAGGAGCCCTCTTAGTCGAGGCCCGAGAGCCTCCAAGGCCAGAACCCAGGCTTTTCCAGGCAAGCCGTCGGGTCCTGGGGCGGTATTCTTGGCATTCAGCCTACGTACCGCCACTCTCAGGTCTACCTCGGTCACCTCCGAAGAATCGTCGTCGTCGTCGTTGGCGGTGTGGTCCGCATCGGGCACCGCAGGAGGCGGAGCCATGGGCGGGGGAGTATGTTCCCCTCGCGAAGGGAACAGAGCACTCACCACGTCCTCCACGAGCTGGGGCCGGAGACTCTGCGTCAGTGGGGGAGCCCATGGGCGGAGTTTATCCCGCACCCCTTTGTAGGGGCGTCCCCACGGGTCTCCGTTGAGAGTCTCCAGCGACTCCTCGCGGGCCAGTCCTCTGGCCCGCTGGATCTCCGCTCGGAGGGCGTTCTTAGCCTCTCTGTACCTCTCGTACAGTTCCGCCTGAATGGCTTCCGTATCTGGAGGGCGGATACGGAGCCTGCGGTGCCTGGAATACCGGCGCCGCGCAGCAACACACGCCTCGCGTAACGCGGTCAGCTCGCGCGACCACCAGTACACCTGGCGCCGGGCACGTCCGGGCTGGACCCGGGGCATTGCCACGTCACAAATTTTGGACATGGCCTCCCGGAACCACTCCGCCTCGTCGTTGATGTTGGCAGGCCTGTCCGATGATGACACCCAGGCCTGCACGATCGAGGCTTCCAGGAGGAGCTCCCGGTCCAGCTGCTTCAGCGCCCACCGCGGACCACTCGGGGCCTGTCGGACCGGCGCGCTCAAGGTCGGGGCGGAGACGTCAAACCGTATGTACCGGTGATCGGAATAGGTCTCCACCCCCTCCATGACGTGCCAGTCGATGACACGCGGCGACAGAGCGGGGCTGGCGAACGAGATGTCCACCACTGATTCACCCCGCATCCGCACACACGTGGGGACAGAACCCCGGTTTAGGACGACCAGGCCAGTCTCCAGGGCCCAGTCCTCCACCATCCTGCCCCTCGTGTCCGTATACCGGGAACCCCAAGCCACGTTTTTGGCATTGAAGTCCCCGAGGACGAACACGGGGAGGGGATGGTACCCGACGACGACGACTCTCAGCTCCCCAAGGGAGTTGTGGAACTCGGCGAGAGTTCGGTTCGGGGAGAAGTAAACTCCTACCACGACAATCTCCCCGAACCGTGCTGCCACGCAACCCTGTCCCCTCTTGACGGCCTCGAGGGACGGGGTACCGGCGGCGGCTGACGAAATTAGGGTCACTGAGCCGCTCAGGTCCTCCACCCAGTCATCCCTGGGCGGGACAAAGTACGGCTCAGCGACCACGGCGATGTTAATCGACCACTGCGCCATGCTCTGGAGCAACAGATCCTGAGCGGCGGCGCAGTGGTTGATGTTCGCCTGGAGGAGGCGTAATGGGGCCATTTATTGGCAGTCCATTCGAGCTTCCTCCCGGGCCCCTTGAGATGGCCCTGCCGCGGTGTTAGCGGCGACGACTGCAGTAGAGGCGGCAACGGCGGCTGCAATGGTGGCGGCTGCGGCGGTGACGACAGGGTTGGAGGGCTTGCCCCTTCCCCTGGGTTTGGGAGGGGGAGCGCAGGCCTTACCCCCAGCCCGGTGATCGGCCGGCTTGCCAGCCGCCGCACATGCAAAACAGTGCGGCGTGGCTTTACAAGAACCGGCTTTGTGACCGGGCTGACCACAGCGGAAGCAGTTGTCGCTGCGGTCCACCTCCGAGGTGCAGTGTGCTCCCACGTGGTGGCCCACGCGGCAGCGGAAGCACCTCAGGGGTCTGGGTTCCAGCAGTTTCACCTGCGCGGATACCCAGCCCACCCGGAGTCTTCGGCCCTCCCCGGCTATCTTTTGCGCCACCGACACGGGGCAGCTCACCGTTATGGCTTGCATGCCCGTGGTGTCAGGGCGGATGGAGCCTGCCCTCACCTGCTCGGCAGAGCACCCCCCAGTCTTAGCCACGGCGGCCACAACGTCCTCCGCCGTCACGCAGTCGTCCAGGCCCAGGATGCGTATGTCGGCGGACTTTGTGGGCCTGGACACTCGGACCTCCTCCGCATTGAGGGACGCCCTCAGTCTCTCGGCCAGGGCGTCAGCGGTCGGGCCGCTTGCCGTACCGGGGATTTCGAGCATCCGGGCTCCAGTCGCCGTGACTTTCATTCTGAGGCCCTCGGTGACGCCGATCTCCTCTAGGTTGACCGCCTTCCACGCCTTCGTTAGCATTTCGCGGTACGACACGCCCTTCTTTGCCGCTTCCGGCTGTAGCGTAATCACTACAGCTGCGGACTTCGGGGCGCGGAGCCTAGCCGCGACGCCACGCTTCTTGCGTTGCTGCCGCCTTTCCTTATTTTTAGCCGCCCTTGCTGCCTTGCCCGCCTTCCTGCTCTCCCCGGCTACCTGCCATTCGGCGTTGGCCGTACAGGAATTAGGAGGCGGGGGGGGCAGAGGCGACCGTCCCGCCACCACGGCTGGGGCCCTCGCCTTCTGCGCAGCCATCTGCGCAGCCGTCCCGCCCTTCTTGGGGTTGAGCGGCACCGCTTTCACCGGAGGCGCGGGTTTGGCCGCGGCGTTGGCCGCAAGCTTAGCCACAGGCTTAGCCGCAGGCTTAACCGCGGGCGTGGCCGAGGCAGCCACGGTGGCGGCAAAAGTGGCCGGCCTGCTCGCCGCTAGCGGTGGGCGCAGTACTATGCCCTCCAATACGGAGAACCGGTTGCTGAGTGCAGCCAGCTCCTGTCGCACCAGGGTCAGAACGCGGTCCTCCGCCTGCAAGGGCAGGCCCTGCCCATGCTGCGCTCCCCCCTGGGGCACCTCCCGTGGTCCAGCTCCTCGAAGCTGGGCCAGGTCCGCTCGGAGCTCCTCATTCTCCTTTCGGAGAAGCTCCATGGCGGCTATCAATCGGCTGACCTCGTCCGACGAGGGCCCGACTTGGGGGGCTCTCGCTGCCGCCAAAATGGAGGCAATGGCAGCGGGGACGACCTTGTCTTTTGAGGACTGAATCCTCTTCAAGGCCACCCCCCTGATCGCTGCAGTCACGACCTCCTCGAAACTACTACTGGCCGCTCCCTTCGCCTTGGAGCTGCCAGCGGCGTCCGGCTCACCGCCCGAGGACTCGGAGAGGGCCGCCCTGCGGCTGGTCTCTCCAAGTTTTTCTTCTACCTCCATTTGATCCGGGGTGGTGAGCCCTCTGCCCACCCCCCGTTTCCGAACCCCACCCCGGCTGCTGATCTTTTTGCGAGCCGTGCTTATTCCATCTTCAGAGGACGACCCCTGGCCGTCCCCTGGTTTGGAGCGCTTGAAGAACTTGCTGTTCTTCTTCTCTGCAGCCCCCACATCAACGATATTCGCCAGCCGCACGTAAGAGGTGTCAAAAGACGCGTCTCCGCGCGGGCTAGTGAGCTATGAAATTACTAGAAATATATGCTATACAAAAATTTTGAGTTTTGGTAAAAAAACTGGTTTTTTGACTGAAAAATGTGAAAAAACCTGGAATAAACACTACCAAACAGGACTCGGGGTGGCTGAGCGTGCACCGGAATACAGGTAAGGCAGGTAGGTATCTATTGAAACTACTATTAACGATGGTTCGGATAAGAATTTTGAGATAAAATTAGTTTTTGAAAATTCCTTCAAAAAATCTCACAAAAATTGCTAAGTCGATATACGAAAATATTTTTTTCGCGTTTTTGTCAATTTTTATTAGTCAAACACTTGTACGGAACCTATATAAATTGATTTGGCTGAAAACAGCTTCAAAATGCGTCACCTGGATGCAAAGTTATAACGATTTGATGTAATTTCTGTCTAGCTTTTTTTTTTTTTTTTGGGTGGGAAATCATCAAATAACTTCTCCCGCTCTGGGCGGAGCGGGAGGGCGTGTCAGACTTTTACTGACTAAAACCCACCCGTGTTCCTTCCGTTGCCTGTGTGCCAGGGCCACGATATCCCTTTCGGACAAACTCGCAACCCCGGCAGGCATTGGTCCTAACGGACCCCGTCAGTTTGTGCTGACATCTCTTTGAGGCGCGCGTGGAACACAACGCGCCGTCGACCCGGGCCTGGTCCTTATCGGACGGCGAGCTACCCATCGCTCACCGTCCGCAGGCCCGCGCCTACGGTGGCCGGAAATCGGCTTGCGACTCCCGACGCCCGGGGCGTCTCCTGCGGCGACTAGGGGCATGAGGGCGTGAACCTTGTCTCACCCTCACGCGTTCCGCCTCCTCCTTCGCTAGCATAACTGCTTCGCAGAAGGAGGTGACGGCCTCCCATGCACTCTCGCTCCGAACCATGGCCTGAACCAGGCCCGGACGCGAGAGATCGCCGCCGCCGATCGCCTCCGTGAGGACACGGCGGTGCTCCGCCCAAGCTGGGCAGACCTCCACCGTATGCTCCACCGTGTCCTCCGGGCGATCCACACAGTGGTGACACCCGGGCGTTTCCTCCCGCTTAATCCTAAACAGGTACCTCCCGAAACATCCATGTCCGGTGAGGACCTGCGTCAGGCGGAAGGTGAGGACGCCGTGGCGCCTCTCCAGCCACTCCTCAAAGAGGGGACTTATCGCCACAATTGTGGCGTGCCCAGCGCTGGGTTGCGACAATCGCACTCTCCATGTCGCCATGAGATCCCTCCGGAGCTCCGTCCGCTGTGCCGCAATTTCTTGCGGCAGCGGAGTTATGCCCCGGAGTTTCGCCTCTTCGCGCCACACCCAAATGTTCGCGAGGACTTTCGCCTCCAGATCCCATGGCGGCAATCCGGCAAGGAGGCTCGCCGCCTCACGGGAGACCGTGCGGTATCCCCGTACCATCCTGATGGCCATGACCCTTTGGGACGCGTTCAACCGCTGCGCTGGTCGCAGCCTCAGAGAACGCGCCCACACCGGTGCCCCGTAAAGGGCCATGGACCGCACGATCCCCGCGTAGAGCCTCCGGCAGGAGGCGTTTGGACCCCCTAGATTGGGCAGGAGCCGCTTCAAAGCAGCCCCGGCCCGCTCCAGTCTGGGAGCCAAACGTCGAAAATGCTCCACGAAGTTCCACCGGCTATCGAGGACGAGTCCCAGGTACTTCATCGTCGACTCGACGCCGATGTGAACCCCTCCCGCCGTTATCTGGGAACCCGACAGTGGCGCGTTCCGAGGACCATAAAAACACATGGAATTTCTGTCTAGCTAAGGTGGATTTCGTATATATATGAAATTATTTGTTATGGAATTTTTTGAAGTTCTATATTCGCCAGACGCACGTGCGAGGTGTCAAAAGACGCGTCTCCGCGCGGGCTAGCGAGCTATGAAATTACTAGAAATATATGCGATACAAAAATTTTGAGTTTTGGTCAAAAAACTTGTTTTTTGACTGAAAAATGTGAAAAAACCTGGAATAAACACTACCAAACAGGACTCGGGGTGGCTGAGCGCGCACCGGAATACAGGTAAGGCAGGTAGGTATCTATTTAAACTACTATTAACGATGATTCGGATAAGAATTTTGAGATAAAATTAGTTTTTGAAAATTCCTTCAAAAAATCTCACAAAAATTGCTAAGTCGATATACGAAAATATTTTTTTCGCGTTTTTGTCAATTTTTATTAGTCAAACACTTGTACGGAACCTATATAAATTGATTTGGCTGAAAAGAGCTTCAAAATGCGTCACCTGGATGCAAAGTTATAACGATTTGATGTAATTTCTGTCTAGCTAAGGTGGATTTCGTATATATATGAAATTACTTGTTATGGAATTTTTTGAAGTTCTATATTCGCCAGACGCACGTGCGAGGTGTCAAAAGACGCGTCTCCGCGCGGGCTAGCGAGCTATGTAGTTACTAGAAATATATGCGATACAAAAAATTTGAGTTTTGGTCAAAAAACTGGTTTTTTGACTGAAAAATGTGAAAAAACCTGGAATAAACACTACCAAACAGGACTCGGGGTGGCTGAGCGCGCACCGGAATACAGGTAAGGCAGGTAGGTATCTATTGAAACTACTATTAACGATGGTTCGGATAAGAATTTTGAGATAAAATTAGTTTTTGAAAATTCCTTAAAAAAATCTCACAAAAATTGCTAAGTCGATATACGAAAATATTTTTTCGCGCTTTTGTCAATTTTTATTAGTCAAACAGTTGTACGGAACCTATTTAATATTGATTTGGCTGAAAACAGCTTCAAAATGCGTCACCTGGATGCAAAGTTATAACGATTTGATAAAATTATTGTCTAGCTAAGGTGGATTTCGTATATGTATGAATTTACTTGTTATGGAATTTTTTGAAGTTCTATATTCGCCAGACGCACGTGCGAGGTGTCAAAAGACGCGTCTCCGCGCGGGCTAGCGAGCTATGTAGTTACTAGAAATATATGCGATACAAAAAATTTGAGTTTTGGTCAAAAAACTGGTTTTTTGACTGAAAAATGTGAAAAAACCTGGAATAAACACTACCAAACAGGACTCGGGGTGGCTGAGCGCGCACCGGAATACAGGTAAGGCAGGTAGGTATCTATTTAAACTACTATTAACGATGGTTCGGATAAGAATTTTGAGATAAAATTAGTTTTTGAAAATTCCTTAAAAAAATCTCACAAAAATTGCTAAGTCGATATACGAAAATATTTTTTCGCGCTTTTGTCAATTTTTATTAGTCAAACAGTTGTACGGAACCTATTTAATATTGATTTGGCTGAAAACAGCTTCAAAATGCGTCACCTGGATGCAAAGTTATAACGATTTGATAAAATTATTGTCTAGCTAAGGTGGATTTCGTATATGTATGAATTTACTTGTTATGGAATTTTTTGAAGTTCTATATTCGCCAGACGCACGTGCGAGGTGTCAAAAGACGCGTCTCCGCGCGGGCTAGCGAGCTATGGAATTACTAGAAATATATGCTATACAAAAAATTTGAGTTTTGGTCAAAAAACTGGTTTTTTGACTGAAGAATGTGAAAAAACCTGGAATAAACACTACCAAACAGGACTCGGGGTGGCTGAGCGCGCACCGGAATACAGGTAAGGCAGGTAGGTATCTATTGAAACTACTATTAACGATGTTTCGGATAAGAATTTTGAGATAAAGTTAGTTTTTGAAAATTCCTTCAAAAAATCTCACAAAAATTGCTAAGTCGATATACGAAAATATTTTTTTCGCGGTTTTGTCAATTTTTATTAGTCAAACACTTGTACGGAACCTATATAAATTGATTTGGCTGAAAACAGCTTCAAAATGCGTCACCTGGATGCAAAGTTATAACGATTTGATGTAATTTCTGTCTAGCTAAGGTGGATTTCGTATATATATGAAATTACTTGTTATGGAATTTTTTGAAGTTCTATATTCGCCAGACGCACGTGCGAGGTGTCAAAAGACGCGTCTCCGCGCGGGCTAGCGAGCTATGAAATTACTAGAAATATATGCGATACAAAAAATTTGAGTTTTGGTCAAAAAACTGGTTTTTTGACTGAAAAATGTGAAAAAACCTGGAATAAACACTACCAAACAGGACTCGGGGTGGCTGAGCGCGCACCGGAATACAGGTAAGGCAGGTAGGTATCTATTGAAACTACTATTAACGATGGTTCGGATAAGAATTTTGAGATAAAATTAGTTTTTGAAAATTCCTTAAAAAAATCTCACAAAAATTGCTAAGTCGATATACGAAAATATTTTTTCGCGCTTTTGTCAATTTTTATTAGTCAAACAGTTGTACGGAACCTATTTAATATTGATTTGGCTGAAAACAGCTTCAAAATGCGTCACCTGGATGCAAAGTTATAACGATTTGATAAAATTATTGTCTAGCTAAGGTGGATTTCGTATATGTATGAATTTACTTGTTATGGAATTTTTTGAAGTTCTATATTCGCCAGACGCACGTGCGAGGTGTCAAAAGACGCGTCTCCGCGCGGGCTAGCGAGCTGTGTAGTTACTAGAAATATATGCGATACAAAAAATTTGAGTTTTGGTCAAAAAACTGGTTTTTTGACTGAAAAATGTGAAAAAACCTGGAATAAACACTACCAAACAGGACTCGGGGTGGCTGAGCGCGCACCGGAATACAGGTAAGGCAGGTAGGTATCTATTTAAACTACTATTAACGATGGTTCGGATAAGAATTTTGAGATAAAATTAGTTTTTGAAAATTCCTTAAAAAAATCTCACAAAAATTGCTAAGTCGATATACGAAAATATTTTTTCGCGCTTTTGTCAATTTTTATTAGTCAAACAGTTGTACGGAACCTATTTAATATTGATTTGGCTGAAAACAGCTTCAAAATGCGTCACCTGGATGCAAAGTTATAACGATTTGATAAAATTATTGTCTAGCTAAGGTGGATTTCGTATATGTATGAATTTACTTGTTATGGAATTTTTTGAAGTTCTATATTCGCCAGACGCACGTGCGAGGTGTCAAAAGACGCGTCTCCGCGCGGGCTAGCGAGCTATGGAATTACTAGAAATATATGCTATACAAAAAATTTGAGTTTTGGTCAAAAAACTGGTTTTTTGACTGAAGAATGTGAAAAAACCTGGAATAAACACTACCAAACAGGACTCGGGGTGGCTGAGCGCGCACCGGAATACAGGTAAGGCAGGTAGGTATCTATTGAAACTACTATTAACGATGTTTCGGATAAGAATTTTGAGATAAAGTTAGTTTTTGAAAATTCCTTCAAAAAATCTCACAAAAATTGCTAAGTCGATATACGAAAATATTTTTTTCGCGGTTTTGTCAATTTTTATTAGTCAAACACTTGTACGGAACCTATATAAATTGATTTGGCTGAAAACAGCTTCAAAATGCGTCACCTGGATGCAAAGTTATAACGATTTGATGTAATTTCTGTCTAGCTAAGGTGGATTTCGTATATATATGAAATTACTTGTTATGGAATTTTTTGAAGTTCTATATTCGCCAGACGCACGTGCGAGGTGTCAAAAGACGCGTCTCCGCGCGGGCTAGCGAGCTATGAAATTACTAGAAATATATGCGATACAAAAAATTTGAGTTTTGGTCAAAAAACTGGTTTTTTGACTGAAAAATGTGAAAAAACCTGGAATAAACACTACCAAACAGGACTCGGGGTGGCTGAGCGCGCACCGGAATACAGGTAAGGCAGGTAGGTATCTATTGAAACTACTATTAACGATGGTTCGGATAAGAATTTTGAGATAAAATTAGTTTTTGAAAATTCCTTAAAAAAATCTCACAAAAATTGCTAAGTCGATATACGAAAATATTTTTTCGCGCTTTTGTCAATTTTTATTAGTCAAACAGTTGTACGGAACCTATTTAATATTGATTTGGCTGAAAACAGCTTCAAAATGCGTCACCTGGATGCAAAGTTATAACGATTTGATAAAATTATTGTCTAGCTAAGGTGGATTTCGTATATGTATGAATTTACTTGTTATGGAATTTTTTGAAGTTCTATATTCGCCAGACGCACGTGCGAGGTGTCAAAAGACGCGTCTCCGCGCGGGCTAGCGAGCTATGAAATTACTAGAAATATATGCTATACAAAAAATTTGAGTTTTGGTCAAAAAACTGGTTTTTTGACTGAAGAATGTGAAAAAACCTGGAATAAACACTACCAAACAGGACTCGGGGTGGCTGAGCGCGCACCGGAATACAGGTAAGGCAGGTAGGTATCTATTGAAACTACTATTAACGATGTTTCGGATAAGAATTTTGAGATAAAGTTAGTTTTTGAAAATTCCTTCAAAAAATCTCACAAAAATTGCTAAGTCGATATACGAAAATATTTTTTTCGCGTTTTTGTCAATTTTTATTAGTCAAACACTTGTACGGAACCTATATAAATTGATTTGGCTGAAAACAGCTTCAAAATGCGTCACCTGGATGCAAAGTTATAACGATTTGATGTAATTTCTGTCTAGCTAAGGTGGATTTCGTATATATATGAAATTACTTGTTATGGAATTTTTTGAAGTTCTATATTCGCCAGACGCACGTGCGAGGTGTCAAAAGACGCGTCTCCGCGCGGGCTAGCGAGCTATGAAATTACTAGAAATATATGCGATACAAAAAATTTGAGTTTTGGTCAAAAAACTGGTTTTTTGACTGAAAAATGTGAAAAAACCTGGAATAAACACTACCAAACAGGACTCGGGGTGGCTGAGCGCGCACCGGAATACAGGTAAGGCAGGTAGGTATCTATTTAAACTACTATCAAAGATGTTTCGGATAAGAATTTTGAGATAAAATTAGTTTTTGAAAATTCCTTCAAAAAATCTCACAAAAATTGCTAAGTCGATATACGAAAATATTTTTTTCGCGTTTTTGTCAATTTTTATTAGTCAAACACTTGTACGGAACCTATATAAATTGATTTGGCTGAAAACAGCTTCAAAATGCGTCACCTGGATGCAAAGTTATAACGATTTGATGTAATTTCTGTCTAGCTAAGGTGGATTTCGTATATATATGAAATTACTTGTTATGGAATTTTTTGAAGTTCTATATTCGCCAGACGCACGTGCGAGGTGTCAAAAGACGCGTCTCCGCGCGGGCTAGCGAGCTATGAAATTACTAGAAATATATGCGATACAAAAATTTTGAGTTTTGGTCAAAAAACTGGTTTTTTGACTGAAAAATGTGAAAAAACCTGGAATAAACACTACCAAACAGGACTCGGGGTGGCTGAGCGCGCACCGGAATACAGGTAAGGCAGGTAGGTATCTATTGAAACTACTATTAACGATGTTTCGGATAAGAATTTTGAGATAAAATTAGTTTTTGAAAATTCCTTCAAAAAATCTCACAAAAATTGCTAAGTCGATATACGAAAATATTTTTTTCGCGTTTTTGTCAATTTTTATTAGTCAAACACTTGTACGGAACCTATATAAATTGATTTGGCTGAAAACAGCTTCAAAATGCGTCACCTGGATGCAAAGTTATAACGATTTGATGTAATTTCTGTCTAGCTAAGGTGGATTTCGTATATATATGAAATTACTTGTTATGGAATTTTTTGAAGTTCTATATTCGCCAGACGCACGTGCGAGGTGTCAAAAGACGCGTCTCCGCGCGGGCTAGCGAGCTATGAAATTACTAGAAATATATGCTATACAAAAATTTTGAGTTTTGGTCAAAAAACTGGTTTTTTGACTGAAAAATGTGAAAAAACCTGGAATAAACACTACCAAACAGGACTCGGGGTGGCTGAGCGCGCACCGGAATACAGGTAAGGCAGGTAGGTATCTATTGAAACTACTATCAAAGATGTTTCGGATAAGAATTTTGAGATAAAATTAGTTTTTGAAAATTCCTTCAAAAAATCTCACAAAAATTGCTAAGTCGATATACGAAAATATTTTTTTCGCGTTTTTGTCAATTTTTATTAGTCAAACACTTGTACGGAACCTATATAAATTGATTTGGCTGAAAACAGCTTCAAAATGCGTCACCTGGATGCAAAGTTATAACGATTTGATGTAATTTCTGTCTAGCTAAGGTGGATTTCGTATATATATGAAATTACTTGTTATAGAATTTTTTGAAGTTCTATATTCGCCAGACGCACGTGCGAGGTGTCAAAAGACGCGTCTCCGCGCGGGCTAGCGAGCTATGAAATTACTAGAAATATATGCGATACAAAAAATTTGAGTTTTGGTCAAAAAACTGGTTTTTTGACTGAAAAATGTGAAAAAACCTGGAATAAACACTACCAAACAGGACTCGGGGTGGCTGAGCGCGCACCGGAATACAGGTAAGGCAGGTAGGTATCTATTGAAACTACTATTAACGATGGTTCGGATAAGAATTTTGAGATAAAATTAGTTTTTGAAAATTCCTTAAAAAAATCTCACAAAAATTGCTAAGTCGATATACGAAAATATTTTTTCGCGCTTTTGTCAATTTTTATTAGTCAAACAGTTGTACGGAACCTATTTAATATTGATTTGGCTGAAAACAGCTTCAAAATGCGTCACCTGGATGCAAAGTTATAACGATTTGATAAAATTATTGTCTAGCTAAGGTGGATTTCGTATATGTATGAATTTACTTGTTATGGAATTTTTTGAAGTTCTATATTCGCCAGACGCACGTGCGAGGTGTCAAAAGACGCGTCTCCGCGCGGGCTAGCGAGCTATGAAATTACTAGAAATATATGCTATACAAAAAATTTGAGTTTTGGTCAAAAAACTGGTTTTTTGACTGAAGAATGTGAAAAAACCTGGAATAAACACTACCAAACAGGACTCGGGGTGGCTGAGCGCGCACCGGAATACAGGTAAGGCAGGTAGGTATCTATTGAAACTACTATTAACGATGTTTCGGATAAGAATTTTGAGATAAAGTTAGTTTTTGAAAATTCCTTCAAAAAATCTCACAAAAATTGCTAAGTCGATATACGAAAATATTTTTTTCGCGTTTTTGTCAATTTTTATTAGTCAAACACTTGTACGGAACCTATATAAATTGATTTGGCTGAAAACAGCTTCAAAATGCGTCACCTGGATGCAAAGTTATAACGATTTGATGTAATTTCTGTCTAGCTAAGGTGGATTTCGTATATATATGAAATTACTTGTTATGGAATTTTTTGAAGTTCTATATTCGCCAGACGCACGTGCGAGGTGTCAAAAGACGCGTCTCCGCGCGGGCTAGCGAGCTATGAAATTACTAGAAATATATGCGATACAAAAAATTTGAGTTTTGGTCAAAAAACTGGTTTTTTGACTGAAAAATGTGAAAAAACCTGGAATAAACACTACCAAACAGGACTCGGGGTGGCTGAGCGCGCACCGGAATACAGGTAAGGCAGGTAGGTATCTATTTAAACTACTATCAAAGATGTTTCGGATAAGAATTTTGAGATAAAATTAGTTTTTGAAAATTCCTTCAAAAAATCTCACAAAAATTGCTAAGTCGATATACGAAAATATTTTTTTCGCGTTTTTGTCAATTTTTATTAGTCAAACACTTGTACGGAACCTATATAAATTGATTTGGCTGAAAACAGCTTCAAAATGCGTCACCTGGATGCAAAGTTATAACGATTTGATGTAATTTCTGTCTAGCTAAGGTGGATTTCGTATATATATGAAATTACTTGTTATGGAATTTTTTGAAGTTCTATATTCGCCAGACGCACGTGCGAGGTGTCAAAAGACGCGTCTCCGCGCGGGCTAGCGAGCTATGAAATTACTAGAAATATATGCGATACAAAAATTTTGAGTTTTGGTCAAAAAACTGGTTTTTTGACTGAAAAATGTGAAAAAACCTGGAATAAACACTACCAAACAGGACTCGGGGTGGCTGAGCGCGCACCGGAATACAGGTAAGGCAGGTAGGTATCTATTGAAACTACTATTAACGATGTTTCGGATAAGAATTTTGAGATAAAATTAGTTTTTGAAAATTCCTTCAAAAAATCTCACAAAAATTGCTAAGTCGATATACGAAAATATTTTTTTCGCGTTTTTGTCAATTTTTATTAGTCAAACACTTGTACGGAACCTATATAAATTGATTTGGCTGAAAACAGCTTCAAAATGCGTCACCTGGATGCAAAGTTATAACGATTTGATGTAATTTCTGTCTAGCTAAGGTGGATTTCGTATATATATGAAATTACTTGTTATGGAATTTTTTGAAGTTCTATATTCGCCAGACGCACGTGCGAGGTGTCAAAAGACGCGTCTCCGCGCGGGCTAGCGAGCTATGAAATTACTAGAAATATATGCTATACAAAAATTTTGAGTTTTGGTCAAAAAACTGGTTTTTTGACTGAAAAATGTGAAAAAACCTGGAATAAACACTACCAAACAGGACTCGGGGTGGCTGAGCGCGCACCGGAATACAGGTAAGGCAGGTAGGTATCTATTGAAACTACTATCAAAGATGTTTCGGATAAGAATTTTGAGATAAAATTAGTTTTTGAAAATTCCTTCAAAAAATCTCACAAAAATTGCTAAGTCGATATACGAAAATATTTTTTTCGCGTTTTTGTCAATTTTTATTAGTCAAACACTTGTACGGAACCTATATAAATTGATTTGGCTGAAAACAGCTTCAAAATGCGTCACCTGGATGCAAAGTTATAACGATTTGATGTAATTTCTGTCTAGCTAAGGTGGATTTCGTATATATATGAAATTACTTGTTATGGAATTTTTTGAAGTTCTATATTCGCCAGACGCACGTGCGAGGTGTCAAAAGACGCGTCTCCGCGCGGGCTAGCGAGCTATGAAATTACTAGAAATATATGCGATACAAAAAATTTGAGTTTTGGTCAAAAAACTGGTTTTTTGACTGGAGAATGTGAAAAAACCTGGAATAAACACTACCAAACAGGACTCGGGGTGGCTGAGCGCGCACCGGAATACAGGTAAGGCAGGTAGGTATCTATTTAAACTACTATCAAAGATGTTTCGGATAAGAATTTTGAGATAAAATTAGTTTTTGAAAATTCCTTCAAAAAATCTCACAAAAATTGCTAAGTCGATATACGAAAATATTTTTTTCGCGTTTTTGTCAATTTTTATTAGTCAAACACTTGTGTACGGAACCTATATAAATTGATTTGGCTGAAAACAGCTTCAAAATGCGTCACCTGGATGCAAAGTTATAACGATTTGATGTAATTTCTGTCTAGCTAAGGTGGATTTCGTATATATATGAAATTACTTGTTATGGAATTTTTTGAAGTTCTATATTCGCCAGACGCACGTGCGAGGTGTCAAAAGACGCGTCTCCGCGCGGGCTAGCGAGCTATGAAATTACTAGAAATATATGCGATACAAAAAATTTGAGTTTTGGTCAAAAAACTGGTTTTTTGACTGAAAAATGTGAAAAAACCTGGAATAAACACTACCAAACAGGACTCGGGGTGGCTGAGCGCGCACCGGAATACAGGTAAGGCAGGTAGGTATCTATTTAAACTACTATCAAAGATGTTTCGGATAAGAATTTTGAGATAAAATTAGTTTTTGAAAATTCCTTCAAAAATCTCACAAAAATTGCTAAGTCGATATACGAAAATATTTTTTTCGCGTTTTTGTCAATTTTTATTAGTCAAACACTTGTACGGAACCTATATAAATTGATTTGGCTGAAAACAGCTTCAAAATGCGTCACCTGGATGCAAAGTTATAACGATTTGATGTAATTTCTGTCTAGCTAAGGTGGATTTCGTATATATATGAAATTACTTGTTATGGAATTTTTTGAAGTTCTATATTCGCCAGACGCACGTGCGAGGTGTCAAAAGACGCGTCTCCGCGCGGGCTAGCGAGCTATGAAATTACTAAAAATATATGCTATACAAAAATTTTGGGTTTTGGTCAAAAAACTGGTTTTTTGACTGAAAAATGTGAAAAAACCTGGAATAAACACTACCAAACAGGACTCGGGGTGGCTGAGCGCGCACCAGAATACAGGTAAGGCAGGTAGGTATCTATTGAAACTACTATTAACGATGTTTCGGATAAGAATTTTGAGATAAAGTTAGTTTTTGAAAATTCCTTCAAAAAATCTCACAAAAATTGCTAAGTCGATATACGAAAATATTTTTTCGCGTTTTTGTCAATTTTTATTAGTCAAACACTTGTACGGAACCTATATAAATTGATTTGGCTGAAAACAGCTTCAAAATGCGTCACCTGGATGCAAAGATATAACGATTTGATGTAATTTCTGTCTAGCTAAGGTGGATTTCGTATATATATGAAATTACTTGTTATGGAATTTTTTGAAGTTCTATATTCGCCAGACGCACGTGCGAGGTGTCAAAGACGCGTCTCCGCGCGGGCTAGCGAGCTATGAAATTACTAGAAATATATGCGATACAAAAAATTTGAGTTTTGGTCAAAAAACTGGTTTTTTGACTGAAAAATGTGAAAAAACCTGGAATAAACACTACCAAACAGGACTCGGGGTGGCTGAGCGCGCACCGGAATACAGGTAAGGCAGGTAGGTATCTATTTAAACTACTATCAAAGATGTTTCGGATAAGAATTTTGAGATAAAATTAGTTTTTGAAAATTCCTTCAAAAAATCTCACAAAAATTGCTAAGTCGATATACGAAAATATTTTTTTCGCGTTTTTGTCAATTTTTATTAGTCAAACACTTGTACGGAACCTATATAAATTGATTTGGCTGAAAACAGCTTCAAAATGCGTCACCTGGATGCAAAGTTATAACGATTTGATGTAATTTCTGTCTAGCTAAGGTGGATTTCGTATATATATGAAATTACTTGTTATGGAATTTTTTGAAGTTCTATATTCGCCAGACGCACGTGCGAGGTGTCAAAAGACGCGTCTCCGCGCGGGCTAGCGAGCTATGAAATTACTAAAAATATATGCTATACAAAAATTTTGGGTTTTGGTCAAAAAACTGGTTTTTTGACTGAAAAATGTGACAAAAAACCTGGAATAAACACTACCAAACAGGACTCGGGGTGGCTGAGCGCGCACCAGAATACAGGTAAGGCAGGTAGGTATCTATTGAAACTACTATTAACGATGTTTCGGATAAGAATTTTGAGATAAAGTTAGTTTTTGAAAATTCCTTCAAAAAATCTCACAAAAATTGCTAAGTCGATATACGAAAATATTTTTTTCGCGTTTTTGTCAATTTTTATTAGTCAAACACTTGTACGGAACCTATATAAATTGATTTGGCTGAAAACAGCTTCAAAATGCGTCACCTGGATGCAAAGATATAACGATTTGATGTAATTTCTGTCTAGCTAAGGTGGATTTCGTATATATATGAAATTACTTGTTATGGAATTTTTTGAAGTTCTATATTCGCCAGACGCACGTGCGAGGTGTCAAAAGACGCGTCTCCGCGCGGGCTAGCGAGCTATGAAATTACTAGAAATATATGCGATACAAAAAATTTGAGTTTTGGTCAAAAAACTGGTTTTTTGACTGAAAAATGTGAAAAAACCTGGAATAAACACTACCAAACAGGACTCGGGGTGGCTGAGCGCGCACCGGAATACAGGTAAGGCAGGTAGGTATCTATTTAAACTACTATCAAAGATGTTTCGGATAAGAATTTTGAGATAAAATTAGTTTTTGAAAATTCCTTCAAAAAATCTCACAAAAATTGCTAAGTCGATATACGAAAATATTTTTTTCGCGTTTTTGTCAATTTTTATTAGTCAAACACTTGTACGGAACCTATATAAATTGATTTGGCTGAAAACAGCTTCAAAATGCGTCACCTGGATGCAAAGTTATAACGATTTGATGTAATTTCTGTCTAGCTAAGGTGGATTTCGTATATATATGAAATTACTTGTTATGGAATTTTTTGAAGTTCTATATTCGCCAGACGCACGTGCGAGGTGTCAAAAGACGCGTCTCCGCGCGGGCTAGCGAGCTATGAAATTACTAAAAATATATGCTATACAAAAATTTTGGGTTTTGGTCAAAAAACTGGTTTTTTGACTGAAAAATGTGAAAAAACCTGGAATAAACACTACCAAACAGGACTCGGGGTGGCTGAGCGCGCACCAGAATACAGGTAAGGCAGGTAGGTATCTATTGAAACTACTATTAACGATGTTTCGGATAAGAATTTTGAGATAAAGTTAGTTTTTGAAAATTCCTTCAAAAAATCTCACAAAAATTGCTAAGTCGATATACGAAAATATTTTTTCGCGTTTTTGTCAATTTTTATTAGTCAAACACTTGTACGGAACCTATATAAATTGATTTGGCTGAAAACAGCTTCAAAATGCGTCACCTGGATGCAAAGATATAACGATTTGATGTAATTTCTGTCTAGCTAAGGTGGATTTCGTATATATATGAAATTACTTGTTATGGAATTTTTTGAAGTTCTATATTCGCCAGACGCACGTGCGAGGTGTCAAAAGACGCGTCTCCGCGCGGGCTAGCGAGCTATGAAATTACTAGAAATATATGCGATACAAAAAATTTGAGTTTTGGTCAAAAAACTGGTTTTTTGACTGGAGAATGTGAAAAAACCTGGAATAAACACTACCAAACAGGACTCGGGGTGGCTGAGCGCGCACCGGAATACAGGTAAGGCAGGTAGGTATCTATTGAAACTACTATTAACGATGTTTCGGATAAGAATTTTGAGATAAAGTTAGTTTTTGAAAATTCCTTCAAAAAATCTCACAAAAATTGCTAAGTCGATATACGAAAATATTTTTTTCGCGTTTTTGTCAATTTTTATTAGTCAAACACTTGTACGGAACCTATATAAATTGATTTGGCTGAAAACAGCTTCAAAATGCGTCACCTGGATGCAAAGTTATAACGATTTGATGTAATTTCTGTCTAGCTAAGGTGGATTTCGTATATATATGAAATTACTTGTTATGGAATTTTTTGAAGTTCTATATTCGCCAGACGCACGTGCGAGGTGTCAAAAGACGCGTCTCCGCGCGGGCTAGCGAGCTATGAAATTACTAGAAATATATGCGATACAAAAAATTTGAGTTTTGGTCAAAAAACTGGTTTTTTGACTGAAAAATGTGAAAAAACCTGGAATAAACACTACCAAACAGGACTCGGGGTGGCTGAGCGCGCACCGGAATACAGGTAAGGCAGGTAGGTATCTATTGAAACTACTATTAACGATGTTTCGGATAAGAATTTTGAGATAAAGTTAGTTTTTGAAAATTCCTTCAAAAAATCTCACAAAAATTGCTAAGTCGATATACGAAAATATTTTTTTCGCGTTTTTGTCAATTTTTATTAGTCAAACACTTGTACGGAACCTATATAAATTGATTTGGCTGAAAACAGCTTCAAAATGCGTCACCTGGATGCAAAGTTATAACGATTTGATGTAATTTCTGTCTAGCTAAGGTGGATTTCGTATATATATGAAATTACTTGTTATGGAATTTTTTGAAGTTCTATATTCGCCAGACGCACGTGCGAGGTGTCAAAAGACGCGTCTCCGCGCGGGCTAGCGAGCTATGAAATTACTAGAAATATATGCGATACAAAAAATTTGAGTTTTGGTCAAAAAACTGGTTTTTTGACTGAAAAATGTGAAAAAACCTGGAATAAACACTACCAAACAGGACTCGGGGTGGCTGAGCGCGCACCGGAATACAGGTAAGGCAGGTAGGTATCTATTTAAACTACTATCAAAGATGTTTCGGATAAGAATTTTGAGATAAAATTAGTTTTTGAAAATTCCTTCAAAAAATCTCACAAAAATTGCTAAGTCGATATACGAAAATATTTTTTTCGCGTTTTTGTCAATTTTTATTAGTCAAACACTTGTACGGAACCTATATAAATTGATTTGGCTGAAAACAGCTTCAAAATGCGTCACCTGGATGCAAAGTTATAACGATTTGATGTAATTTCTGTCTAGCTAAGGTGGATTTCGTATATATATGAAATTACTTGTTATGGAATTTTTTGAAGTTCTATATTCGCCAGACGCACGTGCGAGGTGTCAAAAGACGCGTCTCCGCGCGGGCTAGCGAGCTATGAAATTACTAGAAATATATGCGATACAAAAAATTTGAGTTTTGGTCAAAAAACTGGTTTTTTGACTGAAAAATGTGAAAAAACCTGGAATAAACACTACCAAACAGGACTCGGGGTGGCTGAGCGCGCACCGGAATACAGGTAAGGCAGGTAGGTATCTATTGAAACTACTATTAACGATGTTTCGGATAAGAATTTTGAGATAAAATTAGTTTTTGAAAATTCCTTCAAAAAATCTCACAAAAATTGCTAAGTCGATATACGAAAATATTTTTTTCGCGTTTTTGTCAATTTTTATTAGTCAAACACTTGTGTACGGAACCTATATAAATTGATTTGGCTGAAAACAGCTTCAAAATGCGTCACCTGGATGCAAAGTTATAACGATTTGATGTAATTTCTGTCTAGCTAAGGTGGATTTCGTATATATATGAAATTACTTGTTATGGAATTTTTTGAAGTTCTATATTCGCCAGACGCACGTGCGAGGTGTCAAAAGACGCGTCTCCGCGCGGGCTAGCGAGCTATGAAATTACTAAAAATATATGCTATACAAAAATTTTGGGTTTTGGTCAAAAAACTGGTTTTTTGACTGAAAAATGTGAAAAAACCTGGAATAAACACTACCAAACAGGACTCGGGGTGGCTGAGCGCGCACCGGAATACAGGTAAGGCAGGTAGGTATCTATTGAAACTACTATTAACGATGTTTCGGATAAGAATTTTGAGATAAAGTTAGTTTTTGAAAATTCCTTCAAAAAATCTCACAAAAATTGCTAAGTCGATATACGAAAATATTTTTTTCGCGTTTTTGTCAATTTTTATTAGTCAAACACTTGTACGGAACCTATATAAATTGATTTGGCTGAAAACAGCTTCAAAATGCGTCACCTGGATGCAAAGATATAACGATTTGATGTAATTTCTGTCTAGCTAAGGTGGATTTCGTATATATATGAAATTACTTGTTATGGAATTTTTTGAAGTTCTATATTCGCCAGACGCACGTGCGAGGTGTCAAAAGACGCGTCTCCGCGCGGGCTAGCGAGCTATGAAATTACTAGAAATATATGCGATACAAAAAATTTGAGTTTTGGTCAAAAAACTGGTTTTTTGACTGGAGAATGTGAAAAAACCTGGAATAAACACTACCAAACAGGACTCGGGGTGGCTGAGCGCGCACCGGAATACAGGTAAGGCAGGTAGGTATCTATTGAAACTACTATTAACGATGTTTCGGATAAGAATTTTGAGATAAAGTTAGTTTTTGAAAATTCCTTCAAAAAATCTCACAAAAATTGCTAAGTCGATATACGAAAATATTTTTTTCGCGGTTTTGTCAATTTTTATTAGTCAAACACTTGTACGGAACCTATATAAATTGATTTGGCTGAAAACAGCTTCAAAATGCGTCACCTGGATGCAAAGTTATAACGATTTGATGTAATTTCTGTCTAGCTAAGGTGGATTTCGTATATATATGAAATTACTTGTTATGGAATTTTTTGAAGTTCTATATTCGCCAGACGCACGTGCGAGGTGTCAAAAGACGCGTCTCCGCGCGGGCTAGCGAGCTATGAAATTACTAGAAATATATGCGACACAAAAAATTTGAGTTTTGGTCAAAAAACTGGTTTTTTGACTGAAAAATGTGAAAAAACCTGGAATAAACACTACCAAACAGGACTCGGGGTGGCTGAGCGCGCACCGGAATACAGGTAAGGCAGGTAGGTATCTATTTAAACTACTATCAAAGATGTTTCGGATAAGAATTTTGAGATAAAATTAGTTTTTGAAAATTCCTTCAAAAAATCTCACAAAAATTGCTAAGTCGATATACGAAAATATTTTTTTCGCGTTTTTGTCAATTTTTATTAGTCAAACACTTGTACGGAACCTATATAAATTGATTTGGCTGAAAACAGCTTCAAAATGCGTCACCTGGATGCAAAGTTATAACGATTTGATGTAATTTCTGTCTAGCTAAGGTGGATTTCGTATATATATGAAATTACTTGTTATGGAATTTTTTGAAGTTCTATATTCGCCAGACGCACGTGCGAGGTGTCAAAAGACGCGTCTCCGCGCGGGCTAGCGAGCTATGAAATTACTAAAAATATATGCTATACAAAAATTTTGGGTTTTGGTCAAAAAACTGGTTTTTTGACTGAAAAATGTGAAAAAACCTGGAATAAACACTACCAAACAGGACTCGGGGTGGCTGAGCGCGCACCGGAATACAGGTAAGGCAGGTAGGTATCTATTGAAACTACTATTAACGATGTTTCGGATAAGAATTTTGAGATAAAGTTAGTTTTTGAAAATTCCTTCAAAAAATCTCACAAAAATTGCTAAGTCGATATACGAAAATATTTTTTTCGCGTTTTTGTCAATTTTTATTAGTCAAACACTTGTACGGAACCTATATAAATTGATTTGGCTGAAAACAGCTTCAAAATGCGTCACCTGGATGCAAAGATATAACGATTTGATGTAATTTCTGTCTAGCTAAGGTGGATTTCGTATATATATGAAATTACTTGTTATGGAATTTTTTGAAGTTCTATATTCGCCAGACGCACGTGCGAGGTGTCAAAAGACGCGTCTCCGCGCGGGCTAGCGAGCTATGAAATTACTAGAAATATATGCGATACAAAAAATTTGAGTTTTGGTCAAAAAACTGGTTTTTTGACTGGAGAATGTGAAAAAACCTGGAATAAACACTACCAAACAGGACTCGGGGTGGCTGAGCGCGCACCGGAATACAGGTAAGGCAGGTAGGTATCTATTTAAACTACTATCAAAGATGTTTCGGATAAGAATTTTGAGATAAAATTAGTTTTTGAAAATTCCTTCAAAAAATCTCACAAAAATTGCTAAGTCGATATACGAAAATATTTTTTTCGCGTTTTTGTCAATTTTTATTAGTCAAACACTTGTACGGAACCTATATAAATTGATTTGGCTGAAAACAGCTTCAAAATGCGTCACCTGGATGCAAAGTTATAACGATTTGATGTAATTTCTGTCTAGCTAAGGTGGATTTCGTATATATATGAAATTACTTGTTATGGAATTTTTTGAAGTTCTATATTCGCCAGACGCACGTGCGAGGTGTCAAAAGACGCGTCTCCGCGCGGGCTAGCGAGCTATGAAATTACTAAAAATATATGCTATACAAAAATTTTGGGTTTTGGTCAAAAAACTGGTTTTTTGACTGAAAAATGTGAAAAAACCTGGAATAAACACTACCAAACAGGACTCGGGGTGGCTGAGCGCGCACCGGAATACAGGTAAGGCAGGTAGGTATCTATTGAAACTACTATTAACGATGTTTCGGATAAGAATTTTGAGATAAAGTTAGTTTTTGAAAATTCCTTCAAAAAATCTCACAAAAATTGCTAAGTCGATATACGAAAATATTTTTTTCGCGTTTTTGTCAATTTTTATTAGTCAAACACTTGTACGGAACCTATATAAATTGATTTGGCTGAAAACAGCTTCAAAATGCGTCACCTGGATGCAAAGATATAACGATTTGATGTAATTTCTGTCTAGCTAAGGTGGATTTCGTATATATATGAAATTACTTGTTATGGAATTTTTTGAAGTTCTATATTCGCCAGACGCACGTGCGAGGTGTCAAAAGACGCGTCTCCGCGCGGGCTAGCGAGCTATGAAATTACTAGAAATATATGCGATACAAAAAATTTGAGTTTTGGTCAAAAAACTGGTTTTTTGACTGGAGAATGTGAAAAAACCTGGAATAAACACTACCAAACAGGACTCGGGGTGGCTGAGCGCGCACCGGAATACAGGTAAGGCAGGTAGGTATCTATTGAAACTACTATTAACGATGTTTCGGATAAGAATTTTGAGATAAAGTTAGTTTTTGAAAATTCCTTCAAAAAATCTCACAAAAATTGCTAAGTCGATATACGAAAATATTTTTTTCGCGGTTTTGTCAATTTTTATTAGTCAAACACTTGTACGGAACCTATATAAATTGATTTGGCTGAAAACAGCTTCAAAATGCGTCACCTGGATGCAAAGTTATAACGATTTGATGTAATTTCTGTCTAGCTAAGGTGGATTTCGTATATATATGAAATTACTTGTTATGGAATTTTTTGAAGTTCTATATTCGCCAGACGCACGTGCGAGGTGTCAAAAGACGCGTCTCCGCGCGGGCTAGCGAGCTATGAAATTACTAGAAATATATGCGACACAAAAAATTTGAGTTTTGGTCAAAAAACTGGTTTTTTGACTGAAAAATGTGAAAAAACCTGGAATAAACACTACCAAACAGGACTCGGGGTGGCTGAGCGCGCACCGGAATACAGGTAAGGCAGGTAGGTATCTATTTAAACTACTATCAAAGATGTTTCGGATAAGAATTTTGAGATAAAATTAGTTTTTGAAAATTCCTTCAAAAAATCTCACAAAAATTGCTAAGTCGATATACGAAAATATTTTTTTCGCGTTTTTGTCAATTTTTATTAGTCAAACACTTGTACGGAACCTATATAAATTGATTTGGCTGAAAACAGCTTCAAAATGCGTCACCTGGATGCAAAGTTATAACGATTTGATGTAATTTCTGTCTAGCTAAGGTGGATTTCGTATATATATGAAATTACTTGTTATGGAATTTTTTGAAGTTCTATATTCGCCAGACGCACGTGCGAGGTGTCAAAAGACGCGTCTCCGCGCGGGCTAGCGAGCTATGAAATTACTAAAAATATATGCTATACAAAAATTTTGGGTTTTGGTCAAAAAACTGGTTTTTTGACTGAAAAATGTGAAAAAACCTGGAATAAACACTACCAAACAGGACTCGGGGTGGCTGAGCGCGCACCGGAATACAGGTAAGGCAGGTAGGTATCTATTTAAACTACTATCAAAGATGTTTCGGATAAGAATTTTGAGATAAAATTAGTTTTTGAAAATTCCTTCAAAAAATCTCACAAAAATTGCTAAGTCGATATACGAAAATATTTTTTTCGCGTTTTTGTCAATTTTTATTAGTCAAACACTTGTACGGAACCTATATAAATTGATTTGGCTGAAAACAGCTTCAAAATGCGTCACCTGGATGCAAAGTTATAACGATTTGATGTAATTTCTGTCTAGCTAAGGTGGATTTCGTATATATATGAAATTACTTGTTATGGAATTTTTTGAAGTTCTATATTCGCCAGACGCACGTGCGAGGTGTCAAAAGACGCGTCTCCGCGCGGGCTAGCGAGCTATGAAATTACTAAAAATATATGCTATACAAAAATTTTGGGTTTTGGTCAAAAAACTGGTTTTTTGACTGAAAAATGTGAAAAAACCTGGAATAAACACTACCAAACAGGACTCGGGGTGGCTGAGCGCGCACCGGAATACAGGTAAGGCAGGTAGGTATCTATTGAAACTACTATTAACGATGTTTCGGATAAGAATTTTGAGATAAAGTTAGTTTTTGAAAATTCCTTCAAAAAATCTCACAAAAATTGCTAAGTCGATATACGAAAATATTTTTTTCGCGTTTTTGTCAATTTTTATTAGTCAAACACTTGTACGGAACCTATATAAATTGATTTGGCTGAAAACAGCTTCAAAATGCGTCACCTGGATGCAAAGATATAACGATTTGATGTAATTTCTGTCTAGCTAAGGTGGATTTCGTATATATATGAAATTACTTGTTATGGAATTTTTTGAAGTTCTATATTCGCCAGACGCACGTGCGAGGTGTCAAAAGACGCGTCTCCGCGCGGGCTAGCGAGCTATGAAATTACTAGAAATATATGCGATACAAAAAATTTGAGTTTTGGTCAAAAAACTGGTTTTTTGACTGGAGAATGTGAAAAAACCTGGAATAAACACTACCAAACAGGACTCGGGGTGGCTGAGCGCGCACCGGAATACAGGTAAGGCAGGTAGGTATCTATTGAAACTACTATTAACGATGTTTCGGATAAGAATTTTGAGATAAAGTTAGTTTTTGAAAATTCCTTCAAAAAATCTCACAAAAATTGCTAAGTCGATATACGAAAATATTTTTTTCGCGGTTTTGTCAATTTTTATTAGTCAAACACTTGTACGGAACCTATATAAATTGATTTGGCTGAAAACAGCTTCAAAATGCGTCACCTGGATGCAAAGTTATAACGATTTGATGTAATTTCTGTCTAGCTAAGGTGGATTTCGTATATATATGAAATTACTTGTTATGGAATTTTTTGAAGTTCTATATTCGCCAGACGCACGTGCGAGGTGTCAAAAGACGCGTCTCCGCGCGGGCTAGCGAGCTATGAAATTACTAGAAATATATGCGACACAAAAAATTTGAGTTTTGGTCAAAAAACTGGTTTTTTGACTGAAAAATGTGAAAAAACCTGGAATAAACACTACCAAACAGGACTCGGGGTGGCTGAGCGCGCACCGGAATACAGGTAAGGCAGGTAGGTATCTATTTAAACTACTATCAAAGATGTTTCGGATAAGAATTTTGAGATAAAATTAGTTTTTGAAAATTCCTTCAAAAAATCTCACAAAAATTGCTAAGTCGATATACGAAAATATTTTTTTCGCGTTTTTGTCAATTTTTATTAGTCAAACACTTGTACGGAACCTATATAAATTGATTTGGCTGAAAACAGCTTCAAAATGCGTCACCTGGATGCAAAGTTATAACGATTTGATGTAATTTCTGTCTAGCTAAGGTGGATTTCGTATATATATGAAATTACTTGTTATGGAATTTTTTGAAGTTCTATATTCGCCAGACGCACGTGCGAGGTGTCAAAAGACGCGTCTCCGCGCGGGCTAGCGAGCTATGAAATTACTAAAAATATATGCTATACAAAAATTTTGGGTTTTGGTCAAAAAACTGGTTTTTTGACTGAAAAATGTGAAAAAACCTGGAATAAACACTACCAAACAGGACTCGGGGTAGCTGAGCGCGCACCGGAATACAGGTAAGGCAGGTAGGTATCTATTGAAACTACTATTAACGATGTTTCGGATAAGAATTTTGAGATAAAGTTAGTTTTTGAAAATTCCTTCAAAAAATCTCACAAAAATTGCTAAGTCGATATACGAAAATATTTTTTTCGCGTTTTTGTCAATTTTTATTAGTCAAACACTTGTACGGAACCTATATAAATTGATTTGGCTGAAAACAGCTTCAAAATGCGTCACCTGGATGCAAAGATATAACGATTTGATGTAATTTCTGTCTAGCTAAGGTGGATTTCGTATATATATGAAATTACTTGTTATGGAATTTTTTGAAGTTCTATATTCGCCAGACGCACGTGCGAGGTGTCAAAAGACGCGTCTCCGCGCGGGCTAGCGAGCTATGAAATTACTAGAAATATATGCGATACAAAAAATTTGAGTTTTGGTCAAAAAACTGGTTTTTTGACTGGAGAATGTGAAAAAACCTGGAATAAACACTACCAAACAGGACTCGGGGTGGCTGAGCGCGCACCGGAATACAGGTAAGGCAGGTAGGTATCTATTTAAACTACTATCAAAGATGTTTCGGATAAGAATTTTGAGATAAAATTAGTTTTTGAAAATTCCTTCAAAAAATCTCACAAAAATTGCTAAGTCGATATACGAAAATATTTTTTTCGCGTTTTTGTCAATTTTTATTAGTCAAACACTTGTGTACGGAACCTATATAAATTGATTTGGCTGAAAACAGCTTCAAAATGCGTCACCTGGATGCAAAGTTATAACGATTTGATGTAATTTCTGTCTAGCTAAGGTGGATTTCGTATATATATGAAATTACTTGTTATGGAATTTTTTGAAGTTCTATATTCGCCAGACGCACGTGCGAGGTGTCAAAAGACGCGTCTCCGCGCGGGCTAGCGAGCTATGAAATTACTAGAAATATATGCGATACAAAAATTTAGAGTTTTGGTCAAAAAACTGGTTTTTTGACTGAAAAATGTGAAAAAACCTGGAATAAACACTACCAAACAGGACTCGGGGTGGCTGAGCGCGCACCGGAATACAGGTAAGGCAGGTAGGTATCTATTTAAACTACTATCAAAGATGTTTCGGATAAGAATTTTGAGATAAAATTAGTTTTTGAAAATTCCTTCAAAAAATCTCACAAAAATTGCTAAGTCGATATACGAAAATATTTTTTTCGCGTTTTTGTCAATTTTTATTAGTCAAACACTTGTGTACGGAACCTATATAAATTGATTTGGCTGAAAACAGCTTCAAAATGCGTCACCTGGATGCAAAGTTATAACGATTTGATGTAATTTCTGTCTAGCTAAGGTGGATTTCGTATATATATGAAATTACTTGTTATGGAATTTTTTGAAGTTCTATATTCGCCAGACGCACGTGCGAGGTGTCAAAAGACGCGTCTCCGCGCGGGCTAGCGAGCTATGAAATTACTAAAAATATATGCTATACAAAAATTTTGGGTTTTGGTCAAAAAACTGGTTTTTTGACTGAAAAATGTGAAAAAACCTGGAATAAACACTACCAAACAGGACTCGGGGTGGCTGAGCGCGCACCGGAATACAGGTAAGGCAGGTAGGTATCTATTGAAACTACTATTAACGATGTTTCGGATAAGAATTTTGAGATAAAGTTAGTTTTTGAAAATTCCTTCAAAAAATCTCACAAAAATTGCTAAGTCGATATACGAAAATATTTTTTTCGCGTTTTTGTCAATTTTTATTAGTCAAACACTTGTACGGAACCTATATAAATTGATTTGGCTGAAAACAGCTTCAAAATGCGTCACCTGGATGCAAAGATATAACGATTTGATGTAATTTCTGTCTAGCTAAGGTGGATTTCGTATATATATGAAATTACTTGTTATGGAATTTTTTGAAGTTCTATATTCGCCAGACGCACGTGCGAGGTGTCAAAAGACGCGTCTCCGCGCGGGCTAGCGAGCTATGAAATTACTAGAAATATATGCGATACAAAAAATTTGAGTTTTGGTCAAAAAACTGGTTTTTTGACTGGAGAATGTGAAAAAACCTGGAATAAACACTACCAAACAGGACTCGGGGTGGCTGAGCGCGCACCGGAATACAGGTAAGGCAGGTAGGTATCTATTTAAACTACTATCAAAGATGTTTCGGATAAGAATTTTGAGATAAAATTAGTTTTTGAAAATTCCTTCAAAAAATCTCACAAAAATTGCTAAGTCGATATACGAAAATATTTTTTTCGCGTTTTTGTCAATTTTTATTAGTCAAACACTTGTGTACGGAACCTATATAAATTGATTTGGCTGAAAACAGCTTCAAAATGCGTCACCTGGATGCAAAGTTATAACGATTTGATGTAATTTCTGTCTAGCTAAGGTGGATTTCGTATATATATGAAATTAATTGTTATGGAATTTTTTGAAGTTCTATATTCGCCAGACGCACGTGCGAGGTGTCAAAAGACGCGTCTCCGCGCGGGCTAGCGAGCTATGAAATTACTAAAAATATATGCTATACAAAAATTTTGGGTTTTGGTCAAAAAACTGGTTTTTTGACTGAAAAATGTGAAAAAACCTGGAATAAACACTACCAAACAGGACTCGGGGTGGCTGAGCGCGCACCGGAATACAGGTAAGGCAGGTAGGTATCTATTGAAACTACTATTAACGATGTTTCGGATAAGAATTTTGAGATAAAGTTAGTTTTTGAAAATTCCTTCAAAAAATCTCACAAAAATTGCTAAGTCGATATACGAAAATATTTTTTTCGCGTTTTTGTCAATTTTTATTAGTCAAACACTTGTACGGAACCTATATAAATTGATTTGGCTGAAAACAGCTTCAAAATGCGTCACCTGGATGCAAAGATATAACGATTTGATGTAATTTCTGTCTAGCTAAGGTGGATTTCGTATATATATGAAATTACTTGTTATGGAATTTTTTGAAGTTCTATATTCGCCAGACGCACGTGCGAGGTGTCAAAAGACGCGTCTCCGCGCGGGCTAGCGAGCTATGAAATTACTAGAAATATATGCGATACAAAAAATTTGAGTTTTGGTCAAAAAACTGGTTTTTTGACTGGAGAATGTGAAAAAACCTGGAATAAACACTACCAAACAGGACTCGGGGTGGCTGAGCGCGCACCGGAATACAGGTAAGGCAGGTAGGTATCTATTTAAACTACTATCAAAGATGTTTCGGATAAGAATTTTGAGATAAAATTAGTTTTTGAAAATTCCTTCAAAAAATCTCACAAAAATTGCTAAGTCGATATACGAAAATATTTTTTTCGCGTTTTTGTCAATTTTTATTAGTCAAACACTTGTGTACGGAACCTATATAAATTGATTTGGCTGAAAACAGCTTCAAAATGCGTCACCTGGATGCAAAGTTATAACGATTTGATGTAATTTCTGTCTAGCTAAGGTGGATTTCGTATATATATGAAATTACTTGTTATGGAATTTTTTGAAGTTCTATATTCGCCAGACGCACGTGCGAGGTGTCAAAAGACGCGTCTCCGCGCGGGCTAGCGAGCTATGAAATTACTAGAAATATATGCGATACAAAAATTTAGAGTTTTGGTCAAAAAACTGGTTTTTTGACTGAAAAATGTGAAAAAACCTGGAATAAACACTACCAAACAGGACTCGGGGTGGCTGAGCGCGCACCGGAATACAGGTAAGGCAGGTAGGTATCTATTTAAACTACTATCAAAGATGTTTCGGATAAGAATTTTGAGATAAAATTAGTTTTTGAAAATTCCTTCAAAAAATCTCACAAAAATTGCTAAGTCGATATACGAAAATATTTTTTTCGCGTTTTTGTCAATTTTTATTAGTCAAACACTTGTGTACGGAACCTATATAAATTGATTTGGCTGAAAACAGCTTCAAAATGCGTCACCTGGATGCAAAGTTATAACGATTTGATGTAATTTCTGTCTAGCTAAGGTGGATTTCGTATATATATGAAATTACTTGTTATGGAATTTTTTGAAGTTCTATATTCGCCAGACGCACGTGCGAGGTGTCAAAAGACGCGTCTCCGCGCGGGCTAGCGAGCTATGAAATTACTAGAAATATATGCGATACAAAAAATTTGAGTTTTGGTCAAAAAACTGGTTTTTTGACTGGAGAATGTGAAAAAACCTGGAATAAACACTACCAAACAGGACTCGGGGTGGCTGAGCGCGCACCGGAATACAGGTAAGGCAGGTAGGTATCTATTTAAACTACTATCAAAGATGTTTCGGATAAGAATTTTGAGATAAAATTAGTTTTTGAAAATTCCTTCAAAAAATCTCACAAAAATTGCTAAGTCGATATACGAAAATATTTTTTTCGCGTTTTTGTCAATTTTTATTAGTCAAACACTTGTGTACGGAACCTATATAAATTGATTTGGCTGAAAACAGCTTCAAAATGCGTCACCTGGATGCAAAGTTATAACGATTTGATGTAATTTCTGTCTAGCTAAGGTGGATTTCGTATATATATGAAATTACTTGTTATGGAATTTTTTGAAGTTCTATATTCGCCAGACGCACGTGCGAGGTGTCAAAAGACGCGTCTCCGCGCGGGCTAGCGAGCTATGAAATTACTAAAAATATATGCTATACAAAAATTTTGGGTTTTGGTCAAAAAACTGGTTTTTTGACTGAAAAATGTGAAAAAACCTGGAATAAACACTACCAAACAGGACTCGGGGTGGCTGAGCGCGCACCGGAATACAGGTAAGGCAGGTAGGTATCTATTGAAACTACTATTAACGATGTTTCGGATAAGAATTTTGAGATAAAGTTAGTTTTTGAAAATTCCTTCAAAAAATCTCACAAAAATTGCTAAGTCGATATACGAAAATATTTTTTTCGCGTTTTTGTCAATTTTTATTAGTCAAACACTTGTACGGAACCTATATAAATTGATTTGGCTGAAAACAGCTTCAAAATGCGTCACCTGGATGCAAAGTTATAACGATTTGATGTAATTTCTGTCTAGCTAAGGTGGATTTCGTATATATATGAAATTACTTGTTATGGAATTTTTTGAAGTTCTATATTCGCCAGACGCACGTGCGAGGTGTCAAAAGACGCGTCTCCGCGCGGACTAGCGAGCTATGAAATTACTAGAAATATATGCGACACAAAAAATTTGAGTTTTGGTCAAAAAACTGGTTTTTTGACTGAAAAATGTGAAAAAACCTGGAATAAACACTACCAAACAGGACTCGGGGTGGCTGAGCGCGCACCGGAATACAGGTAAGGCAGGTAGGTATCTATTTAAACTACTATCAAAGATGTTTCGGATAAGAATTTTGAGATAAAATTAGTTTTTGAAAATTCCTTCAAAAAATCTCACAAAAATTGCTAAGTCGATATACGAAAATATTTTTTTCGCGTTTTTGTCAATTTTTATTAGTCAAACACTTGTACGGAACCTATATAAATTGATTTGGCTGAAAACAGCTTCAAAATGCGTCACCTGGATGCAAAGTTATAACGATTTGATGTAATTTCTGTCTAGCTAAGGTGGATTTCGTATATATATGAAATTACTTGTTATGGAATTTTTTGAAGTTCTATATTCGCCAGACGCACGTGCGAGGTGTCAAAAGACGCGTCTCCGCGCGGGCTAGCGAGCTATGAAATTACTAAAAATATATGCTATACAAAAATTTTGGGTTTTGGTCAAAAAACTGGTTTTTTGACTGAAAAATGTGAAAAAACCTGGAATAAACACTACCAAACAGGACTCGGGGTGGCTGAGCGCGCACCGGAATACAGGTAAGGCAGGTAGGTATCTATTGAAACTACTATTAACGATGTTTCGGATAAGAATTTTGAGATAAAGTTAGTTTTTGAAAATTCCTTCAAAAAATCTCACAAAAATTTCTAAGTCGATATACGAAAATATTTTTTTCGCGTTTTTGTCAATTTTTATTAGTCAAACACTTGTACGGAACCTATATAAATTGATTTGGCTGAAAACAGCTTCAAAATGCGTCACCTGGATGCAAAGATATAACGATTTGATGTAATTTCTGTCTAGCTAAGGTGGATTTCGTATATATATGAAATTACTTGTTATGGAATTTTTTGAAGTTCTATATTCGCCAGACGCACGTGCGAGGTGTCAAAAGACGCGTCTCCGCGCGGGCTAGCGAGCTATGAAATTACTAGAAATATATGCGATACAAAAAATTTGAGTTTTGGTCAAAAAACTGGTTTTTTGACTGAAGAATGTGAAAAAACCTGGAATAAACACTACCAAACAGGACTCGGGGTGGCTGAGCGCGCACCGGAATACAGGTAAGGCAGGTAGGTATCTATTGAAACTACTATTAACGATGTTTCGGATAAGAATTTTGAGATAAAGTTAGTTTTTGAAAATTCCTTCAAAAAATCTCACAAAAATTGCTAAGTCGATATACGAAAATATTTTTTTCGCGTTTTTGTCAATTTTTATTAGTCAAACACTTGTACGGAACCTATATAAATTGATTTGGCTGAAAACAGCTTCAAAATGCGTCACCTGGATGCAAAGTTATAACGATTTGATGTAATTTCTGTCTAGCTAAGGTGGATTTCGTATATATATGAAATTACTTGTTATGGAATTTTTTGAAGTTCTATATTCGCCAGACGCACGTGCGAGGTGTCAAAAGACGCGTCTCCGCGCGGGCTAGCGAGCTATGAAATTACTAGAAATATATGCGATACAAAAAATTTGAGTTTTGGTCAAAAAACTGGTTTTTTGACTGAAAAATGTGAAAAAACCTGGAATAAACACTACCAAACAGGACTCGGGGTGGCTGAGCGCGCACCGGAATACAGGTAAGGCAGGTAGGTATCTATTTAAACTACTATCAAAGATGTTTCGGATAAGAATTTTGAGATAAAATTAGTTTTTGAAAATTCCTTCAAAAAATCTCACAAAAATTGCTAAGTCGATATACGAAAATATTTTTTTCGCGTTTTTGTCAATTTTTATTAGTCAAACACTTGTACGGAACCTATATAAATTGATTTGGCTGAAAACAGCTTCAAAATGCGTCACCTGGATGCAAAGTTATAACGATTTGATGTAATTTCTGTCTAGCTAAGGTGGATTTCGTATATATATGAAATTACTTGTTATGGAATTTTTTGAAGTTCTATATTCGCCAGACGCACGTGCGAGGTGTCAAAAGACGCGTCTCCGCGCGGGCTAGCGAGCTATGAAATTACTAGAAATATATGCGATACAAAAAATTTGAGTTTTGGTCAAAAAACTGGTTTTTTGACTGGAGAATGTGAAAAAACCTGGAATAAACACTACCAAACAGGACTCGGGGTGGCTGAGCGCGCACCGGAATACAGGTAAGGCAGGTAGGTATCTATTTAAACTACTATCAAAGATGTTTCGGATAAGAATTTTGAGATAAAATTAGTTTTTGAAAATTCCTTCAAAAAATCTCACAAAAATTGCTAAGTCGATATACGAAAATATTTTTTTCGCGTTTTTGTCAATTTTTATTAGTCAAACACTTGTGTACGGAACCTATATAAATTGATTTGGCTGAAAACAGCTTCAAAATGCGTCACCTGGATGCAAAGTTATAACGATTTGATGTAATTTCTGTCTAGCTAAGGTGGATTTCGTATATATATGAAATTACTTGTTATGGAATTTTTTGAAGTTCTATATTCGCCAGACGCACGTGCGAGGTGTCAAAAGACGCGTCTCCGCGCGGGCTAGCGAGCTATGAAATTACTAAAAATATATGCTATACAAAAATTTTGGGTTTTGGTCAAAAAACTGGTTTTTTGACTGAAAAATGTGAAAAAACCTGGAATAAACACTACCAAACAGGACTCGGGGTGGCTGAGCGCGCACCGGAATACAGGTAAGGCAGGTAGGTATCTATTGAAACTACTATTAACGATGTTTCGGATAAGAATTTTGAGATAAAGTTAGTTTTTGAAAATTCCTTCAAAAAATCTCACAAAAATTGCTAAGTCGATATACGAAAATATTTTTTTCGCGTTTTTGTCAATTTTTATTAGTCAAACACTTGTACGGAACCTATATAAATTGATTTGGCTGAAAACAGCTTCAAAATGCGTCACCTGGATGCAAAGATATAACGATTTGATGTAATTTCTGTCTAGCTAAGGTGGATTTCGTATATATATGAAATTACTTGTTATGGAATTTTTTGAAGTTCTATATTCGCCAGACGCACGTGCGAGGTGTCAAAAGACGCGTCTCCGCGCGGGCTAGCGAGCTATGAAATTACTAGAAATATATGCGATACAAAAAATTTGAGTTTTGGTCAAAAAACTGGTTTTTTGACTGGAGAATGTGAAAAAACCTGGAATAAACACTACCAAACAGGACTCGGGGTGGCTGAGCGCGCACCGGAATACAGGTAAGGCAGGTAGGTATCTATTGAAACTACTATTAACGATGTTTCGGATAAGAATTTTGAGATAAAGTTAGTTTTTGAAAATTCCTTCAAAAAATCTCACAAAAATTGCTAAGTCGATATACGAAAATATTTTTTTCGCGGTTTTGTCAATTTTTATTAGTCAAACACTTGTACGGAACCTATATAAATTGATTTGGCTGAAAACAGCTTCAAAATGCGTCACCTGGATGCAAAGTTATAACGATTTGATGTAATTTCTGTCTAGCTAAGGTGGATTTCGTATATATATGAAATTACTTGTTATGGAATTTTTTGAAGTTCTATATTCGCCAGACGCACGTGCGAGGTGTCAAAAGACGCGTCTCCGCGCGGGCTAGCGAGCTATGAAATTACTAGAAATATATGCGACACAAAAAATTTGAGTTTTGGTCAAAAAACTGGTTTTTTGACTGAAAAATGTGAAAAAACCTGGAATAAACACTACCAAACAGGACTCGGGGTGGCTGAGCGCGCACCGGAATACAGGTAAGGCAGGTAGGTATCTATTTAAACTACTATCAAAGATGTTTCGGATAAGAATTTTGAGATAAAATTAGTTTTTGAAAATTCCTTCAAAAAATCTCACAAAAATTGCTAAGTCGATATACGAAAATATTTTTTTCGCGTTTTTGTCAATTTTTATTAGTCAAACACTTGTACGGAACCTATATAAATTGATTTGGCTGAAAACAGCTTCAAAATGCGTCACCTGGATGCAAAGTTATAACGATTTGATGTAATTTCTGTCTAGCTAAGGTGGATTTCGTATATATATGAAATTACTTGTTATGGAATTTTTTGAAGATCTATATTCGCCAGACGCACGTGCGAGGTGTCAAAAGACGCGTCTCCGCGCGGGCTAGCGAGCTATGAAATTACTAAAAATATATGCTATACAAAAATTTTGGGTTTTGGTCAAAAAACTGGTTTTTTGACTGAAAAATGTGAAAAAACCTGGAATAAACACTACCAAACAGGACTCGGGGTGGCTGAGCGCGCACCGGAATACAGGTAAGGCAGGTAGGTATCTATTGAAACTACTATTAACGATGTTTCGGATAAGAATTTTGAGATAAAGTTAGTTTTTGAAAATTCCTTCAAAAAATCTCACAAAAATTGCTAAGTCGATATACGAAAATATTTTTTTCGCGTTTTTGTCAATTTTTATTAGTCAAACACTTGTACGGAACCTATATAAATTGATTTGGCTGAAAACAGCTTCAAAATGCGTCACCTGGATGCAAAGATATAACGATTTGATGTAATTTCTGTCTAGCTAAGGTGGATTTCGTATATATATGAAATTACTTGTTATGGAATTTTTTGAAGTTCTATATTCGCCAGACGCACGTGCGAGGTGTCAAAAGACGCGTCTCCGCGCGGGCTAGCGAGCTATGAAATTACTAGAAATATATGCGATACAAAAAATTTGAGTTTTGGTCAAAAAACTGGTTTTTTGACTGGAGAATGTGAAAAAACCTGGAATAAACACTACCAAACAGGACTCGGGGTGGCTGAGCGCGCACCGGAATACAGGTAAGGCAGGTAGGTATCTATTTAAACTACTATCAAAGATGTTTCGGATAAGAATTTTGAGATAAAATTAGTTTTTGAAAATTCCTTCAAAAAATCTCACAAAAATTGCTAAGTCGATATACGAAAATATTTTTTTCGCGTTTTTGTCAATTTTTATTAGTCAAACACTTGTGTACGGAACCTATATAAATTGATTTGGCTGAAAACAGCTTCAAAATGCGTCACCTGGATGCAAAGTTATAACGATTTGATGTAATTTCTGTCTAGCTAAGGTGGATTTCGTATATATATGAAATTACTTGTTATGGAATTTTTTGAAGTTCTATATTCGCCAGACGCACGTGCGAGGTGTCAAAAGACGCGTCTCCGCGCGGGCTAGCGAGCTATGAAATTACTAGAAATATATGCGATACAAAAATTTAGAGTTTTGGTCAAAAAACTGGTTTTTTGACTGAAAAATGTGAAAAAACCTGGAATAAACACTACCAAACAGGACTCGGGGTGGCTGAGCGCGCACCGGAATACAGGTAAGGCAGGTAGGTATCTATTTAAATTACTATCAAAGATGTTTCGGATAAGAATTTTGAGATAAAATTAGTTTTTGAAAATTCCTTCAAAAAATCTCACAAAAATTGCTAAGTCGATATACGAAAATATTTTTTTCGCGTTTTTGTCAATTTTTATTAGTCAAACACTTGTGTACGGAACCTATATAAATTGATTTGGCTGAAAACAGCTTCAAAATGCGTCACCTGGATGCAAAGTTATAACGATTTGATGTAATTTCTGTCTAGCTAAGGTGGATTTCGTATATATATGAAATTACTTGTTATGGAATTTTTTGAAGATCTATATTCGCCAGACGCACGTGCGAGGTGTCAAAAGACGCGTCTCCGCGCGGGCTAGCGAGCTATGAAATTACTAAAAATATATGCTATACAAAAATTTTGGGTTTTGGTCAAAAAACTGGTTTTTTGACTGAAAAATGTGAAAAAACCTGGAATAAACACTACCAAACAGGACTCGGGGTGGCTGAGCGCGCACCGGAATACAGGTAAGGCAGGTAGGTATCTATTGAAACTACTATTAACGATGTTTCGGATAAGAATTTTGAGATAAAGTTAGTTTTTGAAAATTCCTTCAAAAAATCTCACAAAAATTGCTAAGTCGATATACGAAAATATTTTTTTCGCGTTTTTGTCAATTTTTATTAGTCAAACACTTGTACGGAACCTATATAAATTGATTTGGCTGAAAACAGCTTCAAAATGCGTCACCTGGATGCAAAGATATAACGATTTGATGTAATTTCTGTCTAGCTAAGGTGGATTTCGTATATATATGAAATTACTTGTTATGGAATTTTTTGAAGTTCTATATTCGCCAGACGCACGTGCGAGGTGTCAAAAGACGCGTCTCCGCGCGGGCTAGCGAGCTATGAAATTACTAGAAATATATGCGATACAAAAAATTTGAGTTTTGGTCAAAAAACTGGTTTTTTGACTGGAGAATGTGAAAAAACCTGGAATAAACACTACCAAACAGGACTCGGGGTGGCTGAGCGCGCACCGGAACACAGGTAAGGCAGGTAGGTATCTATTTAAACTACTATCAAAGATGTTTCGGATAAGAATTTTGAGATAAAATTAGTTTTTGAAAATTCCTTCAAAAAATCTCACAAAAATTGCTAAGTCGATATACGAAAATATTTTTTTCGCGTTTTTGTCAATTTTTATTAGTCAAACACTTGTGTACGGAACCTATATAAATTGATTTGGCTGAAAACAGCTTCAAAATGCGTCACCTGGATGCAAAGTTATAACGATTTGATGTAATTTCTGTCTAGCTAAGGTGGATTTCGTATATATATGAAATTACTTGTTATGGAATTTTTTGAAGTTCTATATTCGCCAGACGCACGTGCGAGGTGTCAAAAGACGCGTCTCCGCGCGGGCTAGCGAGCTATGAAATTACTAGAAATATATGCGATACAAAAATTTAGAGTTTTGGTCAAAAAACTGGTTTTTTGACTGAAAAATGTGAAAAAACCTGGAATAAACACTACCAAACAGGACTCGGGGTGGCTGAGCGCGCACCGGAATACAGGTAAGGCAGGTAGGTATCTATTTAAATTACTATCAAAGATGTTTCGGATAAGAATTTTGAGATAAAATTAGTTTTTGAAAATTCCTTCAAAAAATCTCACAAAAATTGCTAAGTCGATATACGAAAATATTTTTTTCGCGTTTTTGTCAATTTTTATTAGTCAAACACTTGTGTACGGAACCTATATAAATTGATTTGGCTGAAAACAGCTTCAAAATGCGTCACCTGGATGCAAAGTTATAACGATTTGATGTAATTTCTGTCTAGCTAAGGTGGATTTCGTATATATATGAAATTACTTGTTATGGAATTTTTTGAAGTTCTATATTCGCCAGACGCACGTGCGAGGTGTCAAAAGACGCGTCTCCGCGCGGGCTAGCGAGCTATGAAATTACTAGAAATATATGCGATACAAAAAATTTGAGTTTTGGTCAAAAAACTGGTTTTTTGACTGGAGAATGTGAAAAAACCTGGAATAAACACTACCAAACAGGACTCGGGGTGGCTGAGCGCGCACCGGAATACAGGTAAGGCAGGTAGGTATCTATTTAAACTACTATCAAAGATGTTTCGGATAAGAATTTTGAGATAAAATTAGTTTTTGAAAATTCCTTCAAAAAATCTCACAAAAATTGCTAAGTCGATATACGAAAATATTTTTTTCGCGTTTTTGTCAATTTTTATTAGTCAAACACTTGTGTACGGAACCTATATAAATTGATTTGGCTGAAAACAGCTTCAAAATGCGTCACCTGGATGCAAAGTTATAACGATTTGATGTAATTTCTGTCTAGCTAAGGTGGATTTCGTATATATATGAAATTACTTGTTATGGAATTTTTTGAAGTTCTATATTCGCCAGACGCACGTGCGAGGTGTCAAAAGACGCGTCTCCGCGCGGGCTAGCGAGCTATGAAATTACTAAAAATATATGCTATACAAAAATTTTGGGTTTTGGTCAAAAAACTGGTTTTTTGACTGAAAAATGTGAAAAAACCTGGAATAAACACTACCAAACAGGACTCGGGGTGGCTGAGCGCGCACCGGAATACAGGTAAGGCAGGTAGGTATCTATTGAAACTACTATTAACGATGTTTCGGATAAGAATTTTGAGATAAAGTTAGTTTTTGAAAATTCCTTCAAAAAATCTCACAAAAATTGCTAAGTCGATATACGAAAATATTTTTTTCGCGTTTTTGTCAATTTTTATTAGTCAAACACTTGTACGGAACCTATATAAATTGATTTGGCTGAAAACAGCTTCAAAATGCGTCACCTGGATGCAAAGATATAACGATTTGATGTAATTTCTGTCTAGCTAAGGTGGATTTCGTATATATATGAAATTACTTGTTATGGAATTTTTTGAAGTTCTATATTCGCCAGACGCACGTGCGAGGTGTCAAAAGACGCGTCTCCGCGCGGGCTAGCGAGCTATGAAATTACTAGAAATATATGCGATACAAAAAATTTGAGTTTTGGTCAAAAAACTGGTTTTTTGACTGGAGAATGTGAAAAAACCTGGAATAAACACTACCAAACAGGACTCGGGGTGGCTGAGCGCGCACCGGAATACAGGTAAGGCAGGTAGGTATCTATTGAAACTACTATTAACGATGTTTCGGATAAGAATTTTGAGATAAAGTTAGTTTTTGAAAATTCCTTCAAAAAATCTCACAAAAATTGCTAAGTCGATATACGAAAATATTTTTTTCGCGTTTTTGTCAATTTTTATTAGTCAAACACTTGTACGGAACCTATATAAATTGATTTGGCTGAAAACAGCTTCAAAATGCGTCACCTGGATGCAAAGTTATAACGATTTGATGTAATTTCTGTCTAGCTAAGGTGGATTTCGTATATATATGAAATTACTTGTTATGGAATTTTTTGAAGTTCTATATTCGCCAGACGCACGTGCGAGGTGTCAAAAGACGCGCCTCCGCGCGGGCTAGCGAGCTATGAAATTACTAGAAATATATGCGACACAAAAAATTTGAGTTTTGGTCAAAAAACTGGTTTTTTGACTGAAAAATGTGAAAAAACCTGGAATAAACACTACCAAACAGGACTCGGGGTGGCTGAGCGCGCACCGGAATACAGGTAAGGCAGGTAGGTATCTATTTAAACTACTATCAAAGATGTTTCGGATAAGAATTTTGAGATAAAATTAGTTTTTGAAAATTCCTTCAAAAAATCTCACAAAAATTGCTAAGTCGATATACGAAAATATTTTTTTCGCGTTTTTGTCAATTTTTATTAGTCAAACACTTGTACGGAACCTATATAAATTGATTTGGCTGAAAACAGCTTCAAAATGCGTCACCTGGATGCAAAGTTATAACGATTTGATGTAATTTCTGTCTAGCTAAGGTGGATTTCGTATATATATGAAATTACTTGTTATGGAATTTTTTGAAGTTCTATATTCGCCAGACGCACGTGCGAGGTGTCAAAAGACGCGTCTCCGCGCGGGCTAGCGAGCTATGAAATTACTAAAAATATATGCTATACAAAAATTTTGGGTTTTGGTCAAAAAACTGGTTTTTTGACTGAAAAATGTGAAAAAACCTGGAATAAACACTACCAAACAGGACTCGGGGTGGCTGAGCGCGCACCGGAATACAGGTAAGGCAGGTAGGTATCTATTGAAACTACTATTAACGATGTTTCGGATAAGAATTTTGAGATAAAGTTAGTTTTTGAAAATTCCTTCAAAAAATCTCACAAAAATTTCTAAGTCGATATACGAAAATATTTTTTTCGCGTTTTTGTCAATTTTTATTAGTCAAACACTTGTACGGAACCTATATAAATTGATTTGGCTGAAAACAGCTTCAAAATGCGTCACCTGGATGCAAAGATATAACGATTTGATGTAATTTCTGTCTAGCTAAGGTGGATTTCGTATATATATGAAATTACTTGTTATGGAATTTTTTGAAGTTCTATATTCGCCAGACGCACGTGCGAGGTGTCAAAAGACGCGTCTCCGCGCGGGCTAGCGAGCTATGAAATTATTAGAAATATATGCGATACAAAAAATTTGAGTTTTGGTCAAAAAACTGGTTTTTTGACTGGAGAATGTGAAAAAACCTGGAATAAACACTACCAAACAGGACTCGGGGTGGCTGAGCGCGCACCGGAATACAGGTAAGGCAGGTAGGTATCTATTGAAACTACTATTAACGATGTTTCGGATAAGAATTTTGAGATAAAGTTAGTTTTTGAAAATTCCTTCAAAAAATCTCACAAAAATTGCTAAGTCGATATACGAAAATATTTTTTTCGCGTTTTTGTCAATTTTTATTAGTCAAACACTTGTACGGAACCTATATAAATTGATTTGGCTGAAAACAGCTTCAAAATGCGTCACCTGGATGCAAAGTTATAACGATTTGATGTAATTTCTGTCTAGCTAAGGTGGATTTCGTATATATATGAAATTACTTGTTATGGAATTTTTTGAAGTTCTATATTCGCCAGACGCACGTGCGAGGTGTCAAAAGACGCGTCTCCGCGCGGGCTAGCGAGCTATGAAATTACTAGAAATATATGCGATACAAAAAATTTGAGTTTTGGTCAAAAAACTGGTTTTTTGACTGAAAAATGTGAAAAAACCTGGAATAAACACTACCAAACAGGACTCGGGGTGGCTGAGCGCGCACCGGAATACAGGTAAGGCAGGTAGGTATCTATTTAAACTACTATCAAAGATGTTTCGGATAAGAATTTTGAGATAAAATTAGTTTTTGAAAATTCCTTCAAAAAATCTCACAAAAATTGCTAAGTCGATATACGAAAATATTTTTTTCGCGTTTTTGTCAATTTTTATTAGTCAAACACTTGTACGGAACCTATATAAATTGATTTGGCTGAAAACAGCTTCAAAATGCGTCACCTGGATGCAAAGATATAACGATTTGATGTAATTTCTGTCTAGCTAAGGTGGATTTCGTATATATATGAAATTACTTGTTATGGAATTTTTTGAAGTTCTATATTCGCCAGACGCACGTGCGAGGTGTCAAAAGACGCGTCTCCGCGCGGGCTAGCGAGCTATGAAATTACTAGAAATATATGCGATACAAAAAATTTGAGTTTTGGTCAAAAAACTGGTTTTTTGACTGGAGAATGTGAAAAAACCTGGAATAAACACTACCAAACAGGACTCGGGGTGGCTGAGCGCGCACCGGAATACAGGTAAGGCAGGTAGGTATCTATTGAAACTACTATTAACGATGTTTCGGATAAGAATTTTGAGATAAAGTTAGTTTTTGAAAATTCCTTCAAAAAATCTCACAAAAATTGCTAAGTCGATATACGAAAATATTTTTTTCGCGTTTTTGTCAATTTTTATTAGTCAAACACTTGTACGGAACCTATATAAATTGATTTGGCTGAAAACAGCTTCAAAATGCGTCACCTGGATGCAAAGTTATAACGATTTGATGTAATTTCTGTCTAGCTAAGGTGGATTTCGTATATATATGAAATTACTTGTTATGGAATTTTTTGAAGTTCTATATTCGCCAGACGCACGTGCGAGGTGTCAAAAGACGCGTCTCCGCGCGGGCTAGCGAGCTATGAAATTACTAGAAATATATGCGATACAAAAAATTTGAGTTTTGGTCAAAAAACTGGTTTTTTGACTGAAAAATGTGAAAAAACCTGGAATAAACACTACCAAACAGGACTCGGGGTGGCTGAGCGCGCACCGGAATACAGGTAAGGCAGGTAGGTATCTATTTAAACTACTATCAAAGATGTTTCGGATAAGAATTTTGAGATAAAATTAGTTTTTGAAAATTCCTTCAAAAAATCTCACAAAAATTGCTAAGTCGATATACGAAAATATTTTTTTCGCGTTTTTGTCAATTTTTATTAGTCAAACACTTGTGTACGGAACCTATATAAATTGATTTGGCTGAAAACAGCTTCAAAATGCGTCACCTGGATGCAAAGTTATAACGATTTGATGTAATTTCTGTCTAGCTAAGGTGGATTTCGTATATATATGAAATTACTTGTTATGGAATTTTTTGAAGTTCTATATTCGCCAGACGCACGTGCGAGGTGTCAAAAGACGCGTCTCCGCGCGGGCTAGCGAGCTATGAAATTACTAGAAATATATGCGATACAAAAAATTTGAGTTTTGGTCAAAAAACTGGTTTTTTGACTGGAGAATGTGAAAAAACCTGGAATAAACACTACCAAACAGGACTCGGGGTGGCTGAGCGCGCACCGGAATACAGGTAAGGCAGGTAGGTATCTATTTAAACTACTATCAAAGATGTTTCGGATAAGAATTTTGAGATAAAATTAGTTTTTGAAAATTCCTTCAAAAAATCTCACAAAAATTGCTAAGTCGATATACGAAAATATTTTTTTCGCGTTTTTGTCAATTTTTATTAGTCAAACACTTGTGTACGGAACCTATATAAATTGATTTGGCTGAAAACAGCTTCAAAATGCGTCACCTGGATGCAAAGTTATAACGATTTGATGTAATTTCTGTCTAGCTAAGGTGGATTTCGTATATATATGAAATTACTTGTTATGGAATTTTTTGAAGTTCTATATTCGCCAGACGCACGTGCGAGGTGTCAAAAGACGCGTCTCCATGCGGGCTAGCGAGCTATGAAATTACTAAAAATATATGCTATACAAAAATTTTGGGTTTTGGTCAAAAAACTGGTTTTTTGACTGAAAAATGTGAAAAAACCTGGAATAAACACTACCAAACAGGACTCGGGGTGGCTGAGCGCGCACCGGAATACAGGTAAGGCAGGTAGGTATCTATTGAAACTACTATTAACGATGTTTCGGATAAGAATTTTGAGATAAAGTTAGTTTTTGAAAATTCCTTCAAAAAATCTCACAAAAATTGCTAAGTCGATATACGAAAATATTTTTTTCGCGTTTTTGTCAATTTTTATTAGTCAAACACTTGTACGGAACCTATATAAATTGATTTGGCTGAAAACAGCTTCAAAATGCGTCACCTGGATGCAAAGATATAACGATTTGATGTAATTTCTGTCTAGCTAAGGTGGATTTCGTATATATATGAAATTACTTGTTATGGAATTTTTTGAAGTTCTATATTCGCCAGACGCACGTGCGAGGTGTCAAAAGACGCGTCTCCGCGCGGGCTAGCGAGCTATGAAATTACTAGAAATATATGCGATACAAAAAATTTGAGTTTTGGTCAAAAAACTGGTTTTTTGACTGGAGAATGTGAAAAAACCTGGAATAAACACTACCAAACAGGACTCGGGGTGGCTGAGCGCGCACCGGAATACAGGTAAGGCAGGTAGGTATCTATTGAAACTACTATTAACGATGTTTCGGATAAGAATTTTGAGATAAAGTTAGTTTTTGAAAATTCCTTCAAAAAATCTCACAAAAATTGCTAAGTCGATATACGAAAATATTTTTTTCGCGTTTTTGTCAATTTTTATTAGTCAAACACTTGTACGGAACCTATATAAATTGATTTGGCTGAAAACAGCTTCAAAATGCGTCACCTGGATGCAAAGTTATAACGATTTGATGTAATTTCTGTCTAGCTAAGGTGGATTTCGTATATATATGAAATTACTTGTTATGGAATTTTTTGAAGTTCTATATTCGCCAGACGCACGTGCGAGGTGTCAAAAGACGCGTCTCCGCGCGGGCTAGCGAGCTATGAAATTACTAGAAATATATGCGACACAAAAAATTTGAGTTTTGGTCAAAAAACTGGTTTTTTGACTGAAAAATGTGAAAAAACCTGGAATAAACACTACCAAACAGGACTCGGGGTGGCTGAGCGCGCACCGGAATACAGGTAAGGCAGGTAGGTATCTATTTAAACTACTATCAAAGATGATTCGGATAAGAATTTTGAGATAAAATTAGTTTTTGAAAATTCCTTCAAAAAATCTCACAAAAATTGCTAAGTCGATATACGAAAATATTTTTTTCGCGTTTTTGTCAATTTTTATTAGTCAAACACTTGTACGGAACCTATATAAATTGATTTGGCTGAAAACAGCTTCAAAATGCGTCACCTGGATGCAAAGTTATAACGATTTGATGTAATTTCTGTCTAGCTAAGGTGGATTTCGTATATATATGAAATTACTTGTTATGGAATTTTTTGAAGTTCTATATTCGCCAGACGCACGTGCGAGGTGTCAAAAGACGCGTCTCCGCGCGGGCTAGCGAGCTATGAAATTACTAAAAATATATGCTATACAAAAATTTTGGGTTTTGGTCAAAAAACTGGTTTTTTGACTGAAAAATGTGAAAAAACCTGGAATAAACACTACCAAACAGGATTCGGGGTGGCTGAGCGCGCACCGGAATACAGGTAAGGCAGGTAGGTATCTATTTAAACTACTATTAACGATGTTTCGGATAAGAATTTTGAGATAAAGTTAGTTTTTGAAAATTCCTTCAAAAAATCTCACAAAAATTTCTAAGTCGATATACGAAAATATTTTTTTCGCGTTTTTGTCAATTTTTATTAGTCAAACACTTGTACGGAACCTATATAAATTGATTTGGCTGAAAACAGCTTCAAAATGCGTCACCTGGATGCAAAGATATAACGATTTGATGTAATTTCTGTCTAGCTAAGGTGGATTTCGTATATATATGAAATTACTTGTTATGGAATTTTTTGAAGTTCTATATTCGCCAGACGCACGTGCGAGGTGTCAAAAGACGCGTCTCCGCGCGGGCTAGCGAGCTATGAAATTACTAGAAATATATGCGATACAAAAAATTTGAGTTTTGGTCAAAAAACTGGTTTTTTGACTGGAGAATGTGAAAAAACCTGGAATAAACACTACCAAACAGGACTCGGGGTGGCTGAGCGCGCACCGGAATACAGGTAAGGCAGGTAGGTATCTATTGAAACTACTATTAACGATGTTTCGGATAAGAATTTTGAGATAAAGTTAGTTTTTGAAAATTCCTTCAAAAAATCTCACAAAAATTGCTAAGTCGATATACGAAAATATTTTTTTCGCGTTTTTGTCAATTTTTATTAGTCAAACACTTGTACGGAACCTATATAAATTGATTTGGCTGAAAACAGCTTCAAAATGCGTCACCTGGATGCAAAGTTATAACGATTTGATGTAATTTCTGTCTAGCTAAGGTGGATTTCGTATATATTTGAAATTACTTGTTATGGAATTTTTTGAAGTTCTATATTCGCCAGACGCACGTGAGAGGTGTCAAAAGACGCGTCTCCATGCGGGCTAGCGAGCTATGAAATTACTAGAAATATATGCGATACAAAAATTTTGAGTTTTGGTCAAAAAACTGGTTTTTTGACTGGAGAATGTGAAAAAACCTGGAATAAACACTACCAAACAGGACTCGGGGTGGCTGAGCACGCACCGGAATACAGGTAAGGCAGGTAGGTATCTATTGAAACTACTATTAACGATGTTTCGGATAAGAATTTTGAGATAAAGTTAGTTTTTGAAAATTCCTTCAAAAAATCTCACAAAAATTGCTAAGTCGATATACGAAAATATTTTTTTCGCGTTTTTATCAATTTTTATTAGTCAAACACTTGTACGGAACCTATATAAATTGATTTGGCTGAAAACAGCTTCAAAATGCGTCACCTGGATGCAAAGTTATAACGATTTGATGTAATTTCTGTCTAGCTAAGGTGGATTTCGTATATGTATGAAATTACTTGTTATGGAATTTTTTGAAGTTCTATATTCGCCAGACGCACGTGCGAGGTGTCAAAAGACGCGTCTCCGCGCGGGCTAGCGAGCTATGAAATTACTAGAAATATATGCGATACAAAAAATTTGAGTTTTGGTCAAAAAACTGGTTTTTTGACTGGAGAATGTGAAAAAACCTGGAATAAACACTACCAAACAGGACTCGGGGTGGCTGAGCGCGCACCGGAATACAGGTAAGGCAGGTAGGTATCTATTGAAACTACTATTAACGATGTTTCGGATAAGAATTTTGAGATAAAGTTAGTTTTTGAAAATTCCTTCAAAAAATCTCACAAAAATTGCTAAGTCGATATACGAAAATATTTTTTTCGCGTTTTTGTCAATTTTTATTAGTCAAACACTTGTACGGAACCTATATAAATTGATTTGGCTGAAAACAGCTTCAAAATGCGTCACCTGGATGCAAAGTTATAACGATTTGATGTAATTTCTGTCTAGCTAAGGTGGATTTCGTATATATATGAAATTACTTGTTATGGAATTTTTTGAAGTTCTATATTCGCCAGACGCACGTGCGAGGTGTCAAAAGACGCGTCTCCGCGCGGGCTAGCGAGCTATGAAATTACTAGAAATATATGCGATACAAAAAATTTGAGTTTTGGTCAAAAAACTGGTTTTTTGACTGAAAAATGTGAAAAAACCTGGAATAAACACTACCAAACAGGACTCGGGGTAGCTGAGCGCGCACCGGAATTCAGGTAAGGCAGGTAGGTATCTATTTAAACTACTATCAAAGATGTTTCGGTTAAGAATTTTGAGATAAAATTAGTTTTTGAAAATTCCTTCAAAAAATCTCACAAAAATTGCTAAGTCGATATACGAAAATATTTTTTTCGCGTTTTTGTCAATTTTTATTAGTCAAACACTTGTACGGAACCTATATAAATTGATTTGGCTGAAAACAGCTTCAAAATGCGTCACCTGGATGCAAAGTTATAACGATTTGATGTAATTTCTGTCTAGCTAAGGTGGATTTCGTATATATATGAAATTACTTTTTATGGAATTTTTTGAAGTTCTATATTCGCCAGACGCACGTGCGAGGTGTCAAAAGACGCGTCTCCGCGCGGGCTAGCGAGCTATGAAATTACTAGAAATATATGCGATACAAAAAATTTGAGTTTTGGTCAAAAAACTGGTTTTTTGACTGAAAAATGTGAAAAAACCTGGAATAAACACTACCAAACAGGACTCGGGGTGGCTGAGCGCGCACCGGAATACAGGTAAGGCAGGTAGGTATCTATTTAAACTACTATCAAAGATGTTTCGGATAAGAATTTTGAGATAAAATTAGTTTTTGAAAATTCCTTCAAAAAATCTCACAAAAATTGCTAAGTCGATATACGAAAATATTTTTTTCGCGTTTTTATCAATTTTTATTAGTCAAACACTTGTACGGAACCTATATAAATTGATTTGGCTGAAAACAGCTTCAAAATGCGTCACCTGGATGCAAAGTTATAACGATTTGATGTAATTTCTGTCTAGCTAAGGTGGATTTCGTATATATATGAAATTACTTGTTATGGAATTTTTTGAAGTTCTATATTCGCCAGACGCACGTGCGAGGTGTCAAAAGACGCGTCTCCGCGCGGGCTAGCGAGCTATGAAATTACTAAAAATATATGCTATACAAAAATTTTGAGTTTTGGTCAAAAAACTGGTTTTTTGACTGAAAAATGTGAAAAAACCTGGAATAAACACTACCAAACAGGACTCGGGGTGGCTGAGCGCGCACCGGAATACAGGTAAGGCAGGTAGGTATCTATTGAAACTACTATTAACGATGTTTCGGATAAGAATTTTGAGATAAATTTAGTTTTTGAAAATTCCTTCAAAAAATCTCACAAAAATTGCTAAGTCGATATACGAAAATATTTTTTTCGCGTTTTTGTCAATTTTTATTAGTCAAACACTTGTACGGAACCTATATAAATTGATTTGGCTGAAAACAGCTTCAAAATGCGTCACCTGGATGCAAAGTTATAACGATTTGATGTAATTTCTGTCTAGCTAAGGTGGATTTCGTATATATATGAAATTACTTGTTATGGAATTTTTTGAAGTTCTATATTCGCCAGACGCACGTGCGAGGTGTCAAAAGACGCGTCTCCGCGCGGGCTAGCGAGCTATGAAATTACTAGAAATATATGCGATACAAAAAATTTGAGTTTTGGTCAAAAAACTGGTTTTTTGACTGGAGAATGTGAAAAAACCTGGAATAAACACTACCAAACAGGACTCGGGGTGGCTGAGCGCGCACCGGAATACAGGTAAGGCAGGTAGGTATCTATTGAAACTACTATTAACGATGTTTCGGATAAGAATTTTGAGATAAAGTTAGTTTTTGAAAATTCCTTCAAAAAATCTCACAAAAATTGCTAAGTCGATATACGAAAATATTTTTTTCGCGTTTTTGTCAATTTTTATTAGTCAAACACTTGTACGGAACCTATATAAATTGATTTGGCTGAAAACAGCTTCAAAATGCGTCACCTGGATGCAAAGTTATAACGATTTGATGTAATTTCTGTCTAGCTAAGGTGGATTTCGTATATATATGAAATTACTTGTTATGGAATTTTTTGAAGTTCTATATTCGCCAGACGCACGTGCGAGGTGTCAAAAGACGCGTCTCCGCGCGGGCTAGCGAGCTATGAAATTACTAGAAATATATGCGATACAAAAAATTTGAGTTTTGGTCAAAAAACTGGTTTTTTGACTGAAAAATGTGAAAAAACCTGGAATAAACACTACCAAACAGGACTCGGGGTAGCTGAGCGCGCACCGGAATTCAGGTAAGGCAGGTAGGTATCTATTTAAACTACTATCAAAGATGTTTCGGTTAAGAATTTTGAGATAAAATTAGTTTTTGAAAATTCCTTCAAAAAATCTCACAAAAATTGCTAAGTCGATATACGAAAATATTTTTTTCGCGTTTTTGTCAATTTTTATTAGTCAAACACTTGTACGGAACCTATATAAATTGATTTGGCTGAAAACAGCTTCAAAATGCGTCACCTGGATGCAAAGTTATAACGATTTGATGTAATTTCTGTCTAGCTAAGGTGGATTTCGTATATATATGAAATTACTTTTTATGGAATTTTTTGAAGTTCTATATTCGCCAGACGCACGTGCGAGGTGTCAAAAGACGCGTCTCCGCGCGGGCTAGCGAGCTATGAAATTACTAGAAATATATGCGATACAAAAAATTTGAGTTTTGGTCAAAAAACTGGTTTTTTGACTGAAAAATGTGAAAAAACCTGGAATAAACACTACCAAACAGGACTCGGGGTGGCTGAGCGCGCACCGGAATACAGGTAAGGCAGGTAGGTATCTATTTAAACTACTATCAAAGATGTTTCGGATAAGAATTTTGAGATAAAATTAGTTTTTGAAAATTCCTTCAAAAAATCTCACAAAAATTGCTAAGTCGATATACGAAAATATTTTTTTCGCGTTTTTATCAATTTTTATTAGTCAAACACTTGTACGGAACCTATATAAATTGATTTGGCTGAAAACAGCTTCAAAATGCGTCACCTGGATGCAAAGTTATAACGATTTGATGTAATTTCTGTCTAGCTAAGGTGGATTTCGTATATATATGAAATTACTTGTTATGGAATTTTTTGAAGTTCTATATTCGCCAGACGCACGTGCGAGGTGTCAAAAGACGCGTCTCCGCGCGGGCTAGCGAGCTATGAAATTACTAAAAATATATGCTATACAAAAATTTTGAGTTTTGGTCAAAAAACTGGTTTTTTGACTGAAAAATGTGAAAAAACCTGGAATAAACACTACCAAACAGGACTCGGGGTGGCTGAGCGCGCACCGGAATACAGGTAAGGCAGGTAGGTATCTATTGAAACTACTATTAACGATGTTTCGGATAAGAATTTTGAGATAAATTTAGTTTTTGAAAATTCCTTCAAAAAATCTCACAAAAATTGCTAAGTCGATATACGAAAATATTTTTTTCGCGTTTTTGTCAATTTTTATTAGTCAAACACTTGTACGGAACCTATATAAATTGATTTGGCTGAAAACAGCTTCAAAATGCGTCACCTGGATGCAAAGTTATAACGATTTGATGTAATTTCTGTCTAGCTAAGGTGGATTTCGTATATATATGAAATTACTTGTTATGGAATTTTTTGAAGTTCTATATTCGCCAGACGCACGTGCGAGGTGTCAAAAGACGCGTCTCCGCGCGGGCTAGCGAGCTATGAAATTACTAGAAATATATGCGATACAAAAAATTTGAGTTTTGGTCAAAAAACTGGTTTTTTGACTGGAGAATGTGAAAAAACCTGGAATAAACACTACCAAACAGGACTCGGGGTGGCTGAGCGCGCACCGGAATACAGGTAAGGCAGGTAGGTATCTATTGAAACTACTATTAACGATGTTTCGGATAAGAATTTTGAGATAAAGTTAGTTTTTGAAAATTCCTTCAAAAAATCTCACAAAAATTGCTAAGTCGATATACGAAAATATTTTTTTCGCGTTTTTGTCAATTTTTATTAGTCAAACACTTGTACGGAACCTATATAAATTGATTTGGCTGAAAACAGCTTCAAAATGCGTCACCTGGATGCAAAGTTATAACGATTTGATGTAATTTCTGTCTAGCTAAGGTGGATTTCGTATATATATGAAATTACTTGTTATGGAATTTTTTGAAGTTCTATATTCGCCAGACGCACGTGCGAGGTGTCAAAAGACGCGTCTCCGCGCGGGCTAGCGAGCTATGAAATTACTAGAAATATATGCGATACAAAAAATTTGAGTTTTGGTCAAAAAACTGGTTTTTTGACTGAAAAATGTGAAAAAACCTGGAATAAACACTACCAAACAGGACTCGGGGTGGCTGAGCGCGCACCGGAATACAGGTAAGGCAGGTAGGTATCTATTTAAACTACTATCAAAGATGTTTCGGATAAGAATTTTGAGATAAAATTAGTTTTTGAAAATTCCTTCAAAAAATCTCACAAAAATTGCTAAGTCGATATACGAAAATATTTTTTTCGCGTTTTTGTCAATTTTTATTAGTCAAACACTTGTGTACGGAACCTATATAAATTGATTTGGCTGAAAACAGCTTCAAAATGCGTCACCTGGATGCAAAGTTATAACGATTTGATGTAATTTCTGTCTAGCTAAGGTGGATTTCGTATATATATGAAATTACTTGTTATGGAATTTTTTGAAGTTCTATATTCGCCAGACGCACGTGCGAGGTGTCAAAAGACGCGTCTCCGCGCGGGCTAGCGAGCTATGAAATTACTAGAAATATATGCGATACAAAAAATTTGAGTTTTGGTCAAAAAACTGGTTTTTTGACTGGAGAATGTGAAAAAACCTGGAATAAACACTACCAAACAGGACTCGGGGTGGCTGAGCGCGCACCGGAATACAGGTAAGGCAGGTAGGTATCTATTTAAACTACTATCAAAGATGTTTCGGATAAGAATTTTGAGATAAAATTAGTTTTTGAAAATTCCTTCAAAAAATCTCACAAAAATTGCTAAGTCGATATACGAAAATATTTTTTTCGCGTTTTTGTCAATTTTTATTAGTCAAACACTTGTGTACGGAACCTATATAAATTGATTTGGCTGAAAACAGCTTCAAAATGCGTCACCTGGATGCAAAGTTATAACGATTTGATGTAATTTCTGTCTAGCTAAGGTGGATTTCGTATATATATGAAATTACTTGTTATGGAATTTTTTGAAGTTCTATATTCGCCAGACGCACGTGCGAGGTGTCAAAAGACGCGTCTCCATGCGGGCTAGCGAGCTATGAAATTACTAAAAATATATGCTATACAAAAATTTTGGGTTTTGGTCAAAAAACTGGTTTTTTGACTGAAAAATGTGAAAAAACCTGGAATAAACACTACCAAACAGGACTCGGGGTGGCTGAGCGCGCACCGGAATACAGGTAAGGCAGGTAGGTATCTATTGAAACTACTATTAACGATGTTTCGGATAAGAATTTTGAGATAAAGTTAGTTTTTGAAAATTCCTTCAAAAAATCTCACAAAAATTGCTAAGTCGATATACGAAAATATTTTTTTCGCGTTTTTGTCAATTTTTATTAGTCAAACACTTGTACGGAACCTATATAAATTGATTTGGCTGAAAACAGCTTCAAAATGCGTCACCTGGATGCAAAGATATAACGATTTGATGTAATTTCTGTCTAGCTAAGGTGGATTTCGTATATATATGAAATTACTTGTTATGGAATTTTTTGAAGTTCTATATTCGCCAGACGCACGTGCGAGGTGTCAAAAGACGCGTCTCCGCGCGGGCTAGCGAGCTATGAAATTACTAGAAATATATGCGATACAAAAAATTTGAGTTTTGGTCAAAAAACTGGTTTTTTGACTGGAGAATGTGAAAAAACCTGGAATAAACACTACCAAACAGGACTCGGGGTGGCTGAGCGCGCACCGGAATACAGGTAAGGCAGGTAGGTATCTATTGAAACTACTATTAACGATGTTTCGGATAAGAATTTTGAGATAAAGTTAGTTTTTGAAAATTCCTTCAAAAAATCTCACAAAAATTGCTAAGTCGATATACGAAAATATTTTTTTCGCGTTTTTGTCAATTTTTATTAGTCAAACACTTGTACGGAACCTATATAAATTGATTTGGCTGAAAACAGCTTCAAAATGCGTCACCTGGATGCAAAGTTATAACGATTTGATGTAATTTCTGTCTAGCTAAGGTGGATTTCGTATATATATGAAATTACTTGTTATGGAATTTTTTGAAGTTCTATATTCGCCAGACGCACGTGCGAGGTGTCAAAAGACGCGTCTCCGCGCGGGCTAGCGAGCTATGAAATTACTAGAAATATATGCGACACAAAAAATTTGAGTTTTGGTCAAAAAACTGGTTTTTTGACTGAAAAATGTGAAAAAACCTGGAATAAACACTACCAAACAGGACTCGGGGTGGCTGAGCGCGCACCGGAATACAGGTAAGGCAGGTAGGTATCTATTTAAACTACTATCAAAGATGTTTCGGATAAGAATTTTGAGATAAAATTAGTTTTTGAAAATTCCTTCAAAAAATCTCACAAAAATTGCTAAGTCGATATACGAAAATATTTTTTTCGCGTTTTTGTCAATTTTTATTAGTCAAACACTTGTACGGAACCTATATAAATTGATTTGGCTGAAAACAGCTTCAAAATGCGTCACCTGGATGCAAAGTTATAACGATTTGATGTAATTTCTGTCTAGCTAAGGTGGATTTCGTATATATATGAAATTACTTGTTATGGAATTTTTTGAAGTTCTATATTCGCCAGACGCACGTGCGAGGTGTCAAAAGACGCGTCTCCGCGCGGGCTAGCGAGCTATGAAATTACTAAAAATATATGCTATACAAAAATTTTGGGTTTTGGTCAAAAAACTGGTTTTTTGACTGAAAAATGTGAAAAAACCTGGAATAAACACTACCAAACAGGATTCGGGGTGGCTGAGCGCGCACCGGAATACAGGTAAGGCAGGTAGGTATCTATTTAAACTACTATTAACGATGTTTCGGATAAGAATTTTGAGATAAAGTTAGTTTTTGAAAATTCCTTCAAAAAATCTCACAAAAATTGCTAAGTCGATATACGAAAATATTTTTTTCGCGTTTTTGTCAATTTTTATTAGTCAAACACTTGTACGGAACCTATATAAATTGATTTGGCTGAAAACAGCTTCAAAATGCGTCACCTGGATGCAAAGTTATAACGATTTGATGTAATTTCTGTCTAGCTAAGGTGGATTTCGTATATATTTGAAATTACTTGTTATGGAATTTTTTGAAGTTCTATATTCGCCAGACGCACGTGAGAGGTGTCAAAAGACGCGTCTCCATGCGGGCTAGCGAGCTATGAAATTACTAGAAATATATGCGATACAAAAATTTTGAGTTTTGGTCAAAAAACTGGTTTTTTGACTGGAGAATGTGAAAAAACCTGGAATAAACACTACCAAACAGGACTCGGGGTGGCTGAGCACGCACCGGAATACAGGTAAGGCAGGTAGGTATCTATTGAAACTACTATTAACGATGTTTCGGATAAGAATTTTGAGATAAAGTTAGTTTTTGAAAATTCCTTCAAAAAATCTCACAAAAATTGCTAAGTCGATATACGAAAATATTTTTTTCGCGTTTTTATCAATTTTTATTAGTCAAACACTTGTACGGAACCTATATAAATTGATTTGGCTGAAAACAGCTTCAAAATGCGTCACCTGGATGCAAAGTTATAACGATTTGATGTAATTTCTGTCTAGCTAAGGTGGATTTCGTATATGTATGAAATTACTTGTTATGGAATTTTTTGAAGTTCTATATTCGCCAGACGCACGTGCGAGGTGTCAAAAGACGCGTCTCCGCGCGGGCTAGCGAGCTATGAAATTACTAGAAATATATGCGATACAAAAAATTTGAGTTTTGGTCAAAAAACTGGTTTTTTGACTGGAGAATGTGAAAAAACCTGGAATAAACACTACCAAACAGGACTCGGGGTGGCTGAGCGCGCACCGGAATACAGGTAAGGCAGGTAGGTATCTATTGAAACTACTATTAACGATGTTTCGGATAAGAATTTTGAGATAAAGTTAGTTTTTGAAAATTCCTTCAAAAAATCTCACAAAAATTGCTAAGTCGATATACGAAAATATTTTTTTCGCGTTTTTGTCAATTTTTATTAGTCAAACACTTGTACGGAACCTATATAAATTGATTTGGCTGAAAACAGCTTCAAAATGCGTCACCTGGATGCAAAGTTATAACGATTTGATGTAATTTCTGTCTAGCTAAGGTGGATTTCGTATATATATGAAATTACTTGTTATGGAATTTTTTGAAGTTCTATATTCGCCAGACGCACGTGCGAGGTGTCAAAAGACGCGTCTCCGCGCGGGCTAGCGAGCTATGAAATTACTAGAAATATATGCGATACAAAAAATTTGAGTTTTGGTCAAAAAACTGGTTTTTTGACTGAAAAATGTGAAAAAACCTGGAATAAACACTACCAAACAGGACTCGGGGTAGCTGAGCGCGCACCGGAATTCAGGTAAGGCAGGTAGGTATCTATTTAAACTACTATCAAAGATGTTTCGGTTAAGAATTTTGAGATAAAATTAGTTTTTGAAAATTCCTTCAAAAAATCTCACAAAAATTGCTAAGTCGATATACGAAAATATTTTTTTCGCGTTTTTGTCAATTTTTATTAGTCAAACACTTGTACGGAACCTATATAAATTGATTTGGCTGAAAACAGCTTCAAAATGCGTCACCTGGATGCAAAGTTATAACGATTTGATGTAATTTCTGTCTAGCTAAGGTGGATTTCGTATATATATGAAATTACTTTTTATGGAATTTTTTGAAGTTCTATATTCGCCAGACGCACGTGCGAGGTGTCAAAAGACGCGTCTCCGCGCGGGCTAGCGAGCTATGAAATTACTAGAAATATATGCGATACAAAAAATTTGAGTTTTGGTCAAAAAACTGGTTTTTTGACTGAAAAATGTGAAAAAACCTGGAATAAACACTACCAAACAGGACTCGGGGTGGCTGAGCGCGCACCGGAATACAGGTAAGGCAGGTAGGTATCTATTTAAACTACTATCAAAGATGTTTCGGATAAGAATTTTGAGATAAAATTAGTTTTTGAAAATTCCTTCAAAAAATCTCACAAAAATTGCTAAGTCGATATACGAAAATATTTTTTTCGCGTTTTTATCAATTTTTATTAGTCAAACACTTGTACGGAACCTATATAAATTGATTTGGCTGAAAACAGCTTCAAAATGCGTCACCTGGATGCAAAGTTATAACGATTTGATGTAATTTCTGTCTAGCTAAGGTGGATTTCGTATATATATGAAATTACTTGTTATGGAATTTTTTGAAGTTCTATATTCGCCAGACGCACGTGCGAGGTGTCAAAAGACGCGTCTCCGCGCGGGCTAGCGAGCTATGAAATTACTAAAAATATATGCTATACAAAAATTTTGAGTTTTGGTCAAAAAACTGGTTTTTTGACTGAAAAATGTGAAAAAACCTGGAATAAACACTACCAAACAGGACTCGGGGTGGCTGAGCGCGCACCGGAATACAGGTAAGGCAGGTAGGTATCTATTGAAACTACTATTAACGATGTTTCGGATAAGAATTTTGAGATAAATTTAGTTTTTGAAAATTCCTTCAAAAAATCTCACAAAAATTGCTAAGTCGATATACGAAAATATTTTTTTCGCGTTTTTGTCAATTTTTATTAGTCAAACACTTGTACGGAACCTATATAAATTGATTTGGCTGAAAACAGCTTCAAAATGCGTCACCTGGATGCAAAGTTATAACGATTTGATGTAATTTCTGTCTAGCTAAGGTGGATTTCGTATATATATGAAATTACTTGTTATGGAATTTTTTGAAGTTCTATATTCGCCAGACGCACGTGCGAGGTGTCAAAAGACGCGTCTCCGCGCGGGCTAGCGAGCTATGAAATTACTAGAAATATATGCGATACAAAAAATTTGAGTTTTGGTCAAAAAACTGGTTTTTTGACTGGAGAATGTGAAAAAACCTGGAATAAACACTACCAAACAGGACTCGGGGTGGCTGAGCGCGCACCGGAATACAGGTAAGGCAGGTAGGTATCTATTGAAACTACTATTAACGATGTTTCGGATAAGAATTTTGAGATAAAGTTAGTTTTTGAAAATTCCTTCAAAAAATCTCACAAAAATTGCTAAGTCGATATACGAAAATATTTTTTTCGCGTTTTTGTCAATTTTTATTAGTCAAACACTTGTACGGAACAAAAAGAGTTTTGGTCAAAAAACCAGTTTTTTGACCAAAACTCTAAATTTTTGTATCGCATATATTTCTAGTAATTTAATAGCTCGCTAGCCCGCGCGGAGACGCGTCTTTTGACACCTCGCACGTGCGTCTGGCGAATATAGAACTTCAAAAAATTCCATAACAAGTAAATTCATACATATACGAAATCCACCTTAGCTAGACAATAATTTTATCAAATCGTTATAACTTTGCATCCAGGTGACGCATTTTGAAGCTGTTTTCAGCCAAATCAATATTAAATAGGTTCCGTACAACTGTTTGACTAATAAAAATTGACAAAAGCGCGAAAAAATATTTTCGTATATCGACTTAGCAATTTTTGTGAGATTTTTTTAAGGAATTTTCAAAAACTAATTTTATCTCAAAATTCTTATCCGAACCATCGTTAATAGTAGTTTCAATAGATACCTACCTGCCTTACCTGTATTCCGGTGCGCGCTCAGCCACCCCGAGTCCTGTTTGATAGTGTTTATTCCAGGTTTTTTCACATTTTTCAGTCAAAAAACCAGTTTTTTGACCAAAACTCAAATTTTTTGTATCGCATATATTTCTAGTAACTACATAGCTCGCTAGCCCGCGCGGAGACGCGTCTTTTGACACCTCGCACGTGCGTCTGGCGAATATAGAACTTCAAAAAATTCCATAACAAGTAAATTCATACATATACGAAATCCACCTTAGCTAGACAATAATTTTATCAAATCGTTATAACTTTGCATCCAGGTGACGCATTTTGAAGCTGTTTTCAGCCAAATCAATATTAAATAGGTTCCGTACAACTGTTTGACTAATAAAAATTGACAAAAGCGCGAAAAAATATTTTCGTATATCGACTTAGCAATTTTTGTGAGATTTTTTTAAGGAATTTTCAAAAACTAATTTTATCTCAAAATTCTTATCCGAACCATCGTTAATAGTAGTTTCAATAGATACCTACCTGCCTTACCTGTATTCCGGTGCGCGCTCAGCCACCCCGAGTCCTGTTTGGTAGTGTTTATTCCAGGTTTTTTCACATTTTTCAGTCAAAAAACCAGTTTTTTGACCAAAACTCAAATTTTTTGTATCGCATATATTTCTAGTAACTACATAGCTCGCTAGCCCGCGCGGAGACGCGTCTTTTGACACCTCGCACGTGCGTCTGGCGAATATAGAACTTCAAAAAATTCCATAACAAGTAAATTCATACATATACGAAATCCACCTTAGCTAGACAATAATTTTATCAAATCGTTATAACTTTGCATCCAGGTGACGCATTTTGAAGCTGTTTTCAGCCAAATCAATATTAAATAGGTTCCGTACAACTGTTTGACTAATAAAAATTTACAAAAGCGCGAAAAAATATTTTCGTATATCGACTTAGCAATTTTTGTGAGATTTTTTTAAGGAATTTTCAAAAACTAATTTTATCTCAAAATTCTTATCCGAACCATCGTTAATAGTAGTTTCAATAGATACCTACCTGCCTTACCTGTATTCCGGTGCGCGCTCAGCCACCCCGAGTCCTGTTTGGTAGTGTTTATTCCAGGTTTTTTCACATTTTTCAGTCAAAAAACCAGTTTTTTGACCAAAACTCAAATTTTTTGTATCGCATATATTTCTAGTAACTACATAGCTCGCTAGCCCGCGCGGAGACGCGTCTTTTGACACCTCGCACGTGCGTCTGGCGAATATAGAACTTCAAAAAATTCCATAACAAGTAAATTCATACATATACGAAATCCACCTTAGCTAGACAATAATTGGGGTGCGTGCAGAAAACCTCCTCGTGTGCTTGACTGCTGCTCGTTCCTTGCGAATACGTTCGGGGGAAAGAGCAGTCGTTGGGCCGGTGCACCCTGGGCGCGGCCAATAGTCTCTCCATGTCGGAGAGGGTGTTGACTGCGGCGGATTTCTGCGTGGGGGGGAGAGCCTAAGGCTCTTAGGTCTGGTGAGGCCGATCGTCGGACGTCCGCTCCCCCCCTCTGCTAACAGAGGGAGGTCGAGCGGACGCAGAGTGGGAAGGCGGACGATATAGTCCGCGGTGGACGACGCCAGTGGTTAGGTTAAGTTAGGATAGATAGTCAATTATATTGTATATACCATATTTTGTATATATAATTAAGATAGTTTTTAATAAAATGTACATATAATTAATATAGTTAGGTTAGGTTAAGTTAGGGTAAGGATAGTCCGTGGAGGACGGGCCCAAACAGGCCGAAATTGGTGGACGTTTCTCCATTTTGGAGAAGCAGGGGCGGCGCTCGTTGTGCACTCACCCTGCCAACGAGCTAGCAGCAGGAGTCTGCACCCGTCGAAATCGTAATCCGGAAAGAGATCACGGTCATGTTTTGTGTCTCGGAACGGGACGAGGATCTTGGCTTAGTCGCCCGGATCGCGAGGATGTAAACCTCTATAAAAAAATTCCTCTAATATCAAGTTTTGGTGCGCGGCGAGGGTATGAATGGCTGAGGAGTAGTGTCATCTGTAACTTTGTAGTTATAGGTGGCGCATCAGTCGTGAGCGCACCCCCAGCCAGGGACCAGTGGAATCTCTGGGTTGGGTTACAAATGTCACACTTACCTAGGCACAGGGGGTAACCCTAGGAAGGACTTTTTAGATCCCCCACACTCGTGGGAATAATAATGGAAAACCTATATAAAAACCAAAAACCAAAAGACGTAGAAGAGGAGTGGAGTGATGCGGAGTCGGAGTCCGACGCCGCATCTGGCGCGAAGGGCGCGAAGGGCTCTTTTAAGAGCCTGGCGCGCGTTGATGTGGGGGCTGCAGAGAAGAAGAACAGCAAGTTCTTCAAGCGCTCCAAACCAGGGGACGGCCAGGGGTCGTCCTCTGAAGATGGAATAAGCACGGCTCGCAAAAAGATCAGCAGCCGGGGTGGGGTTCGGAAACGGGGGGTGGGCAGAGGGCTCACCACCCCGGATCAAATGGAGGTAGAAGAAAAACTTGGAGAGACCAGCCGCAGGGCGGCCCTCTCTGAGTCCTCGGGCGGTGAGCCGGACGCCGCTGGCAGCTCCAAGGCGAAGGGAGCGGCCAGTAGTAGTTTCGAGGAGGTCGTGACTGCAGCGATCAGGGGGGTGGCCTTGAAGAGGATTCAGTCCTCAAAAGACAAGGTCGTCCCCGCTGCCATTGCCTCCATTTTGGCGGCAGCGAGAGCCCCCCAAGTCGGGCCCTCGTCGGACGAGGTCGGCCGATTGATAGCCGCCATGGAGCTTCTCCGAAAGGAGAATGAGGAGCTCCGAGCGGACCTGGCCCAGCTTCGAGGAGCTGGACCACGGGAGGTGCCCCAGGGGGGAGCGCAGCATGGGCAGGGCCTGCCCTTGCAGGCGGAGGACCGCGTTCTGACCCTGGTGCGACAGGAGCTGGCTGCACTCAGCAACCGGTTCTCCGTATTGGAGGGCATAGTACTGCGCCCACCGCTAGCGGCGAGCAGGCCGGCCACTTTTGCCGCCACCGTGGCTGCCTCGGCCACGCCCGCGGTTAAGCCTGCGGCTAAGCCTGTGGCTAAGCCTGCGGCCAACGCCGCGGCCAAACCCGCGCCTCCGGTGAAAGCGGTGCCGCTCAACCCCAAGAAGGGCGGGACGGCTGCGCAGATGGCTGCGCAGAAGGCGAGGGCCCCAGCCGTGGTGGCGGGACGGTCGCCTCTGCCCCCCCCGCCTCCTAATTCCTCTACGGCCAACGCCGAATGGCAGGTAGCCGGGGAGAGCAGGAAGGCGGGCAAGGCAGCAAGGGCGGCTAAAAATAAGGAAAGGCGGCAGCAACGCAAGAAGCGTGGCGTCGCGGCTAGGCTCTGCGCCCCGAAGTCCGCAGCTGTAGTGATTACGCTACAGCCGGAAGCGGCAAAGAAGGGCGTGTCGTACCGCGAAGTGCTAACGAAGGCGTGGAAGGCGGTCAACCTAGAGGAGATCGGCGTCACCGAGGGCCTCAGAATGAAAGTCACGGCGACTGGAGCCCGGATGCTCGAAATCCCCGGTACGGCAAGCGGCCCGACCGCTGACGCCCTGGCCGAGAGACTGAGGGCGTCCCTCAATGCGGAGGAGGTCCGAGTGTCCAGGCCCACAAAGTCCGCCGACATACGCATCATGGGCCTGGACGACTGCGTGACGGCGGAGGACGTTGTGGCCGCCGTGGCTAAGACTGGGGGGTGCTCTGCCGAGCAGGTGAGGGCAGGCTCCATCCGCCCTGATACCACGGGCATGCAAGCCATAACGGTGAGCTGCCCCGTGTCGGTGGCGCAAAAGATAGCCGGGGAGGGCCGAAGACTCCGGGTGGGCTGGGTATCCGCGCAGGTGAAACTGCTGGAACCCAGACCCCTGAGGTGCTTCCGCTGCCGCGTGGGCCACCACGTGGGAGCACACTGCACCTCGGAGGTGGACCGCAGCGACAACTGCTTCCGCTGTGGTCAGCCCGGTCACAAAGCCGGTTCTTGTAAAGCCACGCCGCACTGTTTTGCATGTGCGGCGGCTGGCAAGCCGGCCGATCACCGGGCTGGGGGTAAGGCCTGCGCTCCCCCTCCCAAACCCAGGGGAAGGGGCAAGCCCTCCAACCCTGTCGTCACCGCCGCAGCCGCCACCATTGCAGCCGCCGTTGCCGCCTCTACTGCAGTCGTCGCCGCTAACACCGCGGCAGGGCCATCTCAAGGGGCCCGGGAGGAAGCTCGAATGGACTGCCAATAAATGGCCCCATTACGCCTCCTCCAGGCGAACATCAACCACTGCGCCGCCGCTCAGGATCTGTTGCTCCAGAGCATGGCGCAGTGGTCGATTAACATCGCCGTGGTCGCTGAGCCGTACTTTGTCCCGCCCAGGGATGACTGGGTGGAGGACCTGAGCGGCTCAGTGACCCTAATTTCGTCAGCCGCCGCCGGTACCCCGTCCCTCGAGGCCGTCAAGAGGGGACAGGGTTGCGTGGCAGCACGGTTCGGGGAGATTGTCGTGGTAGGAGTTTACTTCTCCCCGAACCGAACTCTCGCCGAGTTCCACAACTCCCTTGGGGAGCTGAGAGTCGTCGTCGTCGGGTACCATCCCCTCCCCGTGTTCGTCCTCGGGGATTTCAATGCCAAAAACGTGGCTTGGGGTTCCCGGTATACGGACACGAGGGGCAGGATGGTGGAGGACTGGGCCCTGGAGACTGGCCTGGTCGTCCTAAACCGGGGTTCTGTCCCCACGTGTGTGCGGATGCGGGGTGAATCAGTGGTGGACATCTCGTTCGCCAGCCCCGCTCTGTCGCCGCGTGTCATCGACTGGCACGTCATGGAGGGGGTGGAGACCTATTCCGATCACCGGTACATACGGTTTGACGTCTCCGCCCCGACCTTGAGCGCGCCGGTCCGACAGGCCCCGAGTGGTCCGCGGTGGGCGCTGAAGCAGCTGGACCGGGAGCTCCTCCTGGAAGCCTCGATCGTGCAGGCCTGGGTGTCATCATCGGACAGGCCTGCCAACATCAACGACGAGGCGGAGTGGTTCCGGGAGGCCATGTCCAAAATTTGTGACGTGGCAATGCCCCGGGTCCAGCCCGGACGTGCCCGGCGCCAGGTGTACTGGTGGTCGCGCGAGCTGACCGCGTTACGCGAGGCGTGTGTTGCTGCGCGGCGCCGGTATTCCAGGCACCGCAGGCTCCGTATCCGCCCTCCAGATACGGAAGCCATTCAGATGGAGCTGTACGAGGGGTACAGAGAGGCTAAGAACGCCCTCCGAGCGGAGATCCAGCGGGCCAGAGGACTGGCCCGCGAGGAGTCGCTGGAGACTCTCAACGGAGACCCGTGGGGACGCCCCTACAAAGGGGTGCGGGATAAACTCCGCCCATGGGCTCCCCCACTGACGCAGAGTCTCCGGCCCCAGCTCGTGGAGGACGTGGTGAGCGCTCTGTTCCCTTCGCGAGGGGAACATACTCCCCCGTCCATGGCTCCGCCTCCTGCGGTGCCCGATGCGGACCACACCGCCAACGACGACGACGACGATTCTTCGGAGGTGACCGAGGTAGACCTGAGAGTGGCGGTACGTAGGCTGAATGCCAAGAATACCGCCCCAGGACCCGACGGCTTGCCTGGAAAAGCCTGGGTTCTGGCCTTAGAGGCTCTCGGGCCTCGACTAAGAGGGCTCCTAAGCGCATGCTTGGAGAGGGGCCAGTTCCCACTTCGTTGGAAGACGGGGAAACTGGTCCTCATTAAGAAGCCGGGGCGCCCAGCGGACTCTCCGTCCGCTTACCGGCCCATCGTGCTGCTCGACGAGGTGGGCAAGCTCTTTGAAAGAGTTATTGCAGACCGCCTTGTCGGGCGGCTGGTACGGGTGGGGCCGGATTTGGCGGAGAGCCAGTTTGGTTTCCGCAAGGGTCGCTCTACGGTGGACGCCATCATGCGCGTTCGAGCCCTCACGACGGGGGATGCTGTGGCCCGGGGTGGGGTCGTCTTGGCGGTGTCTCTTGACATCGCCAATGCCTTCAATACCCTGCCCTGGAGTTGCATCAGGGAGGCACTCCGATATCACCGGATGCCGACCTACCTCTGTCGCGTAGTCGAAGCATATCTGACGGACAGGGCCGTCATCTACCCCGGTCACCAAGGAGAGTGGAACCGGCGAGAGATGTCGTGCGGTGTCCCACAGGGATCGGTCCTGGGGCCGCATCTGTGGGACATCGGGTACGACTGGGTGCTGCGTGCCGACCTCCCTAGTGGCGTCAGCGTAGTCTGCTACGCTGACGACACGCTAGTCCTGGCACAAGGGAGTTCGCATCAGGCGGCGGCCGAACTGGCGGCACGTGGGGTTGCGACAATCGTCGATAGGATCCGGCAATTGGGACTCGAGGTGGCATTGCACAAGTCCGAGGCCATGTGTTTTTATGGTCCTCGGAACGCGCCACTGTCGGGTTCCCTGATAACGGCGGGAGGGGTTCACATCGGCGTCGAGTCGACGATGAAGTACCTGGGACTCGTCCTCGACAGCCGGTGGAACTTCGTCGAGCACTTCCGACGTTTGGCTCCCAGACTGGAGCGGGCCGGGGCTGCCTTGAAGCGGCTCCTGCCCAATCTGGGGGGTCCAAACGCCTCCTGCCGGAGGCTCTACGCGGGGATCGTGCGGTCCATGGCCCTTTACGGGGCACCGGTGTGGGCGCGTTCTCTGAGGCTGCGACCAGCGCAGCGGTTGAACGCGTCCCAAAGGGTCATGGCCATCAGGATGGTACGGGGATACCGCACGGTCTCCCGTGAGGCGGCGAGCCTCCTTGCCGGACTGCCGCCATGGGATCTGGAGGCGAAAGTCCTCGCGCACATTTGGGTGTGGCGCGAAGAGGCGAAACTCCGGGGCATAACTCCGCTGCCGCAGGAAATCGCGGCACAGCGGACGGAGCTCCGGTGCGATCTCATGGCGACATGGAGAGTGCGATTGTCGCAACCCAGCGCTGGGCACGCCACAATTGTGGCGATAAGTCCCCTCTTTGAGGAGTGGCTAGAGAGGCGCCACGGCGTCCTCACCTTCCGCCTGACGCAGGTCCTCACCGGACATGGATGTTTCGGGAGGTTCCTGTATAGGATTAAGCGGGAGGAAACGCCCGGGTGTCACCACTGTGTGGATCGCCCGGAGGACACGGTGGAGCATACGGTGGAGGTCTGCCCTGCTTGGGCGGAGCACCGCCGTGTCCTCACGGCAGCGATCGGCGGCGGCGATCTCTCGCGTCCGGCCCTGGTTCAGGCCATGGTTCGGAGCGAGAGTGCATGGGAGGCCGTCACCTCCTTCTGCGAAACAGTGATGCTTGCGAAGGAGGAGGCGGAACGCGTGAGGGTAAGGCAAAGTCAACGCCCTCGCGCCCTTAGTCGCCGCAGGAGACGCCCCGGGCGTCGGGAATCGCAGGCCGATTCCCGGCCACCGTAGGCGCGGGCTTGCGGACGGTGAGCGATGGGTAGCTCACCGTCCGATAAGGACCAAGCCCGGGTCGACGGCGCGTTGTGTTCCACGCGCGCCTCAAAGAGACGTCAGCACCAATTGACGGGGTCCGAAAGGGCCAATGCCTGCCAGGGTTACGAGCCTGTCCGAAAGGGATATCGTGGCCCTGGCACACAGGCATCTGAAGGAACACGGTGGGTTTTAGTCAGTAAAAGTCTGACACTCCCTCCCGCTCCACCCAGAGCGGGAGAAGTTATTTGATGATTTCCCACCCAAAAAAAAAAAAAAAAAAAAAAAAAAGCTAGACAATAATTTTATCAAATCGTTATAACTTTGCATCCAGGTGACGCATTTTGAAGCTGTTTTCAGCCAAATCAATATTAAATAGGTTCCGTACAACTGTTTGACTAATAAAAATTGACAAAAGCGCGAAAAAATATTTTCGTATATCGACTTAGCAATTTTTGTGAGATTTTTTTAAGGAATTTTCAAAAACTAATTTTATCTCAAAATTCTTATCCGAACCATCGTTAATAGTAGTTTCAATAGATACCTACCTGCCTTACCTGTATTCCGGTGCGCGCTCAGCCACCCCGAGTCCTGTTTGGTAGTGTTTATTCCAGGTTTTTTCACATTTTTCAGTCAAAAAACCAGTTTTTTGACCAAAACTCAAATTTTTTGTATCGCATATATTTCTAGTAACTACATAGCTCGCTAGCCCGCGCGGAGACGCGTCTTTTGACACCTCGCACGTGCGTCTGGCGAATATAGAACTTCAAAAAATTCCATAACAAGTAAATTCATACATATACGAAATCCACCTTAGCTAGACAATAATTTTATCAAATCGTTATAACTTTGCATCCAGGTGACGCATTTTGAAGCTGTTTTCAGCCAAATCAATATTAAATAGGTTCCGTACAACTGTTTGACTAATAAAAATTGACAAAAGCGCGAAAAAATATTTTCGTATATCGACTTAGCAATTTTTGTGAGATTTTTTTAAGGAATTTTCAAAAACTAATTTTATCTCAAAATTCTTATCCGAACCATCGTTAATAGTAGTTTCAATAGATACCTACCTGCCTTACCTGTATTCCGGTGCGCGCTCAGCCACCCCGAGTCCTGTTTGGTAGTGTTTATTCCAGGTTTTTTCACATTTTTCAGTCAAAAAACCAGTTTTTTGACCAAAACTCAAATTTTTTGTATCGCATATATTTCTAGTAACTACATAGCTCGCTAGCCCGCGCGGAGACGCGTCTTTTGACACCTCGCACGTGCGTCTGGCGAATATAGAACTTCAAAAAATTCCATAACAAGTAAATTCATACATATACGAAATCCACCTTAGCTAGACAATAATTTTATCAAATCGTTATAACTTTGCATCCAGGTGACGCATTTTGAAGCTGTTTTCAGCCAAATCAATATTAAATAGGTTCCGTACAACTGTTTGACTAATAAAAATTGACAAAAGCGCGAAAAAATATTTTCGTATATCGACTTAGCAATTTTTGTGAGATTTTTTTAAGGAATTTTCAAAAACTAATTTTATCTCAAAATTCTTATCCGAACCATCGTTAATAGTAGTTTCAATAGATACCTACCTGCCTTACCTGTATTCCGGTGCGCGCTCAGCCACCCCGAGTCCTGTTTGGTAGTGTTTATTCCAGGTTTTTTCACATTTTTCAGTCAAAAAACCAGTTTTTTGACCAAAACTCAAATTTTTTGTATCGCATATATTTCTAGTAACTACATAGCTCGCTAGCCCGCGCGGAGACGCGTCTTTTGACACCTCGCACGTGCGTCTGGCGAATATAGAACTTCAAAAAATTCCATAACAAGTAAATTCATACATATACGAAATCCACCTTAGCTAGACAATAATTTTATCAAATCGTTATAACTTTGCATCCAGGTGACGCATTTTGAAGCTGTTTTCAGCCAAATCAATATTAAATAGGTTCCGTACAACTGTTTGACTAATAAAAATTGACAAAAGCGCAAAAAAATATTTTCGTATATCGACTTAGCAATTTTTGTGAGATTTTTTTAAGGAATTTTCAAAAACTAATTTTATCTCAAAATTCTTATCCGAACCATCGTTAATAGTAGTTTCAATAGATACCTACCTGCCTTACCTGTATTCCGGTGCGCGCTCAGCCACCCCGAGTCCTGTTTGGTAGTGTTTATTCCAGGTTTTTTCACATTTTTCAGTCAAAAAACCAGTTTTTTGACCAAAACTCAAATTTTTTGTATCGCATATATTTCTAGTAACTACATAGCTCGCTAGCCCGCGCGGAGACGCGTCTTTTGACACCTCGCACGTGCGTCTGGCGAATATAGAACTTCAAAAAATTCCATAACAAGTAAATTCATACATATACGAAATCCACCTTAGCTAGACAATAATTTTATCAAATCGTTATAACTTTGCATCCAGGTGACGCATTTTGAAGCTGTTTTCAGCCAAATCAATATTAAATAGGTTCCGTACAACTGTTTGACTAATAAAAATTGACAAAAGCGCGAAAAAATATTTTCGTATATCGACTTAGCAATTTTTGTGAGATTTTTTTAAGGAATTTTCAAAAACTAATTTTATCTCAAAATTCTTATCCGAACCATCGTTAATAGTAGTTTCAATAGATACCTACCTGCCTTACCTGTATTCCGGTGCGCGCTCAGCCACCCCGAGTCCTGTTTGGTAGTGTTTATTCCAGGTTTTTTCACATTTTTCAGTCAAAAAACCAGTTTTTTGACCAAAACTCAAATTTTTTGTATCGCATATATTTCTAGTAACTACATAGCTCGCTAGCCCGCGCGGAGACGCGTCTTTTGACACCTCGCACGTGCGTCTGGCGAATATAGAACTTCAAAAAATTCCATAACAAGTAAATTCATACATATACGAAATCCACCTTAGCTAGACAATAATTCTTCGGAGGTGACCGAGGTAGACCTGAGAGTGGCGGTACGTAGGCTGAATGCCAAGAATACCGCCCCAGGACCCGACGGCTTGCCTGGAAAAGCCTGGGTTCTGGCCTTGGAGGCTCTCGGGCCTCGACTAAGAGGGCTCCTAAGCGCATGCTTGGAGAGGGGCCAGTTCCCACTTCGTTGGAAGACGGGGAAACTGGTCCTCATTAAGAAGCCGGGGCGCCCAGCGGACTCTCCGTCCGCTTACCGGCCCATCGTGCTGCTCGACGAGGTGGGCAAGCTCTTTGAAAGAGTTATTGCAGACCGCCTTGTCGGGCGGCTGGTACGGGTGGGGCCGGATTTGGCGGAGAGCCAGTTTGGTTTCCGCAAGGGTCGCTCTACGGTGGACGCCATCATGCGCGTTCGAGCCCTCACGACGGGGGATGCTGTGGCCCGGGGTGGGGTCGTCTTGGCGGTGTCTCTTGACATCGCCAATGCCTTCAATACCCTGCCCTGGAGTTGCATCAGGGAGGCACTCCGATATCACCGGATGCCGACCTACCTCTGTCGCGTAGTCGAGGCATATCTGACGGACAGGGCCGTCATCTACCCCGGTCACCAAGGAGAGTGGAACCGGCGAGAGATGTCGTGCGGTGTCCCACAGGGATCGGTCCTGGGGCCGCATCTGTGGGACATCGGGTACGACTGGGTGCTGCGCGCCGACCTCCCTAGTGGCGTCAGCGTAGTCTGCTACGCTGACGACACGCTAGTCCTGGCACAAGGGAGTTCGCATCAGGCGGCGGCCGAACTGGCGGCACGTGGGGTTGCGACAATCGTCGATAGGATCCGGCAATTGGGACTCGAGGTGGCATTGCACAAGTCCGAGGCCATGTGCTTTTATGGTCCTCGGAACGCGCCACTGTCGGGTTCCCAGATAACGGCGGGAGGGGTTCACATCGGCGTCGAGTCGACGATGAAGTACCTGGGACTCGTCCTCGACAGCCGGTGGAACTTCGTCGAGCACTTCCGACGTTTGGCTCCCAGACTGGAGCGGGCCGGGGCTGCCTTGAAGCGGCTCCTGCCCAATCTGGGGGGTCCAAACGCCTCCTGCCGGAGGCTCTACGCGGGGATCGTGCGGTCCATGGCCCTTTACGGGGCACCGGTGTGGGCGCGTTCTCTGAGGCTGCGACCAGCGCAGCGGTTGAACGCGTCCCAAAGGGTCATGGCCATCAGGATGGTACGGGGATACCGCACGGTCTCCCGTGAGGCGGCGAGCCTCCTTGCCGGACTGCCGCCATGGGATCTGGAGGCGAAAGTCCTCGCGCACATTTGGGTGTGGCGCGAAGAGGCGAAACTCCGGGGCATAACTCCGCTGCCGCAGGAAATCGCGGCACAGCGGACGGAGCTCCGGTGCGATCTCATGGCGACATGGAGAGTGCGATTGTCGCAACCCAGCGCTGGGCACGCCACAATTGTGGCGATAAGTCCCCTCTTTGAGGAGTGGCTAGAGAGGCGCCACGGCGTCCTCACCTTCCGCCTGACGCAGGTCCTCACCGGACATGGATGTTTCGGGAGGTTCCTGTATAGGATTAAGCGGGAGGAAACGCCCGGGTGTCACCACTGTGTGGATCGCCCGGAGGACACGGTGGAGCATACGGTGGAGGTCTGCCCTGCTTGGGCGGAGCACCGCCGTGTCCTCACGGCAGCGATCGGCGGCGGCGATCTCTCGCGTCCGGCCCTGGTTCAGGCCATGGTTCGGAGCGAGAGTGCATGGGAGGCCGTCACCTCCTTCTGCGAAACAGTGATGCTTGCGAAGGAGGAGGCGGAACGCGTGAGGGTAAGGCAAAGTCAACGCCCTCGCGCCCTTAGTCGCCGCAGGAGACGCCCCGGGCGTCGGGAATCGCAGGCCGATTCCCGGCCACCGTAGGCGCGGGCTTGCGGACGGTGAGCGATGGGTAGCTCACCGCCCGATAAGGACCAAGCCCGGGTCGACGGCGCGTTGTGTTCCACGCGCGCCTCAAAGAGACGTCAGCACCAATTGACGGGGTCCGAAAGGGCCAATGCCTGCCAGGGTTACGAACCTGTCCGAAAGGGATATCGTGGCCCTGGCACACAGGCATCTGAAGGAACACGGTGGGTTTTAGTCAGTAAAAGTCTGACACTCCCTCCCGCTCCACCCAGAGCGGGAGAAGTTATTTGATAATTTCCCACCCAAAAAAAAAAAAAAAAAAAAAAGCTAGACAATAATTTTATCAAATCGTTATAACTTTGCATCCAGGTGACGCATTTTGAAGCTGTTTTCAGCCAAATCAATATTAAATAGGTTCCGTACAACTGTTTGACTAATAAAAATTGACAAAAGCGCGAAAAAATATTTTCGTATATCGACTTAGCAATTTTTGTGAGATTTTTTTAAGGAATTTTCAAAAACTAATTTTATCTCAAAATTCTTATCCGAACCATCGTTAATAGTAGTTTCAATAGATACTTACCTGCCTTACCTGTATTCCGGTGCGCGCTCAGCCACCCCGAGTCCTGTTTGGTAGTGTTTATTCCAGGTTTTTTCACATTTATCAGTCAAAAAACCAGTTTTTTGACCAAAACTCAAATTTTTTGTATCGCATATATTTCTAGTAACTACATAGCTCGCTAGCCCGCGCGGAGACGCGTCTTTTGACACCTCGCACGTGCGTCTGGCGAATATAGAACTTCAAAAAATTCCATAACAAGTAAATTCATACATATACGAAATCCACCTTAGCTAGACAATAATTTTATCAAATCGTTATAACTTTGCATCCAGGTGACGCATTTTGAAGCTGTTTTCAGCCAAATCAATATTAAATAGGTTCCGTACAACTGTTTGACTAATAAAAATTGACAAAAGCGCGAAAAAATATTTTCGTATATCGACTTAGCAATTTTTGTGAGATTTTTTTAAGGAATTTTCAAAAACTAATTTTATCTCAAAATTCTTATCCGAACCATCGTTAATAGTAGTTTCAATAGATACCTACCTGCCTTACCTGTATTCCGGTGCGCGCTCAGCCACCCCGAGTCCTGTTTGGTAGTGTTTATTCCAGGTTTTTTCACATTTTTCAGTCAAAAAACCAGTTTTTTGACCAAAACTCAAATTTTTTGTATCGCATATATTTCTAGTAACTACATAGCTCGCTAGCCCGCGCGGAGACGCGTCTTTTGACACCTCGCACGTGCGTCTGGCGAATATAGAACTTCAAAAAATTCCATAACAAGTAAATTCATACATATACGAAATCCACCTTAGCTAGACAATAATTCTTCGGAGGTGACCGAGGTAGACCTGAGAGTGGCGGTACGTAGGCTGAATGCCAAGAATACCGCCCCAGGACCCGACGGCTTGCCTGGAAAAGCCTGGGTTCTGGCCTTGGAGGCTCTCGGGCCTCGACTAAGAGGGCTCCTAAGCGCATGCTTGGAGAGGGGCCAGTTCCCACTTCGTTGGAAGACGGGGAAACTGGTCCTCATTAAGAAGCCGGGGCGCCCAGCGGACTCTCCGTCCGCTTACCGGCCCATCGTGCTGCTCGACGAGGTGGGCAAGCTCTTTGAAAGAGTTATTGCAGACCGCCTTGTCGGGCGGCTGGTACGGGTGGGGCCGGATTTGGCGGAGAGCCAGTTTGGTTTCCGCAAGGGTCGCTCTACGGTGGACGCCATCATGCGCGTTCGAGCCCTCACGACGGGGGATGCTGTGGCCCGGGGTGGGGTCGTCTTGGCGGTGTCTCTTGACATCGCCAATGCCTTCAATACCCTGCCCTGGAGTTGCATCAGGGAGGCACTCCGATATCACCGGATGCCGACCTACCTCTGTCGCGTAGTCGAGGCATATCTGACGGACAGGGCCGTCATCTACCCCGGTCACCAAGGAGAGTGGAACCGGCGAGAGATGTCGTGCGGTGTCCCACAGGGATCGGTCCTGGGGCCGCATCTGTGGGACATCGGGTACGACTGGGTGCTGCGCGCCGACCTCCCTAGTGGCGTCAGCGTAGTCTGCTACGCTGACGACACGCTAGTCCTGGCACAAGGGAGTTCGCATCAGGCGGCGGCCGAACTGGCGGCACGTGGGGTTGCGACAATCGTCGATAGGATCCGGCAATTGGGACTCGAGGTGGCATTGCACAAGTCCGAGGCCATGTGCTTTTATGGTCCTCGGAACGCGCCACTGTCGGGTTCCCAGATAACGGCGGGAGGGGTTCACATCGGCGTCGAGTCGACGATGAAGTACCTGGGACTCGTCCTCGACAGCCGGTGGAACTTCGTCGAGCACTTCCGACGTTTGGCTCCCAGACTGGAGCGGGCCGGGGCTGCCTTGAAGCGGCTCCTGCCCAATCTGGGGGGTCCAAACGCCTCCTGCCGGAGGCTCTACGCGGGGATCGTGCGGTCCATGGCCCTTTACGGGGCACCGGTGTGGGCGCGTTCTCTGAGGCTGCGACCAGCGCAGCGGTTGAACGCGTCCCAAAGGGTCATGGCCATCAGGATGGTACGGGGATACCGCACGGTCTCCCGTGAGGCGGCGAGCCTCCTTGCCGGACTGCCGCCATGGGATCTGGAGGCGAAAGTCCTCGCGCACATTTGGGTGTGGCGCGAAGAGGCGAAACTCCGGGGCATAACTCCGCTGCCGCAGGAAATCGCGGCACAGCGGACGGAGCTCCGGTGCGATCTCATGGCGACATGGAGAGTGCGATTGTCGCAACCCAGCGCTGGGCACGCCACAATTGTGGCGATAAGTCCCCTCTTTGAGGAGTGGCTAGAGAGGCGCCACGGCGTCCTCACCTTCCGCCTGACGCAGGTCCTCACCGGACATGGATGTTTCGGGAGGTTCCTGTATAGGATTAAGCGGGAGGAAACGCCCGGGTGTCACCACTGTGTGGATCGCCCGGAGGACACGGTGGAGCATACGGTGGAGGTCTGCCCTGCTTGGGCGGAGCACCGCCGTGTCCTCACGGCAGCGATCGGCGGCGGCGATCTCTCGCGTCCGGCCCTGGTTCAGGCCATGGTTCGGAGCGAGAGTGCATGGGAGGCCGTCACCTCCTTCTGCGAAACAGTGATGCTTGCGAAGGAGGAGGCGGAACGCGTGAGGGTAAGGCAAAGTCAACGCCCTCGCGCCCTTAGTCGCCGCAGGAGACGCCCCGGGCGTCGGGAATCGCAGGCCGATTCCCGGCCACCGTAGGCGCGGGCTTGCGGACGGTGAGCGATGGGTAGCTCACCGCCCGATAAGGACCAAGCCCGGGTCGACGGCGCGTTGTGTTCCACGCGCGCCTCAAAGAGACGTCAGCACCAATTGACGGGGTCCGAAAGGGCCAATGCCTGCCAGGGTTACGAACCTGTCCGAAAGGGATATCGTGGCCCTGGCACACAGGCATCTGAAGGAACACGGTGGGTTTTAGTCAGTAAAAGTCTGACACTCCCTCCCGCTCCACCCAGAGCGGGAGAAGTTATTTGATAATTTCCCACCCAAAAAAAAAAAAAAAAAAAAAAGCTAGACAATAATTTTATCAAATCGTTATAACTTTGCATCCAGGTGACGCATTTTGAAGCTGTTTTCAGCCAAATCAATATTAAATAGGTTCCGTACAACTGTTTGACTAATAAAAATTGACAAAAGCGCGAAAAAATATTTTCGTATATCGACTTAGCAATTTTTGTGAGATTTTTTTAAGGAATTTTCAAAAACTAATTTTATCTCAAAATTCTTATCCGAACCATCGTTAATAGTAGTTTCAATAGATACTTACCTGCCTTACCTGTATTCCGGTGCGCGCTCAGCCACCCCGAGTCCTGTTTGGTAGTGTTTATTCCAGGTTTTTTCACATTTATCAGTCAAAAAACCAGTTTTTTGACCAAAACTCAAATTTTTTGTATCGCATATATTTCTAGTAACTACATAGCTCGCTAGCCCGCGCGGAGACGCGTCTTTTGACACCTCGCACGTGCGTCTGGCGAATATAGAACTTCAAAAAATTCCATAACAAGTAAATTCATACATATACGAAATCCACCTTAGCTAGACAATAATTTTATCAAATCGTTATAACTTTGCATCCAGGTGACGCATTTTGAAGCTGTTTTCAGCCAAATCAATATTAAATAGGTTCCGTACAACTGTTTGACTAATAAAAATTGACAAAAGCGCGAAAAAATATTTTCGTATATCGACTTAGCAATTTTTGTGAGATTTTTTTAAGGAATTTTCAAAAACTAATTTTATCTCAAAATTCTTATCCGAACCATCGTTAATAGTAGTTTCAATAGATACCTACCTGCCTTACCTGTATTCCGGTGCGCGCTCAGCCACCCCGAGTCCTGTTTGGTAGTGTTTATTCCAGGTTTTTTCACATTTTTCAGTCAAAAAACCAGTTTTTTGACCAAAACTCAAATTTTTTGTATCGCATATATTTCTAGTAACTACATAGCTCGCTAGCCCGCGCGGAGACGCGTCTTTTGACACCTCGCACGTGCGTCTGGCGAATATAGAACTTCAAAAAATTCCATAACAAGTAAATTCATACATATACGAAATCCACCTTAGCTAGACAATAATTTTATCAAATCGTTATAACTTTGCATCCAGGTGACGCATTTTGAAGCTGTTTTCAGCCAAATCAATATTAAATAGGTTCCGTACAACTGTTTGACTAATAAAAATTTACAAAAGCGCGAAAAAATATTTTCGTATATCGACTTAGCAATTTTTGTGAGATTTTTTTAAGGAATTTTCAAAAACTAATTTTATCTCAAAATTCTTATCCGAACCATCGTTAATAGTAGTTTCAATAGATACCTACCTGCCTTACCTGTATTCCGGTGCGCGCTCAGCCACCCCGAGTCCTGTTTGGTAGTTGTTGAATATCTGTGTATAAAGGCGTAAGCCAATGGTCATTTAATTTAGTCGCATTAAAGGTGTCGCCAAGTAAGAACGTATTTCATTCTCACAAAATCCAACCAAACAATTTGCAACCTTACTACCATCACAACATGGTCGAAAATCGAGCCGGATTATAGTGTACCACAGTGATTGTGTTCGAGCGTCGAGAACAAAAGACATCGCATTCCTTAGATAAGAAACGAGCCAGCCCGGACCGTCATTAGCGGAGTTTGAAGATTTTTGTGCAAATTATTTACAATATTAATATAAACGAATCTACGCATCGTAACATAACGTTGTTTTGAAGAATATTAAGTTATTTGTGTTTATAAAAGATGTCGCAGTCAGAACAATTACTTGGAGTATTAGAAGAAACTGCTAAGTTATTACAAAAAACACAAATAAACTTAAAGAAATGTCCTAAGCAGAGATTGACGCGAGGATACATTGAAACCAGGTTGAAATGTTTAGAAGAATATTGGAATAATTTTACTACCACCCACCAAGAATTAATAAAATGTACAACACGTGAAATTCGAAATACTATGAGCTATTTTGTGAACGAAGATTACTATTTATGCGAAGATCTTTACTTATCTATGCAAGCGGACCTGAAAGACTTATGTTTACAAGTTTCGTCCGGCAGCCCGTTACATAGTTCAGGTGTATATGAATCGCCAGGGACATTTACGTCACAACTTAGGTTGCCGAATATTGAACTACCAAAATTTACGGGACGGTATGAAGAATGGTCCTCTTTTCACGATTTGTTTACGTCGTTAGTTCACAAAAATACTTCAATTAGTGATGTACAAAAACTACATTACTTGAAATCTAGCATTGGTGGTGAAGCAGAGGTGTTACTGAAACACATTCAGATAACGGAAAGCAATTACTCGCAAGCCTGGACTGCACTGAAACAAAGGTATGGAAACAAACGACTCATAGTGAACGCGGTTATTAAACGTTTGTTTAATCAAAGAAAAATTAATACACAGAGTGCCAGTCAATTAAAATCATTGTTAGATACAACTCACGAGTGCATTAATAACCTCAACAATATGACAGTTTCCACGGAGTCTTGGGATCCTATGATAATATTTCTTGTTGTACAGAAATTGGACCAAGAAACTCACAAAGACTGGGAGGAGTATTCCTATCGAGAAAATTTAGAGGAGTTACCTTCATGGGAGAGCCTGAAGAAGTTTCTTGAGTCAAAGTTCCGCACTCTTGAGCTTGTGTCACCAGCTGCACCTGCACGGGAAAAACCTAAAGAAAAAACATTTGCTGCCACTGCTACTACGTCAACTGAAAAAACATGTGTTAAGTGCGAAGAACAACATACATTGTGTCATTGTAAGCAGTTTACGGACATGAATGTAAAAGACAGGAATGAATACGTGAAGCAAAATAGATTGTGCTTTAATTGTTTGTTACCAGGCCACGCAGTGTTCAGATGCCGAGTCCCTATTAACTGCCGCATCTGCAAGAAGCGACATCATTCTCTTCTTCACGAGAAAAAAGAAGACGTTTCAAAGACACAAAATGAGACAGCTACTACAGCTGCTACGACGCCAAGTGTGTCTGTGAACCATACCATAGAAGAAAATACAACAATAACAATGGCGGCACAATACAACAACACAAAGGTGACGGCGCTGCTAGCAACTGCAATGGTGAAATGTAAGAATAAAGAAGGACACACCATTGTACTGAGAGCGCTTATCGACCAAGGATCGCAAGCATGTTTCATTAGCGAGAAAGCGACTCAGCTTCTGAAACTCAAAAGGCAGTCAGCGAGAGGCCGTGTGATCGGAGTGGGATCTACTAGAACAGATGTCAAGCAAGTGGTTCAGCTACAGGTTATATCAAGAGTAGAAGACAATTTCTGTCTTAACATACAAGCCTATGTGATGAATAAACAGTTGACCACTAAATTACCAAAACTCGCTGTATACAATGATGTTAAGCACATACAATGTCTAAACCTGGCAGATCCGACTTACCATTTACCAGGGTCGATCGATCTTCTGCTAGGAGTGAGAGAATATGCAGACATTCTACAACCGGAGCTAATCAAAGGTCCACCGGGCACACCATGCGCACAACGAACCAGCCTGGGTTGGATTTTATTTGGAGAGATAAAAAACAAAGACGAAGATAACTCGTTCCTTGTCATGCACCATCAGGTAGATATGGATAATATTTTAAAAACACTCTGGGAAATAGATACTGAAACGAAAAGAAAATACACACAGGAAGAGCAGTTATGTGAAGATATTTACAAAAGAACATATACTAGGAATGAAGAAGGTAGATATGTAGTCACCTTACCTTTCAAAACTGAAAACCCTAAATCACCAGACGGTAATACACGAGAAATAGCAATGCGAAGATTGCTACAATTAGAAAGAAAATTTACAAAACAACCAGACTTAAAGGAGGCATATGAGAAAGTTATAGAAGACTACGTAATGCTAAATCACCTGGAAGAAGTACCTGCAGAAGAATTAAACACAAAGAAAGCTGTATACTTACCTCACCACGCAGTTGTGCGCAGTGATAAAGAGACTACCAAAACTAGAGTTGTCTACGATGCTTCCTGCAAAGGTTCCAATAACATCTCACTTAATGACGAATTACTAGTTGGACCTATAATTCAAGACGACCTTCGCAGCATTATAATGAGATGGAGGATGCACGCCGTTTGCTTTGTAGCCGACATTGAAAAAATGTATAGAATGGTAGGGCTGTCCAAAACCCAAACGGATTTCCAACGTATCCTGTGGAGAAGAGACGCGTCCGAATCTGTCAAAGATTACCGTTTACTTACCGTTACGTTTGGCACAGCTCCAGCACCCTACTTAGCATGCAGAACACTACTCCAGCTGGCAAATGATGAGGGCCAAGATTATCCTATCGCTGCGCAAATGATATCAGACTTTTACGTCGACGATCTGTTATCTGGAACGGACACGCTAGAAACGGCTATTGAAGCCAGTCACCAACTGAAAGAGTTGATGAAAAGAGGCGGTTTCATATTGAAGAAATGGTCGTCAAACAATGTGGACTTCATGAAATCCATACCACCAGACGAGCGATCTCAAAATGCACTCCTTGATTTGAGTATCGCTGGAAAGGTGAAAGCGCTAGGAATCCTTTGGAACCTGAAAACAAACAAATTTGAATACAAATTTACCTTGAAACCTGTTGAAGGAGATACAACCAAACGAAGCATTTTCTCAGATGTGCAAAAATTGTATGATCCTCTGGGATGGTTGTCCCCAAGCATAATTACAGCTAAGTTACTAATGCAAAAACTCTGGCTGGAACGAATCAGCTGGGATGACAAAATTAGTCAGGACTTAGAAAATGAATGGCTACACATAAGATCTGACTTTGAGCATATTAACGACATTTGTATTGATAGATGGATACACACAACAGCCAAAAACAAAGAATGTATTCAGTTGCATGGATTCAGCGATGCATCAACACGTGCTTACGCAGCGGTTGTGTACGTGAGAGTAAATTGCCCCAACGGTGAAATCCATACCAATCTGATGGCAGCTAGAACACGAGTTGCTCCATTAAAAACCGTTTCGATTCCCCGACTCGAATTGTGTGGAGCACTGCTGTTGTCACAATTATTAAATCATGTGAGCAGAGCTATGCAAATACCTAAATCGCAGATCTTCGCCTGGACAGATTCGTCAATCGTCTTAGCGTGGTTGTCTGGAGAACCCTCCAGGTGGAAGACATTCGTGGCGAACCGGGTGGTGGAGATATTGGACAATATAAACTGCAATCAATGGTATCACGTGTCATCCAATGAAAATCCCGCCGATATTGCTTCTCGAGGGTTACCAGTAGAACAATTAAAAGAATGTAATTTCTGGTGGAAGGGGCCAAGCTGGCTGAGCACAGAAGAAATCAAATTCAGTCGGTTGGACAGCACACAAACTGATGAAGAAAGGAAAACAATCAAAGAGTTACAAATAAACTTAAAACTTGATAACATGGACAAGGATTACACAAAACTAACAGAACAGTTTAAAAATTTCAATAATTTGAAGGAATTGCTTACAGTCATCTGCTACGGTCGAAGATTCCTACATTATAAAAGCAACATAGTTATTTCTGAATCCGAGAAACATATCACGACAAAAGAACTAGAAGAGTCACTACATAGATGTATAAAAATGGCACAAGAAAACGATTTTGAAGAGGAAATTCAGTCACTAAAGCACGGAAATGAAGTCAAGAAAAGAAGCCCTTTGAAATCGTTGAACCCCTATTTAGATACCAATGAAGTCATAAGAGTAGGAGGAAGATTGAGAAATGCCGACATTGCATTTAAAGGTAAACACCCAATCGTACTTGGAAACAAAAACGAATTGACTCGATTGATTGTGAAGAATGCACACGCAGAGACACTTCATGGAGGGGCGCAATTGATGTTGGCCTATCTTAGATCTAGATACTGGATACTACGAGCAAAAGACGTAGTGAAGGCATGCATACGACAATGTCTGGTGTGTGCTAAACATAGTGCCACAGCAAAAAGGCAACTAATGGGTGATCTACCGAAAGAGCGCGTTACTCCAGCTAGACCATTCCTTCATAGTGGAGTCGATTTTGCAGGGCCATTTCCAGTATTGATATCAAAAGGGAGAGGAGCTAGAACCAACAAAGCATATATCGCCATTTTTATCTGTATGGCAGTCAAAGCAATACACCTTGAATTGGTTGGCAATTTAACGGCAGAAGCGTTTATTGGTGCATTTAAAAGATTTACATCTAGACGAGGCAAATGCGCCCACTTATGGAGCGATCAAGGCAGGAACTTTGTTGGCAGTAGTAAGGATCTCATAACTGCATTACAAGACGCGCAATGTGAGCTCCCAAGAGACGTAGCAGACTCACTAGCAAAGGATGGAACTCAATGGCATTTCATACCTGCGTACAGTCCGAACTTCGGCGGACTCTGGGAGGCAGGAGTTAAATCCGTTAAACACCACTTGAAGAGAATCCTTACGACTAACTTAACCTTCGAAGAAATGACAACCGTATTATGTCAGATTGAAGCCTGCTTAAATTCCCGCCCTCTCACACCTACAGATGAGTCAGACATCGATGCAATGGAAATGCTAACCCCAGGTCACTTTCTCATTGGAGAATCTCCAATTGTAGTGCCACATTCAAACCTAGAAAATATAAAATTCACTTACCTTTCACGTTGGCAGCACACGCAGAAACTTCTGGGAGATTTCTGGAAAAAATGGCAAATGGAATATTTAACACGTCTGCAGCAAAGACCTAAATGGATAAAACGAGAGACAGAATTAGAAAAAGGACAAATAGTACTTATAAAAACAGACAACTTACCGCCTGGAAAATGGCATTTAGGAAGGATAATGGAAAAACATCCTGGACCAGATGGTCTGACCAGAGTCTACAGTGTAAAAAGTGGAGACAGTGTCATCAAAAGATGCATTAGTAAATTGTGTCACTTACCTGTGGACTGTAATGATGATTCTTAACTATTAATAATACGATTTTGCATGTTAGTTTCTGTTATTAAATCTTTAAAAGGACATGTTAGTCCTTTGGGGGCCGGTATGTTGAATATCTGTGTATAAAGGCGTAAGCCAATGGTCATTTAATTTAGTCGCATTAAAGGTGTCGCCAAGTAAGAACGTATTTCATTCTCACAAAATCCAACCAAACAATTTGCAACCTTACTACCATCACAACAGTAGTGTTTATTCCAGGTTTTTTCACATTTTTCAGTCAAAAAACCAGTTTTTTGACCAAAACTCAAATTTTTTGTATCGCATATATTTCTAGTAACTACATAGCTCGCTAGCCCGCGCGGAGACGCGTCTTTTGACACCTCGCACGTGCGTCTGGCGAATATAGAACTTCAAAAAATTCCATAACAAGTAAATTCATACATATACGAAATCCACCTTAGCTAGACAATAATTTTAACAAATCGTTATAACTTTGCATCCAGGTGACGCATTTTGAAGCTGTTTTCAGGCAAATCAATATTAAATAGGTTCCGTACAACTGTTTGACTAATAAAAATTGACAAAAGCGCGAAAAAATATTTTCGTATATCGACTTAGCAATTTTTGTGAGATTTTTTTAAGGAATTTTCAAAAACTAATTTTATCTCAAAATTCTTATCCGAACCATCGTTAATAGTAGTTTCAATAGATACCTACCTGCCTTACCTGTATTCCGGTGCGCGCTCAGCCACCCCGAGTCCTGTTTGGTAGTGTTTATTCCAGGTTTTTTCACATTTTTCAGTCAAAAAACCAGTTTTTTGACCAAAACTCAAATTTTTTGTATCGCATATATTTCTAGTAACTACATAGCTCGCTAGCCCGCGCGGAGACGCGTCTTTTGACACCTCGCACGTGCGTCTGGCGAATATAGAACTTCAAAAAATTCCATAACAAGTAAATTCATACATATACGAAATCCACCTTAGCTAGACAATAATTTTATCAAATCGTTATAACTTTGCATCCAGGTGACGCATTTTGAAGCTGTTTTCAGCCAAATCAATATTAAATAGGTTCCGTACAACTGTTTGACTAATAAAAATTGACAAAAGCGCGAAAAAATATTTTCGTATATCGACTTAGCAATTTTTGTGAGATTTTTTTAAGGAATTTTCAAAAACTAATTTTATCTCAAAATTCTTATCCGAACCATCGTTAATAGTAGTTTCAATAGATACCTACCTGCCTTACCTGTATTCCGGTGCGCGCTCAGCCACCCCGAGTCCTGTTTGGTAGTGTTTATTCCAGGTTTTTTCACATTTTTCAGTCAAAAAACCAGTTTTTTGACCAAAACTCAAATTTTTTGTATCGCATATATTTCTAGTAACTACATAGCTCGCTAGCCCGCGCGGAGACGCGTCTTTTGACACCTCGCACGTGCGTCTGGCGAATATAGAACTTCAAAAAATTCCATAACAAGTAAATTCATACATATACGAAATCCACCTTAGCTAGACAATAATTTTATCAAATCGTTATAACTTTGCATCCAGGTGACGCATTTTGAAGCTGTTTTCAGCCAAATCAATATTAAATAGGTTCCGTACAACTGTTTGACTAATAAAAATTGACAAAAGCGCGAAAAAATATTTTCGTATATCGACTTAGCAATTTTTGTGAGATTTTTTTAAGGAATTTTCAAAAACTAATTTTATCTCAAAATTCTTATCCGAACCATCGTTAATAGTAGTTTCAATAGATACCTACCTGCCTTACCTGTATTCCGGTGCGCGCTCAGCCACCCCGAGTCCTGTTTGGTAGTGTTTATTCCAGGTTTTTTCACATTTTTCAGTCAAAAAACCAGTTTTTTGACCAAAACTCAAATTTTTTGTATCGCATATATTTCTAGTAACTACATAGCTCGCTAGCCCGCGCGGAGACGCGTCTTTTGACACCTCGCACGTGCGTCTGGCGAATATAGAACTTCAAAAAATTCCATAACAAGTAAATTCATACATATACGAAATCCACCTTAGCTAGACAATAATTTTATCAAATCGTTATAACTTTGCATCCAGGTGACGCATTTTGAAGCTGTTTTCAGCCAAATCAATATTAAATAGGTTCCGTACAACTGTTTGACTAATAAAAATTGACAAAAGCGCGAAAAAATATTTTCGTATATCGACTTAGCAATTTTTGTGAGATTTTTTTAAGGAATTTTCAAAAACTAATTTTATCTCAAAATTCTTATCCGAACCATCGTTAATAGTAGTTTCAATAGATACCTACCTGCCTTACCTGTATTCCGGTGCGCGCTCAGCCACCCCGAGTCCTGTTTGGTAGTGTTTATTCCAGGTTTTTTCACATTTTTCAGTCAAAAAACCAGTTTTTTGACCAAAACTCAAATTTTTTGTATCGCATATATTTCTAGTAACTACATAGCTCGCTAGCCCGCGCGGAGACGCGTCTTTTGACACCTCGCACGTGCGTCTGGCGAATATAGAACTTCAAAAAATTCCATAACAAGTAAATTCATACATATACGAAATCCACCTTAGCTAGACAATAATTTTATCAAATCGTTATAACTTTGCATCCAGGTGACGCATTTTGAAGCTGTTTTCAGCCAAATCAATATTAAATAGGTTCCGTACAACTGTTTGACTAATAAAAATTGACAAAAGCGCGAAAAAATATTTTCGTATATCGACTTAGCAATTTTTGTGAGATTTTTTTAAGGAATTTTCAAAAACTAATTTTATCTCAAAATTCTTATCCGAACCATCGTTAATAGTAGTTTCAATAGATACCTACCTGCCTTACCTGTATTCCGGTGCGCGCTCAGCCACCCCGAGTCCTGTTTGGTAGTGTTTATTCCAGGTTTTTTCACATTTTTCAGTCAAAAAACCAGTTTTTTGACCAAAACTCAAATTTTTTGTATCGCATATATTTCTAGCGTGTATATATATTTTCAGCGTTGAGAGCGCTCCAGCAGCGCCCAGCAACTTGGGCGCCAGCCGTCGGAAGTGGGGCCCGAAGTCCCACCGGCTGTCGAGGACCAATCCTAGGTACTTCATGGTACCCTCGACAGCGATCCGAGCCCCCCCGACCACGATGTGTGAGCCGGGTGACGGCGCCCGCCGGGGGCCATGGAACACCATAGCCTCCGACTTGCTGAGGGCCACCTCCAGGCCTAGGCGACGTATGCGGCCCACCACCTGTGAGACCGCAGCCGTCGCCAACAACGCTGCCTCCCTGTGCGAGCTCCCCCGGGCAGTGACCAGCGTGTCATCCGCGTAACACGTCAGGTCTACCCCGGCACCGAGCTCGCCCCTCAGCACCCAGTCGTACCCGATGTTCCACAGGAGCGGCCCTAAGACCGAGCCCTGTGGAACACCGCACGACATGCGGCGCTGGTTTCCGCCATCACGTCCCGCGTAGGTGACACACCTCTCCGACAGATAAGCCCCAACGATGCGGCGGAGGTAGGGAGGCACACCATGATAGCGCAGTGCCTCCCGAATACAACTCCAGGGCAGGGTGTTGAAGGCGTTGGATATGTCCAAGGACACCGCCAACATCACCCCGCCCCGAGACACCGCTTCCTCCGCCAGGACTCTAACCCGCGACACAGCGTGTATCGTGGAGCGCCCATGCCGAAACCCAAACTGACTGTCGTCCAGGTCCGGCCCCTCTCTGCACAAGTGGCCGACGAGGCGGGCTGCGATTACTCGCTCGAACAGCTTGCCCACCTCGTCTAGCAGCACTATGGGCCGGTACGCGGACGACGAGTCCGCCGGGCGCCCCGCCTTCCTGAGCAGGACCAGACGACCAGATTTCCACAAAGTGGGAAACTGGCCCTGCTCAAGACATGCTGTGTAGAGTCCTCTCAGTTGGGGCTCGAGCTCCTTCAGAGCGAGGGCCAACACGCAGCCGTGGATCCCGTCGGGCCCCGGAGCCACGTTCTTGGCCCGGAGCCGCATCACGGCTGCCCTCATCTCTGCCTGTGTCACCCCTGGGACGCTGATGGCATTCTCCTCGGTAGACTCTGCGGCTGTGGGCAAAGCCATCGGCGGCGGAGTATGCTCCGCTCTCGCCGGGAAGAGGGCTGCGACCACTTCCTCCAGCAGCTCGGGTTGGAGACTCTCCGTAAGTGGAGGCGCCGCGGCTCGAAGTTTCCCTCGGACCGCGCGATAAGGGCGCCCCCACGGATCCCCGTCTAGAGTCTCCAACATCTCCTCCCTGGCTCGCGTCCTCGACTCACCGATGGCCAGCCACAGAGTCTCCTTGGCCGCGCGGTACACCTCATACAGCGCGGCCTCTTCGTCAGGGACCCGACGACGTCTCCTCCGGTATCGGGTGTACTGGCGTCTGACCGCCACGCACGCGACGCGCAGCTGCGCGATCTCGGCGGTCCACCAGTACACCTGGCGCCTTGCGGACTGTGCGTGGACCCGGGGCATGGACGCGTCGCTGATTTGCGTCATCGCCCCGCGAAACCACAGCGCCTCCCGCTCGACGTCGACGGGTCCGTTCGTCGCCGAATCCCGGCTCCAGGCCTGGACAATAGCGGCCTCCTCGAGAAGTTCCCTGTCTATGCGCTTACGCGCCCAACGTGGACCGTCCGTTCGCGGGGTCGGTGGACCGCGGCCGCCGGTGGTCTGGGCGGAGACGTCGAATCGGATGTATCGGTGATCCGACAACGTCTCCACCTCCACGGCGACACGCCAGTCGTGGACACGGCTCGCGACAGCGGGGCTAGCGAACGAGACGTCCACTATAGACCCACCCCGCTGCCGCACGCACGTGTGTACCGAGCCCCGATTTAGGACGGTCAAGCCAGTCGTGACCGCCCACTCCTCCAGCACCTCGCCCCTAGCATCGGTCACAGGGGATCCCCACGCCTCAGACTTGGCGTTGAGATCCCCCAGCAACAGCACCGGGCGAGGGTGGAGTCGGCCCACGACGGCACCCAACTCGACAAGGAACCTCTCGAAGTCGGCGAGACTCTTGTTGGGCGAAAAATACGCTCCAACCGTGCCAATGCCGTCCGCGAGGACGGCCACCCAGCCGTGACTTCGGGACGGGTTGACAAGAGCCCCGCCAATGATGGCCACCAAACCGTCCAAGTCTCCCACCCAGTTATCTCTGGGGGGGACAAAATACGGTTCGGCGACCACAGCCACGTGAATCGACCACTCTGCCATGCTCTGGAGCAAGAGATCCTGAGCTCTAGCAGAGTGGTTGATATTGCCCTGGAGGAAATGGTACAGCGCCATTAAGCGCAATCCATCCCCTCCGCACCATTCCTAGGCCGGGAGTCGGCCGAAGGGCAGCCAGGCTGCGGGGGGGGTAAAGAGCCCCCGGCAGCCTTGGCAGCACCTCTCTTCTTCTTCTTTGCTGTGGTGGGTGCGCCACAGGCCTTTCCACCCGCTCTATGTCCGGCGGGCCTCCCTGCAGCTGTACAGAGGCTGCAGTTTGGCTCCGCGGATCACTGGGCCGCCTTGTGGCCGGCCTGACCGCAGCGATAGCACTGATCGCTGCGGTCTATTTCGGCGGTACACCGTGCCCTGACATGCCCAATGTCGAGGCAACGGTAGCACCGCAAGGCCTTGGGTTGCAGTTGCTTCACCCTCGCTGCCACCCACCCCACCAAAAGACGCCCAGCGTCGGCGACTTTGTTCGCCGCCGCCACCGGGCACCGCACCCAGATCGCGCCGAGCCCGGAGGCATCGACGCGAACTTCGCCTGCATGGACATCTTCGGGCGGACATCCCCCGGAACGGGCGATGGCAGCCACGACCTCAGCCGGAGTCGCTGAGTCGTCAAGCCCATCGACGCGCAGTTCCGCGGTCTTCATCGGCCTGGACACCCGAACGTCTTCCGGGTTGAGGACCTCTCTCAACTTGGCGGCCAGGACGTCCGCCCTTTCGCCGCTAGAGGCACCCGACACCTCAAGCAGTCGCGCCCCCGTAATCGCCTGCCTCACTCTGAGGCCAGACGGTATACCAAGGTCGGGGAACGCGACTTTGGCTTTTGCCTCTGTAAGGACCGCCTTATAAGAGACGCCCCTTTCGGCGGCTCCGGGCTGCAGCGTAATAACTACAGCCGCGGAGCGTGGGGCTCTGCCTCTGGGCGGCCCTTGAGCCTTCTTGGGTGCCAGTGCCGGTGCTCCAGCGGGTACCGGTGGCGGCGGCGCCGTCTTCTTTTTGCGGCGGCCCCTCTTTTTTGCGGCGGCCCCTCTTCCCCAACCTTTTTTTTTTTTTTTTTTTTTTTTTTCACGCTGAGAAATGCATTACGCATGCCCGCTCGTGGGGGACGAGTCGGGGTATGTGGGACTCCTGTCAATAAGTGACAGTATACCCACTAAAACTCAGCGGTGTTCCCACATCACCGTGATGGGAGGGCCATGGGAAACCGGCTCAACCTTTACATCCATGACCCTCTCGGTGCATGCCCGCCTGGCCGGCGGGCCCCGCGTGCCCCCTATTCTCAATGGGGGGCTACGGGAATGGCAGGGAACACCTGGCCATTCCCGTCCGGCACTGGTGGAGGCCTGTGCAATACAGGCAAGGGTGCCCCCGCACCCGTTGCCTGCTGGCCTCCACCTGGGAGGAGGCAGAGACGACGATCGTATAATCGCCTTCTCGCGCCTCCTCTTCGCCTGCGGAGCGGCGCCGCGAGAGGATCGTCCTCCCGCGCGCGCTCCGCCGCCTCCTTCTGTGACATTACTTCCTCGCAGAAGGAGGCGACTGCTGTCCAGGCCCCCTCGCTTTCCAGCATGAAGTTGACGACGCTGGGAAGCGAGAGGTCCGGCCCGGCCGCTGCGATCAGAGTCTGGCGCAGCTCGGACCAGGCCGGGCACACCTCAAGGGTGTGCTGTGCCGTATCCTCCGCCGCGCCACAGTCGTGGCACGACGAGGTCTCCTCCCTTTGGATCCGGTGCAGGTGCGATCCGAAACACCCATTGCCGGACAACACCTGCACCAGACGGAAAGAGAGGAAACCATGTGACCGCTCGAGCCAGGCCTTCAGGACCGGCCCGAGCGCGTCCAAAGTTCGGCGGCCAAAAGCGGCAGTGGCGAGGTCCTCTGTCCAGTGATGGACGATCGCGTCCCTCGCCTCCTGCCGCACGGCCTCCCGCTCTTCTGCGGCGGGGAGCTCCCCAAGCGCCTTACGCCGCGCCGTCCATTCGTAAACTCTGGTCAGCACCCACGCCTCGAGCTCCCAAGGAGGGGTGCCGGCCAGAGCGCACGCCGCCGAGAAGCCCACCGATCGGTAGGCCCTCGCTACCCGCAGTGCAATGGCCCTTTGGGGCCTCCGGATGGCAGTGGCGTTCTCCCTCCTGTGGAGGGAGTCCGCCCAGATTGGGGCCCCGTAAAGGGCCATGCTCCTGAGGATGCCGGCGTACAGGCGCCGGCATCTCGCCTTCGGACCCCCCAGGTTCGGGAGGAGCCACGACAGGGCGTTCGCCGTCTTCAGCAGGCGCGTCGACAGCCCGCTAAAATGTGGGCCGGAGCGCCACCTGCTGTCGAGAACAAGGCCCAAGTACTTCATCTGGGCCTTGACCTCGATCCTGACGCCCTCCACGATAATGTGGCCGTCGGGAGGGATGCGCTGCCGTGGCCCGTGGAAAAACACGGCCTCGGTCTTGTGGAGCGCCACCTTCAACCCTAGGCGGCGGATCCTTCCTGCCACTAAGGATCCGCCAGCCGAGGCCAGACTGGCCGCCTCGCCGAAGTCCCTCCCCCGGGCAATGAGGAGAGTATCATCTGCGTAACAGATGATGCTCGTGCCACGGAGGAGGGTTCCCCGCAGGAGCCAGTCGAATCCAATGTTCCACAGCAGTGGCCCTAGGACCGACCCCTGTGGAACACCGGACTCTGCGCCATATCGTCTAACTCTGGCCGGCTTGTCCTCAAGGAGGACCACCCGGTCCTCCAAGTAGCTGGCCAAGAGTTGGCGCAGGTACTGGGGCGCTCCGTGGTACCGAAGTGCCTCCAAGATTGTCGAGTGGGGGACAGAGTTGAAGGCGTTGGCTATGTCGAATGACACCGCCAACACTCCGTCACCCGCCTCCACGGCCTCCCTCACCTGGCCCTTCAGTAGGGCCAACGCATCCACTGTCGAACGACCCCGTCGGAAACCGAATTGGGCGTCCGACAGGTCCGGCCCCACCGTCCCCAGCAGGCTATTCAGCCGGTCGGCGATTATCCCCTCGAACAACTTACCGACCTCATCGAGCAAAACGATGGGCCGGTAAGCCGAGGGGGAGTCCGCCGGGCGTCCCTCCTTTCGGAGGAGGCATAGCCGCCCCTCCTTCCAGGGTTTCGGGAACCTCCCAGTCGTGAAACACGCGCTAAAAAGGTCCCGAAGCCTCTCCTCCATCTGAGAGGCGGCGATGGCCACCACCCGTGCGGGAACGCCGTCCGGCCCTGGGGCCGTGTTCTTCGCGCGGAGACGAAGAGTCCCTGCACGCAGTTCCGACGCCGTAACCGCGGGGACCTCCTCCTCCGGCGGAACCACTTCCCGCGGGGGGTCCATCACTGGCGGGGTGAAGCCGGTCCTTGACGGAAACAGAGACCGGACCACCCCATCCAGCAATGCCGGCTCGAGGGTCTCCGTCAGTGGAGGACCAAAGGGGCGCAGTTTATCCCGCGCCGCCTTGTATGGTCTTCCATACGGATCCCTGTCGAGACCCTCCAGCATCTCGGCTCTCGCCGAGTCTTCGGCCGCGCACATTGCCGTCTTCAGGACCGCCTTTGCGTCAACGTACGTGGCATAGAGGCCTTCCTCGTTGGTGGGGTCTCGGGGCCTGCGCCTTCGACTCCGCGTGTAGGCCCTCCTGGCCGCTACGCAGGCGGTCCGGAGCCCCGCCAGTTCCTCCGACCACCAATAGACGGCGCGGCGGGGAGGTGGGCGATGAGACCGGGGCATGCTGGAGTTGCACACCTCGGTCAAGGACCCCCTCAGCTGGACCGCTGCGGCGTCCACGTCCAGGACCCCGACAGGAGGTGTGAGCCAGTCCTGGACGAACGCCGTCTCCTCTGCAGCCTCTCGGTCCAGACGGGTGAGAGCCCACCGTGGGAACCTTGATTGGCCCGGGCGGGCCGTTCCCTGGGAGCTCTGGGTGGAGATGTCGAACCGCACGTAGCGGTGGTCCGACATGGTCTCCACCATCTCCACCCGCCAGTTCACGACTTGGGCGGCTAGCACGGGGGTGGCAAACGAGACGTCGACCACCGACCCTCCCCGTTGCCGCACACAAGTGTGGACAGTCCCTCTGTTTAGGAGGGACACACCGCACGACGCCGCCCAAAATTCTGCGGCGCGTCCCCGGACGTTACAAGAAGCGGCCGGGTTGCCCCAGGCCGTCGACTTGGCGTTCAAATCGCCCAATATGGCGACCTGGCGTGGTGCCGCCCTCCCGACCACTGCGGTGAGGATTTCGAGAAAGTTCTCGAAGTCCGCGAGAGGGCGGTTTGGGGAGAAATAGACGCCCACAAGGGCCAAGTCTCCCCACGCGGCGGCCACGTATCCCGGTCCCCTCTCTAAGAGCGAGAGGGGAGGGGAGTCTGTGGAAAACCGCGACACCACTGCCACCAAGCCGTCTCGATCACCCAGCCAACGGCCAGGGACCGAGTACGGCTCGGCAACCACCGCAACGTCCACCAACCACTCGGCCATGGTCTGCATCAGCAGATCCTGGGCTGCTCTGCAGTGGTTGGCGTTCGCCTGAAGGATGCGATGCTTGATGACCCTATCCATCAATCAGACATCGCACCCCCCTCCACAGCCGCCAAAGTCCCAGCCTCAGGGACGGCGGTGGCAGCGACAGGCTGGATCGGCGCCTGCTCCTTGCCCTTCTTAGGGGGAGGATTGCACTTCCTCCCCATCATCACGTGACCCGCAGGGCAGCCACTGGCGGCACACACCGCGCAGTGCGGCGTGGCGGCCTCGCAGGAGGCGGACTTGTGCCCGTCTTTGCCACATCGGAAGCACGTGTCCGCCCTGTCGACCTTGGACGGACAAAGAGGCCGAGTGTGTCCGATGCCACAACACTTGTAGCAGCCCAGAGGCTTAGCTGCAAGTGCCCGGACTACACCCGAGCTGAACCCAACGGCAAGCCGTCCCTTGGCGAGGACGGTTATAGCTGCGGCGACTGGGCACTCAAGGCGAATGGTGCCCATGCCGCTGCGGCCGGGCCTAATGGCCCGACCTTGCACCGCTGTGACGCCACAGCCCCCCATTGCTGCGACCGCCGCCACCACCTCCTCTTTTGTGACCGAGTCGTCAAGGTCGGTCACCTCCAAGGCCACAGACTTCGTGGGCCTGGTGACTTTGGCCGCGTCCGCGATGACCTCTTGCAACTTGGTTGCGAAGAGGTCCGCGTTGGTGCCACCCTGAGCCCCCGGGAACTCGAAAATTCGAGCCCCGGCCTGGGTCCGGCGGCACGAGACTGTGCCGATCCCCAATTTGTTAGGATCGGCATTTGGACGCGCCCGCGACATTATAGACGCGTACGTCTCCCCCCGCTTCGCAGCCTCAGCGGTGAGCGTCACCACTACGGCTGCGGTCTTAGGGGGAACCAATTTCCTTGGCCTTGGGGCCGACGTCTTCCCCTTCCCCTTGCCTGTTGTTTGGGATGGGCCGCGAGGGGTGTTGGCGGGGGCGGCAGGGGCAGCCACCGACCTCGACTTTTTCCCCTTCTTTTTCCCCTTTTTGGCCACCTTCGTCCACCCTTGCTGGTTGGATGGGGTGGTGGACGGCAGATGGGCGTCTTCCCCCTGGGGTACCGGCTCCGGCTCGCGTCGCCTCTTGTCCGCCGCGAGCGGCGGTCGCAGGCGCTTCTCGGGCAAGAGCCTGTCTTCGATGCCCGCAAGACAGGCTCTCGTGAAGGCCCTCTCCTCCGTGACGACCTTTCGGATTATATCCTCAAGGTTGGAGGAGGGGACCTCAGCCGCTTGCATCGGCTCAGCTTTGTTTGGCCGGGCCGTGGCTTCAGCCAGCTTCTGATGCAGCTGACTGACCTCTGACTGCAGGCGATCAACTCTCGCCTGCAGTTGCCGCGTTTCGTCGGTCGCCTTGCGCTGCACAAGCTCCCCGACGATGCCGCGCATGCTCGCGGCCCTACATTTAAGGGACTTTTGGAAAGTCCCTTTCAAATTGGAGGACTTAGAGGCGACTTCCACTATCTCCTCTTCGTCCTCCTCGGCCATCAGCTCCAGCTCCGCCAGGGAGTGGTCTGCGTACAGAACGCGGGACGCACCGTACCCCGACTTGGCCCGGGCAACACGCGTCCGTTGCTCCTTTGCCGCTACCCGCTCCTCCAGATCTTGCTGGAGCCGCGCCCGCCGAGACAGGTCCAACTGGTGTTGGGCCTCTGCCAGACCCACGTCGTGAGTGTCCGACACCAGCTTCTTGGCCTTCGCGTGTGACGGCTTTCTCGAGTCCGAGGAACCCCCGGACCCATTTCTTTTGAGGGCCCGCTTCCCCGGCTCCCGGCGACTAGTCATTGAACTTGCGTCCGACTCGCACGCAATGGACTCGTTGTCGGAGCCCGCCAACTCGCCCGTCAAATAAAAGACGCTGCTAGCCGCAGACGGTGCGCGGCTAGCCTCCGACGCCGAGGCGCCCTCGAGTTGGCCCTGAGAAGGGCCTTTTGGTTGGCCCTGAGAAGGGCCTTTGGGTTGGCCCTGAGAAGGGCCTTTGGGTTGGCCCTGAGAAGGGCCTTTTCTAAAACGTCCGGAGACGTCCCGCGATGGTTTAGGCATAGCCTCCGCAAATGTCGCAAATTCCGCCAGTTAAAATAAAATAGATAAAAAGATTAAAATGTATGCTGCGACTGCACAGTGCACTTTAGCCGAACACCGGTCTGCCACTCCGTTACGGTGGTCAGAACCGGGTCGTTGCCCAGGGGACGCGACGTGGACGCAAGCACTGTGGGGGGTCCCCCCCTCTTCCCCAACCTAACCTAACCTAACCTAACCTTTTTTTTTTTTTTTTTTGTTCACGGGGTGGAAAATCCTCATGGATGTCCTCCGCCCTGGGGCGGGCGGAGGGGTCTGTCAGACTCTTACTGACTAAAAACCACCCCAGTGTTCCCTTCCCACACTTGGGCCGGGGATCTTGGGATCTGTTATTACTTCCGCAATCCCCGGCTAGTGCCGGCCCGCCTCTGCGGGCCACCTCAAGTCTGGGGGGGGGTGAGGTGTTAGACCCCCCCCGCGACGTCTGAAAGGGGCGCGCGTGGAACACTACGCGCCGCCACCTCGGGTCCAGTGTGATAGGGGGCGGCGGACGTCCCCAAGTCCGCCGTCCCTGGACCCACTTAGGGGGGCCGGAAGAGGGCATTATCTGCCCTCTGCCGACGCCCGGTGCGCCTGCTGCGGGCTGGGTGAGTGGACGAGATCTCCCGCTCCCTTTCCGCAGCCTCCTTCTGCGACACGACTGTTTCGCAGAAGGACACCACCGCGTCCCAGGACTCCTCGCTGCCGGCCATCGACTCCACCACGGCCGGCAGCGACAGGTCACTGCCTACTCCTGAGATGAGGGCACGGCGAGGCTCCTCCCATGCGGCACACTCTGCCAACGTATGCCGCGCCGTGTCCTCCCGGCAGTCGACGCAGTGATGACACCGGGCGTCCGGCTCCCTGTTTATGCGACACAGGTACTTCCCGAAGCAACCATGCCCCGAGAGCACCTGCGTCACCCGAAACGACAGGGAGCCGTGCCTCCTCCCGAGCCAGGGCTCGAGTACCGGCCGGACCGCCTCGATGGTGGCGAGGCCGGCGGTAGGGCGTGAAAGCCTGTCCCGCCATTCCGCCACCAGGGCTGCGCGAAGCTGTGACCGACGCAACTCCACATGTCGCTGCATCAGCCACTCGCCCCGCGCCCTCGCTTCCTCGCGCCACCGATACAGTGACGCGAGTACTTTCGCCTCGAGGTCCCAGGGCGGGGATCCGGCCAGTACGCAAGCCGCCTCGTAGGAGATCGTGCGATATCCCCTTATGACTCTGACGGCCATCGCTCTCTGCGGCTTTCGCAGTACTGCGATGCTTCCGGCCGTCAGGTCAGCCGCCCAGATCGGGGCCCCGTAAAGGGCCATCGATCGCACGATCCCCACGTAGAGCCGCCTACAGGCGGCGCTCGGGCCCCCCAAATTGGGAAGCAGCGTTGATAACGCTCCAGCCGCACCCAACAACTTGGGTGCCAGCCGCCGGAAGTGGGGGCCAAAATCCCACTGGCTGTCGAGCACCAATCCAAGGTACTTCATGGTGGACTCGACAGCGATTTGAGCCCCCCCAACCACGATGTGTGATCCCGGCGGCGGCGCCCGCCGGGGGCCATGAAAGATCAAGGCCTCCGACTTGTTGAGGGCAACCTCCAGGCCTAGGTGACGTATGCGGCTCACCACCTGTGAGACCGCAGCCGTCGCCAGCAACGCTGCCTCCCTGTACGAGCTCCCCCGGGCCGTGACCAGTGTGTCGTCCGCATAACACGTCAGGTCCACGCCCGGCTGGAGCTCGCCCCGCAGCACCCAGTCGTACCCGATGTTCCACAGGAGCGGTCCTACGACCGAGCCCTGTGGAACACCGCACGACATGCGGCGCTGGTTTCCGCCATCACGTCCCATGTAGGTGACACATCTTTCCGCCAAATAAGCCCCGACGATGCGGCGGAGGTAGGAAGGCACCCGATGGTAACGCAGTGCCTCCCGGATGCAGCTCCAGGGCAGGGTGTTGAAGGCGTTGGAGATATCCAAGGACACCGCCAACATCACCCCGCCCCGGGACACTGCTTCCTCCGCCAGGACTCTCACCCGCGATATAGCGTGTATGGTAGAGCGCCCGTGCCGAAAGCCGAACTGGCTCTCGGCCAGGTCAGGCCCCTCTCCGCACAAGTGGCCGACGAGGCGGGCAGCGATTATCCGCTCAAACATCTTACCCACCTCGTCTAGCAGCACTATGGGCCTGTACCCGGACGGTGAGTCCGCAGGGCGCCCCGCCTTCCTGAGCAGGACCAGACGACCAGATTTCCACAAAGTGGGAAACTGGCCCTGCTCAAGGCACGCTGTGTAGAGTCCTCTCAAGTGGGGCTCTAGCTCCTTCAGAGCGAGGGCTAGCGCTTGGCCATGGATCCCGTCGGGCCCCGGAGCCACGTTCTTGGCCCGGAGCCGCGTCACGGCCGCCCCCATCTCTGCTTGTGTCACCTCTGGGACGCTGATGGCGTTCTCCTCTGTAGGCTCTGTGGCTGTGCGCAAAGCCATCGGCGGCGGAGTATGCTCCGCTCTTGCCGGGAAGAGGGCTGCGACGACCTCCTCCAGCAGCTCAGGTTGGAGACTCTCCGTGAGTGCAGGCGCCGCGGCTCGAAGTTTCCCTCGAACCGCACGATAGGGGCGCCCCCACGGATCTCCGTCGAGAGTCTCCAACATCTCCTCCCTGGCTCGCGTCCTCGCTTCGCCGATGGCCAGCCACAGGGCCTGCTTCGCCGCGCGGTACACCTCATACAGCGCGGCTTCTTCGTCAGGGACCCGACGACGTCTCCTCCGGTATCGGGTGTACTGGCGTCTGACCGCTACGCATTCGACACGTAATTGTGCGATTTCGGCAGACCACCAGTACACCTGGCGCCTCGCTGAATATGTGTGGACGCGGGGCATGGACGCGTCGCAGATTCGAGCCCCGATTTAGGATGGTCAAGCCTGTCGTGACTGCCCACTCCTCCAGCACCTCACCCCTAGCATCGGTCACCGGAGATCCCCACGCCGCAGACTTGGCGTTGAGATCCCCGAGCAACAGCACCGGGCGAGGGTGGAACTGGCCCACGACGGCACCCAACTCGACAAGGAACCCCTCGAAGTCAGCGAGACTCTTGTTGGGCGAGAAATACGCCCCGACCGTGACAATTCCATCCACGAGGGCGGCCACCCAGCCGTGTCCTCGGGAGGGAGTCCCAAGAGTCCCGCCGATGATGGCCACCAAACCGTCTAGGTCCCCTGCCCAGTTGTCGCGGGGGGGGACAAAATACGGCTCAGCGACCACAGCCACATGGATCGACCACTCCGCCATGCTCTGGAGCAATAGATCCTGAGCTCTGGCAGCGTGGTTGATATTTGCCTGGAGGAAATGCAATTGGGCCGTCACTGGCATTGCATTTCCTCGGTATCTCCTCCTTCTCTGGTTCGGGAGTCAGCAGCTGGGCTGCCAGGCAGTGGTAGAGGCACAGGGCCTCCGAAGGCCCTCGTCCTCTTGGCAACTTTTTTGGGTGCCTTGCAGGCTTTTCCACCAAGTCTGTGCTCCGTAGGCTTTCCTGCAGCTGCGCAAAGACTGCAGTTTGGTGCCGCGGAGCACTGGGCCGCCTTGTGGCCGGGCTGACCGCAGCGATAACACAAATCACTGCGATCTATTTGTGCAGTGCATTGTGCCCGGACATGCCCCTTTTCCAGGCACCTGAAGCACTGCACAGCCCTTGTTGCCAGGAGTTTTACCTTGGCAGACACCCACCCCACCAGCAACCTTCTACCGTCAGCGACCTTGTTTGCAGCAGCTACTGGGCACTGCACCCAGATCGTGCCCAGCCCGGCCGCACTGCTGCGGATTTCTCCTGCTTTTATAGTTTCGGGCAGACACTCGCCGTTTTTGGCGATGGCCGCCACTACTTCCTCCGGGGTCGCGGAGTCGTCCAGCCCTTCTATGCGCAATTCAGCTGTTTTAGTGGGTCTAGACACCCGAGCATCCTCCGGTTTGATGACAGCTCGCAGTTTGGCGGCCAGAGCGTCTGCCCTCTCCTGCCTCAGAGCACCCGACAACTCAAACACCTTGGCACCCGTAGCTGCCGTTCTAAAATCAAACCCAGCTGGGGTGCCGAGCTCGCTGAATTTCAGCTTGTCCTTAATTGCCGCCAGGACCGACATATAGGTGACTCCCCTTTTTGAGGCTTCGGGCTGCAGCGTTATAACTACAGCCTCGGAGCGTGGAGTCTTGGCCTTGGGTGGCTTTGTGCTCTTTCACCGGGGGCACGGTTGACTGTGAAGAGGGTGCAAATGCACCCACCGCGGTCTCTTTGGGCCTCTCCGTGGGTTTTTTGGCCACCTCCGCAGATTTCTTGGCCACCTGCACGGGCTTCGTCCTGGCGGCCTCATCCTTCCTCCGCTTATCTGCCGCAAGCGGCGGCCGGAGGATTTCGGCTGGGGGGAGTCGCGACTCTATGGCCTCCAATCGGGCATCTAATCGAGCATCCAATCGGGCATCCACCATGCCCCCACACTGCACCATACATATTCTGGCCACCCTCTCCATGTCATGGTCCGACCAGGCAGGTGGTGGCACAGGTGCAGGGGCCGACGAAGGCACGGCAGGAGTGGGGCCGGTGGATGCAGGAGGTGCTTGCCGCTGCCAGTCATTCTTCTGAGCGGCAAACTCCCGTTTGAGGTCCTCCAGCTCGGACCGGAGACGGCTATTCTCCTCCCACAACTTCGCCGTCTCCTCCGTGCTCGTGCGACTGAGGAGGACCTCCACTGCCTCCCTAATGTCATCAGCCGCCTCCTTCAGAGCACGGGTGAATGTGCCCTTCAGGTTGCCCGATTTGGTGGCAACCTTCAAGAGCGCACGCCGCCGAGAAGCCCACCGATCGGTAGGCCCTCGCTACCCGCAGTGCAATGGCCCTTTGGGGCCTCCGGATGGCAGTGGCGTTCTCCCTCCTGTGGAGGGAGTCCGCCCAGATTGGGGCCCCGTAAAGGGCCATGCTCCTGAGGATGCCGGCGTACAGGCGCCGGCATCTCGCCTTCGGACCCCCCAGGTTCGGGAGGAGCCACGACAGGGCGTTCGCCGTCTTCAGCAGGCGCGTCGACAGCCCGCTAAAATGTGGGCCGAAGCGCCACCTGCTGTCGAGAACAAGGCCCAAGTACTTCATCTGGGCCTTGACCTCGATCCTGACGCCCTCCACGATAATGTGGCCGTCGGGAGGGATGCGCTGCCGTGGCCCGTGGAAAAACACGGCCTCGGTCTTGTGGAGCGCCACCTTCAACCCTAGGCGGCGGATCCTTCCTGCCACTAAGGATCCGCCAGCCGAGGCCAGACTGGCCGCCTCGCCGAAGTCCCTCCCCCGGGCAATGAGGAGAGTATCATCTGCGTAACAGATGATGCTCGTGCCACGGAGGAGGGTTCCCCGCAGGAGCCAGTCGAATCCAATGTTCCACAGCAGTGGCCCTAGGACCGACCCCTGTGGAACACCGGACTCTGCGCCATATCGTCTAACTCTGGCCGTCTTGTCCTCAAGGAGGACCACCCGGTCCTCCAAGTAGCTGGCCAAGAGTTGGCGCAGGTACTGGGGCGCTCCGTGGTACCGAAGTGCCTCCAAGATTGTCGAGTGGGGGACAGAGTTGAAGGCGTTGGCTATGTCGAATGACACCGCCAACACTCCGTCACCCGCCTCCACGGCCTCCCTCACCTGGCCCTTCAGTAGGGCCAACGCATCCACTGTCGAACGACCCCGTCGGAAACCGAATTGGGCGTCCGACAGGTCCGGCCCCACCGTCCCCAGCAGGCTATTCAGCCGGTCGGCGATTATCCCCTCGAACAACTTACCGACCTCATCGAGCAAAACGATGGGCCGGTAAGCCGAGGGGGAGTCCGCCGAGCGTCCCTCCTTTCGGAGGAGGCATAGCCGCCCCTCCTTCCAGGGTTTCGGGAACCTCCCAGTCGTGAAACACGCGCTAAAAAGGTCCCGAAGCCTCTCCTCTATCTGAGAGGCGGCGATGGCCACCACCCGTGCGGGAACGCCGTCCGGCCCTGGGGCCGTGTTCTTCGCGCGGAGACGAAGAGTCCCTGCACGCAGTTCCGACGCCGTAACCGCGGGGACCTCCTCCTCCGGCGGAACCGCTTCCCGCGGGGGGTCCATCACTGGCGGGGTGAAGCCGGTCCTTGACGGAAACAGAGACCGGACCACCCCATCCAGCAATGCCGGCTCGAGGGTCTCCGTCAGTGGAGGACCAAAGGGGCGCAGTTTATCCCGCGCCGCCTTGTATGGTCTTCCATACGGATCCCTGTCGAGACCCTCCAGCATCTCGGCTCTCGCCGAGTCTTCGGCCGCGCACATTGCCGTCTTCAGGACCGCCTTTGCGTCAACGTACGTGGCATAGAGGCCTTCCTCGTTGGTGGGGTCTCGGGGCCTGCGCCTTCGACTCCGCGTGTAGGCCCTCCTGGCCGCTACGCAGGCGGTCCGGAGCCCCGCCAGTTCCTCCGACCACCAATAGACGGCGCGGCGGGGAGGTGGGCGATGAGACCGGGGCATGCTGGAGTTGCACACCTCGGTCAAGGACCCCCTCAGCTGGACCGCTGCGGCGTCCACGTCCAGGACCCCGACAGGAGGTGTGAGCCAGTCCTGGACGAACGCCGTCTCCTCTGCAGCCTCTCGGTCCAGACGGGTGAGAGCCCACCGTGGGAACCTTGATTGGCCCGGGCGGGCCGTTCCCTGGGAGCTCTGGGTGGAGATGTCGAACCGCACGTAGCGGTGGTCCGACATGGTCTCCACCATCTCCACCCGCCAGTTCACGACTTGGGCGGCTAGCACGGGGGTGGCAAACGAGACGTCGACCACCGACCCTCCCCGTTGCCGCACACAAGTGTGGACAGTCCCTCTGTTTAGGAGGGACACACCGCACGACGCCGCCCAAAATTCTGCGGCGCGTCCCCGGACGTTACAAGAAGCGGCCGGGTTGCCCCAGGCCGTCGACTTGGCGTTCAAATCGCCCAATATGGCGACCTGGCGTGGTGCCGCCCTCCCGACCACTGCGGTGAGGATTTCGAGAAAGTTCTCGAAGTCCGCGAGAGGGCGGTTTGGGGAGAAATAGACGCCCACAAGGGCCAAGTCTCCCCACGCGGCGGCCACGTATCCCGGTCCCCTCTCTAAGAGCGAGAGGGGAGGGGAGTCTGTGGAAAACCGCGACACCACTGCCACCAAGCCGTCTCGATCACCCAGCCAACGGCCAGGGACCGAGTACGGCTCGGCAACCACCGCAACGTCCACCAACCACTCGGCCATGGTCTGCATCAGCAGATCCTGGGCTGCTCTGCAGTGGTTGGCGTTCGCCTGAAGGATGCGATGCTTGATGACCCTATCCATCAATCAGACATCGCACCCCCCTCCACAGCCGCCAAAGTCCCAGCCTCAGGGACGGCGGTGGCAGCGACAGGCTGGATCGGCGCCTGCTCCTTGCCCTTCTTAGGGGGAGGATTGCACTTCCTCCCCATCATCACGTGACCCGCAGGGCAGCCACTGGCGGCACACACCGCGCAGTGCGGCGTGGCGGCCTCGCAGGAGGCGGACTTGTGCCCATCTTTGCCACATCGGAAGCACGTGTCCGCCCTGTCGACCTTGGACGGACAAAGAGGCCGAGTGTGTCCGATGCCACAACACTTGTAGCAACGCAGAGGCTTAGCTGCAAGTGCCCGGACTACACCCGAGCTGTACCCAACGGCAAGCCGTCCCTTGGCGAGGACGGTTATAGCTGCGGCGACTGGGCACTCAAGGCGAATGGTGCCCATGCCGCTGCGGCCGGGCCTAATGGCCCGACCTTGCACCGCTGTGACGCCACAGCCCCCCATTGCTGCGACCGCCGCCACCACCTCCTCTTTTGTGACCGAGTCGTCAAGATCGGTCACCTCCAAGGCCACAGACTTCGTGGGCCTGGTGACTTTGGCCGCGTCCGCGATGACCTCTTGCAACTTGGTTGCGAAGAGGTCCGCGTTGGTGCCACCCTGAGCCCCCGGGAACTCGAAAATTCGAGCCCCGGCCTGGGTCCGGCGGCACGAGACTGTGCCGATCCCCAATTTGTTAGGATCGGCATTTGGACGCGCCCGCGACATTATAGACGCGTACGTCTCCCCCCGCTTCGCAGCCTCAGCGGTGAGCGTCACCACTACGGCTGCGGTCTTAGGGGGAACCAATTTCCTTGGCCTTGGGGCCGACGTCTTCCCCTTCCCCTTGCCTGTTGTTTGGGATGGGCCGCGAGGGGTGTTGGCGGGGGCGGCAGGGGCAGCCACCGACCTCGACTTTTTCCCCTTTTTGGCCACCTTCGTCCACCCTTGCTGGTTGGATGGGGTGGTGGACGGAAGATGGGCGTCTTCCCCCTGGGGTACCGGCTCCGGCTCGCGTCGCCTCTTGTCCGCCGCGAGCGGCGGTCGCAGGCGCTTCTCGGGCAAGAGCCTGTCTTCGATGCCCGCAAGACAGGCTCTCGTGAAGGCCCTCTCCTCCGTGACGATCTTTCGGATTATATCCTCAAGGTTGGAGGAGGGGACCTCAGCCGCTTGCATCGGCTCAGCTTTGTTTGGCCGGGCCGTGGCTTCAGCCAGCTTCTGATGCAGCTGACTGACCTCTGACTGCAGGCGATCAACTCTCGCCTGCAGTTGCCGCGTTTCGTCGGTCGCCTTGCGCTGCACAAGCTCCCCGACGATGCCGCGCATGCTCGCGGCCCTACATTTAAGGGACTTTTGGAAAGTCCCTTTCAAATTGGAGGACTTAGAGGCGACTTCCACTATCTCCTCTTCGTCCTCCTCGGCCATCAGCTCCAGCTCCGCCAGGGAGTGGTCTGCGTACAGAACGCGGGACGCACCGTACCCGGACTTGGCCCGGGCAACACGCGTCCGTTGCTCCTTTGCCGCTACCCGCTCCTCCAGATCTTGCTGGAGCCGCGCCCGCCGAGACAGGTCCAACTGGTGTTGGGCCTCTGCCAGACCCACGTCGTGAGTGTCCGACACCAGCTTCTTGGCCTTCGCGTGTGACGGCTTTCTCGAGTCCGAGGAACCCCCGGACCCATTTCTTTTGAGGGCCCGCTTCCCCGGCTCCCGGCGACTAGTCATTGAACTTGCGTCCGACTCGCACGCAATGGACTCGTTGTCGGAGCCCGCCAACTCGCCCGTCAAATAAAAGACGCTGCTAGCCGCAGACGGTGCGCGGCTAGCCTCCGACGCCGAGGCGCCCTCGAGTTGGCCCTGAGAAGGGCCTTTTGGTTGGCCCTGAGAAGGGCCTTTGGGTTGGCCCTGAGAAGGGCCTTTGGGTTGGCCCTGAGAAGGGCCTTTTCTAAAACGTCCGGAGACGTCCCGCGATGGTTTAGGCATAGCCTCCGCAAATGTCGCAAATTCCGCCAGTTAAAATAAAATAGATAAAAAGATTAAAATGTATGCTGCGACTGCACAGTGCACTTTAGCCGAACACCGGTCTGCCACTCCGTTACGGTGGTCAGAACCGGGTCGTTGCCCAGGGGACGCGACGTGGACGCAAGCACTGTGGGGGGTCCCCCAACCTAACCTAACCTAACCTAACCTAGTTGAGCACCTGCATACACATTTCGTCCAGAGTCCCCGACATTTCCTCACCCCTGCTATCCACCACCAAACTACCCCACCAGGTGCTCTTCGCATTTGTGTCACCCCCCATTATTATTTTAGTGGCGCCAATTTCCTCACGAATCCGCAGAAGCTGCTCCAGGTATGGCTGTATGGGTTGGTCTGGTTCGAAGTAGAACGAGACTACTGCGATTTCCCAGGCGCTGGTTCGGATCCTCACCACCGTGATGTTATTGGTAGTGAGTTTTGGACACTGTGTTACGTCGAGGTCATGATCGAAAACGACTATTGCCGCCTTCACAGTTCCACTTCCTTGTTTGTTGACTAATAAAAATTGACAAAAACGCGAAAAAATATTTTCGTATATCGACTTAGCAATTTTTGTGAGATTTTTTGAAGGAATTTTCAAAAACTAATTTTATCTCAAAATTCTTATCCGAAACATCGTTAATATTAAATTCAATAGATACCTACCTGCCTTACCTGTATTCCGGTGCGCGCTCAGCCACCCCGAGTCCTGTTTGGTAGTGTTTATTCCAGGTTTTTTCACATTTTTCAGTCAAAAAACCAGTTTTTTGACCAAAACTCAAATTTTTTGTATCGCATATATTTCTAGTAACTACATAGCTCGCTAGCCCGCACGGAGACGCGTCTTTTGACACCTCGCACGTGCGTCTGGCGAATATAGAACTTCAAAAAATTCCATAACTAGTAAATTCATATATACAACGTGGCGATTAGGTTATCACATTAAATAGTACATTGGTTATTACAAGTTGTTATCAGTCTGTTAAAATAATAAAAATAAAAATAGACCTAAAAATAGAAAACTGAATTTTTCTAACAAAGTAAATAGCGTAAAAATTGGCAATAAATAATCCACCCTTGATACTATTAGTTTACTGACCTGTAAAAGCGGCAACGCCGCGGCGCGCGGCGCGGGCGTCTAGGCGGCGGGCGGCGCACACGCCAAACGACAGTGAGACTAGCGGAGGGTAGGTACTTGCGCTCACGCGCGGGGCGTTATAATACATGATGTTGTTAAATACTAAAAGGGAAAAAAAGGTCTCACGGGTAGAATGTTAACTTTTATTAATTATTTTATTTATGTATGCTTAAAATACGTAATGTAGAATACGTGGTTTGAATTAATGTGATAACCTAATCGCCACGTTGTATACGAAATCCACCTTAGCTAGACAATAATTTTATCAAATCGTTATAACTTTGCATCCAGGTGACGCATTTTGAAGCTGTTTTCAGCCAAATCAATATTAAATAGGTTCCGTACAACTGTTTGACTAATAAAAATTGACAAAAACGCGAAAAAATATTTTCGTATATCGACTTAGCAATTTTTGTGAGATTTTTTGAAGGAATTTTCAAAAACTAATTTTATCTCAAAATTCTTATCCGAAACATCGTTAATAGTAGTTTCAATAGATACCTACCTGCCTTACCTGTATTCCGGTGCGCGCTCAGCCACCCCGAGTCCTGTTTGGTAGTGTTTATTCCAGGTTTTTTCACATTTTTCAGTCAAAAAACCAGTTTTTTGACCAAAACTCAAATTTTTTGTATCGCATATATTTCTAGTAACTACATAGCTCGCTAGTCCGCGCGGAGACGCGTCTTTTGACACCTCGCACGTGCGTCTGGCGAATATAGAACTTCAAAAAATTCCATAACTAGTAAATTCATATATATACGAAATCCACCTTAGCTAGACAATAATTTTATCAAATCGTTATAACTTTGCATCCAGGTGACGCATTTTGAAGCTGTTTTCAGCCAAATCAATATTAAATAGGTTCCGTACAACTGTTTGACTAATAAAAATTTACAAAAACGCGAAAAAATATTTTCGTATATCGACTTAGCAATTTTTGTGAGATTTTTTGAAGGAATTTTCAAAAACTAATTTTATCTCAAAATTCTTATCCGAAACATCGTTAATAGTAGTTTCAATAGATACCTACCTGCCTTACCTGTATTCCGGTGCGCGCTCAGCCACCCCGAGTCCTGTTTGGTAGTGTTTATTCCAGGTTTTTTCACATTTTTCAGTCAAAAAACCAGTTTTTTGACCAAAACTCAAATTTTTTGTATCGCATTCCGCGCGGAGACGCGTCTTTTGACACCTCGCACGTGCGTCTGGCGAATATAGAACTTCAAAAAATTCCATAACTAGTAAATTCATATATATACGAAATCCACCTTAGCTAGACAGAAAATTACCCCACCGAGTGTGTCTCCACGTTGTCGTCGTGGTGGGGCTTGCGTGTCTCAATGATCTTGGGGGCTTTGCCGATAGAGCCACTCATGCCGGAAGGCCTCAAGTGAGAGACCTGACTAAGAGAGACATGTGGCGGAGTCAATGTCATCTGACTCCCGCGAGGGGCGCGCCGTCTGAGGACTTCGCGTCTGATGATTTCCCACCCAAAAAAAAAAAAAAAAAAAGCTAATAACTTTGCATCCAGGTGACGCATTTTGAAGCTGTTTTCAGCCAAATCAATATTAAATAGGTTCCGTACAACTGTTTGACTAATAAAAATTGACAAAAACGCGAAAAAATATTTTCGTATATTGACTTAGCAATTTTTGTGAGATTTTTTGAAGGAATTTTCAAAAACTAATTTTATCTCAAAATTCTTATCCGAAACATCGTTAATAGTAGTTTCAATAGATACCTACCTGCCTTACCTGTATTCCGGTGCGCGCTCAGCCACCCCGAGTCCTGTTTGGTAGTGTTTATTCCAGGTTTTTTCACATTTTTCAGTCAAAAAACCAGTTTTTTGACCAAAACTCAAATTTTTTGTATCGCATTCTGCGCGGAGACGCGTCTTTTGACACCTCGCACGTGCGTCTGGCGAATATAGAACTTCAAAAAATTGCACGCCCACCCACCCTGTTGTCACTGGCCAGGTAAACTTTGGGTTTTTGTCGAAAAAATTTAAAATCATTTTATTCGCGTTTAGTTATTTCTTAGTCCTTGCAATTACTACATTGAAGTTTTTTACTTTACTATTATTATTTTACTTTAGTATTTTGACCTTACGGCCTTGAGGCCGTATGACATTCATATTTATTATAAGTTTACGTTACTTCTGTGCTTATCCCCCTTTACAGGGACACAGAAGTAATTGCTGAGTGACCTCTGATTTATATAAGACCTTATGAACCTTACGTTCACCTCAACTGCAGCTATGTACCGCACACCGGCCAAAAAGAACGCGAGCTCGCCGGACTCCAGGGGCTCTCCGCGTTCGTCAGAGAAGGTGGGACCTACGCTTCCCAGCGTAAGGCGTAGTATCGGCGAATGGGAGGCCGGGAAAGCTGAGCCCCAGGCCAAGTCCCCGGCCAACCCAAAACGCGACGCCACTCCACCTGTTTCCAGCAATCTGGAGACACGCCGAGTTCCCCTGGGTGCCGAAAAGATACTCAAGAAGCCTGACGCCAAGTACCCCAACCGTACAGCGGAGGCGAGAGCTTGCCTTAGTAGGGCAAAGCTTCACTTGGGCAACTCTCGCAACCTAAAGACGGAGATCAAGACGGCGGTGGAAAGTGCGATAAACAGGCTCTATGAGTTAGTTAAAGAGTCGGAGAGGAATAGATCTAGTGTCACCCTTGCACCTGCAGTCACACTTGCAGTCCTACCGGGAGACGCTGCTGAGCCCGAAAAAGCTCGCGTGGACCCCACGCCCACCTCAGGTGAATCGACAGAGCTTATGAAGAGCCTTATGGAGAACCTCCAGCTGCACAATAAGGAGCTGGAGAAATGTCGGAGCACCTGCAACAGGTGCCTCGCTTTGTCTCGGTAAAACTACCGGGTTATCCAAGCGAATCTGCAGAGGAAGAACCTTGCCACTCAAGAGCTCATGAGGGTGGCAAGTGAGCGTAAAGTCGCCTTCGCACTGCTCCAGGAGCCATACGTGGGTGGGGTTAAAAGGATGAGAGACTACCGAGGAGCGAGAGTCTACCAGTGCGCGGAACAAGGAAGTGGAACTGTGAAGGCGGCAATAGTCGTTTTCGATCATGACCTCGACGTAACACAGTGTCCAAAACTCACTACCAATAACATCACGGTGGTGAGGATCCGAACCAGCGCCTGGGAAATCGCAGTAGTCTCGTTCTACTTCGAACCAGACCAACCCATACAGCCATACCTGGAGCAGCTTCTGCGGATTCGTGAGGAATTTGGCGCCACTAAAATAATAATGGCGGGTGACACAAATGCGAAGAGCACCTGGTGGGGTAGTTTGGTGGTGGATAGCAGGGGTGAGGAAATGTCGGGGACTCTGGACGAAATGTGTATGCAGGTGCTCAACGTCGGAAACACACCAACTTTTGACACCATCAGGGGTGGAAAGTCATTCGCCAGCTTCGTTGACGTAACAGCATGTTCAACGGATATGCTTAACCTGGTGGATGACTGGAGAGTTGAGGAAGGTATCACAAGCTCGGACCACAACGGTATTGTATTCAAAATTAGTCTTCAAAAATCAAAAGGATCTAATATTAAAAGAACTACTAGAATCTATAACACAAGTAAAGCAAATTGGAGCCAGTTTCATGAGAAACTGGCCCAATTAAAAGCCGATTTAAATTTAAACTCGTTAGAAATTAGTCAACTTAATAATAAAACAGATTTAGAAAATATTTTACACAATTATACAGGGTTACAGGGAAAGTCGTACTGAATATTAAAGGATGTTATTATTCAGGTCATTTCCGATGAATTTCATTCTGAAATAAAATGTCCGAAACTTAACCGTTATGGAGATATTAAATTTTAAAGATTATTTTTAAAAATCCTTTATTTTTTGGCTTTTAGTCGTTTTCTTTGGGATTAGAGCTACTAGAGTCGGTTTTTTTGATGTATCTAGTTAGAGGACATGTCCATTAATAAAAATGATCAACAGAAACTGAACCTACTACTAACAGCTTAAAAAACTGCTCGACAACGGTTAGCATTATGAATTTTCTAATAGAGTGTTCTTAACTTTAACAGGCTTTTAATAAAAAAATTTGTATAGAACTTATTCTGCAAATAATTTTATAAAGTTTTACGTTTCTTTAGCTATTCAAAAAGGTATAACACTTGCTATTAAATAGGCAAAACATTGCCCAAATAACAGTTAAGTTAGGAGAGGGTACATTTTTAGTTTGAGGTAAAAGTAGCTAAAATACGTAAAAAAAAGACAAAAATTTTAGCAATATTTTTATAATTCATGTTCTACATGGCCGCCGCTATTTCTTACACAAAGTCTCATTCTTTTTCTTAAATTACTTTTCACGACAGAAGTTCGTAGGTTCCGCCTCATTTCCTCAGCCGCATCAATATTTTTTTGTCTTAGAATATCGACATTTGCGATCGGTGTCATTTGGTCGTATACTAGGCTTTTCATATGACCCCACACATAAAAATCCATCGGCGTTCAATCGGGGCTCCTCGCCGGCCATGCTATGGGTCCGCCTCTTCCAATCCATTGGTTTGGGTAATTCTCGTCCAACCATGCTCGAACACTTCTTCTGTAGTGCGCTGGGCAGCCATCATGTTGAGAGAACATGTCTCGTCTCAATGCAATAGGCAAGTCTTGCATTAAAGAGGGTAACTCCTCCCTCAAAAAGTTTTCATATGTCTCGCCATTCAAGTTATCGGGCAGGAAGTATGGCCCTATCAAGTTATTTGATATTATACCCATCCACACATTAAGACTGAATCTCCTTTGTGACCCTTTTGGTCGTTTTTTCTTGGGGTTACCTTGCGCTTTGGGAGCCCAATAATGGGTGTTATGATAGTTTGTGATGCCGTCTTTGTTAAATTTCGACTCATCTGTCCACATGGTTTTCTTTAAAAAATCCGGATCTTCATTATCTTCATTATCGGCATTGAGCATAAATCTGCAGAAGTCTAGTCGTCACAATGGATCCCCTTCTTCAATTACTTGCACTGGCGTGTAATGGTAAGGGTATTGCCCAGAACTGTGCATTACGAACCAGACTTTCCACTGGGAAATACCAAGCCGTCGAGCGACAACGTTCGTTGTCGGCTTCAAAGAGACGTCGTATTTCATTATCTTCGTCGTCGTCATCAAGAACACGAGGTCGTCTTCGGCCGGGGGGAGTCGCAACTCTATGGCCTCCAATCGGGCATCCAATCGGGCATCCACCATGCCCCCACACTGCACCATGCATATTCTGGCCACCCTCTCCATGTCGTGGTCTGACCAGGCAGGTGGTGGAATAGGTGCAGGGGCCGACGAATGCACGACAGGAGTGGGGCCGGTGGCTGCGCAAGGTGCTTGCCGCTGCCAGTCATTCCTCTGAGCGGCAAACTCCCGCTTGAGGTCCTCCAGCTCGGACCGGAGACGGCTATTCTCCTCCCACAACTTCGCTGTTTCCTCCGTGCTTGTGCGACTAAGGAGGACCTCAACTGCCTCCCTGATGTCATCAGCCGCCTCCTTCAGAGCACGGGTGAATGTGCCCTTCAGGTTGCCCGATTTGGTGGCAACCTTCAGGACGACATCCACGCCGTCCAGAACTTGGCAGCTGAGCGCCACCGCCGATGGGCTCCCCCCAGCAGTCATTCGAGCTGAGCGCCGCTCTCGCGCCTGGCGGGCCAACTCGCTGATCTCATCAGCCGCCACCGCCTTGCGCTGCGCCCGCTTTGCGGCATTTGCCTCCGCCTTGTTAGACCCCAGCAAGATGCACTCGCTGGGGTCCACGGTCGTGATCCCGGGGTCGCTCCCCACGCCCTCGACGTTCTCCACCGGGGCCGGCGTATCAGGTCGAGAAACCGACCTGAACCGACGGTTCCGAGAGCGAGAGCTAGAGCTTGGCCGTGGATCCCGTCGGGCCCCGGAGCCACGTTCTTGGCCCGGAGCCGCGTCACGGCCGCCCCCATCTCTGTTTGTGTCACCTCTGGGACGCTGATGGCGTTCTCCTCTGTAGGCTCTGTGGCTGTGCGCAAAGCCATCGGCGGCGGAGTATGCTCCGCTCTTGCCGGGAAGAGGGCTGCGACGACCTCCTCCAGCAGCTCAGGTTGGAGACTCTCCGTGAGTGGAGGCGCCGCGGCTCGAAGTTTCCCTCGAACCGCACGATAGGGGCGCCTAGAACTACTAGAACTACAGAACTACTAGAATCTATAACACAAGTAAAGCAAATTGGAGCCAGTTTCATGAGAAACTGGCCCAATTAAAAGCCGATTTAAATTTAAACTCGTTAGAAATTAGTCAACTTAATAATAAAACAGATTTAGAAAATATTTTACACAATTATACAGGGTTACAGGGAAAGTCGTACTGAATATTAAAGGATGTTATTATTCAGGTCATTTCCGATGAATTTCATTCTGAAATAAAATGTCCGAAACTTAACCGTTATGGAGATATTAAATTTTAAAGATTATTTTTAAAAATCCTTTATTTTTTGGCTTTTAGTCGTTTTCTTTGGGATTAGAGCTACTAGAGTCGGTTTTTTTGATGTATCTAGTTAGAGGACATGTCCATTAATAAAAATGATCAACAGAAACTGAACCTACTACTAACAGCTTAAAAAACTGCTCGACAACGGTTAGCATTATGAATTTTCTAATAGAGTGTTCTTAACTTTAACAGGCTTTTAATAAAAAAATTTGTATAGAACTTATTCTGCAAATAATTTTATAAAGTTTTACGTTTCTTTAGCTATTCAAAAAGGTATAACACTTGCTATTAAATAGGCAAAACATTGCCCAAATAACAGTTAAGTTAGGAGAGGGTACATTTTTAGTTTGAGGTAAAAGTAGCTAAAATACGTAAAAAAAAGACAAAAATTTTAGCAATATTTTTATAATTCATGTTCTACATGGCCGCCGCTATTTCTTACACAAAGTCTCATTCTTTTTCTTAAATTACTTTTCACGACAGAAGTTCGTAGGTTCCGCCTCATTTCCTCAGCCGCATCAATATTTTTTTGTCTTAGAATATCGACATTTGCGATCGGTGTCATTTGGTCGTATACTAGGCTTTTCATATGACCCCACACATAAAAATCCATCGGCGTTCAATCGGGGCTCCTCGCCGGCCATGCTATGGGTCCGCCTCTTCCAATCCATTGGTTTGGGTAATTCTCGTCCAACCATGCTCGAACACTTCTTCTGTAGTGCGCTGGGCAGCCATCATGTTGAGAGAACATGTCTCGTCTCAATGCAATAGGCAAGTCTTGCATTAAAGAGGGTAACTCCTCCCTCAAAAAGTTTTCATATGTCTCGCCATTCAAGTTATCGGGCATGAAGTATGGCCCTATCAAGTTATTTGATATTATACCCATCCACACATTAAGACTGAATCTCCTTTGTGACCCTTTTGGTCGTTTTTTCTTGGGGTTACCTTGCGCTTTGGGAGCCCAATAATGGGTGTTATGATAGTTTGTGATGCCGTCTTTGTCAAATTTCGACTCATCTGTCCACATGGTTTTCTTTAAAAAATCCGGATCTTCATTATCTTCATTATCGGCATTGAGCATAAATCTGCAGAAGTCTAGTCGTCTCAATGGATCCCCTTCTTCAATTACTTGCACTGGCGTGTAATGGTAAGGGTATTGCCCAGAACTGTGCATTACGAACCAGACTTTCCACTGGGAAATACCAAGCCGTCGAGCGACAACGTTCGTTGTCGGCTTCAAAGAGACGTCGTATTTCATTATCTTCGTCGTCGTCATCAAGAACACGAGGTCGTCTTCGGCCGGGGGGAGTCGCGACTCTATGGCCTCCAATCGGGCATCCAATCGGGCATCCACCATGCCCCCACACTGCACCATGCATATTCTGGCCACCCTCTCCATGTCGTGGTCTGACCAGGCAGGTGGTGGAATAGGTGCAGGGGCCGACGAATGCACGACAGGAGTGGGGCCGGTGGCTGCGCAAGGTGCTTGCCGCTGCCAGTCATTCCTCTGAGCGGCAAACTCCCGCTTGAGGTCCTCCAGCTCGGACCGGAGACGGCTATTCTCCTCCCACAACTTCGCTGTTTCCTCCGTGCTTGTGCGACTAAGGAGGACCTCAACTGCCTCCCTGATGTCATCAGCCGCCTCCTTCAGAGCACGGGTGAATGTGCCCTTCAGGTTGCCCGATTTGGTGGCAACCTTCAGGACGACATCCACGCCGTCCAGAACTTGGCAGCTGAGCGCCACCGCCGATGGGCTCCCCCCAGCAGTCATTCGAGCTGAGCGCCGCTCTCGCGCCTGGCGGGCCAACTCGCTGATCTCATCAGCCGCCACCGCCTTGCGCTGCGCCCGCTTTGCGGCATTTGCCTCCGCCTTGTTAGACCCCAGCAAGATGCACTCGCTGGGGTCCACGGTCGTGATCCCGGGGTCGCTCCCCACGCCCTCGACGTTCTCCACCGGGGCCGGCGTATCAGGTCGAGAAACCGACCTGAACCGACGGTTCCGAGAGCGAGAGCTAGAGCTTGGCCGTGGATCCCGTCGGGCCCCGGAGCCACGTTCTTGGCCCGGAGCCGCGTCACGGCCGCCCCCATCTCTGTTTGTGTCACCTCTGGGACGCTGATGGCGTTCTCCTCTGTAGGCTCTGTGGCTGTGCGCAAAGCCATCGGCGGCGGAGTATGCTCCGCTCTTGCCGGGAAGAGGGCTGCGACGACCTCCTCCAGCAGCTCAGGTTGGAGACTCTCCGTGAGTGGAGGCGCCGCGGCTCGAAGTTTCCCTCGAACCGCACGATAGGGGCGCCCCCACGGATCTCCGTCGAGAGTCTCCAACATCTCCTCCCTGGCTCGCGTCCTCGCTTCGCCGATGGTCAGCCACAGGGCCTGCTTCGCCGCGCGGTACACCTGGCAGCGTGGTTGATATTTGCCTGGAGGAAATGCAATTGGGCCGTCACTGGCATTGCATTTCCTCGGTATCTCCTCCTTCTCTGGTTCGGGAGTCAGCAGCTGGGCTGCCAGGCAGTGGTAGAGGCACAGGGCCTCCGAAGGCCCTAGTCCTCTTGGCAACTTTTTTGGGTGCCTTGCAGGCTTTTCCACCAAGTCTGTGCTCCGTAGGCTTTCCTGCAGCTGCGCAAAGACTGCAGTTTGGTGCCGCGGAGCACTGGGCCGCCTTCAAATCAAATCAAATCAAATCACTTTTATTTGTTAACACAGGTAGAAATACAGATCTTGAGTTTGGTGAACAGAACGCTATGTTATGCCAGGAGGCATACAAATATGGTGTGCATCTATCTAATTATTATGAATTTAAATAAAAATAAAAAGGATGTTTGAAATTCATGCATAATTAAAATTTCAAAATAAATCATAACAATTATATAATATTATTTTAAAAATTGTACAATGTCAGATTTAAATGAGGAATTATTTAGTTATAAATGTCAAAAAATAAAAAAACAAGTCAGAGCAATTGAAAATGTCAAAAATTATTACATGTCAATATTACAACCTCAAATTAATTCGTCATTTAAGTTTTTTCATTTAACATAGATGCAAAACACTATATTGAGTCATCATTTAAAAATTCATCCAGTGTGTAGTAACATTTTTCACTAAGTAAGCTATTAAGTGCCTTTTTGAATTTTATTAATGGCATATTTTTAATGGCATCCGGTATTTTATTATAAATTTTTGGAGCGTTGCCGAAAAGGCTTTTACGCATTAAGGCTGTTTTACATTTGACATTACATAGTTTGTTACAGTATTGAGTACGCAATGGCTTTCTTCTGACCGCCGATAAGCTGACAAATAAATGCGGGTTTTTTTTTACAAACAATGCAGTTTCCATTATATACATTGCTGGCAGTGTCAATATCTTTAGTTTTCTGAAATACGGAATGCAGCTATCCGTTGTTTTTAGACCACACATGGACCTCACACAACGTTTCTGCATCCTAAATACAACCTCCCTATTAGCTGACTGCCCCCAGAAAATAATACCGTATCGTAAAACAGAAGCTGCAAGTCCATGGTATGCTGCTAACAATGTCTCAATATTAACCTTTTTTGAAAGTTGGAATAGTGCATACGCAGATTTACTTAGTCTTTTACATATTATGTCAGTATGAATGTTCCAAGTCAATTTCTTATCAATAGTCATTCCTAAGAATTTAGCACTATCAACTTCCTGAATTTTATGGTCTTTATAGTTGATATTAATGTTATTATTTTCACGACGCTGATGGTATTGCATGATATTGGTCTTACTTAGGTTAATTTTCAAATTATTATCTTCAAGCCAGTTTATTATTTTAGTCAAAGATTTATTAATATCATTTTCATAATTATTTATGTCATTGCATTCTATTATTGCTGTGCTGTCATCTGCAAAAAGAACCATCTTATGCTGAATGATTTTTGGGAGATCATTGATGTAAATCAGAAATAGAGGTGGTGCCAATACGCCACCTTGGGGTACGCCATATTTTATGGGTCTTTGCTTTGAGAAGTATACAGTTTCTAATTTAGTTTTGGGACATAATCGAGTGACTTCAGTGCATTGAACTCTATCAGTTAAATATGATTCTATCAATTTTAGGATATTTCCCCTTACGCCGTAGCCATACAGCTTTTGTAGCAATATCCCATGGTCAACATAGTCGAAAGCTTTCGTCATATCAGTAAAAATAGTACAAATTGGATTATTTTTATCAACTGATGTCATAATACTATTAATTAAATCAAACAGTGCCAAGTTAATATTTATGTTTTTGCGAAAACCTTTCTGTTCATTGCAGAATAGGTTATATTTTTCAAAATATGTGTACATGGAGTTGTATATAACGTTCGCAAAAATTTTGGACAAGACGGAAATTTTTGCAATGGGTCTATAGTTTTTCATATTTGTTTTGTCATCTTTTTTAAGTAAAGGTTTAATAATAACTTTTTTTAAGCTGTTTGGAAATTTGCCATCAGCAATACAAAGGTTAATAATGTGAGCTAATGGCTGTGCTATATTTTCCTTTACGTCACACGCCTTGTGGCCGGGCTGACCGCAGCGATAACACAAATCACTGCGATCTATTTGTGCAGTGCATTGTGCCCGGACATGCCCCTTTTCCAGGCACCTGAAGCACTGCACAGCCCTTGTTGCCAGGAGTTTTACCCTGGCAGACACCCACCCCACCAGCAACCTTCTACCGTCAGCGACCTTGTTTGCAGCAGCTACTGGGCACTGCACCCAGATCGTGCCCAGCCCGGCCGCACTGCTGCGGATTTCTCCTGCTTTTACAGTTTCGGGCAGACACTCGCCGTTTTTGGCGATGGCCGCCACTACTTCCTCCGGGGTCGCGGAGTCGTCCAGCCCTTCTATGCGCAATTCAGCCGTTTTAGTGGGTCTGGACACCCGAGCATCCTCCGGTTTGATAACAGCTCGCAGTTTGGCGGCCAGAGCGTCTGCCCTCTCCTGCCTCAGAGCACCCGACAACTCAAACACCTTGGCACCCGTAGCTGCCGTTCTAAAATCAAACCCAGCTGGGGTGCCGAGCTCGCTGAATTTCAGCTTGTCCTTAATTGCCGCCAGGACCGACATGTAGGTGACTCCCCTTTTTGAGGCTTCGGGCTGCAGCGTTATAACTACAGCCTCGGAGCGTGGAGTCTTGGCCTTGGGCGGCTTTGTGCTCTTTTTCGGAGCCGGGGCTTTGGGGAGTGCCGGCAGCGCCCTCTTCTTCTTGCAGCCCTTTTTTACAACCGTCGTCCAGGCCTCCTGGGGGGGAGGCGCGGTCACCGGGGGCACGGTTGACTGTGAAGAGGGCGCAGACGCACCCACCGCGGTCTCTTTGGGCCTCTCCGTAGGCTTTTTGGCCACCTTCGCAGATTTCTTGGCCACCTGCACGGGCTTCGTCCTGGCGGCCTCATCCTTCCTCCGCTTATCTCCCGCAAGCGAAACATCTTTGATAGTAGTTTCAATAGATACCTACCTGCCTTACCTGTATTCCGGTGCGCGCTCAGCCACCCCGAGTCCTGTTTGGTAGTGTTTATTCCAGGTTTTTTCACATTTTTCAGTCAAAAAACCAGTTTTTTGACCAAAACTCAAAATTTTTGTATAGCATATATTTCTAGTAATTTCATAGCTCGCTAGCCCGCGCGGAGACGCGTCTTTTGACACCTCGCACGTGCGTCTGGCGAATATAGAACTTCAAAAAATTCCATAACAAGTAATTTCATATATATACGAAATCCACCTTAGCTAGACAGAAATTACATCAAATCGTTATAACTTTGCATCCAGGTGACGCATTTTGAAGCTGTTTTCAGCCAAATCAATTTATATAGGTTCCGTACAAGTGTTTGACTAATAAAAATTGACAAAAACGCGAAAAAAATATTTTCGTATATCGACTTAGCAATTTTTGTGAGATTTTTTGAAGGAATTTTCAAAAACTAATTTTATCTCAAAATTCTTATCCGAAACATCTTTGATAGTAGTTTCAATAGATACCTACCTGCCTTACCTGTATTCCGGTGCGCGCTCAGCCACCCCGAGTCCTGTTTGGTAGTGTTTATTCCAGGTTTTTTCACATTTTTCAGTCAAAAAACCAGTTTTTTGACCAAAACTCAAATTTTTTGTATAGCATATATTTCTAGTAATTTCATAGCTCGCTAGCCCGCGCGGAGACGCGTCTTTTGACACCTCGCACGTGCGTCTGGCGAATATAGAACTTCAAAAAATTCCATAACAAGTAATTTCATATATATACGAAATCCACCTTAGCTAGACAGAAATTACATCAAATCGTTATAACTTTGCATCCAGGTGACGCATTTTGAAGCTGTTTTCAGCCAAATCAATTTATATAGGTTCCGTACAAGTGTTTGACTAATAAAAATTGACAAAAACGCGAAAAAAATATTTTCGTATATCGACTTAGCAATTTTTGTGAGATTTTTTGAAGGAATTTTCAAAAACTAATTTTATCTCAAAATTCTTATCCGAAACATCTTTGATAGTAGTTTCAATAGATACCTACCTGCCTTACCTGTATTCCGGTGCGCGCTCAGCCACCCCGAGTCCTGTTTGGTAGTGTTTATTCCAGGTTTTTTCACATTTTTCAGTCAAAAAACCAGTTTTTTGACCAAAACTCAAATTTTTTGTATAGCATATATTTCTAGTAATTTCATAGCTCGCTAGCCCGCGCGGAGACGCGTCTTTTGACACCTCGCACGTGCGTCTGGCGAATATAGAACTTCAAAAAATTCCATAACAAGTAATTTCATATATATACGAAATCCACCTTAGCTAGACAGAAATTACATCAAATCGTTATAACTTTGCATCCAGGTGACGCATTTTGAAGCTGTTTTCAGCCAAATCAATTTATATAGGTTCCGTACAAGTGTTTGACTAATAAAAGTTGACAAAAACGCGAAAAAAATATTTTCGTATATCGACTTAGCAATTTTTGTGAGATTTTTTGAAGGAATTTTCAAAAACTAATTTTATCTCAAAATTCTTATCCGAAACATCTTTGATAGTAGTTTCAATAGATACCTACCTGCCTTACCTGTATTCCGGTGCGCGCTCAGCCACCCCGAGTCCTGTTTGGTAGTGTTTATTCCAGGTTTTTTCACATTTTTCAGTCAAAAAACCAGTTTTTTGACCAAAACTCAAATTTTTTGTATCGCATATATTTCTAGTAATTTCATAGCTCGCTAGCCCGCGCAGAGACGCGTCTTTTGACACCTCGCACGTGCGTCTGGCGAATATAGAACTTCAAAAAATTCCATAACTAGTAAATTCATATATATACGAAATCCACCTTAGCTAGACAGAAAATTACCCCACCGAGTGTGTCTCCACGTTGTCGTCGTGGTGGGGCTTGCGTGTCTCAATGATCTTGGGGGCTTTGCCGGTAGAGCCACTCATGCCGGAAGGCCTCAAGTGAGAGACCTGACTAAGAGAGACATGGGGCGGAGTCAATGTCATCTGACTTCCGCGAGGGGCGCGCCGTGTGAGGACTTCAACAGTTGTTGGTGTTCTGGACGGCGCGCGTTTCTCTCCTCATCGTTGGAGAGTGGGAAGAGTGGTTCACCTCTAGTACGTGTCTGCTCATCAGACATGACTGAGGTGAAGGAGTGGTCTGGGGACCCCACCCCATAAAAAAGGCAAAGCTGTGTTCAGCAACAACAATGGAAGCGAGTCATAAAAACAAACTACCCCAGGAGGGTACCTGCTGCTCCGCAGTAGGAGAATCCCTCACCGAGCAGAGCTCGGTCAGTCCCTCGTATTCTGGGGGGGACAATGAACGCCCAATATCCAATTCGGATTTTTACCCGTCCTTCGGGGACGCATTGAGCCAGGGTGGCTCACCTACCGGTGTTGAGGAGTCGCTGGGTTCTATTCCCAGTACGTTCTCGGCACCGAAACAAAACGCACAAAGAGTGCCAAAGGCGCGAGCACAATTTGTGCGCCCGGCTACTCCGGTTGCCGTAGAGGAAGGGAGTGATGCAGGGTCGGAGTCCGACGATGCATCTGGCGCGAAGGGCTCTTTTAAGAGCCCGGAGCTCGTGGAGGTGGGGGCTGCAAAGTTCCTCAAAAAGAAGCGCTCCAAGCCAGGGGACGGCCAGGGGTCATCCTCTGATGGTGGGCTGAACTCGGGCCGGAGGAAAATTGGCCGGCGGGGCGGGGTCCAAGGACGGGGTGGGGGCAGAGGGCTCACCACCCAGGATGCCAGCCAGCGAGCCAGCGAGCCCAGGCGAGCTAGCCCAGCCGAGCCGGCCCAGGGAGCCGAGAGGCTGCCAATGGAGGGGCTCTCTGACACCTCAGGTGGTGAGCCGGACGCCGCTGGCGGCTTCAAGGCGGAGCGAGTCGCCAACAGCTTTGAGCAGGTCGTGGTAGCAGCGATCAGGGGTGTGGCCTTGAAGAGGATACAAGCCTCCAAAGACAAGGTCGTACCCGCTGCTACGGCCTCCATTATGGCGGCAGCGAGGGCCCTTCAGGCCGGGCTTACGTCGGACGAAATGTCCGAGATGCGGGCGGAGGTCGGCCGCCTGACAGCCGCTATGGAGCTTCTCCGAAAGGAGAACGAGGAGCTCCGAGCGGACCTGGCCCGGCTTCAAAAAGCTGGCCCTCCGGAGGTGCCGCATGGAGCGGTGCAGCAAGGGCAGGGTGTGCCCTTGCCGGCGGAGGACCGGGTTTTGTCCTTGGTGCGGCAGGAGCTGGCTGCCTTCAACAGCCGGTTCTCCGTACTTGAGGGCATTGTCTTGCGCCCCCCGCTAGCGGCGAGCAGACCGGCCACCTTTGCGGCTACCGTGGCTGCCGCGGCCAAGCCTGCGGCCAAGCCTGCAGCCAAGCCCACGCCTCTGGCCAAATCGGCCAGATTGGCGCAGCCTAAGCCCAAGAAGGACGGGACGGCTGCACAGGTGGCTACTCAGAAGGCAAGGGCCCCAGCCACTGCGGCAGGACGGTCGCCCCCCCCCCAGCCTTCTAATTCCTCTCCGGCCGACGCCGAATGGCAAGTAGCCGGGGAGAAAAAGAAGGCGGCTAAGGCCAAAAGGGCGGCCAATAAAAAGGAGAGGCGGCAACGGCGCAAGAAGCGAAGCGCCGCGGCTAGGCTCCGCGCCCCAAAGTCCGCAGCTGTAGTGATCACACTACAGCCGGAAGCGGAGAAGAAGGGCGTGACCTACCGTGAGGTGCTCGCTAAGGCGTGGGCGGCAGTGAACCTGGAGGAGATCGGCGTCGCCGATGGCTTCCGAATGAAGGTCACTGCGACGGGGGCCCGGATGCTGGAGATCCCCGGGGCGGCCAGCGGCCCTACCGCTGACGCCCTTGCCGAAAGGCTCAGGGCGTCCTTAAACGCGGAAGAGGCCCGGGTGTCCAGGCCTACTAAGTCCGCTGACATGCGCATTTTGGGCCTGGATGACTGCGTGACGGCGGAAGAAGTTGTGGCCGCCGTGGCTAGGACTGGAGGGTGCTCTGCCGAGCAGGTGAGGGCGGGCACCATCCGTCCTGATAACACGGGTATGCAAACCGTTACGGTGAGCTGCCCCGTGTCGGCGGCCCAAAAGATAGCCGGGGAGGGCCGAAGGCTCCGGGTGGGCTGGGTATCCGCGCAGGTTAAACGGCTGGAACCCAGACCTCTGAGGTGCTTCCGCTGCCGGGTGGGTAACCACGTGGGAGCATGTTGCACCTCGGAGGTGGACCGCAGCGATCACTGTTTCCGCTGTGGTCAGCCCGGTCACAAGGCCGGTTCTTGTAATGCCACGCCGCACTGTTTTGCTTGTGCGGCGGCTGGCAAGCCGGCCGATCACCGGGCTGGGGGCAAGGCCTGCGCTCCCCCCCCCAAACCTAGGGGCAGAGGCAAGCCCTCCGCCACCGCCGTCACCGCCGCAGCCGCCACTATCGCCGCCGCCGTTGCCGCCACCACCGTCGTCGCTGCCGCCGCTAACACCGCGGCAGGGCCTTCACAGGGGGCCCAGGAGGGGGCTGAAATGGAGTGCCAATAAATGGCCCCATTACGCCTCCTCCAGGCGAACATCAACCACTGCGCCGCCGCTCAGGATCTCTTGCTCCAGAGCATGGCGCAGTGGACGATTAACATCGCCGTGGTCGCTGAGCCGTACTTTGTCCCGCCCAGGGACGACTGGGTGGAGGACCTGAGCGGCTCAGTGACCATTATTTCATCGGCCGCCGCCGGTACCCCGTCCCTTGAGGCCGTCAAGAGGGGAGGGGGTTGCGTGGCAGCATGGTTCGGGGAGATTGTCGTGGTGGGAGTATACTTCTCCCCGAACCGAACTCTCGCCGAGTTCCACAACTCCCTTGGGGAGTTAAGAATCGTCGTCGTCGGGTACCATCCCCTCCCAGTGATCGTCCTCGGGGACTTCAATGCCAAGAACGTGGCTTGGGGTTCCCGGTATACGGACACACGGGGCAGGATGGTGGAGGACTGGGCTCTGGAGACAGGCCTGGTCGTCCTAAACCGGGGTTCTGTCCCCACGTGTGTGCGGATGCGGGGTGAATCAGTGGTGGACATCTCGTTCGCCAGCCCCGCTCTGTCACCGCGTGTCATCGACTGGCGCGTCATGGAGGGGGTGGAGACCTATTCCGATCACCGGTACATCCGGTTTGACGTCTCCGCCCAGACCTCGGGCGCGCCGGTCCGACAGACCCCGAGTGGTCCGCGGTGGGCGCTGAAGCAGCTGGACCGGGAGCTTCTCCTGGAAGCCACGATCGTGCAGGCCTGGGTGTCATCACCGGACAGGCCTGCCGACATCAATGACGAGGCGGAGTGGTTCCGGGAGGCCATGTCCGAAATATGTGACGTGGCAATGCCCCGGGTCCAGCCCGGACGTGCCCGGCGCCAGGTGTACTGGTGGTCGCGTGAGCTGACCGCTTTACGCGAGGCGTGCGTTGCTGCGCGCCACCGGTACTCCAGGCACCGCAGGCTCCGTGTCCGCCCTCCGGATACGGAAGCCATTCAGGCGGAGCTATACGAGGGGTACAGAGCAGCGAAGACTGCCCTCCGAGCAGAGATCCAGCGGGCCAGAGGACTGGCCCGCGAGGAGACGCTGGAGACTCTCAACAGAGACCCGTGGGGACGCCCCTACAAATGGGTGCGAGATAAACTCCGCCCATGGGCTCCCCCGCTGACGCAGAGTCTCCGGCCCCAGCTCGTGGAGGACGTGGTGAGCGCTCTGTTCCCTTCGCGAGGGGAACATACTCCCCCGCCCATGGCTCCGCCTCCTGCGGTGCCAGATGCGGACCACACCGACGACGACGATGCTCCAGAGGTGACCGAGGTAGATCTGAGAGTGGCGGTACGTAGGCTGAATGCCAAGAATACCGCCCCAGGACCCGATGGCTTGCCTGGAAAAGCCTGGGTTCTGGCTTTAGAGGCTCTCGGGCCTCGACTAAGGGGGCTCCTAAGCGCATGCTTGGGGAGAGGGGCCAGTTTCCACTTCGTTGGAAGACGGGGAAACTGGTCCTCATAAAGAAACCAGGGCGCCCGGCGGACTCTCCGTCCGCTTACCGGCCCATCGTGCTGCTCGACGAGGTGGGCAAGCTCTTTGAAAGAGTAATTGCAGACCGCCTTGTCGGGCGGCTGGTGCGTGTGGGGCCGGATTTGGCGGAGAGCCAGTTTGGTTTCCGTAAGGGGCGCTCTACGGTGGATGCCATCATGCGCGTTCGAGCCCTCACGACGGGGGATGCTGTTGCCCGGGGTGGGGTCGTCTTGGCGGTGTCTCTTGACATCGCCAATGCCTTCAATACCCTGCCCTGGAGTTGCATTAGGGAGGCACTTCGGTATCACCGGATGCCGACCTACCTCTGTCGTGTGGTCGAGGCCTATTTGACGGACAGGGCCGTCATCTACCCCGGTCACCACGGAGAGTGGAACCGGCGAGAGATGTCGTGCGGTGTCCCACAGGGATCGGTCCTGGGGCCGCATCTGTAGGACATCGGGTACGACTGGGTGCTGCGCGCCGACCTCCCTAGTGGCGTCAGCGTAGTCTGCTACGCTGACGACACGCTAGTCCTGGCACAAGGGAGTTCGCATCAGGCGGCGGCCGAACTGACGGCACGTGGGGTTGCGACAATCGTCGATAGGATCCGGCAATTGGGACTCGAGGTGGCATTGCACAAGTCCGAGGCCATGTGTTTTTATGGTCCTCGGAACGCGCCACTGTCGGGTTCCCAGATAACGGCGGGAGGGGTTCACATCGGCGTCGAGTCGACGATGAAGTACCTGGGACTCGTCCTCGACAGCCGGTGGAACTTCGTGGAGCATTTTCGACGTTTGGCTCCCAGACTGGAGCGGGCCGGGGCTGCTTTGAAGCGGCTCCTGCCCAATCTAGGGGGTCCAAACGCCTCCTGCCGGAGGCTCTACGCGGGGATCGTGCGGTCCATGGCCCTTTACGGGGCACCGGTGTGGGCGCGTTATCTGAGGCTGCGACCAGCGCAGCGGTTGAACGCGTCCCAAAGGGTCATGGCCATCAGGATGGTACGGGGATACCGCACGGTCTCCCGTGAGGCGGCGAGCCTCCTTGCCGGATTGCCGCCATGGGATCTGGAGGCGAAAGTCCTCGTGCACATTTGGGTGTGGCGCGAAGAGGCGAAACTCCGGGGCATAACTCCGCTGCCGCAAGAAATTGCGGCACAGCGGACGGAGCTCCAGAGGGATCTCATGGCGACATGGAGAGTGCGATTGTCGCAACCCAGCGCTGGGCACGCCACAATTGTGGCGATAAGTCCCCTCTTTGAGGAGTGGCTGGAGAGGCGCCACGGCGTCCTCACCTTCCGCCTGACGCAGGTCCTCACCGGACATGGATGTTTCGGGAGGTTCCTGTTTAGGATTAAGCGGGAGGAAACGCCCGGGTGTCACCACTGTGTGGATCGCCCGGAGGACACGGTGGAGGTCTGCCCAGCTTGGGCGGAGCACCGCCGTGTCCTCACGGAGGCGATCGGCGGCGGCGATCTCTCGCGTCCGGGCCTGGTTCAGGCCATGGTTCGGAGCGAGAGTGCATGGGAGGCCGTCACCTCCTTCTGCGAAGCAGTTATGCTAGCGAAGGAGGAGGCGGAACGCGTGAGGGTGAGACAAGGTTCACGCCCTCATGCCCCTAGTCGCCGCAGGAGACGCCCCGGGCGTCGGGAGTCGCAAGCCGATTTCCGGCCACCGTAGGCGCGGGCCTGCGGACGGTGAGCGATGGGTAGCTCGCCGTCCGATAAGGACCAGGCCCGGGTCGACGGCGCGTTGTGTTCCACGCGCGCCTCAAAGAGATGTCAGCACAAACTGACGGGGTCCGTTAGGACCAATGCCTGCCGGGGTTGCGAGTTTGTCCGAAAGGGATATCGTGGCCCTGGCACACAGGCAACGGAAGGAATACGGGTGGGTTTTAGTCAGTAAAAGTCTGACACGCCCTCCCGCTCCGCCCAGAGCGGGAGAAGTTATTTGATGATTTCCCACCCAAAAAAAAAAAAAAAAAAAGCTAGACAATCATTTTATCAAATCGTTATAACTTTGCATCCAAGCTGTTTTCAGCCAAATCAATATTAAATAGGTTCCGTACAACTGTTTGACTCATAAAAATTGACAAAAACGCGAAAAAATATTTTCGTATATCGACTTAGCAATTTTTGTGAGATTTTTTGAAGGGATTTTCAAAAACTAATTTTATCTCAAAATTCTTATCCGAAACATAGTTAATAGTAGTTTCAATAGATACCTACCTGCCTTACCTGTATTCCGGTGCGCGCTCAGCCACCCCGAGTCCTGTTTGGTAGTGTTTATTCCAGGTTTTTTCACATTTTTCAGTCAAAAAACCAGTTTTTTGACCAAAACTCAAATTTTTTGTATCGCATTCCGCGCGGAGACGCGTCTTTTGACACCTCGCACGTGCGTCTGGCGAATATAGAACTTCAAAAAATTCCATAACTAGTAAATTCATATATATACGAAATCCACCTTAGCTAGACAATAATTTTATCAAATCGTTATAACTTTGCATCCAGGTGGCGCATTTTGAAGCTGTTTTCAGCCAAATCAATATTAAATAGGTTCCGTACAACTGTTTGACTAATAAAAATTGACAAAAACGCGAAAAAATATTTTCGTATATCGACTTAGCAATTTTTGTGAGATTTTTTGAAGGAATTTTCAAAAACTAATTTTATCTCAAAATTCTTATCCGAAACATCTTTGATAGTAGTTTAAATAGATACCTACCTGCCTTACCTGTATTCCGGTGCGCGCTCAGCCACCCCGAGTCCTGTTTGGTAGTGTTTATTCCAGGTTTTTTCACATTTTTCAGTCAAAAAACCAGTTTTTTGACCAAAACTCAAATTTTTTGTATCGCATATATTTCTAGTAATTTCATAGCTCGCTAGCCCGCGCGGAGACGCGTCTTCCGCCTGACGCAGGTCCTCACCGGACGGCCTTGAGCAGGGCCAGTATCCCACTTTGTGGAAATCTGGTCGTCTGGTTCTGCTCAGGAAGGCGGGGCGCCCTGCGGACTCACCGTCCGGGTACAGGCCCATAGTGCTGCTAGACGAGGTGGGTAAGATGTTTGAGCGGATAATCGCTGCCCGCCTCGTCGGCCACTTGTGCGGAGAGGGGCCTGACCTGGCCGAGAGCCAGTTCGGCTTTCGGCACGGGCGCTCCACCATCCACGCTATATCGCGGGTGAGAGTCCTGGCGGAGGAAGCAGTGTCCCGGGGCGGGGTGATGTTGGCGGTGTCCTTGGACATTTCCAACGCCTTCAACACCCTGCCCTGGAGCTGTATTCGGGAGGCACTGCGTTACCATCGGGTGCCTTCCTACCTCCGCCGCATCGTCGGGGCTTATTTGGCGGAGAGGTGTGTCACCTACACGGGACGTGATGGCGGAAACCAGCGCCGCATGTCGTGCGGTGTTCCGCAGAGCTCGGTCGTGGGACCACTCCTGTGGAACATCGGGTACGACTGGGTGCTGCGGGGCGAGCTCCAGCCGGGCGTGGACCTGACGTGTTATGCGGACGACACACTGGTCACGGCCCGGGGGAGCTCGTACAGGGAGGCAGCGTTGCTGGCGACGGCTGCGGGCTCACAGGTGGTGAGCCGCATACGTCGCCTAGGGCTGGAGGTTGCCCTCAACAAGTCGGAGGCCTTGATCTTTCATGGCCCCCGGCGGGCGCCGCCGCCGGGATCACACATCGTGGTCGGGGGGGCTCAAATCGCTGTCGAGTCCACCATGAAGTACCTAGGATTGGTGCTCGACAGCCGGTGGGATTTTGGCCCCCACTTCCGGCGGCTGGCGCCCAAATTGTTGGGCGCGGCTGGGGCGTTGTCAACGCTGCTTCCCAATCTGGGGGGCCCGAGCGCCGCCTGTAGGCGGCTCTACGTGGGGATCGTGCGATCGATGGCCCTTTACGGGGCCCCGATCTGGGCGGCTGACCTGACGGCCGGAAGCATCGCAGTCCTGCGGAAGCCGCAGAGAGCGATGGCCGTCAGAGTCATCAGGGGATATCGCACGATCTACTACGAGGCGGCTTGCATACTGGCCGGATCCCCGCCCTGGGACCTCGAGGCGAAAGTACTCGCGTCACTGTATCGGTGGCGCGAGGAAGCGAGGGCGCGGGGCGAGTGGCTGATGCAGCGACATGTGGAGTTGCGTCGGTCACAGCTTCGCGCAGCCCTGGTGGCGGAATGGCGGGACAGGCTTTCACGCCCTTCCGCCGGCCTCGCCACCATCGAGGCGGTCCGGCCGGTACTCGAGCCCTGGCTCGGGAGGAGGCACGGCTCCCTGTCGTTTCGGGTGACGCAGGTGCTCTCGGGGCATGGTTGCTTCGGGAAGTACCTGTGTCGCATAAACAGGGAGCCGGACGCCCGGTGTCACCACTGCGTCGACTGCCGGGAGGACACGGCGCGGCATACGCTGGCAGAGTGTGCCGCTTGGGAGGAGCCTCGCCGTGCCCTCATCTCAGGAGTAGGCAGTGACCTATCGCTGCCGGCCGTGGTCGAGTCGATGGCCGGCAGCGAGGAGTCCTGGGACGCGGTGGTATCCTTCTGCGAAACAGTCGTGTCGCAGAAGGAGGCTGCGGAAAGGGAGCGGGAGATCTCGTCCGCTCACCCGGCCCGCAGCAGGCGCACCGGGCGTCGGCAGAGGGCAGATAATGCCCTCTTCCGGCCCCCCTAAATGGGTCCAGGGACGGCGGACTCGGGGACGTCCGCCGCCCCCTATCACACTGGACCCGAGGTGGCGGCGCGTAGTGTTCCACGCGCGCCCCTTTGAGACGTCGCGGGGGGGTCTAACACCTCACCCCCCCGCAGACTTGAGGTGGCCCGCAGAGGCGGGCCGGCATTAGCCGGGGATCACGGAAGTAATACTAGCTCCCAAGATCCCCGGTGCAAGTGTGTGAAGGGAACACCGGGGTGGTTTTTAGTCAGTAAGAGTCTGACAGACCCCTCCGCCCACCCCAGGGCGGAGGACATCCATGAGGATTTTCCACCCCGGCAACAAAAAAAAAAAAAAAAAAAGGTCCTCACCGGACATGGATGTTTCGGGAGGTTCCTGTTTAGGATTAAGCGGGAGGAAACGCCCGGGTGTCACCACTGTGTGGATCGCCCGGAGGACACGGTGGAGCATACGGTGGAGGTCTGCCCAGCTTGGGCGGAGCACCGCCGTGTCCTCACGGAGGCGATCGGCGGCGGCGATCTCTCGCATCCGGGCCTGGTTCAGGCCATGGTTCGGAGCGAGAGTGCATGGGAGGCCGTCACCTCCTTCTGCGAAGCAGTTATGCTAGCGAAGGAGGAGGCGGAACGCGTGAGGGTGAGACAAGGTTCGCGCCCTCATGCCCCTAGTCGCCGCAGGAGACGCCCCGGGCATCGGGAGTCGCAAGCCGATTTCCGGCCACCATAGGCGCGGGCCTGCGGACGGTGAGCGATGGGTAGCTCGCCATCCGATAAGGACCAGGCCCGGGTCGACGGCGCGTTGTGTTCCACGCGCGCCTCAAAGAGATGTCAGCACAAACTGACGGGGTCCGTCAGGACCAATGCCTGCCGGGGTTGCGAGTTTGTCCGAAAGGGATATCGTGGCCCTGGCACACAGGCAACGGAAGGAACACGGGTGGGTTTTAGTCAGTAAAAGTCTGACACGCCCTCCCGCTCCGCCCAGAGCGGGAGAAGTTATTTGATGATTTCCCACCCAAAAAAAAAAAAAACAAAAAAAAAAAAAAAGCTAGACAGAAATTACATCAAATCGTTATAACTTTGCATCCAGGTGACGCATTTTGAAGCTGTTTTCAGCCAAATCAATTTATATAGGTTCCGTACAAGTGTTTGACTAATAAAAATTGACAAAAACGCGAAAAAAATATTTTCGTATATCGACTTAGCAATTTTTGTGAGATTTTTTGAAGGAATTTTCAAAAACTAATTTTATCTCAAAATTCTTATCCGAAACATCTTTGATAGTAGTTTAAATAGATACCTACCTGCCTTACCTGTATTCCGGTGCGCGCTCAGCCACCCCGAGTCCTGTTTGGTAGTGTTTATTCCAGGTTTTTTCACATTTTTCAGTCAAAAAACCAGTTTTTTGACCAAAACTCAAATTTTTTGTATCGCATATATTTCTAGTAATTTCATAGCTCGCTAGCCCGCGCGGAGACGCGTCTTTTGACACCTCGCACGTGCGTCTGGCGAATATAGAACTTCAAAAAATTCCATAACAAGTAATTTCATATATATACGAAATCCACCTTAGCTAGACAGAAATTACATCAAATCGTTATAACTTTGCATCCAGGTGACGCATTTTGAAGCTGTTTTCAGCCAAATCAATTTATATAGGTTCCGTACAAGTGTTTGACTAATAAAAATTGACAAAAACGCGAAAAAAATATTTTCGTATATCGACTTAGCAATTTTTGTGAGATTTTTTGAAGGAATTTTCAAAAACTAACTTTATCTCAAAATTCTTATCCGAAACATCGTTAATAGTAGTTTCAATAGATACCTACCTGCCTTACCTGTATTCCGGTGCGCGCTCAGCCACCCCGAGTCCTGTTTGGTAGTGTTTATTCCAGGTTTTTTCACATTCTTCAGTCAAAAAACCAGTTTTTTGACCAAAACTCAAATTTTTTGTATAGCATATATTTCTAGTATATTCATAGCTCGCTAGCCCGCGTGGAGACGCGTCTTTTGACACCTAGCACGTGCGTCTGGCGAATATAGAACTTCAAAAAATTCCATAACAAGTAATTTCATATATATATATATATAGCTAATTTGTTTGTGGATAAATTTAACCCTACTCCTCTAGCTCAGTCAGCCCTTTCCATTTCCGATAGTCAGAGTGGACAAGTGAGTCGTGGGGCCCATGGTGGTTCGGAGACGACATCGGTGCCGTTACATGAGCTTGATGAGTGCACCGCCGCCGCTGCGCTACACGTCAGTGCGGAGGATGTGTTTAAGTGTGTCATGGGCATGAAGCGCGGCAAATCTCCGGGCCACGACGGGCTCAGTGTCGAGCACCTTCTATTTGCATCTGTATTACTCTTTGAGAAGATGTCTTTGTTATTTAATTCATGTATCGATCATAATTATTTACCTACAGATTTTATGAGAACTATTGTCGTTCCTATTGTCAAGAACAGAACCGGTGATGTATCCAGTTCATCGAACTATCGACCTATCTCCTTGGCCACTGTATTCTCAAAAGTATTTGAGAACTTAATGATGAAACATTTGAATGAAAAGAACATACCTTTAAATAACGCTCAGTTTGGTTTCCGACGAGGCTCATCCACCGATCTAGCTATCTTTGCTTTAAAAAATACAGTGTACGAGTACTTAAATAGAAATACAACAGTTTACTCATGCTTTCTGGATATAAGCCGAGCATTTGATGCAATTAATTATAATATATTATGGGAAAAATTAAGAAAAACAGAAGTACCATCGAAAATAGTAAACATTTTAGAATTCTGGTATACTAACCAGGTTAATCAGGTTAAGTGGAATAATGCTCTGTCGGAGACATACAGGCTTACTAGTGGAGTGAGACAGGGTGGACTGACGTCACCGGTATTGTTTAACCTGTATGTAAACCAGTTGATCGAGGAGCTGAGCAGCACCAGAGTCAGATGCCAAGTCGGCGGTGTGCGCGTTAATAACCTCAGTTACGCGGACGACATGGTGCTGCTCAGTCCGTCGGTCAACGGCCTCAGAAAGCTAATAGACATCTGTGAGAGTTACGCCACTCAACACCACCTGACATACAATGTTAGCAAAACGGAAGTCATGATTTTTAAATATAAAAAGGGCCCCGAAGTAATACTCCCTATTAAATTAGGTGGAACTAATTTAAGAATTGTTACAAAATTTAAATATCTCGGGCATATTGTAACAGAAAACTTATCGGATGGTGACGATTTAGAACGACAGAGACGCAGTATCGCTTGTAGAAGCAACATGCTAGCAAGACGTTTTTATCACTGCTCGAACCAAGTGAAGGTGACGCTGTTCAGAGCCTACTGTCAGTCGTTATACACCAGCCAACTTTGGTACCGGTACACGAGGAGTGCGTATAACACTCTTCGTGTACAATATAATAATGCTTACCGGGCTATGATGAACTTGCCCTGGCGGTGTAGTGCGACTGACATGTTCGCCGAGAGCAACGTTGCCGGCTTTTCCGCGCTGCTAAGTAAGCTCAGAGTGTCATTCTACACAAGGGTAACCCTGAGTAAGAATGAAACTATAAAAGCTGTGTACCGTGTTGTCCATCTTGCAAGAGAGGTAAAAGACTTTTGATGTACCTATATTTTCAATTGTTCAATTTTTGTATTTTTGTATTATATTCTATGTTATTATTTTGATTTTCGTTTTAGTTTTAGTTTAAGAGTATGTTATGGGTTTTTAAATTGCCTGAAATAAATGATATTTAATTTAATTTAATTTAATTTATACGAAATCCACCTTAGCTAGACAGAAATTACATCAAATCGTTATAACTTTGCATCCAGGTGACGCATTTTGAAGCTGTTTTCAGCCAAATCAATTTATATAGGTTCCGTACAAGTGTTTGACTAATAAAAATTGACAAAAACGCGAAAAAAATATTTTCGTATATCGACTTAGCAATTTTTGTGAGATTTTTTGAAGGAATTTTCAAAAACTAATTTTATCTCAAAATTCTTATCCGAAACATCTTTGATAGTAGTTTAAATAGATACCTACCTGCCTTACCTGTATTCCGGTGCGCGCTCAGCCACCCCGAGTCCTGTTTGGTAGTGTTTATTCCAGGTTTTTTCACATTTTTCAGTCAAAAAACCAGTTTTTTGACCAAAACTCAAAATTTTTGTATCGCATATATTTCTAGTAATTTCATAGCTCGCTAGCCCGCGCGGAGACGCGTCTTTTGACACCTCGCACGTGCGTCTGGCGAATATAGAACTTCAAAAAATTCCATAACAAGTAATTTCATATATATACGAAATCCACCTTAGCTAGACAGAAATTACATCAAATCGTTATAACTTTGCATCCAGGTGACGCATTTTGAAGCTGTTTTCAGCCAAATCAATTTATATAGGTTCCGTACAAGTGTTTGACTAATAAAAATTGACAATAACGCGAAAAAAATATTTTCGTATATCGACTTAGCAATTTTTGTGAGATTTTTTGAAGGAATTTTCAAAAACTAATTTTATCTCAAAATTCTTATCCGAAACATCGTTAATAGTAGTTTCAATAGATACCTACCTGCCTTACCTGTATTCCGGTGCGCGCTCAGCCACCCCGAGTCCTGTTTGGTAGTGTTTATTCCAGGTTTTTTCACATTTTTCAGTCAAAAAACCAGTTTTTTGACCAAAACTCAAAATTTTTGTATAGCATATATTTTTAGTAATTTCATAGCTCGCTAGCCCGCGCGGAGACGCGTCTTTTGACACCTCGCACGTGCGTCTGGCGAATATAGAACTTCAAAAAATTCCATAACAAGTAATTTCATATATATACGAAATCCACCTTAGCTAGACAGAAATTACATCAAATCGTTATAACTTTGCATCCAGGTGACGCATTTTGAAGCTGTTTTCAGCCAAATCAATTTATATAGGTTCCGTACAAGTGTTTGACTAATAAAAATTGACAAAAACGCGAAAAAAATATTTTCGTATATCGACTTAGCAATTTTTGTGAGATTTTTTGAAGGAATTTTCAAAAACTAATTTTATCTCAAAATTCTTATCCGAAACATCTTTGATAGTAGTTTAAATAGATACCTACCTGCCTTACCTGTATTCCGGTGCGTGCTCAGCCACCCCGAGTCCTGTTTGGTAGTGTTTATTCCAGGTTTTTTCACATTTTTCAGTCAAAAAACCAGTTTTTTGACCAAAACTCAAATTTTTTGTATCGCATATATTTCTAGTAATTTCATAGCTCGCTAGCCCGCGCGGAGACGCGTCTTTTGACACCTCGCACGTGCGTCTGGCGAATATAGAACTTCAAAAAATTCCATAACAAGTAATTTCATATATATACGAAATCCACCTTAGCTAGACAGAAATTACATCAAATCGTTATAACTTTGCATCCAGGTGACGCATTTTGAAGCTGTTTTCAGCCAAATCAATTTATATAGGTTCCGTACAAGTGTTTGACTAATAAAAATTGACAAAAACGCGAAAAAAATATTTTCGTATATCGACTTAGCAATTTTTGTGAGATTTTTTGAAGGAATTTTCAAAAACTAACTTTATCTCAAAATTCTTATCCGAAACATCGTTAATAGTAGTTTCAATAGATACCTACCTGCCTTACCTGTATTCCGGTGCGCGCTCAGCCACCCCGAGTCCTGTTTGGTAGTGTTTATTCCAGGTTTTTTCACATTTTTCAGTCAAAAAACCAGTTTTTTGACCAAAACTCAAATTTTTTTGTATCGCATATATTTCTAGTAATTTCATAGCTCGCTAGCCCGCGCGGAGACGCGTCTTTTGACACCTCGCACGTGCGTCTGGCGAATATAGAACTTCAAAAAATTCCATAACAAGTAATTTCATATATATACGAAATCCACCTTAGCTAGACAGAAATTACATCAAATCGTTATAACTTTGCATCCAGGTGACGCATTTTGAAGCTGTTTTCAGCCAAATCAATTTATATAGGTTCCGTACAAGTGTTTGACTAATAAAAATTGACAAAAACGCGAAAAAAATATTTTCGTATATTGACTTAGCAATTTTTGTGAGATTTTTTGAAGGAATTTTCAAAAACTAACTTTATCTCAAAATTCTTATCCGAAACATCGTTAATAGTAGTTTCAATAGATACCTACCTGCCTTACCTGTATTCCGGTGCGCGCTCAGCCACCCCGAGTCCTGTTTGGTAGTGTTTATTCCAGGTTTTTTCACATTTTTCAGTCAAAAAACCAGTTTTTTGACCAAAACTCAAAATTTTTGTATCGCATATATTTCTAGTAATTTCATAGCTCGCTAGCCCGCGCGGAGACGCGTCTTTTGACACCTCGCACGTGCGTCTGGCGAATATAGAACTTCAAAAAATTCCATAACAAGTAATTTCATATATATACGAAATCCACCTTAGCTAGACAGAAATTACATCAAATCGTTATAACTTTGCATCCAGGTGACGCATTTTGAAGCTGTTTTCAGCCAAATCAATTTATATAGGTTCCGTACAAGTGTTTGACTAATAAAAATTGACAATAACGCGAAAAAAATATTTTCGTATATCGACTTAGCAATTTTTGTGAGATTTTTTGAAGGAATTTTCAAAAACTAACTTTATCTCAAAATTCTTATCCGAAACATCGTTAATAGTAGTTTCAATAGATACCTACCTGCCTTACCTGTATTCCGGTGCGCGCTCAGCCACCCCGAGTCCTGTTTGGTAGTGTTTATTCCAGGTTTTTTCACATTTTTCAGTCAAAAAACCAGTTTTTTGACCAAAACTCAAATTTTTTTGTATCGCATATATTTCTAGTAATTTCATAGCTCGCTAGCCCGCGCGGAGACGCGTCTTTTGACACCTCGCACGTGCGTCTGGCGAATATAGAACTTCAAAAAATTCCATAACAAGTAATTTCATATATATACGAAAACCACCTTAGCTAGACAGAAATTACATCAAATCGTTATAACTTTGCATCCAGGTGACGCATTTTGAAGCTGTTTTCAGCCAAATCAATTTATATAGGTTCCGTACAAGTGTTTGACTAATAAAAATTGACAAAAACGCGAAAAAAATATTTTCGTATATCGACTTAGCAATTTTTGTGAGATTTTTTGAAGGAATTTTCAAAAACTAACTTTATCTCAAAATTCTTATCCGAAACATCGTTAATAGTAGTTTCAATAGATACCTACCTGCCTTACCTGTATTCCGGTGCGCGCTCAGCCACCCCGAGTCCTGTTTGGTAGTGTTTATTCCAGGTTTTTTCACATTCTTCAGTCAAAAAACCAGTTTTTTGACCAAAACTCAAATTTTTTTGTATCGCATATATTTCTAGTAATTTCATAGCTCGCTAGCCCGCGCGGAGACGCGTCTTTTGACACCTAGCACGTGCGTCTGGCGAATATAGAACTTCAAAATATTCCATAACAAGTAATTTCATATATATACGAAATCCACCTTAGCTAGACAGAAATTACATCAAATCGTTATAACTTTGCATCCAGGTGACGCATTTTGAAGCTGTTTTCAGCCAAATCAATTTATATAGGTTCCGTACAAGTGTTTGACTAATAAAAATTGACAAAAACGCGAAAAAAATATTTTCGTATATCGACTTAGCAATTTTTGTGAGATTTTTTGAAGGAATTTTCAAAAACTAACTTTATCTCAAAATTCTTATCCGAAACATCGTTAATAGTAGTTTCAATAGATACCTACCTGCCTTACCTGTATTCCGGTGCGCGCTCAGCCACCCCGAGTCCTGTTTGGTAGTGTTTATTCCAGGTTTTTTCACATTTTTCAGTCAAAAAACCAGTTTTTTGACCAAAACTCAAAATTTTTGTATAGCATATATTTTTAGTAATTTCATAGCTCGCTAGCCCGCGCGGAGACGCGTCTTTTGACACCTCGCACGTGCGTCTGGCGAATATAGAACTTCAAAAAATTCAATAACAAGTAATTTCATATATATACGAAATCCACCTTAGCTAGACAGAAATTACATCAAATCGTTATAACTTTGCATCCAGGTGACGCATTTTGAAGCTGTTTTCAGCCAAATCAATTTATATAGGTTCCGTACAAGTGTTTGACTAATAAAAATTGACAAAAACGCGAAAAAAATATTTTCGTATATCGACTTAGCAATTTTTGTGAGATTTTTTGAAGGAATTTTCAAAAACTAATTTTATCTCAAAATTCTTATCCGAAACATCGTTAATAGTAGTTTCAATAGATACCTACCTGCCTTACCTGTATTCCGGTGCGCGCTCAGCCACCCCGAGTCCTGTTTGGTAGTGTTTATTCCAGGTTTTTTCACATTTTTCAGTCAAAAAACCAGTTTTTTGACCAAAACTCAAAATTTTTGTATAGCATATATTTTTAGTAATTTCATAGCTCGCTAGCCCGCGCGGAGACGCGTCTTTTGACACCTCGCACGTGCGTCTGGCGAATATAGAACTTCAAAAAATTCCATAACAAGTAATTTCATATATATACGAAATCCACCTTAGCTAGACAGAAATTACATCAAATCGTTATAACTTTGCATCCAGGTGACGCATTTTGAAGCTGTTTTCAGCCAAATCAATTTATATAGGTTCCGTACAAGTGTTTGACTAATAAAAATTGACAAAAACGCGAAAAAAATATTTTCGTATATCGACTTAGCAATTTTTGTGAGATTTTTTGAAGGAATTTTTAAAAACTAATTTTATCTCAAAATTCTTATCCGAAACATCTTTGATAGTAGTTTAAATAGATACCTACCTGCCTTACCTGTATTCCGGTGCGCGCTCAGCCACCCCGAGTCCTGTTTGGTAGTGTTTATTCCAGGTTTTTTCACATTTTTCAGTCAAAAAACCAGTTTTTTGACCAAAACTCAAATTTTTTGTATCGCATATATTTCTAGTAATTTCATAGCTCGCTAGCCCGCGCGGAGACGCGTCTTTTGACACCTCGCACGTGCGTCTGGCGAATATAGAACTTCAAAAAATTCCATAACAAGTAATTTCATATATATACGAAATCCACCTTAGCTAGACAGAAATTACATCAAATCGTTATAACTTTGCATCCAGGTGACGCATTTTGAAGCTGTTTTCAGCCAAATCAATTTATATAGGTTCCGTACAAGTGTTTGACTAATAAAAATTGACAAAAACGCGAAAAAAATATTTTCGTATATCGACTTAGCAATTTTTGTGAGATTTTTTGAAGGAATTTTTAAAAACTAATTTTATCTCAAAATTCTTATCCGAAACATCTTTGATAGTAGTTTAAATAGATACCTACCTGCCTTACCTGTATTCCGGTGCGCGCTCAGCCACCCCGAGTCCTGTTTGGTAGTGTTTATTCCAGGTTTTTTCACATTTTTCAGTCAAAAAACCAGTTTTTTGACCAAAACTCAAATTTTTTGTATCGCATATATTTCTAGTAATTTCATAGCTCGCTAGCCCGCGCGGAGACGCGTCTTTTGACACCTCGCACGTGCGTCTGGCGAATATAGAACTTCAAAAAATTCCATAACAAGTAATTTCATATATATACGAAATCCACCTTAGCTAGACAGAAATTACATCAAATCGTTATAACTTTGCATCCAGGTGACGCATTTTGAAGCTGTTTTCAGCCAAATCAATTTATATAGGTTCCGTACAAGTGTTTGACTAATAAAAATTGACAAAAACGCGAAAAAAATATTTTCGTATATCGACTTAGCAATTTTTGTGAGATTTTTTGAAGGAATTTTCAAAAACTAACTTTATCTCAAAATTCTTATCCGAAACATCGTTAATAGTAGTTTCAATAGATACCTACCTGCCTTACCTGTATTCCGGTGCGCGCTCAGCCACCCCGAGTCCTGTTTGGTAGTGTTTATTCCAGGTTTTTTCACATTTTTCAGTCAAAAAACCAGTTTTTTGACCAAAACTCAAAATTTTTGTATAGCATATATTTTTAGTAATTTCATAGCTCGCTAGCCCGCGCGGAGACGCGTCTTTTGACACCTCGCACATGCGTCTGGCGAATATAGAACTTCAAAAAATTCCATAACAAGTAATTTCATATATATACGAAATCCACCTTAGCTAGACAGAAATTACATCAAATCGTTATAACTTTGCATCCAGGTGACGCATTTTGAAGCTGTTTTCAGCCAAATCAATTTATATAGGTTCCGTACAAGTGTTTGACTAATAAAAATTGACAAAAACGCGAAAAAAATATTTTCGTATATCGACTTAGCAATTTTTGTGAGATTTTTTGAAGGAATTTTCAAAAACTAACTTTATCTCAAAATTCTTATCCGAAACATCGTTAATAGTAGTTTCAATAGATACCTACCTGCCTTACCTGTATTCCGGTGCGCGCTCAGCCACCCCGAGTCCTGTTTGGTAGTGTTTATTCCAGGTTTTTTCACATTTTTCAGTCAAAAAACCAGTTTTTTGACCAAAACTCAAAATTTTTGTATAGCATATATTTTTAGTAATTTCATAGCTCGCTAGCCCGCGCGGAGACGCGTCTTTTGACACCTCGCACATGCGTCTGGCGAATATAGAACTTCAAAAAATTCCATAACAAGTAATTTCATATATATACGAAATCCACCTTAGCTAGACAGAAATTACATCAAATCGTTATAACTTTGCATCCAGGTGACGCATTTTGAAGCTGTTTTCAGCCAAATCAATTTATATAGGTTCCGTACAAGTGTTTGACTAATAAAAATTGACAAAAACGCGAAAAAAATATTTTCGTATATCGACTTAGCAATTTTTGTGAGATTTTTTGAAGGAATTTTTAAAAACTAATTTTATCTCAAAATTCTTATCCGAAACATCTTTGATAGTAGTTTAAATAGATACCTACCTGCCTTACCTGTATTCCGGTGCGCGCTCAGCCACCCCGAGTCCTGTTTGGTAGTGTTTATTCCAGGTTTTTTCACATTTTTCAGTCAAAAAACCAGTTTTTTGACCAAAACTCAAATTTTTTGTATCGCATATATTTCTAGTAATTTCATAGCTCGCTAGCCCGCGCGGAGACGCGTCTTTTGACACCTCGCACGTGCGTCTGGCGAATATAGAACTTCAAAAAATTCCATAACAAGTAATTTCATATATATACGAAATCCACCTTAGCTAGACAGAAATTACATCAAATCGTTATAACTTTGCATCCAGGTGACGCATTTTGAAGCTGTTTTCAGCCAAATCAATTTATATAGGTTCCGTACAAGTGTTTGACTAATAAAAATTGACAAAAACGCGAAAAAAATATTTTCGTATATCGACTTAGTGTAGGCGAAGCACCATGATTTGATAATACAACAACATGAGTTGTAACTATGTTTTATTTACCTATAGCATGCCATAATCAGATATGCTGTAACAGATTGTGTTACGTATCACTTTACATGATAACAACATTGTAACATAGCATGTATTTTGATAACGTCATCATTTGGATAATGATCGTAATAATGCGAGGTAAAAACTCGGGTTGAAACATGCATGATCAATCTTACGCAATAATATTGTCAATTGCGTAAGATTAATCAAGTTGCAACACGATTCTGAGGTGGCGACCTGACTCAAGGCCAAACCCAGCCACGCTTTGGTAACCTGCAGTATTTTATGGAAGAAAAGTTAAAACCCTTCAGGGCCCACACGCTACTTGAGCTAATGACCAAAGCCATATATACCAGAGAAATTAAATTAACATCAAGTTCTAAACGCTTAAAAGTTCTTACAGTTCTAAAAGTTCTTATTATGTCAGCAAGTGCAGTCTTCAACAAGTCTCCGGTGAAGTAACAGCTCCTCATAACTGTTAGCTTTACAAGTCGCGAATTTTCTATAAATAGCTCAGGGCAGTCAAGTTATCATAGCTTAGGATTATTTTACTTTTCTATTATTGTGTATTTCCGTGTACTCTTTAATGATCCTTTATGCTTATTTGACTGTATTTCCGTGTTGTGTACAATTAACTAACCTTACGTATGTGATTTAAATTCGTGTTAAACTATTGTGTGTGTAAATAGCAAATATAACGTTTTAAAAAGTGCTGAAAGTGGTTTCAATTAAATTCCCTCGTCAAGGGAACATCATCACCCCCGCCTACATCACCTGACTCCCGCGTTAATAACAACTTAGCAATTTTTGTGAGATTTTTTGAAGGAATTTTTAAAAACTAATTTTATCTCAAAATTCTTATCCGAAACATCTTTGATAGTAGTTTAAATAGATACCTACCTGCCTTACCTGTATTCCGGTGCGCGCTCAGCCACCCCGAGTCCTGTTTGGTAGTGTTTATTCCAGGTTTTTTCACATTTTTCAGTCAAAAAACCAGTTTTTTGACCAAAACTCAAATTTTTTGTATCGCATATATTTCTAGTAATTTCATAGCTCGCTAGCCCGCGCGGAGACGCGTCTTTTGACACCTCGCACGTGCGTCTGGCGAATATAGAACTTCAAAAAATTCCATAACAAGTAATTTCATATATATACGAAATCCACCTTAGCTAGACAGAAATTACATCAAATCGTTATAACTTTGCATCCAGGTGACGCATTTTGAAGCTGTTTTCAGCCAAATCAATTTATATAGGTTCCGTACAAGTGTTTGACTAATAAAAATTGACAAAAACGCGAAAAAAATATTTTCGTATATCGACTTAGCAATTTTTGTGAGATTTTTTGAAGGAATTTTCAAAAACTAACTTTATCTCAAAATTCTTATCCGAAACATCGTTAATAGTAGTTTCAATAGATACCTACCTGCCTTACCTGTATTCCGGTGCGCGCTTAGCCACCCCGAGTCCTGTTTGGTAGTGTTTATTCCAGGTTTTTTCACATTTTTCAGTCAAAAAACCAGTTTTTTGACCAAAACTCAAAATTTTTGTATCGCATATATTTCTAGTAATTTCATAGCTCGCTAGCCCGCGCGGAGACGCGTCTTTTGACACCTCGCACGTGCGTCTGGCGAATATAGAACTTCAAAAAATTCCATAACAAGTAATTTCAAATATATACGAAATCCACCTTAGCTAGACAGAAATTACATCAAATCGTTATAACTTTGCATCCAGGTGACGCATTTTGAAGCTGTTTTCAGCCAAATCAATTTATATAGGTTCCGTACAAGTGTTTGACTAATAAAAATTGACAATAACGCGAAAAAAATATTTTCGTATATCGACTTAGCAATTTTTGTGAGATTTTTTGAAGGAATTTTCAAAAACTAATTTTATCTCAAAATTCTTATCCGAAACATCGTTAATAGTAGTTTCAATAGATACCTACCTGCCTTACCTGTATTCCGGTGCGCGCTCAGCCACCCCGAGTCCTGTTTGGTAGTGTTTATTCCAGGTTTTTTCACATTTTTCAGTCAAAAAACCAGTTTTGTGACCAAAACTCAAAATTTTTGTATAGCATATATTTTTAGTAATTTCATAGCTCGCTAGCCCGCGCGGAGACGCATCTTTTGACACCTCGCACGTGCGTCTGGCGAATATAGAACTTCAAAAAATTCCATAACAAGTAATTTCATATATATACGAAATCCACCTTAGCTAGACAGAAATTACATCAAATCGTTATAACTTTGCATCCAGGTGACGCATTTTGAAGCTGTTTTCAGCCAAATCAATTTATATAGGTTCCGTACAAGTGTTTGACTAATAAAAATTGACAAAAACGCGAAAAAAATATTTTCGTATATCGACTTAGCAATTTTTGTGAGATTTTTTGAAGGAATTTTCAAAAACTAATTTTATCTCAAAATTCTTATCCGAAACATCTTTGATAGTAGTTTAAATAGATACCTACCTGCCTTACCTGTATTCCGGTGCGCGCTCAGCCACCCCGAGTCCTGTTTGGTAGTGTTTATTCCAGGTTTTTTCACATTTTTCAGTCAAAAAACCAGTTTTTTGACCAAAACTCTAAATTTTTGTATCGCATATATTTCTAGTAATTTCATAGCTCGCTAGCCCGCGCGGAGACGCGTCTTTTGACACCTCGCACGGGCGTCTGGCGAATATAGAACTTCAAAAAATTCCATAACAAGTAATTTCAAATATATACGAAATCCACCTTAGCTAGACAGAAATTACATCAAATCGTTATAACTTTGCATCCAGGTGACGCATTTTGAAGCTGTTTTCAGCCAAATCAATTTATATAGGTTCCGTACAAGTGTTTGACTAATAAAAATTGACAATAACGCGAAAAAAATATTTTCGTATATCGACTTAGCAATTTTTGTGAGATTTTTTGAAGGAATTTTCAAAAACTAATTTTATCTCAAAATTCTTATCCGAAACATCTTTGATAGTAGTTTAAATAGATACCTACCTGCCTTACCTGTATTCCGGTGCGCGCTCAGCCACCCCGAGTCCTGTTTGGTAGTGTTTATTCCAGGTTTTTTCACATTTTTCAGTCAAAAAACCAGTTTTTTGACCAAAACTCAAATTTTTTGTATCGCATATATTTCTAGTAATTTCATAGCTCGCTAGCCCGCGCGGAGACGCGTCTTTTGACACCTCGCACGTGCGTCTGGCGAATATAGAACTTCAAAAAATTCCATAACAAGTAATTTCATATATATACGAAATCCACCTTAGCTAGACAGAAATTACATCAAATCGTTATAACTTTGCATCCAGGTGACGCATTTTGAAGCTGTTTTCAGCCAAATCAATTTATATAGGTTCCGTACAAGTGTTTGACTAATAAAAATTGACAATAACGCGAAAAAAATATTTTCGTATATCGACTTAGCAATTTTTGTGAGATTTTTTGAAGGAATTTTCAAAAACTAATTTTATCTCAAAATTCTTATCCGAAACATCGTTAATAGTAGTTTCAATAGATACCTACCTGCCTTACCTGTATTCCGGTGCGCGCTCAGCCACCCCGAGTCCTGTTTGGTAGTGTTTATTCCAGGTTTTTTCACATTTTTCAGTCAAAAAACCAGTTTTTTGACCAAAACTCAAAATTTTTGTATCGCATATATTTCTAGTAATTTCATAGCTCGCTAGCCCGCGCGGAGACGCGTCTTTTGACACCTCGCACGTGCGTCTGGCGAATATAGAACTTCAAAAAATTCCATAACAAGTAATTTCATATATATACGAAATCCACCTTAGCTAGACAGAAATTACATCAAATCGTTATAACTTTGCATCCAGGTGACGCATTTTGAAGCTGTTTTCAGCCAAATCAATTTATATAGGTTCCGTACAAGTGTTTGACTAATAAAAATTGACAATAACGCGAAAAAAATATTTTCGTATATCGACTTAGCAATTTTTGTGAGATTTTTTGAAGGAATTTTCAAAAACTAATTTTATCTCAAAATTCTTATCCGAAACATCGTTAATAGTAGTTTCAATAGATACCTACCTGCCTTACCTGTATTCCGGTGCGCGCTCAGCCACCCCGAGTCCTGTTTGGTAGTGTTTATTCCAGGTTTTTTCACATTTTTCAGTCAAAAAACCAGTTTTTTGACCAAAACTCAAAATTTTTGTATCGCATATATTTCTAGTAATTTCATAGCTCGCTAGCCCGCGCGGAGACGCGTCTTTTGACACCTCGCACGTGCGTCTGGCGAATATAGAACTTCAAAAAATTCCATAACAAGTAATTTCATATATATACGAAATCAACCTTAGCTAGACAGAAATTACATCAAATCGTTATAACTTTGCATCCAGGTGACGCATTTTGAAGCTGTTTTCAGCCAAATCAATTTATATAGGTTCCGTACAAGTGTTTGACTAATAAAAATTGACAATAACGCGAAAAAAATATTTTCGTATATCGACTTAGCAATTTTTGTGAGATTTTTTGAAGGAATTTTCAAAAACTAATTTTATCTCAAAATTCTTATCCGAAACATCGTTAATAGTAGTTTCAATAGATACCTACCTGCCTTACCTGTATTCCGGTGCGCGCTCAGCCACCCCGAGTCCTGTTTGGTAGTGTTTATTCCAGGTTTTTTCACATTTTTCAGTCAAAAAACCAGTTTTTTGACCAAAACTCAAAATTTTTGTATAGCATATATTTTTAGTAATTTCATAGCTCGCTAGCCCGCGCGGAGACGCGTCTTTTGACACCTCGCACGTGCGTCTGGCGAATATAGAACTTCAAAAAATTCCATAACAAGTGTAGGGGTTTGGATCACGCCTACACTTAGATGATAAATGATAGATGACTGCTTCTCGTTGATATAGGCAGAAAGATCGCGTATTGATTGATAAATAACACAACCTTCTGCGGCGAGTGTAATTGATATGTTTATTGATACAAATGATAAGGTGCAGTGATACATAGTGCTAAAGTTACAGTTTAAATACCGTATAAAAGTGCTGACGCGCGGCACGAAATAATTATGTATACAAAACAAAATTAAACCTGTACAGTTGTCTGTACATGCTGCCGAGGGCGCAAAGGAAGAAAAATACTTCAAATTAATAACAAATTAAACAATGCCAACTTAAAAATCTCAACTTAAATACTAATTACAAAAATCTATAAATCTAACTTTCACTTAAAGGAATATCAAACTTGATTGAGTGCAAGTTAGGGGTTGATGTGCTCTCGGTGATCCTTCGAGTGGTAGGCTGCGGCTTGGGGATAGTCTGTACTTCTGTTAATTCCAATCTTGACTCCAATGCCGGCTCCTGTCCCCGCCTTCGTCGGATCCATATGATAATTAAGGTAAAGCCCGTCAGAATCCCTCCGGCTACCAGCGAGTATAGCACGCTGTACTGATGCACGTCGTGGACACTCAGTGTTTGTGTCGATTGCTGCTTAAGGTTGTCGATTTCTGATCTCAACTGGCTCCACATAGTGTGATGATCCTCGGGTACAAAAGTCTCAACCGAGGGGATGCTGGTGTTGACTATGTCATTTACAACAGACATCTGTGGAAGTTCCATCTCTTCTGCATAATGGTCCACGTGATTGATGAAATTCCTATGAGAGTAAATCTTGAAAGAGTCTCCTTTGAGCGTGCATCCTGGGCATAAGGTGATTATGCCATTGCCGGATAAAGTCTTCACTTCCGTAGTCCGTATGCCAAAAATGCGGACAGTGCATTGCTGACAACATTGATACAGCCAGTCGTTCAGGCGTTGTAACTTGATCCACTTATTTTCGTACTTCGACTGTTTGTGAATACAGGGCGATGTGATTATGTCATTGATTTTAATATCACAAATGGATTGTTTTTCTCGAATTTCATAGATGGGCTTATCAATGGAACATAATATCCTTTCTGGATTCGCATGAAGGCACTGTTGTAGGTCGTTTTCTGTGAAGAATAAAGCCAAGTCCTTTCTCAAATTAAATGCTAAGTATGGATAGGTCGGTGTGACTTGATAGCTTTTTCCTGATTCTTCCCTTTGTAGGGGTATGATTTTATCTAGCTCATATTTTTCCGTAGTAACCAGAGGAATCTTGATTTCCATAATGAGATAGTCGTTATATACTCGAGCAAACACTCGCAGTAATCTATAAAGACTTCTGATACTTGATTTGTCTACAGGCACATTGAGATCATCCTGTACCTTGTGTGTTATGATATTTATTTGAGCCTCTAATTCTTCAGGCGGTAACAGGTGAGTATCTATGCGCCCATGATAGATATCAGTGACCACATCGATGAGACCTTGTTGTACAAGTCGTAAGTTTGATAAAACGGTGTAGGCTGATAGTGCTGACGACATTAAATAAAGGCCTTGCGTTGTGTCCGATTGCACGTTGTTTACTTCGTGCAATAAGGCTTTCATCTGGTTATTCATGGACGTGAATTGTTGATTCATTATGGCCTCATTTCGTCGAATAATGCTGTACTCCGATTCAATAATAAGAGTTTGATTTTTGATAAGGCTCTGTAAATGATTTTCATTACGCGATATTTGCTCAATATCTTGTTTATACTGCTCTGCAAACTTGTCGTCCAACACCCCAAACAAGTAACTGGCCAGGTTGCCAACTCCGTTTACTAGTCCTCTCTTGTATCTTTTGTTTGGGTTCCGCAGTAAAGAATTGTAATGTTGTAGTTCGCTCAACTCGTGTTGCAGTTGTAATATGATAGCTCTGTACGGCATTCTTGATTGCGGTAGGCACGTTCGCTGACATAATTGATTTAAATACCGAACATATGTTTCTAAGTCGGTGAACCCAGACCAATACGTAGACATGTTGTAGTAGACTATTAATTTCCATTCGTCCTTGATGTGCTGTAGTTCTGATACCTTGTCGAAAAGCATAGTCCTTTGACCGTCGAGTAGCGTGATATTGTATGATATTGATGATTGCTGCATACTAGGCGATATTATCATCATTAACATAAGAAGTGCTGATGTAAATAATGTTTTCATGTTGAATTTCGACCGTTCGCGACGCCTGTTGGATGTTCCTTGATGGGAACTGTTCGAAGTGGCCTCGCTTATGATATTATTTTCTTGTATTGGCAATGGAACAAGTTTGTTGACCGGACGCTTGATAATATTATTGGTAGTTTTCAATGTCACAACTCTTACACAGCCATCTTGACCGGGATGTAGAGCTTGAACTCGCGCCATCGCCCACTTGCCAGGCGGCATGTTATCTTCTTTTATAAGAACCACATCATCTAATTTAAGGTTTTCTTTAGTGGTACGCCACTTTGTTCTTGACTGAAGCTGTTGAAGGTACTCCGTGGACCACCTTTTCCAGAACTGTTTGTTAATTGCCTGAATCAATTGCCAACGCATAGTCAGGCTCATATGATCAGGATCTGTCTGTGGTCGTGATAACAAGGATCCGCCAATAAGGAAATGCCCAGGGGTGAGATAGGTATCGTCTGGATTTTCAGAGAGTGCGCATAGAGGCCTCGAATTGAGGCAGGCTTCTATTTGACACAGCAACGTGGTGAACTCCTCGTAGGTTAATTTTTGATTACCTAGCACGCGCCTTAAATGATATTTCAAACTCTTCACCGCTGCTTCCCATAATCCTCCTGCGTTTGGCCAGACAGGAGCATTGAAGTGCCAATGTATTTCCATGTTGTGAACATCATTGATAGCACTTGGGTTGATTGAAGCCATGATCTCCCTGTATTCTTGTTTCAAAAGTCGTGAAGCGCCCACAAAATTCGTACCATTATCGCTATATATATTCTTGGGTACTCCACGCCTGGAACACATCCTTCTTAAAGCTGCTAGAAAGGATGCTGTGCTGAGATCAGATACCAATTCCAGGTGCACGGCCTTGGTTGCTAGGCACACGAATACTGCAATGTATCCTTTGGTAGTCTTGATGCCTCGTCCCTTATTGGATTTTATTTCCACATGTCCGGTGAAATCTATGCCGACATTAGTGAAGGGCCGAGATGGTGTAATTCTAGGCTTTGGGAGGTCAGCCATGAGTTGTTGATATGATTCTTGGTTATATCTGCGACACTTTACGCACAATCTCAGATGTTTTTTGACGCTGCTGATGCCACTGATCAACCAATATTTCTCCCTGATGAATGATAAGGTAAGTCGCGGCCCGCCGTGAAGCGTAGTGATATGAGCCTGCTGAATGATTAACTCTGCTAAACGACTTCCAGGTGATATAATGATGGGATGTTTCGCCGCATATGTGATATTTGCTTGCTCCAGACGTCCGCCGACTCTTAGTATCCCGTGGTCGTCTAAGAATGGTCGTAAACAGGACAATTTGCTATTGCTGCGGACGAAGCCCCTTTTCTTTAGATGGTGTATATCTTCTTTAAAGTCTATACTTTGTGCATGTTTGATAATAAGATATAGTGCGCTTTGTATTTCGACACCGGTCAGTGCACTTCTCGCTGCACTTGATTTTTTATTGCGCAGGCTTGCGATGTAACGTGACACCCATGCCATTATGCGCACAATCTTTGTTAATAAATTGAATTTATTTAATAATTCAATTACCAAAGTCCAACTCGTTTGGCATAAGGCTGTGTGTACAATGGTTTTTTTCATTTCTTCGGTTGGAGTTTGATATTCGGTTGTGGTGATATGATATGAGTTAAAATTAAGAAGCCATTCTGGCCCTTGCCACCACAAGCGATCTCCTGATAAATTTTCATTGCTCAATCCACGCGTAGCACAGTCTGCTGCATTGTCAGAAGACCTGACGTGACGCCAATTTGATGCTGGGATGATGCCCGTAATTGTTTGTACACGGTTAGCCACAAATTGCTTCCATTTTGATATGTCCCCGTTTAGCCAGCCAAGAACTACCATCGAATCAGTCCAGGCGAAGATTTCTATTTGCTCCGAAGATAGTGTCTGAAGAAATTTCTCCATCAGTTGTGATAATAATAATGCACCTAGTAGCTCTAGCCTAGGTAATGTGACCGATTTATTAACTGGTGCCACCTTTGTTTTAGCCGTCACTAGCTTCGATGTGCGCTCGCCCTTATGATTGTTTGTTACTATGTAGATTGCACATGCATAAGCCTTTTCCGAGGCGTCACAAAATGCATGTACTTGTACGTTTTTTTCTGTTTGACCTAGATGTCTAGGTATTTGATAAATGTTGATATTTCTTAGGTCGTTTCGCAACCTTTGCCATTCTAATGATATGTGGGCCGGTAATTCTTCATCCCATTCTAGATGCGCAGTCCATGTGCTCTGGAATAATATTTTTGCCTTGATTGTGAGCGGTGATAACCAGCCAAGGGGGTCAAATATTTTAGAAATATCTGACAACAGTTGCCGTTTTGTGTATGGTTTATCGCTGTCTTGGGGTTCAATTTTTGTGTCGAAGGTAAACATGTCACTGGAAGGAATCCATCGCAGGCCTAATGTTTTCCGAGATTCAGTGTCCTTGAACTCGAATGGAGCGTTTATTTGTTCTGGTTGTAGATTTTCGATAAGCTGAGGTTCATTGCTAGACCATTTCCTCAGGTTCATACCAGCAGCTTTTAACACCGATATTAATTCGTGTTGTAATTTTCTGGCGTGCTCGATGGTATTGCTTCCCCCCATATAATCATCCATGTAGAAAGATGACTCCAAGGCGGACGCTGCTAATGGATATTGTTCAGCATGATCGCTTCCAATTTGCTTCAGCGTTCTCATCGCCAAGAACGGTGCCGCTCTTGTGCCGTATGTAACAGTGGTAAGACTATATTCTTGGAGTAATTCACGATGATGACTTCTCCACAGTATAGATTGAAGATGCCGATCTTGAGGTCTCAATGAGATTGCTCGAAACATTTTTTCCACATCCGCTGTGACTACGTACTTATGTTGTCGCCACCTCAGGATGAGATTTTGAAGGTCTTGTTGAAGGTTCGGTCCATTATACATCAAGTCGTTCAAACTGCGTCCAGATGACATCTTAGACGAAGCATTGAATACAACACGGAGAGCTGTCGTTGTAGAGTCTAATTTCAGCACGCCGTGATGCGGTAAGTAGCATGCAGTATGATTTGGTCGCTCGACTTTACGCATGTGACCTAGCTCTTCATACTCTCGCATGAATTTGCGATAACCTTCTGCTAGTGCTGGATCTTTGCTCATCTTCTTTTCTTGTTGAATGAACTGAGCGACAGCCTTTGATTTTGATGCCCCCATCTCTTGTTCGAATTTGGGTTTCATGGGTAATGCTACTTCATACTGGCCAGACTCCAATCTCTTAGTGGTTGATTGGTAATACTCCTCGCAATATTGATCTGCAGATGATAATGATGATGTGGTCTCGTGTATATCTTCGACCTCCCAGAACTTGGAGATGCTGTCTATATCGTTGACGACAACGTGACATGCAAACGTCTTCACGTTGCCTGATAATATCCACCCAAGTTTTGTTTGCTGAGCGATAGGAGCTTGGACTGGCCCCTTGATAAGGCCACTCATGATAATGTCTGAGTAGACACTGGCATCCAAGAGCAAGTCAACTGGCTTTGAAATGTTATATTCAGGATCTGCCAGTCTGGTGTGTGATAAATGGGCCCAAGTTCGTTTCCTAAACGAAGCATTAGGCAAGTTATTTATAACTCGTGATACGACTAAAGCCTCCGTTGTAAAATGATAGTCCTCGTAAATTGATATGCATTCAAGTGACACTAAGCCTTTGCTTTGTTTTTGTGTCGAACCAATTCCTGATATCGCTGCTTGATAATGTTGCCTCTTTAACCCTAATAATTGGGCGGCATTTTCTGATATAAGGGATATTTGTGACCCTTGATCTAGCAGAGCTCTGAATCTCACAATGCTACCGTCTGAAGCTCTGATATTCAATGCTACAGTGGTCAAAAGGACTTCTTCATTTTCACTGGCAACGTAGTTAACATTGTGACTACTACGAGAGGTTGAAGCTGAGTCCGATGACGTTTGAGAGTGCTGAGTTTGAGTTGGTTCCAGTAGGTCACCTTGCATCGTTGAAAATGCGTCATGCATTATTGAGTTATGATCACCGTTGCATTCTTTGCACCTTCTTGTAGAAATGCATTTTTTGTCATAATGCTTGTATAAACAATTACGACAAATATTATGTTGAGAAATTGTCCTCAATTTCGCGTCCGATGATTGCGCAAGGAAGCGTTTGCATAGAAACAATTCATGAGCCGCCTTACATACTGGGCAAAACCTCTTATTATTTGTGGCGTTTGATTGATATTTCTTGTAAAACGATGCGTTTTTTGAGGAGTTATGATTTTGAGGCCTAGGATGACTTGAGTTCGGCTTGTACGAATCTGAAGTTGCAGGCTTCTCCTTCTTGCCTACAGGCTCTCGAGCCATAAATTTGTTTTCAAGGAAATGCAGGAACTCTGTATATGATGTTAGATCTCGAGGCGACACACGTGACTCCATGAAATCAGTACGCGTTTCTTCATCCAGCTTCTTTGTTAGCAGATGAACTAATATTGGGTCCCAGGTAGTGATGTCAATGCCTAGATTCCGAATGCTGTTGATACACTGTGTCGTGGTATCATGCAACTTCTTGTAAGTATGATATGATGATTGCTTAGTAATCAGTGGTTGATTTAGGAAGATATCCATCTGCGTTGAAAACAGAATCTGTGGATTGTTATAGCGATGAGTGAGGATATCCCATGCTGTCTCGTAGTTTTCTGCTGATATATTGAGATGCTGGATTAAACCTTCTGCCTCGCCCTTGACCTTCCCTTTCAGATGTTGCATTTTCTGCGCCTTCGTGATACATTTGTTGTTATGAATCGTTTCCATGAATAAATCAAAAAAGGTCGGCCACTGAGTATATCTTCCGGAAAATGTAGGGACTTCTAATTTAGGTGTGGCTTGCTCGAGGTGAGCAGTAGAGTTTAGTTTTCTGTTCAACTCCCTTTTGATGGCAAGGTAGCGCTATTCAATCTGCAAAAACTTGGCTTCGTATGCATCGTTGCTTCCTTTCAATTGATTATCGAGACGGAGGTGAATGGTGTCAATAACTTTCCAGAGATGTTGAAGATTCTTTAGTTCATCCTGAAGTTCCCATTTTTCCTCTAAGTCTTGAACGCTGATTCTATTCAGTAGTCGTTCTAATGCTCTAAAGTTAGTGTCCTGCTGACCAAGTAGGTCATCCCCGTGATAGGAGTATTCTTCAAAGGTGGGTAAGGAAAAGGTCGGAACTTTAGCCTCCTTATGTGATGATATCATTTCCTTGGTTTTGATATAATATTCCTTCATGTACCCATGAATCCCTTTGGAGAAGTATTCATACTTGTCATCTTCAAATTCCAGCAGCCTGCTATGATTGTCTTCAAACTCTTTCCAATAATTATCCAGTGAGGCTAATCGGCTGATAAGATATTCAGGTGTCTTCCTGGTTGAACTGTCCTTACGGAAATTGGTATTTATTCTCTCAATTTCCTTGGTCAGGAAGCTCTGACGTTCGAACATTGATTGTATGCTCTCCATGATAATTGATGAAAGTTAAATGATAAGTACCTGAGAAGATTCTCTGATGCTGATGATGGTAAATCGTTGATTGATTTGCTTGATGCTTGTTTCTGTAATCTCCAGCACGATATGTGCGCCTTCTCAATCTAACTGGTGAGACCCGCTTGTGGGAGGCCAGCAGACCGATTCGCTATCGTACCAGAAATCTTCAGAACACAAATCTGATAATGATACACTGATAACCACCATCCGGCTCGAAGGACCAAAAAATGTAGGGGTTTGGATCACGCCTACACTTAGATGATAAATGATAGATGACTGCTTCTCGTTGATATAGGCAGAAAGATCGCGTATTGATTGATAAATAACACAACCTTCTGCGGCGAGTGTAATTGATATGTTTATTGATACAAATGATAAGGTGCAGTGATACATAGTGCTAAAGTTACAGTTTAAATACCGTATAAAAGTGCTGACGCGCGGCACGAAATAATTATGTATACAAAACAAAATTAAACCTGTACAGTTGTCTGTACAACAAGTAATTTCATATATATACGAAATCCACCTTAGCTAGACAGAAATTACATCAAATCGTTATAACTTTGCATCCAGGTGACGCATTTTGAAGCTGTTTTCAGCCAAATCAATTTATATAGGTTCCGTACAAGTGTTTGACTAATAAAAATTGACAAAAACGCGAAAAAAATATTTTCGTATATCGACTTAGCAATTTTTGTGAGATTTTTTGAAGGAATTTTTAAAAACTAATTTTATCTCAAAATTCTTATCCGAAACATCTTTGATAGTAGTTTAAATAGATACCTACCTGCCTTACCTGTATTCCGGTGCGCGCTCAGCCACCCCGAGTCCTGTTTGGTAGTGTTTATTCCAGGTTTTTTCACATTTTTCAGTCAAAAAACCAGTTTTTTGACCAAAACTCAAATTTTTTGTATCGCATATATTTCTAGTAATTTCATAGCTCGCTAGCCCGCGCGGAGACGCGTCTTTTGACACCTCGCACGTGCGTCTGGCGAATATAGAACTTCAAAAAATTCCATAACAAGTAATTTCATATATATACGAAATCCACCTTAGCTAGACAGAAATTACATCAAATCGTTATAACTTTGCATCCAGGTGACGCATTTTGAAGCTGTTTTCAGCCAAATCAATTTATATAGGTTCCGTACAAGTGTTTGACTAATAAAAATTGACAAAAACGCGAAAAAAATATTTTCGTATATCGACTTAGCAATTTTTGTGAGATTTTTTGAAGGAATTTTCAAAAACTAACTTTATCTCAAAATTCTTATCCGAAACATCGTTAATAGTAGTTTCAATAGATACCTACCTGCCTTACCTGTATTCCGGTGCGCGCTCAGCCACCCCGAGTCCTGTTTGGTAGTGTTTATTCCAGGTTTTTTCACATTTTTCAGTCAAAAAACCAGTTTTTTGACCAAAACTCAAAATTTTTGTATCGCATATATTTCTAGTAATTTCATAGCTCGCTAGCCCGCGCAGAGACGCGTCTTTTGACACCTCGCACGTGCGTCTGGCGAATATAGAACTTCAAAAAATTCCATAACAAGTAATTTCATATATATACGAAATCCACCTTAGCTAGACAGAAATTACATCAAATCGTTATAACTTTGCATCCAGGTGACGCATTTTGAAGCTGTTTTCAGCCAAATCAATTTATATAGGTTCCGTACAAGTGTTTGACTAATAAAAATTGACAAAAACGCGAAAAAAATATTTTCGTATATCGACTTAGCAATTTTTGTGAGATTTTTTGAAGGAATTTTCAAAAACTAATTTTATCTCAAAATTCTTAACCGAAACATCTTTGATAGTAGTTTAAATAGATACCTACCTGCCTTACCTGTATTCCGGTGCGCGCTCAGCCACCCCGAGTCCTGTTTGGTAGTGTTTATTCCAGGTTTTTTCACATTTTTCAGTCAAAAAACCAGTTTTTTGACCAAAACTCAAATTTTTTGTATCGCATATATTTCTAGTAATTTCATAGCTCGCTAGCCCGCGCGGAGACGCGTCTTTTGACACCTCGCACGTGCGTCTGGCGAATACAGAACTTCAAAAAATTCCATAACAAGTAATTTCATATATATACGAAATCCACCTTAGCTAGACAGAAATTACATCAAATCGTTATAACTTTGCATCCAGGTGACGCATTTTGAAGCTGTTTTCAGCCAAATCAATTTATATAGGTTCCGTACAAGTGTTTGACTAATAAAAATTGACAAAAACGCGAAAAAAATATTTTCGTATATCGACTTAGCAATTTTTGTGAGATTTTTTGAAGGAATTTTCAAAAACTAACTTTATCTCAAAATTCTTATCCGAAACATCGTTAATAGTAGTTTCAATAGATACCTACCTGCCTTACCTGTATTCCGGTGCGCGCTCAGCCACCCCGAGTCCTGTTTGGTAGTGTTTATTCCAGGTTTTTTCACATTTTTCAGTCAAAAAACCAGTTTTTTGACCAAAACTCAAAATTTTTGTATCGCATATATTTCTAGTAATTTCATAGCTCGCTAGCCCGCGCGGAGACGCGTCTTTTGACACCTCGCACATGCGTCTGGCGAATATAGAACTTCAAAAAATTCCATAACAAGTAATTTCATATATATACGAAATCCACCTTAGCTAGACAGAAATTACATCAAATCGTTATAACTTTGCATCCAGGTGACGCATTTTGAAGCTGTTTTCAGCCAAATCAATTTATATAGGTTCCGTACAAGTGTTTGACTAATAAAAATTGACAAAAACGCGAAAAAAATATTTTCGTATATCGACTTAGCAATTTTTGTGAGATTTTTTGAAGGAATTTTCAAAAACTAATTTTATCTCAAAATTCTTAACCGAAACATCTTTGATAGTAGTTTAAATAGATACCTACCTGCCTTACCTGTATTCCGGTGCGCGCTCAGCCACCCCGAGTCCTGTTTGGTAGTGTTTATTCCAGGTTTTTTCACATTTTTCAGTCAAAAAACCAGTTTTTTGACCAAAACTCAAATTTTTTGTATCGCATATATTTCTAGTAATTTCATAGCTCGCTAGCCCGCGCGGAGACGCGTCTTTTGACACCTCGCACGTGCGTCTGGCGAATATAAAACTTCAAAAAATTCCATAACAAGTAATTTCATATATATACGAAATCCACCTTAGCTAGACAGAAATTACATCAAATCGTTATAACTTTGCATCCAGGTGACGCATTTTGAAGCTGTTTTCAGCCAAATCAATTTATATAGGTTCCGTACAAGTGTTTGACTAATAAAAATTGACAAAAACGCGAAAAAAATATTTTCGTATATCGACTTAGCAATTTTTGTGAGATTTTTTGAAGGAATTTTCAAAAACTAACTTTATCTCAAAATTCTTATCCGAAACATCGTTAATAGTAGTTTCAATAGATACCTACCTGCCTTACCTGTATTCCGGTGCGCGCTCAGCCACCCCGAGTCCTGTTTGGTAGTGTTTATTCCAGGTTTTTTCACATTTTTCAGTCAAAAAACCAGTTTTTTGACCAAAACTCAAAATTTTTGTATAGCATATATTTTTAGTAATTTCATAGCTCGCTAGCCCGCGCGGAGACGCGTCTTTTGACACCTCGCACATGCGTCTGGCGAATATAGAACTTCAAAAAATTCCATAACAAGTAATTTCATATATATACGAAATCCACCTTAGCTAGACAGAAATTACATCAAATCGTTATAACTTTGCATCCAGGTGACGCATTTTGAAGCTGTTTTCAGCCAAATCAATTTATATAGGTTCCGTACAAGTGTTTGACTAATAAAAATTGACAAAAACGCGAAAAAAATATTTTCGTATATCGACTTAGCAATTTTTGTGAGATTTTTTGAAGGAATTTTTAAAAACTAATTTTATCTCAAAATTCTTATCCGAAACATCTTTGATAGTAGTTTAAATAGATACCTACCTGCCTTACCTGTATTCCGGTGCGCGCTCAGCCACCCCGAGTCCTGTTTGGTAGTGTTTATTCCAGGTTTTTTCACATTTTTCAGTCAAAAAACCAGTTTTTTGACCAAAACTCAAATTTTTTGTATCACATATATTTCTAGTAATTTCATAGCTCGCTAGCCCGCGCGGAGACGCGTCTTTTGAAACCTCGCACGTGCGTCTGGCGAATATAGAACTTCAAAAAATTCCATAACAAGTAATTTCATATATATACGAAATCCACCTTAGCTAGACAGAAATTACATCAAATCGTTATAACTTTGCATCCAGGTGACGCATTTTGAAGCTGTTTTCAGCCAAATCAATTTATATAGGTTCCGTACAAGTGTTTGACTAATAAAAATTGACAAAAACGCGAAAAAAATATTTTCGTATATCGACTTAGCAATTTTTGTGAGATTTTTTGAAGGAATTTTTAAAAACTAATTTTATCTCAAAATTCTTATCCGAAACATCTTTGATAGTAGTTTAAATAGATACCTACCTGCCTTACCTGTATTCCGGTGCGCGCTCAGCCACCCCGAGTCCTGTTTGGTAGTGTTTATTCCAGGTTTTTTCACATTTTTCTCGTTATTCATTTTTTTCGCGTTATTGTCAATTTTTATTAGTCAAACACTTGTACGGAACCTATATAAATTGATTTGGCTGAAAACAGCTTCAAAATGCGTCACCTGGATGCAAAGTTATAACGATTTGATGTAATTTCTGTCTAGCTAAGGTGGATTTCGTATATATTTGAAATTACTTGTTATGGAATTTTTTGAATATTTTTTCGCGCTTTTGTCAATTTTTATTAGTCAAACAGTTGTACGGAACCTATTTAATATTGATTTGGCTGAAAACAGCTTCAAAATGCGTCACCTGGATGCAAAGTTATAACGATTTGATAAAATTATTGTCTAGCTAAGGTGGATTTCGTATATGTATGAATTTACTTGTTATGGAATTTTTTGAAGTTCTATATTCGCCAGACGCACGTGCGAGGTGTCAAAAGACGCGTCTCCGCGCGGGCTAGCGAGCTATGTAGTTACTAGAAATATATGCGATACAAAAAATTTGAGTTTTGGTCAAAAAACTGGTTTTTTGACTGAAAAATGTGAAAAAACCTGGAATAAACACTACCAAACAGGATTCGGGGTGGCTGAGCGCGCACCGGAATACAGGTAAGGCAGGTAGGTATCTATTGAAACTACTATTAACGATGGTTCGGATAAGAATTTTGAGATAAAATTAGTTTTTGAAAATTCCTTAAAAAAATCTCACAAAAATTGCTAAGTCGATATACGAAAATATTTTTTCGCGCTTTTGTCAATTTTTATTAGTCAAACAGTTGTACGGAACCTATTTAATATTGATTTGGCTGAAAACAGCTTCAAAATGCGTCACCTGGATGCAAAGTTATAACGATTTGATAAAATTATTGTCTAGCTAAGGTGGATTTCGTATATGTATGAATTTACTTGTTATGGAATTTTTTGAAGTTCTATATTCGCCAGACGCACGTGCGAGGTGTCAAAAGACGCGTCTCCGCGCGGGCTAGCGAGCTATGTAGTTACTAGAAATATATGCGATACAAAAAATTTGAGTTTTGGTCAAAAAACTGGTTTTTTGACTGAAAAATGTGAAAAAACCTGGAATAAACACTACCAAACAGGACTCGGGGTGGCTGAGCGCGCACCGGAATACAGGTAAGGCAGGTAGGTATCTATTGAAACTACTATTAACGATGGTTCGGATAAGAATTTTGAGATAAAATTAGTTTTTGAAAATTCCTTAAAAAAATCTCACAAAAATTGCTAAGTCGATATACGAAAATATTTTTTCGCGCTTTTGTCAATTTTTATTAGTCAAACAGTTGTACGGAACCTATTTAATATTGATTTGGCTGAAAACAGCTTCAAAATGCGTCACCTGGATGCAAAGTTATAACGATTTGATAAAATTATTGTCTAGCTAAGGTGGATTTCGTATATGTATGAATTTACTTGTTATGGAATTTTTTGAAGTTCTATATTCGCCAGACGCACGTGCGAGGTGTCAAAAGACGCGTCTCCACGCGGGCTAGCGAGCTATGTAGTTACTAGAAATATATGCGATACAAAAAATTTGAGTTTTGGTCAAAAAACTGGTTTTTTGACTGAAAAATGTGAAAAAACCTGGAATAAACACTACCAAACAGGACTCGGGGTGGCTGAGCGCGCACCGGAATACAGGTAAGGCAGGTAGGTATCTATTGAAACTACTATTAACGATGGTTCGGATAAGAATTTTGAGATAAAATTAGTTTTTGAAAATTCCTTAAAAAAATCTCACAAAAATTGCTAAGTCGATATACGAAAATATTTTTTCGCGCTTTTGTCAATTTTTATTAGTCAAACAGTTGTACGGAACCTATTTAATATTGATTTGGCTGAAAACAGCTTCAAAATGCGTCACCTGGATGCAAAGTTATAACGATTTGATAAAATTATTGTCTAGCTAAGGTGGATTTCGTATATGTATGAATTTACTTGTTATGGAATTTTTTGAAGTTCTATATTCGCCAGACGCACGTGCGAGGTGTCAAAAGACGCGTCTCCGCGCGGGCTAGCGAGCTATGTAGTTACTAGAAATATATGCGATACAAAAAATTTGAGTTTTGGTCAAAAAACTGGTTTTTTGACTGAAAAATGTGAAAAAACCTGGAATAAACACTACCAAACAGGACTCGGGGTGGCTGAGCGCGCACCGGAATACAGGTAAGGCAGGTAGGTATCTATTGAAACTACTATTAACGATGGTTCGGATAAGAATTTTGAGATAAAATTAGTTTTTGAAAATTCCTTAAAAAAATCTCACAAAAATTGCTAAGTCGATATACGAAAATATTTTTTCGCGCTTTTGTCAATTTTTATTAGTCAAACAGTTGTACGGAACCTATTTAATATTGATTTGGCTGAAAACAGCTTCAAAATGCGTCACCTGGATGCAAAGTTATAACGATTTGATAAGGTGGATTTCGTATATGTATGAATTTACTTGTTATGGAATTTTTTGAAGTTCTATATTCGCCAGACGCACGTGCGAGGTGTCAAAAGACGCGTCTCCGCGCGGGCTAGCGAGCTATGTAGTTACTAGAAATATATGCGATACAAAAAATTTGAGTTTTGGTCAAAAAACTGGTTTTTTGACTGAAAAATGTGAAAAAACCTGGAATAAACACTACCAAACAGGACTCGGGGTGGCTGAGCGCGCACCGGAATACAGGTAAGGCAGGTAGGTATCTATTGAAACTACTATTAACGATGGTTCGGATAAGAATTTTGAGATAAAATTAGTTTTTGAAAATTCCTTAAAAAAATCTCACAAAAATTGCTAAGTCGATATACGAAAATATTTTTTCGCGCTTTTGTCAATTTTTATTAGTCAAACAGTTGTACGGAACCTATTTAATATTGATTTGGCTGAAAACAGCTTCAAAATGCGTCACCTGGATGCAAAGTTATAACGATTTGATAAAATTATTGTCTAGCTAAGGTGGATTTCGTATATGTATGAATTTACTTGTTATGGAATTTTTTGAAGTTCTATATTCGCCAGACGCACGTGCGAGGTGTCAAAAGACGCGTCTCCGCGCGGGCTAGCGAGCTATGTAGTTACTAGAAATATATGCGATACAAAAAATTTGAGTTTTGGTCAAAAAACTGGTTTTTTGACTGAAAAATGTGAAAAAACCTGGAATAAACACTACCAAACAGGACTCGGGGTGGCTGAGCGCGCACCGGAATACAGGTAAGGCAGGTAGGTATCTATTGAAACTACTATTAACGATGGTTCGGATAAGAATTTTGAGATAAAATTAGTTTTTGAAAATTCCTTAAAAAAATCTCACAAAAATTGCTAAGTCGATATACGAAAATATTTTTTCGCGCTTTTGTCAATTTTTATTAGTCAAACAGTTGTACGGAACCTATTTAATATTGATTTGGCTGAAAACAGCTTCAAAATGCGTCACCTGGATGCAAAGTTATAACGATTTGATAAGGTGGATTTCGTATATGTATGAATTTACTTGTTATGGAATTTTTTGAAGTTCTATATTCGCCAGACGCACGTGCGAGGTGTCAAAAGACGCGTCTCCGCGCGGGCTAGCGAGCTATGTAGTTACTAGAAATATATGCGATACAAAAAATTTGAGTTTTGGTCAAAAAACTGGTTTTTTGACTGAAAAATGTGAAAAAACCTGGAATAAACACTACCAAACAGGACTCGGGGTGGCTGAGCGCGCACCGGAATACAGGTAAGGCAGGTAGGTATCTATTGAAACTACTATTAACGATGGTTCGGATAAGAATTTTGAGATAAAATTAGTTTTTGAAAATTCCTTAAAAAAATCTCACAAAAATTGCTAAGTCGATATACGAAAATATTTTTTCGCGCTTTTGTCAATTTTTATTAGTCAAACAGTTGTACGGAACCTATTTAATATTGATTTGGCTGAAAACAGCTTCAAAATGCGTCACCTGGATGCAAAGTTATAACGATTTGATAAAATTATTGTCTAGCTAAGGTGGATTTCGTATATGTATGAATTTACTTGTTATGGAATTTTTTGAAGTTCTATATTCGCCAGACGCACGTGCGAGGTGTCAAAAGACGCGTCTCCGCGCGGGCTAGCGAGCTATGTAGTTACTAGAAATATATGCGATACAAAAAATTTGAGTTTTGGTCAAAAAACTGGTTTTTTGACTGAAAAATGTGAAAAAACCTGGAATAAACACTACCAAACAGGACTCGGGGTGGCTGAGCGCGCACCGGAATACAGGTAAGGCAGGTAGGTATCTATTGAAACTGCTATTAACGATGGTTCGGATAAGAATTTTGAGATAAAATTAGTTTTTGAAAATTCCTTAAAAAAATCTCACAAAAATTGCTAAGTCGATATACGAAAATATTTTTTCGCGCTTTTGTCAATTTTTATTAGTCAAACAGTTGTAGGGAACCTATTTAATATTGATTTGGCTGAAAACAGCTTCAAAATGCGTCACCTGGATGCAAAGTTATAACGATTTGATAAAATTATTGTCTAGCTTTTTTTTTTTTTTTTTTTTGGTGGGAAATTATCAAATAACTTCTCCCGCTCTGGGTGGAGCGGGAGGGAGTGTCAGACTTTTACTGACTAAAACCCACCGTGTTCCTTCAGATGCCTGTGTGCCAGGGCCACGATATCCCTTTCGGACAGGCTCGTAACCCTGGCAGGCATTGGCCCTTTCGGACCCCGTCAATTGGTGCTGACGTCTCTTTGAGGCGCGCGTGGAACACAACGCGCCGTCGACCCGGGCTTGGTCCTTATCGGACGGTGAGCTACCCATCGCTCACCGTCCGCAAGCCCGCGCCTATGGTGGCCGGCAATCGGCCTGCGATTCCCGACGCCCGGGGCGTCTCCTGCGGTGACTAAGGGCGCGAGGGCGTTGACTTTGCCTTACCCTCACGCGTTCCGCCTCCTCCTTCGCAAGCATCACTGTTTCGCAGAAGGAGGTGACGGCCTCCCATGCACTCTCGCTCCGAACCATGGCCTGAACCAGAGCCGGACGCGAGAGATCGCCGCCGCCGATCGCTGCCGTGAGGACACGGCGGTGCTCCGCCCAAGCAGGGCAGACCTGCACCGTATGCTCCACCGTGTCCTCCGGGCGATCCACACAGTGGTGACACCCGGGCGTTTCCTCCCGCTTAATCCTAAACAGGAACCTCCCGAAACATCCATGTCCGGTGAGGACCTGCGTCAGGCGGAAGGTGAGGACGCCGTGGCGCCTCTCTAGCCACTCCTCAAAGAGGGGACTTATCGCCACAATTGTGGCGTGCCCAGCGCTGGGTTGCGACAATCGCACTCTCCATGTCGCCATGAGATCGCACCGGAGCTCCGTCCGCTGTGCCGCGATTTCCTGCGGCAGCGGAGTTATGCCCCGGAGTTTCGCCTCTTCGCGCCACACCCAAATGTGCGCGAGGACTTTCGCCTCCAGATCCCATGGCGGCAGTCCGGCAAGGAGGCTCGCCGCCTCACGGGAGACCGTGCGGTATCCCCGTACCATCCTGATGGCCATGACCCTTTGGGACGCGTTCAACCGCTGCGCTGGTCGCAGCCTCAGAGAACGCGCCCACACCGGTGCCCCGTAAAGGGCCATGGACCGCACGATCCCCGCGTAGAGCCTCCGGCAGGAGGCGTTTGGACCCCCCAGATTGGGCAGGAGCCGCTTCAAGGCAGCCCCGGCCCGCTCCAGTCTGGGAGCCAAACGTCGGAAGTGCTCGACGAAGTTCCACCGGCTGTCGAGGACGAGTCCCAGGTACTTCATCGTCGACTCGACGCCGATGTGAACCCCTCCCGCCGTTATCTGGGAACCCGACAGTGGCGCGTTCCGAGGACCATAAAAACACATGGCCTCGGACTTGTGCAATGCCACCTCGAGTCCCAATTGCCGGATCCTATCGACGATTGTCGCAACCCCACGTGCCGCCAGTTCGGCCGCCGCCTGATGCGAACTCCCTTGTGCCAGGACTAGCGTGTCGTCAGCGTAGCAGACTACGCTGACGCCACTAGGGAGGTCGGCGCGCAGCACCCAGTCGTACCCGATGTCCCACAGATGCGGCCCCAGGACCGATCCCTGTGGGACACCGCACGACATCTCTCGCCGGTTCCACTCTCCTTGGTGACCGGGGTAGATGACGGCCCTGTCCGTCAGATATGCCTCGACTACGCGACAGAGGTAGGTCGGCATCCGGTGATATCGGAGTGCCTCCCTGATGCAACTCCAGGGCAGGGTATTGAAGGCATTGGCGATGTCAAGAGACACCGCCAAGACGACCCCACCCCGGGCCACAGCATCCCCCGTCGTGAGGGCTCGAACGCGCATGATGGCGTCCACCGTAGAGCGACCCTTGCGGAAACCAAACTGGCTCTCCGCCAAATCCGGCCCCACCCGTACCAGCCGCCCGACAAGGCGGTCTGCAATAACTCTTTCAAAGAGCTTGCCCACCTCGTCGAGCAGCACGATGGGCCGGTAAGCGGACGGAGAGTCCGCTGGGCGCCCCGGCTTCTTAATGAGGACCAGTTTCCCCGTCTTCCAACGAAGTGGGAACTGGCCCCTCTCCAAGCATGCGCTTAGGAGCCCTCTTAGTCGAGGCCCGAGAGCCTCCAAGGCCAGAACCCAGGCTTTTCCAGGCAAGCCGTCGGGTCCTGGGGCGGTATTCTTGGCATTCAGCCTACGTACCGCCACTCTCAGGTCTACCTCGGTCACCTCCGAAGAATTATTGTCTAGCTAAGGTGGATTTCGTATATGTATGAATTTACTTGTTATGGAATTTTTTGAAGTTCTATATTCGCCAGACGCACGTGCGAGGTGTCAAAAGACGCGTCTCCGCGCGGGCTAGCGAGCTATGTAGTTACTAGAAATATATGCGATACAAAAAATTTGAGTTTTGGTCAAAAAACTGGTTTTTTGACTGAAAAATGTGAAAAAACCTGGAATAAACACTACCAAACAGGACTCGGGGTGGCTGAGCGCGCACCGGAATACAGGTAAGGCAGGTAGGTATCTATTGAAACTACTATTAACGATGGTTCGGATAAGAATTTTGAGATAAAATTAGTTTTTGAAAATTCCTTAAAAAAATCTCACAAAAATTGCTAAGTCGATATACGAAAATATTTTTTCGCGCTTTTGTCAATTTTTATTAGTCAAACAGTTGTACGGAACCTATTTAATATTGATTTGGCTGAAAACAGCTTCAAAATGCGTCACCTGGATGCAAAGTTATAACGATTTGATAAAATTATTGTCTAGCTAAGGTGGATTTCGTATATGTATGAATTTACTTGTTATGGAATTTTTTGAAGTTCTATATTCGCCAGACGCACGTGCGAGGTGTCAAAAGACGCGTCTCCGCGCGGGCTAGCGAGCTATGTAGTTACTAGAAATATATGCGATACAAAAAATTTGAGTTTTGGTCAAAAAACTGGTTTTTTGACTGAAAAATGTGAAAAAACCTGGAATAAACACTACCAAACAGGACTCGGGGTGGCTGAGCGCGCACCGGAATACAGGTAAGGCAGGTAGGTATCTATTGAAACTACTATTAACGATGGTTCGGATAAGAATTTTGAGATAAAATTAGTTTTTGAAAATTCCTTAAAAAAATCTCACAAAAATTGCTAAGTCGATATACGAAAATATTTTTTTGCGCTTTTGTCAATTTTTATTAAACAAACAGTTGTACGGAACCTATTTAATATTGATTTGGCTGAAAACAGCTTCAAAATGCGTCACCTGGATGCAAAGTTATAACGATTTGATAAAATTATTGTCTAGCTTTTTTTTTTTTTTTTTGGGTGGGAAATTATCAAATAACTTCTCCCGCTCTGGGTGGAGCGGGAGGGAGTGTCAGACTTTTACTGACTAAAACCCACCGTGTTCCTTCAGATGCCTGTGTGCCAGGGCCACGATATCCCTTTCGGACAGGCTCGTAACCCTGGCAGGCATTGGCCCTTTCGGACCCCGTCAATTGGTGCTGACGTCTCTTTGAGGCGCGCGTGGAACACAACGCGCCGTCGACCCGGGCTTGGTCCTTATCGGACGGTGAGCTACCCATCGCTCACCGTCCGCAAGCCCGCGCCTACGGTGGCCGGGAATCGGCCTGCGATTCCCGACGCCCGGGGCGTCTCCTGCGGCGACTAAGGGCGCGAGGGCGTTGACTTTGCCTTACCCTCACGCGTTCCGCCTCCTCCTTCGCAAGCATCACTGTTTCGCAGAAGGAGGTGACGGCCTCCCATGCACTCTCGCTCCGAACCATGGCCTGAACCAGGGCCGGACGCGAGAGATCGCCGCCGCCGATCGCTGCCGTGAGGACACGGCGGTGCTCCGCCCAAGCAGGGCAGACCTCCACCGTATGCTCCACCGTGTCCTCCGGGCGATCCACACAGTGGTGACACCCGGGCGTTTCCTCCCGCTTAATCCTAAACAGGAACCTCCCGAAACATCCATGTCCGGTGAGGACCTGCGTCAGGCGGAAGGTGAGGACGCCGTGGCGCCTCTCTAGCCACTCCTCAAAGAGGGGACTTATCGCCACAATTGTGGCGTGCCCAGCGCTGGGTTGCGACAATCGCACTCTCCATGTCGCCATGAGATCGCGCCGGAGCTCCGTCCGCTGTGCCGCGATTTCCTGCGGCAGCGGAGTTATGCCCCGGAGTTTCGCCTCTTCGCGCCACACCCAAATGTGCGCGAGGACTTTCGCCTCCAGATCCCATGGCGGCAGTCCGGCAAGGAGGCTCGCCGCCTCACGGGAGACCGTGCGGTAACCCCGTACCATCCTGATGGCCATGACCCTTTGGGACGCGTTCAACCGCTGCGCTGGTCGCAGCCTCAGAGAACGCGCCCACACCGGTGCCCCGTAAAGGGCCATGGACCGCACGATCCCCGCGTAGAGCCTCCGGCAGGAGGCGTTTGGACCCCCCAGATTGGGCAGGAGCCGCTTCAAGGCAGCCCCGGCCCGCTCCAGTCTGGGAGCCAAACGTCGGAAGTGCTCGACGAAGTTCCACCGGCTGTCGAGGACGAGTCCCAGGTACTTCATCGTCGACTCGACGCCGATGTGAACCCCTCCCGCCGTTATCTGGGAACCCGACAGTGGCGCGTTCCGAGGACCATAAAAGCACATGGCCTCGGACTTGTGCAATGCCACCTCGAGTCCCAATTGCCGGATCCTATCGACGATTGTCGCAACCCCACGTGCCGCCAGTTCGGCCGCCGCCTGATGCGAACTCCCTTGTGCCAGGACTAGCGTGTCGTCAGCGTAGCAGACTACGCTGACGCCACTAGGGAGGTCGGCGCGCAGCACCCAGTCGTACCCGATGTCCCACAGATGCGGCCCCAGGACCGATCCCTGTGGGACACCGCACGACATCTCTCGCCGGTTCCACTCTCCTTGGTGACCGGGGTAGATGACGGCCCTGTCCGTCAGATATGCCTCGACTACGCGACAGAGGTAGGTCGGCATCCGGTGATATCGGAGTGCCTCCCTGATGCAACTCCAGGGCAGGGTATTGAAGGCATTGGCGATGTCAAGAGACACCGCCAAGACGACCCCACCCCGGGCCACAGCATCCCCCGTCGTGAGGGCTCGAACGCGCATGATGGCGTCCACCGTAGAGCGACCCTTGCGGAAACCAAACTGGCTCTCCGCCAAATCCGGCCCCACCCGTACCAGCCGCCCGACAAGGCGGTCTGCAATAACTCTTTCAAAGAGCTTGCCCACCTCGTCGAGCAGCACGATGGGCCGGTAAGCGGACGGAGAGTCCGCTGGGCGCCCCGGCTTCTTAATGAGGACCAGTTTCCCCGTCTTCCAACGAAGTGGGAACTGGCCCCTCTCCAAGCATGCGCTTAGGAGCCCTCTTAGTCGAGGCCCGAGAGCCTCCAAGGCCAGAACCCAGGCTTTTCCAGGCAAGCCGTCGGGTCCTGGGGCGGTATTCTTGGCATTCAGCCTACGTACCGCCACTCTCAGGTCTACCTCGGTCACCTCCGAAGAATCGTCGTCGTCGTCGTTGGCGGTGTGGTCCGCATCGGGCACCGCAGGAGGCGGAGCCATGGACGGGGGAGTATGTTCCCCTCGCGAAGGGAACAGAGCGCTCACCACGTCCTCCACGAGCTGGGGCCGGAGACTCTGCGTCAGTGGGGGAGCCCATGGGCGGAGTTTATCCTGCACCCCTTTGTAGGGGCGTCCCCACGGGTCTCCGTTGAGAGTCTCCAGCGACTCCTCGCGGGCCAGTCCTCTGGCCCGCTGGATCTCCGCTCGGAGGGCGTTCTTAGCCTCTCTGTACCCCTCGTACAGCTCCATCTGAATGGCTTCCGTATCTGGAGGGCGGATACGGAGCCTGCGGTGCCTGGAATACCGGCGCCGCGCAGCAACACACGCCTCGCGTAACGCGGTCAGCTCGCGCGACCACCAGTACACCTGGCGCCGGGCACGTCCGGGCTGGACCCGGGGCATTGCCACGTCACAAATTTTGGACATGGCCTCCCGGAACCACTCCGCCTCGTCGTTGATGTTGGCAGGCCTGTCCGATGATGACACCCAGGCCTGCACGATCGAGGCTTCCAGGAGGAGCTCCCGGTCCAGCTGCTTCAGCGCCCACCGCGGACCACTCGGGGCCTGTCGGACCGGCGCGCTCAAGGTCGGGGCGGAGACGTCAAACCGTATGTACCGGTGATCGGAATAGGTCTCCACCCCCTCCATGACGTGCCAGTCGATGACACGCGGCGACAGAGCGGGGCTGGCGAACGAGATGTCCACCACTGATTCACCCCGCATCCGCACACACGTGGGGACAGAACCCCGGTTTAGGACGACCAGGCCAGTCTCCAGGGCCCAGTCCTCCACCATCCTGCCCCTCGTGTCCGTATACCGGGAACCCCAAGCCACGTTTTTGGCATTGAAGTCCCCGAGGACGAACACGGGGAGGGGATGGTACCCGACGACGACGACTCTCAGCTCCCCAAGGGAGTTGTGGAACTCGGCGAGAGTTCGGTTCGGGGAGAAGTAAACTCCTACCACGACAATCTCCCCGAACCGTGCTGCCACGCAACCCTGTCCCCTCTTGACGGCCTCGAGGGACGGGGTACCGGCGGCGGCTGACGAAATTAGGGTCACTGAGCCGCTCAGGTCCTCCACCCAGTCATCCCTGGGCGGGACAAAGTACGGCTCAGCGACCACGGCGATGTTAATCGACCACTGCGCCATGCTCTGGAGCAACAGATCCTGAGCGGCGGCGCAGTGGTTGATGTTCGCCTGGAGGAGGCGTAATGGGGCCATTTATTGGCAGTCCATTCGAGCTTCCTCCCGGGCCCCTTGAGATGGCCCTGCCGCGGTGTTAGCGGCGACGACTGCAGTAGAGGCGGCAACGGCGGCTGCAATGGTGGCGGCTGCGGCGGTGACGACAGGGTTGGAGGGCTTGCCCCTTCCCCTGGGTTTGGGAGGGGGAGCGCAGGCCTTACCCCCAGCCCGGTGATCGGCCGGCTTGCCAGCCGCCGCACATGCAAAACAGTGCGGCGTGGCTTTACAAGAACCGGCTTTGTGACCGGGCTGACCACAGCGGAAGCAGTTGTCGCTGCGGTCCACCTCCGAGGTGCAGTGTGCTCCCACGTGGTGGCCCACGCGGCAGCGGAAGCACCTCAGGGGTCTGGGTTCCAGCAGTTTCACCTGCGCGGATACCCAGCCCACCCGGAGTCTTCGGCCCTCCCCGGCTATCTTTTGCGCCACCGACACGGGGCAGCTCACCGTTATGGCTTGCATGCCCGTGGTGTCAGGGCGGATGGAGCCTGCCCTCACCTGCTCGGCAGAGCACCCCCCAGTCTTAGCCACGGCGGCCACAACGTCCTCCGCCGTCACGCAGTCGTCCAGGCCCAGGATGCGTATGTTGGCGGACTTTGTGGGCCTGGACACTCGGACCTCCTCCGCATTGAGTGACGCCCTCAGTCTCTCGGCCAGGGCGTCAGCGGTCGGGCCGCTTGCCGTACCGGGGATTTCGAGCATCCGGGCTCCAGTCGCCGTGACTTTCATTCTGAGGCCCTCGGTGACGCCGATCTCCTCTAGGTTGACCGCCTTCCACGCCTTCGTTAGCACTTCGCGGTACGACACGCCCTTCTTTGCCGCTTCCGGCTGTAGCGTAATCACTACAGCTGCGGACTTCGGGGCGCGGAGCCTAGCCGCGACGCCACGCTTCTTGCGTTGCTGCCGCCTTTCCTTATTTTTAGCCGCCCTTGCTGCCTTGCCCGCCTTCCTGCTCTCCCCGGCTACCTGCCATTCGGCGTTGGCCGTAGAGGAATTAGGAGGCGGGGGGGGCAGAGGCGACCGTCCCGCCACCACGGCTGGGGCCCTTGCCTTCTGCGCAGCCATCTGCGCAGCCGTCCCGCCCTTCTTGGGGTTGAGCGGCACCGCTTTCACCGGAGGCGCGGGTTTGGCCGCGGCGTTGGCCGCAGGCTTAGCCACAGGCTTAGCCGCAGGCTTAACCGCGGGCGTGGCCGAGGCAGCCACGGTGGCGGCAAAAGTGGCCGGCCTGCTCGCCGCTAGCGGTGGGCGCAGTACTATGCCCTCCAATACGGAGAACCGGTTGCTGAGTGCAGCCAGCTCCTGTCGCACCAGGGTCAGAACGTGGTCCTCCGCCTGCAAGGGCAGGCCCTGCCCATGCTGCGCTCCCCCCTGGGGCACCTCCCGTGGTCCAGCTCCTCGAAGCTGGGCCAGGTCCGCTCGGAGCTCCTCATTCTCCTTTCGGAGAAGCTCCATGGCGGCTATCAATCGGCCGACTTCGTCCGACGAGGGCCCGACTTGGGGGGCTCTCGCTGCCGCCAAAATGGAGGCAATGGCAGCGGGGACGACCTTGTCTTTTGAGGACTGAATCCTCTTCAAGGCCACCCCCCTGATCGCTGCAGTCACGACCTCCTCGAAACTACTACTGGCCGCTCCCTTCGCCTTGGAGCTGCCAGCGGCGTCCGGCTCACCGCCCGAGGACTCAGAGAGGGCCGCCCTGCGGCTGGTCTCTCCAAGTTTTTCTTCTACCTCCATTTGATCCGGGGTGGTGAGCCCTCTGCCCACCCCTCGTTTCCGAACCCCACCCCGGCTGCTGATCTTTTTGCGAGCCGTGCTTATTCCATCTTCAGAGGACGACCCCTGGCCGTCCCCTGGTTTGGAGCGCTTGAAGAACTTGCTGTTCTTCTTCTCTGCAGCCCCCACATCAACGCGCGCCAGGCTCTTAAAAGAGCCCTTCGCGCCCTTCGCGCCAGATGCGGCGTCGGACTCCGACTCCGCATCACTCCACTCCTCTTCTACGTCTTTTGCTTTTGTTTGGTTTTTATATAGGTTTTCCATTATTATTCCCACGAGTGTGGAGGATCTAAAAAGTCCTTCCTAGGGTTACCCCCTGTGCCTAGGTAAGTGTGACATTTGTAACCCAACCCAGAGATTCCACTGGTCCCTGGCTGGGGGTGCGCTCACGACTGATGCGCCACCTATAACTACAAAGTTACAGATGACACTACTCCTCAGCCATTCATACCCTCGCCGCGCACCAAAACTTGATATTAGAGGAATTTTTTATAGAGGTTTACATCCTCGCGATCCGGGCGACTAAGCCAAGATCCTCGTCCCGTTCCGAGTCACAAAACATGACCGTGATCTCTTTCCGGATTACGATTTCGACGGGTGCAGACTCCTGCTGCTAGCTCGTTGGCAGGGTGAGTGCACAACGAGCGCCGCCCCTGCTTCTCCAAAATGGAGAAACGTCCACCAATTTCGGCCTGTTTGGGCCCGTCCTCCACGGACTATCCTTACCCTAACTTAACCTAACCTAACTATATTAATTATATGTACATTTTATTAAAAACTATCTTAATTATATATACAAAATATGGTATATACAATATAATTGACTATCTATCCTAACTTAACCTAACCACTGGGGTCGTCCACCGCGGACTATATCGTCCGCCTTCCCACTCTGCGTCCGCTCGACCTCCCTCTGTTAGCAGAGGGGGGGGGAGCGGACGACCGACGATCGGCCTCACCAGACCTAAGAGCCTTAGGCTCTCCCCCCCACGCAGAAATCCGCCGCAGTCAACACCCTCTCCGACATGGAGAGACTATTGGCCGCGCCCAGGGTGCACCGGCCCAACGACTGCTCTTTCCCCCGAACGTATTCGCAAGGAACGAGCAGCAGTCAAGCACACGAGGAGGTTTTCTGCACGCACCCCAATTATTGTCTAGCTAAGGTGGATTTCGTATATGTATGAATTTACTTGTTATGGAATTTTTTGAAGTTCTATATTCGCCAGACGCACGTGCGAGGTGTCAAAAGACGCGTCTCCGCGCGGGCTAGCGAGCTATGTAGTTACTAGAAATATATGCGATACAAAAAATTTGAGTTTTGGTCAAAAAACTGGTTTTTTGACTGAAAAATGTGAAAAAACCTGGAATAAACACTACCAAACAGGACTCGGGGTGGCTGAGCGCGCACCGGAATACAGGTAAGGCAGGTAGGTATCTATTGAAACTACTATTAACGATGGTTCGGATAAGAATTTTGAGATAAAATTAGTTTTTGAAAATTCCTTAAAAAAATCTCACAAAAATTGCTAAGTCGATATACGAAAATATTTTTTCGCGCTTTTGTCAATTTTTATTAGTCAAACAGTTGTACGGAACCTATTTAATATTGATTTGGCTGAAAACAGCTTCAAAATGCGTCACCTGGATGCAAAGTTATAACGATTTGATAAAATTATTGTCTAGCTAAGGTGGATTTCGTATATATGTGATTATACTTGTTATGCAATTTTTTGAAGTTCTATATTCGCCAGACGCACGTGCGAGGTGTCAAAAGACGCGTCTCCGCGCGGGCTAGCGAGCTATGAAATCACTGAAACTATATGCGATACAAAAATTTTGAGTTTTGGTCAAAAAATTGGTTTTTTGACTGAAAAATATGAAAAAACCTGGAATAACCACTACCAAACAGGACTCGGGGTGGCTGAGCGCGCACCGGAATACAGGTAAGGCAGGTAGGTATCTATTGAAACTACTATTAACGATGGTTCGGATAAGAATGTTGAGATAAAATTATTTTTTGAAAATTTCTTCAAAAAATCTCACAAAAATTGCTAAGTCAATATACGAAAATATTTTTTCGCGTTATTGTCAATTTTTATTAGTCAAACAGTTGTACGGAACCTATTTAATATTGATTTGGCTGAAAACAGCTTCAAAATGCGTCACCTGGATGCAAAGTTATAACGATTTGATAAAATTATTGTCTAGCTAAGGTGGATTTCGTATATATGTGATTATACTTGTTATGCAATTTTTTGAAGTTCTATATTCGCCAGACGCACGTGCGAGGTGTCAAAAGACGCGTCTCCGCGCGGGCTAGCGAGCTATGAAATCACTGAAACTATATGCGATACAAAAATTTTGAGTTTTGGTCAAAAAACTGGTTTTTTGACTGAAAAATATGAAAAAACCTGGAATAACCACTACCAAACAGGACTCGGGGTGGCTGAGCGCGCACCGAAATACAGGTAAGGCAGGTAGGTATCTATTGAAACTACTATTAACGATGGTTCGGATAAGAATGTTGAGATAAAATTAGTTTTTGAAAATTTCTTCAAAAAATCTCACAAAAATTGCTAAGTCAATATACGAAAATATTTTTTCGCGTTATTGTCAATTTTTATTAGTCAAACAGTTGTACGGAACCTATTTAATATTGATTTGGCTGAAAACAGCTTCAAAATGCGTCACCTGGATGCAAAGTTATAACGATTTGATAAAATTATTGTCTAGCTAAGGTGGATTTCGTATATATGTGATTATACTTGTAATGCAATTTTTTGAAGTTCTATATTCGCCAGACGCACGTGCGAGGTGTCAAAAGACGCGTCTCCGCGCGGGCTAGCGAGCTATGAAATCACTGAAACTATATGCGATACAAAAATTTTGAGTTTTGGTCAAAAAACTGGTTTTTTGACTGAAAAATATGAAAAAACCTGGAATATCCACTACCAAACAGGACTCGGGGTGGCTGAGCGCGCACCGGAATACAGGTAAGGCAGGTAGGTATCTATTGAAACTACTATTAACGATGGTTCGGATAAGAATGTTGAGATAAAATTAGTTTTTGAAAATTTCTTCAAAAAATCTCACAAAAATTGCTAAGTCAATATACGAAAATATTTTTTCGCGTTATTGTCAATTTTTATTAGTCAAACAGTTGTACGGAACCTATTTAATATTGATTTGGCTGAAAACAGCTTCAAAATGCGTCACCTGGATGCAAAGTTATAACGATTTGATAAAATTATTGTCTAGCTAAGGTGGATTTCGTATATATGTGATTATACTTGTTATGCAATTTTTTGAAGTTCTATATTCGCCAGACGCACGTGCGAGGTGTCAAAAGACGCGTCTCCGCGCGGGCTAGCGAGCTATGAAATCACTGAAACTATATGCGATACAAAAATTTTGAGTTTTGGTCAAAAAACTGGTTTTTTGACTGAAAAATATGAAAAAACCTGGAATAACCACTACCAAACAGGACTCGGGGTGGCTGAGCGCGCACCGGAATACAGGTAAGGCAGGTAGGTATCTATTGAAACTACTATTAACGATGGTTCGGATAAGAATGTTGAGATAAAATTAGTTTTTGAAAATTTCTTCAAAAAATCTCACAAAAATTGCTAAGTCAATATACGAAAATATTTTTTCGCGTTATTGTCAATTTTTATTAGTCAAACAGTTGTACGGAACCTATTTAATATTGATTTGGCTGAAAACAGCTTCAAAATGCGTCACCTGGATGCAAAGTTATAACGGTTAGGTTAGGTTAGGTTAGGTTAGGTTTTTTTTTTTTTTTTTTTTTTTTTTTTTTTTTATGCTTCTACCTCCAACATGATCGGAGCCTATGCCTGTCTGCTGTACGTTCGTTCCAGTTCTCGCATTTTTTCCTCTCGTAATTGCATACTTCATACTTGGTCTTTCTGATATTCATCCTCATTTGTATCTTTTGGGTGGGATTCCCAACTATCATCTTTGTTCTTTCTAACTTCGCTGTGTTTTATTTATTTGTCATTACAGGGTGTTACAAAAAAGTTTGGAGGCAATTTTTTATTATGACTTCCATAAATATTACATTTTCGTATCATCAAAACTTATATATCTATTATACAGTTTACATCTATTCTTAACTAAGTTTTATTATTTTACAGTTGCGCATATTCATTTATTATATTTAATCGTTTTACAGAGACGGGGGAGCAGTTTTATTGTTGCTTGTTACTTATATATAAAGACTTAATCCAAACTTATACTTCTATTTTCACATAATTATTTCCTATTTACTTTAACTATTTTACAGCTATTTATTTTTATGCTAGCCACTAATATAATAAACTATATTAAGACAGCATATTTGCTTATGCGGTTTTATTTCGTTTTATAACTACTTTTGCAATATATTTACAGTATTCTAAAAATTGTTTTGCATGTTTACTCCTTATTATAATCTTTACATTGTTTGGGGTTATATTCATGTCCAATAAATTCTCGGCCTCAAAGCGGTGTCTTGTGAATTGTGGGCAGTCAAACAAAATGTGCAGGACTGATTCGTTTGCATCGGGATCACAGATGCACGATGGACTCTCCTTGCACTTGAAACGGTTCAAGTACTCGGAGAATCCACCGTGCCCCGTCATTATTTGCGTGTATATCGCATGTGTTCCCATCCCGCGTATAACACCATAGGCTATCCGCACATCCGGGAAGAAGAGCTTGGTTACGGATGCGGTGTCACTGCTATTGTATCTACGATCCCATTCATCGAGCGTCTCCACGCGTATGCTTCGCTTGATGAATGAGATCGGACACTGGTCATAGTCCGGTTTTCTTTTGGAGTTTCCAGCGGCCTCTTTTGCTAACTGGTCGGCTCTTTCATTACCCAGTAGCCCTACGTGAGCTTTTATCCAGAAAAAGTTAATTATCTTGTGCTGGCGGGATGCTGTTCTTATATTATCCCTAGCTTCAACAGCAAGAGGGTGGTGCGATCCGGGATTTGTGATTGTTTGGAGAGCCGCCATTGAGTCGCTGAAGACTCCAAAAGAAGATGCCCTGATCTTGAGTATCTCCCTCGTCGCCCTTGCTATTGCCAGAAGTTCAGCCTGGTAGACTGTGCAGTAATTCGATAGGGCAAGTTTGAGGGCTCTGGTTTCAGCCTCACCGTTCCATATGGACAGTGAAGCGCCAACCCCTCCTCCGATCTTACTCCCGTCCGTAAATATACTGATGTCAAAATTTGAGTTGTTCTCCATTTGCTCTTGGTCTACCAGGCTGCCAAATCGCAAGATGTCACGTGCTGCGGGATGGGGATCCCTGATTGCAGCGGCCATTTGCTCGACCTCCCTGTCCCGCAGTGACGCCTGGGGTACTCCCCTCTTGGCTTCAAACAGGGATGCAGCCTCACGAACTCGGAGGTCAAGGGGGAGTATACCAGACAGCACCAATGCTGAGTTCAGAGAGACCGTGCGATATGCCCTGCACATTTTCTGGGCGATTCCACGCTGGACGGTCCCGAGTTGCTTCATTATGCCCAACTTCTTGGCAGCCGGTGCCCAGACGCTAGCGGCGTAAAGTATTACGGGCTCTATGGTAGCCAAATAAATCACCCGTATAACCTCGGGGTGAAGCCCCCAGCTGACCTTTGCGGCTCTACACAGCTGTTTGTAGATCGCAATTGCCTTCCTGCAAACGAGTGACACGTGGGTGTTGAAGGTCAGCTTTTCATCAATCGTTACGCCCAGAAGCTTTATTTCTTTCGACATGCCAATGTCAATCCCCCCCATGCTAAGCCGTGGTGTGTCGTATTTCATTCTTCTAGTAATCACCATAGCTGTTGTTTTGTGCGGAGCAAATTTGAGTTTATTTTCGACACCCCACGCCAGAACATGGTTGAGAGCGGCATTGGCATAATCCTCCACCTCTTGTGCGGTCTCTCCGTCAAAGACCAAGAGAACGTCATCCGCAAACGCCTGAATATAAGTTCCCCTATTCTCTGCTGCTTTTAGGAGGGGGTCTAGCACCAAGTTCCACAAGATTGGGCCCCCAATCGAGCCCTGGACACAGCCCTTGTTTGTGCCCTTGCGATATACCTCCCCACCGTACCTGATTGAGACCTTTCGGTCTCTAAGGTAGCTGTCTATGACCCGCCTAAGATTAATCGGACACTTTTCCTCCGCCAGACGGATCCTAATCGCTGGCCACCAAGCGCTATCAAATGCTCCCTCTATGTCTAAGGACACGAGAGTAACTATACGTTTTTGTGCAAGTTTTTTATAAACATGCTGCATGAGGTCATAGAGGGAGTCTTCGGTGCTCCTATGCGGCATGAATCCGTACTGACGGGTACTCATCCTTGGTAAAAGGTGGAACTTAAGGCGGGCCACCAGCATCTTTTCGTATATTTTGCCCAATATAGGCAAAAGTCCAATCGGCCTATATGATTTGGGAGTGGAGTAGTTCTCTTTTCCAGGCTTTCTCAATATAACGACTGTTGCCTCCTTCCAGGCTGTGGGGAAGTGATGGCATTCTAGGCACTTGTTTAAAAAGTTTAAAAATATTTCCGGGTCATTACCCACGACATGACAGCAGATGTCGGCGGTAAAACCATCCGAACCCGGTGCCTTCTTTGGATTGAAGGAGTCCACTGAATTTTTCAATTCTGCCATCGTAAACGGTGGGTCGCAAAGATCATTTTGTTCGCCACAGTTTATGTTTTCGGCCTTTATTCGAATGGATCGGTGATGAGCATTGTCAAATTCTAGAAGGTCGTCCGGATAAAACGTTTCCGCTAATAGGTTAGGTTAGGTTAGGTTAGGTTCTATTGTTCAGGCCTGGATCCGGGAGTCGGCAACGAACGGACCCGTCGACGTCGAAGAGGAGGCGCTGTGGTTCCGCGGGGCGATGACGCAAATCTGCAACGCGTCCATGCCCCGCGTCCAGTCATATCCAGCGAGGCGCCAGGTGTACTGGTGGTCTACCGAGATCGCACAATTACGTGTCGAGTGCGTAGCGGTCAGACGCCAGTACACCCGATACCGGAGGAGACGTCGTCGGGTCCCTGACGAAGAAGCCGCGCTGTATGAGGTGTACCGCGCGGCGAAGCAGGCCCTGTGGCTGGCCATCGGCGAAGCGAGGACGCGAGCCAGGGAGGAGATGTTGGAGACTCTAGACGGAGATCCGTGGGGGCGCCCCTATCGTGCGGTTCGAGGGAAACTTCGAGCCGCGGCGCCTCCACTCACGGAGAGTCTCCAACCTGAGCTGCTGGAGGAAGTGGTCGCAGCTCTCTTCCCGGCAAGAGCGGAGCATACTCCGCCGCCGATGGCTTTGCCCACAGCCGCAGAGTCTGCATATGAAGAGAACGCCATCAGCGTCCCAGAGGTGACACAAGCAGAGATGGGGGCAGCCGTGACGCGGCTCCGGGCCAAGAACGTGGCTCCGGGGCCCGACGGGATTCACGGCCAAGCGCTAGCCCTCGCTCTGAAGGAGCTAGAGCCCCACTTGAGAGGACTCTACACAGCGTGCCTTGAGCAGGGCCAGTTTCCCACTTTGTGGAAATCTGGTCGTCTGGTCCTGCTCAGGAAGGCGGGGCGCCCTGCGGACTCACCGTCCGGGTACAGGCCCATAGTGTTGCTAGACGAGGTGGGTAAGATGTTTGAGCGGATAATCGCTGCCCGCCTCGTCGGCCACTTGTGCGGAGAGGGGCCTGACCTGGCCGAGAGCCAGTTCGGCTTTCGGCACGGGCGCTCCACCATCCACGCAATATCGCGAGTGAGAGTCCTGGCGGAGGAAGTGGTATCCCGGGGCGGGGTGATGTTGGCGGTGTCCTTGGACATCTCCAACGCCTTCAACACCCTGCCCTGGAGCTGTATTCGGGAGGCACTATCTTACCATCGGGTGCCTTCCTACCTCCGCCGCATCGTCGGGGCTTATTTGGCGGAGAGGTGTGTCACCTATACGGGACGTGATGGCGGAAACCAGCGCCGCATGTCGTGCGGTGTTCCACAGGGCTCGGTCGTGGGACCGCTCCTGTGGAACATCGGGTACGACTGGGTGCTGCGGGGCGAGCTCCAGCCGGGCGTGGACCTGACGTGTTATGCGGACGACACACTGGTCACGGCCCGGGGGAGCTCGTACAGGGAGGCAGCGTTGCTGGCGACGGCTGCGGTCTCACAGGTGGTGAGCCGCATACGTCGCCTAGGGCTGGAGGTTGCCCTCAACAAGTCGGAGGCCTTGATCTTTCATGGCCCCCGGCGGGCGCCGCCGCCGGGATCACACATCGTGGTCGGGGGGGCTCAAATCGCTGTCGAGTCCACCATGAAGTACCTAGGATTGGTGCTCGACAGCCGGTGGGATTTTGGCCCCCACTTCCGGCGGCTGGCGCCCAAGTTGTTGGGTGCGGCTGGGGCGTTGTCAACGCTGCTTCCCAATCTGGGGGGCCCGAGCGCCGCCTGTAGGCGGCTCTACGTGGGGATCGTGCGATCGATGGCCCTTTATGGGGCCCCGATCTGGGCGGCTGACCTGACGGCCGGAAGCATCGCAGTCCTGCGGAAGCCGCAGAGAGCGATGGCCGTCAGAGTCATCAGGGGATATCGCACGATCTCCTACGAGGCGGCTTGCGTACTGGCCGGATCCCCACCCTGGGACCTCGAGGCGAAAGTACTCGCGTCACTGTATCGGTGGCGCGAGGAAGCGAGGGCGCGGGGCGAGTGGCTGATGCAGCGACATGTTGAGTTGCGTCGGTCACAGCTTCGCGCAGCCCTGGTGGCGGAATGGCGGGAAAGGCTTTCACGCCCTACCGCCGGCCTCGCCACCATCGAGGCGATCCGGCCGGTACTCGAGCCCTGGCTCGGGAGGAGGCACGGCTCCTTGTCGTTTCGGGTGACGCAGGTGCTCTCGGGGCATGGTTGCTTCGGGAAGTACCTGTGTCGCATAAACAGGGAGCCGGACGCCCGGTGTCACCACTGCGTCGACTGCCGGGAGGACACGGCGCGGCATACGCTGGCAGAGTGTGCCGCTTGGGAGGAGCCTCGCCGTGCCCTCATCTCAGGAGTAGGCAGTGACCTATCGCTGCCGGCCGTGGTCGAGTCGATGGCCGGCAGCGAGGAGTCCTGGGACGCGGTGGTATCCTTCTGCGAAACAGTCGTGTCGCAGAAGGAGGCTGCGGAAAGGGAGCGGGAGATCTCGTCCGCTCACCCGGCCCGCAGCAGGCGCACCGGGCGTCGGCAGAGGGCAGATAATGCCCTCTTCCGGCCCCCCTAAATGGGTCCAGGGACGGCGGACTCGGGGACGTCCGCCGCCCCCCATCACACTGGACCCGAGGTGGCGGCGCGTAGTGTTCCACGCGCGCCCCTTTGAGACGTCGCGGGGGGGTCTAACACCTCACCCCCCCGCAGACTTGAGGTGGCCCGCAGAGGCGGGCCGGCACTAGCCGGGGATCACGGAAGTAATACTAGCTCCCAAGATCCCCGGTGCAAGTGTGGGTAGGGAACACCGGGGTGGTTTTTAGTCAGTAAGAGTCTGACAGACCCCTCCGCTCACCCCAGGGCGGAGGACATCCATGAGGATTTTCCACCCCGGCAACAAAAAAAAAAAAAAAAGGTTAACAGGGAGCCGGACGCCCGGTGTCACCACTGCGTCGACTGCCGGGAGGACACGGCGCGGCATACGCTGGCAGAGTGTGCCGCTTGGGAGGAGCCTCGCCGTGCCCTCATTTCAGGAGTAGGCAGTGACCTATCGCTGCCGGCCGTGGTCGAGTCGATGGCCGGCAGCGAGGAGTCCTGGGACGCGGTGGTATCCTTCTGCGAAACAGTCGTGTCGCAGAAGGAGGCTGCGGAAAGGGAGCGGGAGATCTCGTCCGCTCACCCGGCCCGCAGCAGACGCACCGGGCGTCGGCAGAGGGCAGATAATGCCCTCTTCCGGCCCCCCTAAATGGGTCCAGGGACGGCGGACTCGGGGACGTCCGCCGCCCCCCATCACACTGGACCCGAGGTGGCGGCGCGTAGTGTTCCACGCGCGCCCCTTTGAGACGTCGCGGGGGGGTCTAACACCTCACCCCCCCGCAGACTTGAGGTGGCCCGCAGAGGCGGGCCGGCACTAGCCGGGGATCACGGAAGTAATACTAGCTCCCAAGATCCCCGGTGCAAGTGTGGGTAGGGAACACCGGGGTGGTTTTTAGTCAGTAAGAGTCTGACAGACCCCTCCGCCCACCCCAGGGCGGAGGACATCCATGAGGATTTTCCACCCCGGCAACAAAAAAAAAAAAAAAGGTTAGGTTTTTTTTTTTTTTTTTTTTTTTTTTTTTTTTTTTTTTTTTTTTTTTTTTTTTTTTTTTTGGCAGGAGTGGGAAATCCTCATGGACGCCCAGACTGCCTCACTTATGAGGCAGTCTGGGCAGTGCCGGACTCTTACCGGCTAAAACCACACTCCTGCCCTTCCAGTGTACCTCTAACGTAATCAGAGACCTTTATTACAGAGGGCATTTTTTGTTATTTAAATAAAGTTTCTACAATTTGCCTTATATTATTATATAAATTACTGCATTTAATTTGGACGTTTCAAGACTATTCTTTTCCTGATTTCTTATTATTTTACTTACTTTCTTACCGTCTATATACATCGCATTTACACTAGACAATATATAACCAACAACGATTTATCCTCATTTCATACCTTACTATGCAACTTAACTTATTTTTTTTTTTTTTTTTTTTCTGATTTTCTGTTATCTGGGTAGCATTTTTATTTACTTATATATTATATTTCTAACAATTTCCTTACATTAATACATTTACTTCACTACTGCATTTTAATGGTTTCAAAGAACAACTTATCCTACTTATTTCTTATTATCTACTTACTTATCTTATGTTCCCGTATATATTAAACAATATATAGCCAACATAACTTATTTAAACATTTATTTCTTTTACTACAAGTATTTAACAATTTTATCCTAATTCCATTTCTTAACTTGCAAACTTAACTTACTTTTAATTTTCTACTAACTTTTTTATATGTTTATGATACATACTTTACCAAATATATATTAAACATAACTTATTTATCTATTTCTTTTTACTACTATCTTAACTATTTGCACACAGTATTCTATAAATTTGTGTCTTAATTTTTTATTTGCTATTATTATATGTACATTTTCTGGTTTTATGTCACAGTCAAGAATTTGTTCGGTTTCAAGTTTAAGCTTGGCGTGGACCGGACAGCTGAATAGGAGGTGTGGGACAGACTCGGCGACCCCCGGTTCACAAATGCACGATGGGTCCCCCTTACACTTGAATCGGTGCAGGTATTCTAAGAATCCACCGTGCCCCGTCATCACCTGGGTCGTCAAGCCTGTCGGTCTGATTTTCCTCACCGTTTTGTATCCTTCCACTACATCTGGGAGGAACATCTTTGTGACAGCCGCTGTTTGGCCTGCCTGATAGCGCACATTCCACTCATCAAGAGACCGCAAACGAATGTGTCTCTTGACGAATGAAACTGGGCAACCATCATAGTCAGGTTTTTTCCTGGAATGCAGTGCAGCCTCTTTCGCCAATTTGTCCGCGCGCTCATTTCCCTCCAGTCCTGCATGTGCTTTGATCCAGAACAGGGAAATTTCCTTGTTCTGGAGTCTGCTGTCCTCGATGTTGGCTCTAGTTTCGGCAGCCAGGGGATAGAGGGAATATGGATTTACGACCGTTTCCAAGGCAGAGCGCGAATCACTAAGAATAGCGAAACTGGCCTCACCTCTGCGCAGGATGATTTTTGTGGCATGACATATGGCCAGGAGTTCAGCCTGGTAGACGGTGCAGTACGATGGCAGCTTGAGTTTGAGTGTTTTGGTTTCGGCTTCATTGCTCCAAAGAGACAATGCTGCTCCGACCTTGCCCTCAATTTTGCTACCATCGGTGTAAATCGAGACTGCTTGGTGCACATGGGAGTTTAATCTTTCCTGGTCCACCAGACTTACGAAGTCAAGGCGCATATGTTTTGCCGGGTGCTGGATTTCAGCGAAGGCCAGTCTGCGCTCTACCTCTCTATCAGCTAGTGCTGAGTAGGGTACTCCCCTCTTAGCCTCATACAAAGAAGCCGCCTCCCGGATCCGAATGTCGAGAGGCAGTATCCCAGCCAGCACCAACGCTGAGTTCAAAGAAACGGTTCTGTAGGCTCCACACAGCTTCTGCGCAAAGCCTCTCTGCACCGCGTTTAGCTGCTTTTGTACCCCGATCTTGTTTGCTGCTTTAGCCCAGGCGCTGGCTGCGTAAGTAATGATGGGCTCTACTGTGGCCATGTAGATTATCCTAATGATTTCGGGATGGAGACCCCAACTGATCCTGGCGGCTCGTGAAAGCTGCTTGTAAATATTTAACGCCTTCTTGCAGGTGTTAGCAACGTGGCTGTTAAACGTCAGCTTATTGTCAATGGTGAGCCCCAGGATCTTTATCTCACTAGACAGACCAATGTCGATCCCGCCCATGCTCAGTCGTGGTGTGTCAAATTTCAACTTTCTGGTGAGCACCATTGCGTTGGTCTTGTGTGGCGCAAATTTCAATTTGTTTTTGTCACCCCACGACCGAACATACGCGAGTGCGGCATTGGCCCTTGTCTCTATCTCCAGCGCCGTATCCGCAGCAAACACCAACACTACGTCATCTGCGAAAGCCTGGCAATAGTCACCCCGACGCTCGAGTCCCTTCAGGAGTGGATCAAGGAGAAGATTCCAGAGAATTGGCCCACCAATCGATCCCTGCACACATCCCTTTTGAGTGTCCTTTGTGTATTCTTCCCCGGCGTACCTCACCCGGACCTTACGGTCCTTTAGGTAGCTGTCCATGAGTCGCCGGAGGTTTACCGGACACTCTTCTTCGGCAAGTCTGATCTTGATTGCGGGCCACCAGGCGCTATCGAAGGCTCCCTCTATGTCCAGTGATATTACGGTTATAAGTTTTTTATCGTTGAGTTTTCCGTACAGATGTTGTATCATGTCATAGAGGGAGTCTTCGGTGCTTCTCTGGGGTATGAAACCGTACTGTCGGGGGCTCAATCTCGGGACCAGATGCCACTTTAGTCTCCCGACTATCATTTTCTCCAGAATCTTTCCCATGACCGGTAACAGTCCAATGGGCCTGTAGGACTTCGGGCTTGTGTAATCATCTTTGCCAGGCTTTCGCAGAACTACTACCGTTGCCTCTTTCCAAGGAGTCGGGAAGTGGCCGAGTTCCTGGCACTTGTTCATGAGCGCCAGGTTAAGTTCCAAATTTTTGGAGACAACTTGGCTGCAGATGTCTGCAGTAAAACCGTCTATTCCCGGAGCCTTTTTTGGATTAAAATTCTCCGTCGCGGCCCGGAGTTCTTCGACAGTAAATTCTGGGTCATGTATCTCACCATGCACCCAGTTATTTACGTTAGCTGCAAGAACTCTGGTCTGCCGGTGGTCTGAGTTGTCATCACATTCAAGGTCCTCCGGGAAAAAGGTTTCTGCCAAGGTACTGGCAGGCTCCTTCTGGTCCAGTTGGTGGCCATCTTTCACCAGCGGAATGTCTTCTTGGCGTTTGGTAGTGTTTTTTATGACGCGGTATATGCTTTCCCAGAGGCTTTCCCTGTCTTGTCTACCACAGAAGTTTTTCCAGCTGTCTACCTGTGCCCTTTTCGCTGCTTGCTCATATTCCTCTTTTGTTTGCAGGTACTCGCTGACAACCTTCGACCTACGGATCGGCGCTGCGCATCGGACCCTGTGCTTCCTAGTGGCAACTTTCCTCTTCATCTCCTCGAGCTCCTCGGTCCACCATGGTATGGTAAGTATTTCGTTAGTTTTCTTTTTAGTTAACATCTCGTTACAAGTTCTGGTAATCTGTTGTATATATTTTTCTGTAATTTGGTCTATTTCTTTATGTGTTTGGGTTTGGTCTATTTCTATCTTGTTTATATTATTATCGTTCATTAGCTGGGCCAGTTTCTCATGAAACCGGTCCCAGTTAACCCTTTTTGTGTTGTAAATCCTGGTTGTCCATGTTTACTCCTTTTGATTTTTGTAACTTTATTTTAAATACCATACCATTGTGGTCCGAACTCGTCAGATCTTCGATGACTTTCCAGTCGTCCACCAGGTCGAGCATATCCTCTGAGCAGACCGTAACGTCGACATGGCTGGTCAGTCTTCGTTCTCCTCTGACCGTATCGAAAGTCGGTTTGTCTCCGTCGTTCAGCACCTGCAAGGACATTTCTTCAAGAGCACCCGAAAAAACCTCGCCCCTTAGGTCGACTCTGTCACTACCCCACCAGCTACTTTTGGCATTAGCATCGCCACCAATGATTAGTCTCTGCGGTCCCAGATTATCTCGTATTTTCTTGATATGCTCCAGGTACGGCTCTATGGGTTGATCGGGCTCAAAGTAGTATGATACCACGGTAATCTCCCAGGCCACCGTTCGGATTTTCACCACAACGATGTTATTTGTGGTGAGAATCGGGTACTGTATGATGTCAAAGTCGTGATTAAACACTGCAATGGCTACTTTGACATTTCCTTCCCCTGGGTTAGTGTTCTGGAAGATCCTCACTCCTCTGTAGTTCTTCACACTACTTGAGCCCCCCACATAGGGTTCCTGGAGCAGAGCTATGGCTACTTTTCTACGAGCTGCTTCGATCATCAGTTCACTGGTGGCGAGCTGCTTCCTCTGCAAGTTTGCCTGTACTATCAGGTGTGAAGCTTCGCTGGTGCCCGTGACCACCTTAGCAATAAGCCGTTGTGGCTCTCGCCAGGGCGTCCCACTTCCTCCTTATCGGGCAGTCCTGACTGAACGCGTTGTGCTCTACATTTGCCAGTTTGGCATGCGTGCAATTGCAGCATGTTGGCACCGCACCATCGAGCCAGTAAGGACAGTCCGACTTTTTGTGGGGCCCGGCGCAGTGGCTACATTTCTCAACCGTTTCTTTACAGAAACGCCTGCCATGGCCGTACCCCAGACAGAGGGAACACTGGACGAGGGGAGATTGGTCCGCGATTCGAATGCGCTGCAGGTCGATCTGCACAGTCTCCGCGTCCATAATCCTGGTCCATATTGGTTAGGTTAGGTTAGGTTAGGTTAGGTTAGGTTAGGTTAGGTTGGGGTGGGGGACCCCCCCACAGTGCTTGCGTCCACGTCGCGTCCCCTGGGCAACGACCCGGTTCTGACCACCGTAACGGAGTGGCAGACCGGTGTTCGGCTAAAGTGCACTGTGCAGTCGCAGCATACATTTTAATCTTTTTATCTATTTTATTTTAACTGGCGGAATTTGCGACATCTGCGGAGGCTATGCCTAAAACATCGCGGGACGTCTCCGGACGTTTTAGAAAAGGCCCTTCTCAGGGCCAACCCAAAGGCTCTTCTCAGGGCCAACCAAAAGGCCCTTCTCAGGGCCAACCAAAAGGCCCTTCTCAGGACCAACCCAAAGGCCCTTCTCAGGGCCAACCAAAAGGCCATTCTCAGGGCCAATCTGAGGGCGCCTCGGCGTCGGAGGCTAGTCGCGCGCCGTCTGCGGCTAGCAGCGTCTGTTATTTGACGGGCGAGTTGGCGGACTCCGACAACGAGTCCATTGCGTGCGAGTCGGACGCAAGTTCAATGACTGGTCGCCAGAAGCCGGGGAAGCGGGCCCTTAAAAGAAATGGGTCCGGGGGTTCTTCGGAATCGAGGAGGCCGTCAAAGGCGAAGACCAAAAAGCTGGTGTCGGACACCCATGACGTGGGTCTGGCAGAGGCCCAACGCCAGTTGGACTTGTCTCGAAGGGCCCAGCTTCAACAAGACCTGGAGGAGCGGGTTGCGGCCAAAGAGAAACGGACGCGCGTCGCCCGGGCCAAGTCCGGGTACGGCGCGTCCCGCGTTCTGTACGCAGACCACTCCCTGGCGGAGCTGGAGCTGATGGCCGAGGAGGACGAAGAGGAGATAGTGGAAGTCGCCTCTAAGTCCTCCAATTTGAAAGGGACTTTTCAAAAGTCCCTTAAATGCAGGGCCGCGAGCATGCGCGGCATCGTCGGGGAGCTGGTGCAGCGCAAGGCGACTGACGAAACGCGGCAACTGCAGGCGAGGGTCGATCGCCTGCAGTCAGAAGTCAGCCAACTGCACCAAAAGCTGGCTGAAGCCACGGCCCGGCCAAACAAAAGTGAGCCCAGACCAGCGGCTGAGGTCCCCCCCTCCAACCTTGAGGATATAATCCGCAAGGTCGTCACGGAGGAGAGGGCCTTCACGAGAGCCTGTCTAGCGGGCATCGAAGACAGGCTCTTGCCCGAGAAACGCCTCCGGCCGCCTCTCGCGGCGGACAAGAGGCGACGCGAGCCGGCGCCGTTACCCCAGGGGGAAGACGCCCATCTTCCCTCTACCACCCCATCCAACCAGCAAGGCTGGACGAAGGTGGCTAGAAAAGGAAAGGGCAAAAAGAAGTCCCAGAAAACAGGCAGCGGAAAGGGGAAGGGGAAGACGTCAGCCCCCAGGCCCACTGCCGCTGCTCCCGCTGCTGCTTTAGCAGCTAATGGGACCCCCGCCAGGCCGAAGAGGAAACTAGTTCCTCCTAAGACCGCAGCCGTAGTGGTGACGCTCACCGCAGAGGCTGCGGAGCGGGGGGAGACGTATGCGTCAATAATGTCGCGGGCGCGTCCAAATGCCGATCCTAACAAACTGGGGATCGGCACAGTCTCGTGCCGCCGGACCCAGGCCGGGGCTCGAATTTTCGAGTTCCCGGGGGCTCAGGGTGGCACCAACGCGGACCTCTTCGCAACCAAGTTGCAAGAGGTCATCGCGGACGCGGCCAAAGTCACCAGGCCCACGAAGTCTGTGGCCTTGGAGGTGACCGACCTTGACGACTCGGTCACAAAAGAGGAGGTGGTGGCGGCGGTCGCAGCAATGGGGGGCTGTGGCGTCACAGCGGTGCAAGGTTGGGCCATCAGGCCCGGCCGCAGCGGCATGGGCACCATTTGCCTTGAGTGCCCAGTCGCCGCTGCTATAACCGTCCTCGCCAAGGGACGGCTTGCCGTCGGGTTCAGCTCGGGTGTAGTCCGGGCACTTGCAGCTAAGCCTCTGCGCTGCTACAAGTGTTGTGGCATCGGACACACTCGGCCTCTTTGTCCATCCAAGGTCGACAGGGCGGACACGTGCTTCCGATGTGGCAAAGAGGGGCACAAGTCCGCCTCCTGCGAGGCCGCCACGCCGCACTGCGCAGTGTGTGCCGCCAGTGGCTGCCCTGCGGGCCACGTGATGATGGGGAGGAAGTGCAATCCTCCCCCTAAGAAGGGCAAAGAGCAGGCGCCGATTCGGCCTGTCGCTGCCACCGCCGTCCCTGAGGCCAGGACTTTGGCGGCTGTGGAGGGGGGTGCGATGTCTGATTGATGGATAGGGTCATCAAGCATCGCATCCTTCAGGCGAACACCAACCACTGCAGAGCGGCCCAGGATCTGCTGATGCAGACCATGGCCGAGTGGTTGGTGGACGTGGCGGTGGTTGCCGAGCCGTACTCGGTCCCTGGCCGTTGGCTGGGTGATCGAGACGGCTTGGTGGCATTGGTGTCGCGGTTTTCCACAGACTCCCCTCCCCTCTCGCTCTTAGAGAGGGGACCGGGATACGTGGCCGCCGCGTGGGGAGACTTGGCCCTTGTGGGCGTCTATTTCTCCCCAAACCGCCCTCTCGCGGACTTCGAGAACTTTCTCGAAATCCTCACCGCAGTGGTCGGGAGGGCGGCACCACGCCAGGTCGCCATATTGGGCGACTTGAACGCCAAGTCGACGGCCTGGGGCAACCCGGCCGCTTCTTGTAACGTCCGGGGACGCGCCGCAGAATTTTGGGCGGCGTCGTGCGGTGTGTCCCTCCTAAACAGAGGGACTGTCCACACCTGTGTGCGGCAACGGGGAGGGTCGGTGGTCGACGTCTCGTTTGCCACCCCCGTGCTAGCCGCCCAAGTCGTGAACTGGCGGGTGGAGATGGTGGAGACCATGTCGGACCACCGCTACGTGCGGTTCGACATCTCCACCCAGAGCTCCCAGGGAACGGCCCGCCCGGGCCAATCAAGGTTCCCACGGTGGGCTCTCACCCGTCTGGACCGAGAGGCAGCGGAGGAGGCGGCGTTCGTCCAGGACTGGCTCACGCCTCCTGTCGAGGTCCTGGACGTGGACGCCGCAGCGGTCCAGCTGAGGGGGTCCTTGACTGAGGTGTGCAACTCCAGCATGCCCCGGTCTCATCGCCCACCTCCCCGCCGCGCCGTCTATTGGTGGTCGGAGGAACTGGCGGGGCTCCGGACCGCCTGCGTAGCGGCCAGGAGGGCCTACACGCGGAGTCGAAGGCGCAGGCCCCGAGATCCCACCAACGAGGAGGGCCTCTATGCCGCGTACGTTGACGCAAAGGCGGTCCTGAAGACGGCAATGTGCGCGGCCGAAGACTCGGCGAGAGCCGAGATGCTGGAGGGTCTCGACAGGGATCCGTATGGAAGACCATACAAGGTGGCGCGGGATAAACTGCGCCCCTTTGGTCCTCCACTGACGGAGACCCTCGAACCGGCATTGCTGGATGGGGTGGTCCGGTCTCTGTTTCCGTCAAGGACCGGCTTCACCCCGCCAGTGATGGACCCCCCGCGGGAGGCGGTTCCGCCGGAGGAGGAGGTCCCCGCGGTTACGGCGTCGGAACTGCGTGCAGGGACTCTTCGTCTCCGCGCGAAGAACACGGCCCCAGGGCCGGACGGCGTTCCCGCACGGGTGGTGGCCATCGCCGCCTCTCAGATGGAGGAGAGGCTTCGGGACCTTTTTAGCGCGTGTTTCACGACTGGGAGGTTCCCGAAACCCTGGAAGGAGGGGCGGCTATGCCTCCTCCGAAAGGAGGGACGCCCGGCGGACTCCCCCTCGGCTTACCGGCCCATCGTTTTGCTCGATGAGGTCGGTAAGTTGTTCGAGGGGATAATCGCCGACCGGCTGAGTAGCCTGCTGGGGACGGTGGGGCCGGACCTGTCGGACGCCCAATTTGGTTTCCGACGGGGTCGTTCGACGGTGGATGCGTTGGCCCTACTGAAGGGCCAGGTGAGGGAGGCCGTGGAGGCGGGTGACGGAGTGTTGGCGGTGTCATTCGACATAGCCAACGCCTTCAACTCTGTCCCCCACTCGACAATCTTGGAGGCACTTCGGTACCACGGAGCGCCCCAGTACCTGCGCCAACTCTTGGCCAGCTACTTGGAGGACCGGGTGGTCCTCCTTGAGGACAAGACGGCCAGAGTTAGGCGATACGGCGCAGAGTCCGGTGTTCCGCAGGGGTCGGTCCTAGGGCCACCGCTGTGGAACATTGGATTCGACTGGCTCCTGCGGGGAACCCTCCTCCGTGGCACGAGCATCATCTGTTACGCAGATGATACTCTACTCATTGCCCGGGGGAGGAACTTCGTCGAGGCGGCCAGTCTGGCCTCTGCTGGCGGATCCTTAGTGGCAGGAAGGATCCGCCGCCTAGGGTTGAAGGTGGCGCTCCACAAGACCGAGGCCGTGTTTTTCCACGGGCCACGGCAGCGCATCCCTCCCGACGGCCACATTATCGTGGAGGGCGTCAGGATCGAGGTCAAGGCCCAGATGAAGTACTTGGGCCTTGTACTTGACAGCAGGTGGCGCTTCGGCCCACACTTTAGCGGGCTGTCGACTCGCCTGCTAAAGACGGCGAACGCCCTGTCGTGGCTCCTCCCGAACCTGGGGGGTCCGAAGGCGAGATGCCGGTGCCTGTACGCCGGCATCCTCAGGAGCATGGCCCTTTACGGGGCCCCAATCTGGGCGGACTCCCTCCACAGGAGGGAGAACGCCACTGCCATCCGGAGGCCCCAAAGGGCCATTGCACTGCGGGTAGCGAGGGCCTACCGATCAGTGGGCTTCTCGGCGGCGTGCGCTCTGGCCGGCACCCCTCCTTGGGAGCTCGAGGCGTGGGTGCTGACCAGAGTTTACGAATGGACGGCGCGGCGTAAGGCGCTCGGGGAGCTCCCCGCCGCAGAAGAGCGGGAGGCCGTGCGGCAGGAGGCGAGGGACGCGATCGTCCATCACTGGACAGAGGAACTAGCCACTGCCGCTTTTGGCCGCCGAACTTTGGACGCGCTCGGGCCGGTCCTGAAGGACTGGCTCGAGCGGTCACATGGTTTCCTCTCTTTCCGTCTGGTGCAGGTGTTGTCCGGCCATGGGTGTTTCGGATCGCACCTGCACCGGATCCAAAGGGAGGAGACCTCGTCGTGCCACGACTGTGGCGCGACGGAGGATACGGCACAGCACACCCTCGAGGTGTGCCCGGCCTGGTCCGAACTGCGCCAGACTCTGATCGCAGCGGCCGGGCCGGACCTCTCGCTTCCCAGCGTCGTCAACTTCATGCTGGAAAGCGAGGGGGCCTGGACAGCAGTCGCCTCCTTCTGCGAGGAAGTAATGTCACAGAAGGAGGCGGCGGAGCGCGCGCGGGAGGACGATCCTCTCGCGGCGCCGCTCCGCAGGCGAAGAGGAGGCGTGAGAAGGCGATTGTACGATCGTCGTCTCCGCCTCCTCCCAGGTGGAGGCCAGCAGGCAACGGGTGCGGGGGCACCCTTGCCTGTATTGCACAGGCCTCCACCAGTGCCGGACGGGAATGGCCAGGTGTTCCCTGTCATTTCCGTAGCCTCCCGTTGAGAATGGGGGGCACGCGGGGCCCGCCGGCAAGGCGGGCATGCACCGAGAGGGTCATGGATGTAAAGGTTGAGCCGGTTTCCCATGGCCCTCCCATCACGGTGATGCGGGAACACCGCTGAGTTTTAGTGGGTATACTGTCACTTATTGACAGGAGTCCCACATACCCCGACTCGTCCCCCACGAGCGGGCATGCGTAATGCATTTCTCAGCGTAAAAAAAAAAAAAAAAAAGGTTAGGTTGGGGTGCGTGCAGAAAACCTCCTCGTGTGCCTGACTGCTGCTCGTTCCTTACGAATACGTTCGGGGGAAAGAGCAGTCGTCTGGCCGGTGCACCCTGGGCGCGGTCAATAGTCTTTCCATATCGGAGAGGGTATTGACTGCGGCGGATTTCTGCGGGGGGGGAGAGCCTAAGGCTCTTGGGCCTTTTAAGGCCGATCGTCGGTCGTCCACTCCCCCCTCTGCTTACAGAGGGTGGCCGAGTGGGCGCAGAGTGGGGAGGCGGACGACGGACCGTCCGCGGTAGAGGGGCCCACAGGGTAGGTTAGATTAGAATAGGTCATGATAGGTTTAAAAAAAAAAAAAAAAAAAAAAAAAAAAAAAAATGTATATATAATTAGGCTAGGTTAAGTAGGGACCCAATCCTAAGTTTTGAAGCGTGGCGAGAGGATGAATGGCTGGAGGGAGTCCAGTCGTTAGCGTTTCACCTGCAGATACCTGCCGACCTCTGCAGTATGTAGGCTTACCGGGCATCTAGGCTCTGCCCGGCGGACGTTGTAACCTATATCTACTCGTGGGTACTATTATGAATAACAACCAAACAAATAAAACTTCTAATAAAAAGACGGAGAAGGTGCCGATCGTTGTGATCGAGCACTTGGGTGTGGGTGCGGTGTCAGATTCTGATACCGCGTCCGAAACGATGAGTGTGGCGAGCGTGGCGAGCGTAGGCTCAAAGCGCTCGCCTACTAAAGAAGAGGTGGGTGGCCGATTTTGGCAAAAAACCTCACGCAAGAAAAAGCGCGCGGGGTCAGGCTCTTCTAGCGATGATAGCCAGCCGGCCCCTAAGGTGCCAACAGATGGCATAAGAGGGCGAGGTCGCGCCGTGGCGAGTGGAGCCCCCGCTCGTGTGGAGCGCGACGTCCGGGGTCGGTTCAGGTCGGTTTCCCGGCCTGATACGCCGGCTCCGGTGGAGGACGTCGAGGGTGTGGGGAGCGACCCTGGGCCCACGATTGCGGACCCCAGCGAGGGCATCTTGCTGGGGTCTAATAAGGCGGAGGCGAATGCCGCTAGACGGGCGCAGCGAAAGGCTGTAGCAGCTGACGAGATCAGCGAGCTGGCCCGTCAGGCGCGAGAGCGGCGTTCAGCCCAGAAGACTGCCGGGGGCAGCCCATCGGCGGTGGCGCTCAGTCGCCAAGTTTTGGACGGCGTGGATGTCGTCCTGAAGGTTGCCACCAAATCGGGCAACCTGAAGGGCACATTCACGCGTGCTCTGAAGGAGGCGGCTGACAACATCAGAGAGGCAGTTGAGGTCCTCCTTAGTCGCACCAGCACGGAGGAGACGGCGAAGTTATGGGAGGAGAACAGCCGTCTCCGGTCCGAGCTGGAGGACCTCAAGCGGGAGTTTGCTGCTCAGAGGGCAGCTCCCAAGGCCACCGGGTCATCGCCCGTCCCATCGTCGGCTCCATCATCGGCCCCTGCTGTGGATCAGGACAGCATTGCGCGCATGTGCTTGATGCAGTGTGGCGCGATGGTGTCAGCCCGGCTGGAGGCCATGGAGTCGAGGCTCCCCCCGGCCGAAATCCTCCGTCCACCGCTCGCTGCAGACAGGCGGAGGAAGGAGGCGGAGGCGAGAGCAGCGGCAGTGGCTGTGCCGAATCAGTCCGGGAAGGGGGCCAAAAAGCCCGCGAAGGGGACACAGAAGCCCGCGGAGGCTAAGGCCACGCCCACTTCCCGAACGGCGGCTCCACCGACGACCGCGCCCGGACCCACCACGGAGGCCTGGACGACGGTCGTCAAGAAGTCCAAAAAAAAGAAGACGGCGCCACCAGTTCCAGCAAAAGTACCGGCACCGGCACCGAGGAGGACCCAGAAGCCGCCTAAGACGAGAGCCCCCCGCTCCGCGGCTGTGGTGGTAACACTACAGCCCGCAGCCATCGCGAGGGGCGTCACCTATCAGGCGGTTATGGCGGACGTGAGGAGCAGGATCGCGTTCCCCGACCTTGGCACACCGGCTGGCTTTGTTTATAAGCAAGCCATTACGGGGGCGCGGCTGTTCGAGGTGTCGGGTGCCTCTAGCAGCGAGAAGGCGGACACGCTGGCAGCCAAGCTGAGAGGGGTCCTCAACCCGGAGGACGTCCGGGTGTCCAGGCCAATGAAGACCTCTGAGCTGCGGGTCGATGGACTGGACGACTCGGCGACCCCGGCTGAGGTCGTGGCGGCCGTAGCCAAAGCCGGCGGATGTCCGCCGGAGGACGTGCGGACGGGTGACATCCGCGCCGACGCTTCCGGGCTTGGCACGATTTGGGTGCGGTGCCCGGTGGCGGCGGCGAGCAAGGTCGCCAACGGTGGGCGTCTGTTGGTGGGATGGGTTGCAGCAAGAGTCAAGCTGCTGCAACCCAGGGCATTGCGGTGTTACCGATGCCTGGACATGGGGCATGTCCGGGCACGATGCACCGCTGCAATAGACCGCAGCGAGCAGTGCTATCGCTGCGGTCAGCCCGGCCACAAGGCAGCCCAGTGCTCCGCGGCACCAAACTGCAGCCTCTGTACAGCTGCAGGGAGGTCCGCGGGGCACAGGGCTGGCGGAAAGGCCTGTCGCGCGCCAGCAGCGAAGAAGAAGAGGGGAGTCATGGCTGCCGGGGGCTCTTTACCCCCCCCTCAGCCTGACTGCCCTACGGCCGACTCCCGGCCTGTGAATGGTGCGGAGGGGATGGACTGCGTCTAATGGCGCTGTACCATTTCCTCCAGGGCAATATCAACCACGCTGCCAGAGCTCAGGATCTCTTGCTCCAGAGCATGGCAGAGTGGTCGATCGACGTGGCTGTGGTCGCCGAGCCGTACTTTGTCCCCCCCAGGGATAACTGGGTGGGAGACCTGGACGGCTTGGTGGCCATCATTGGCGGGGCTCTCGTCAACCCGTCCCGAGGACACGGCTGGGTAGCCGCCCTCGCGGACGGCATTGGCACGGTTGGGGCGTATTTCTCGCCCAACAAGAGTCTCGCCGACTTCGAGAACTTCCTTGTCGAGTTGGGTGCCGTCGTGGGCCGACTCCACCCTCACCCGGTGCTGTTGCTCGGGGATCTCAACGCCAAGTCTGCGGCGTGGGGATCTCCGGTGACCGATGCTAGGGGTGAGGCGCTAGAGGAGTGGGCGGTCACGACTGGCCTGGTCGTCCTGAATCGGGGCTCGGTCCACACGTGCGTGCGGCAGCGGGGCGGGTCTGTAGTGGACGTCTCGTTCGCTAGCCCTGCTGTCGCGAGCCGTGTCCACGACTGGCGTGTCGCCGTGGAGGTGGAGACGTTGTCGGATCACCGATACATCCGATTCGACGTCTCCACCCAGACCACCGGCGGCCGTAGTCCATCGGCCCCGCGAAGGGACGGTCCGCGCTGGGCGCGTAAACGCATCGACAGGGAGCTTCTCGAGGAGGCCGCTATTGTGCAGGCCTGGATCCGGGAGTCGGCAACGAACGGACCCGTCGACGTCGAAGAGGAGGCGCTGTGGTTCCGCGGGGCGATGACGCAAATCTGCAACGCGTCCATGCCCCGCGTCCACTCATATCCAGCGAGGCGCCAGGTGTACTGGTGGTCTACCGAGATCGCACAATTACGTGTCGAGTGCGTAGCGGTCAGACGCCGGTACACCCGATACCGGAGGAGACGTCGTCGGGTCCCTGACGAAGAAGCCGCGCTGTATGAGGTGTACCGCGCGGCGAAGCAGGCCCTGTGGCTGGCCATCGGCGAAGCGAGGACGCGAGCCAGGGAGGAGATGTTGGAGACTCTAGACGGAGATCCGTGGGGGCGCCCCTATCGTGCGGTTCGAGGGAAACTTCGAGCCGCGGCGCCTCCACTCACGGAGAGTCTCCAACCTGAGCTGCTGGAGGAAGTGGTCGCAGCCCTCTTCCCGGCAAGAGCGGAGCATACTCCGCCGCCGATGGCTTTGCCCACAGCCGCAGAGTCTGCATATGAAGAGAACGCCATCAGCGTCCCAGAGGTGACACAAGCAGAGATGGGGGCAGCCGTGACGCGGCTCCGGGCCAAGAACGTGGCTCCGGGGCCCGACGGAATCCACGGCCAAGCGCTAGCCCTCGCTCTGAAGGAGCTAGAGCCCCACTTGAGAGGACTCTACACTGCGTGCCTTGAGCAGGGCCAGTTTCCCACTTTGTGGAAATCTGGTCGTCTGGTCCTGCTCAGGAAGGCGGGGCGCCCTGCGGACTCACCGTCCGGGTACAGGCCCATAGTGCTGCTAGACGAGGTGGGTAAGATGTTTGAGCGGATAATCGCTGCCCGCCTCGTCGGCCACTTGTGCAGAGAGGGGCCTGACCTGGCCGAGAGCCAGTTCGGCTTTCGGCACGGGCGCTCCACCATACACGCTATATCGCGGGTGAGAGTCCTGGCGGAGGAAGCAGTGTCCCGGGGCGGGGTGATGTTGGCGGTGTCCTTGGATATCTCCAACGCCTTCAACACCCTGCCCTGGAGCTGCATCCGGGAGGCACTGCGTTACCATCGGGTGCCTTCCTATCTCCGCCGCATCGTCGGGGCTTATTTGGCGGAAAGATGTGTCACCTACATGGGACGTGATGGCGGAAACCAGCGCCGCATGTCGTGCGGTGTTCCACAGGGCTCGGTCGTAGGACCGCTCCTGTGGAACATCGGGTACGACTGGGTGCTGCGGGGCGAGCTCCAGCCGGGCGTGGACCTGACGTGTTATGCAGACGACACACTGGTCACGGCCCGGGGGAGCTCGTACAGGGAGGCAGCGTTGCTGGCGACGGCTGCGGTCTCACAGGTGGTGAGCCGCATACGTCGCCTAGGCCTGGAGGTTGCCCTCAACAAGTCGGAGGCCTTGATCTTTCATGGCCCCCGGCGGGCGCCGCCGCCGGGATCACACATCGTGGTCGGGGGGCTCAAATCGCTGTCGAGTCCACCATGAAGTACCTAGGATTGGTGCTCGACAGCCGGTGGGATTTTGGCCCCCACTTCCGGCGGCTGGCGCCCAAGTTGTTGGGCGCGGCTGGGGCAATGTCAACGCTGCTTCCCAATCTGGGGGGCCCGAGCGCCGCCTGTAGGCGGCTCTACGTGGGGATCGTGCGATCGATGGCCCTTTATGGGGCCCCGATCTGGGCGGCTGACCTGACGGCCGGAAGCATCGCAGTCCTGCGAAAACCGCAGAGAGCGATGGCCGTCAGAGTCATCAGGGGATATCGCACGATCTCCTACGAGGCGGCTTGTGTACTGGCCGGATCCCCGCCCTGGGACCTCGAGGCGAAAGTACTCGCGTCACTGTATCGGTGGCGCGAGGAAGCGAGGGCGCGGGGCGAGTGGCTGATGCAGCGACATGTGGAGTTGCGTCGGTCACAGCTTCGCGCAGCCCTGGTGGCGGAATGGCGGGACAGGCTTTCACGCCCTACCGCCGGCCTCGCCACCATCGAGGCGGTCCGGCCGGTACTCGAGCCCTGGCTCGGGAGGAGGCACGGCTCCCTGTCGTTTCGGGTGACGCAGGTGCTCTCGGGGCATGGTTGCTTCGGGAAGTACCTGTGTCGCATAAACAGGGAGCCAGACGCCCGGTGTCACCACTGCGTCAACTGCCGGGAGGACACGGCGCGGCATACGCTGGCAGAGTGTGCCGCTTGGGAGGAGCCACGCCGTGCCCTCATCTCAGAAGTAGGCAGTGACCTGTCGCTGCCGGCCGTGGTCGAGTCGATGGCCGGCAGCGAGGAGTCCTGGGACGCGGTGGTATCCTTCTGCGAAACAGTCGTGTCGCAGAAGGAGGCTGCGGAAAGGGAGCGGGAGATCTCGTCCGCTCACCCGGCCCGCAGCAGGCGCACTGGGCGTCGGCAGAGGGCAGACAATGCCCTCTTCCGGCCCCCCTAAATGGGTCCAGGGACGGCGGACTCGGGGACGTCCGCCGCCCCCTATCACACTGGACCCGAGGTGGCGGCGCGTAGTGTTCCACGCGCGCCCCTTTGAGACGTCGCGGGGGGGTCTAACACCTCACCCCCCCCGCAGACTTGAGGTGGCCCGCAGAGGCGGGCCGGCACTAGCCGGGGATCACGGAAGTAATACTAGCTCCCAAGATCCCCGGTGCAAGTGTGGGAAGGGAACACCGGGGTGTTTTTTAGTCAGTAAGAGTCTGACAGACCCCTCCGCCCACCCCAGGGCGGAGGACATCCATGAGGATTTTCCACCCCGGCAACAAAAAAAAAAAAAAAAAAAAGGTTAGGTTCCGGCGGATGTCCGCCGGAGGACGTGCGGACGGGTGACATCCGCACCGACGCTTCCGGGCTTGGCACGATTTGGGTGCGGTGCCCGGTGGCGGCGGCGAGCAAGGTCGCCAACGGTGGGCGTCTGTTGGTGGGATGGGTTGCAGCAAGAGTCAAGCTGCTGCAACCCAGGGCATTGCGGTGTTACCGATGCCTGGACATGGGGCATGTCCGGGCACGATGCACCGCTGCAATAGACCGCAGCGAGCAGTGCTATCGCTGCGGTCAGCCCGGCCACAAGGCAGCCCAGTGCTCCGCGGCACCAAACTGCAGCCTCTGTACAGCTGCAGGGAGGTCCGCGGGGCACAGGGCTGGCGGAAAGGCCTGTCGCGCGCCAGCAGCGAAGAAGAAGAGGGGAGTCATGGCTGCCGGGGGCTCTTTACCCCCCCCTCAGCCTGACTGCCCTACGGCCGACTCCCGGCCTGTGAATGGTGCGGAGGGGATGGACTGCGTCTAATGGCGCTGTACCATTTCCTCCAGGGCAATATCAACCACGCTGCCAGAGCTCAGGATCTCTTGCTCCAGAGCATGGCAGAGTGGTCGATCGACGTGGCTGTGGTCGCCGAGCCGTACTTTGTCCCCCCCAGGGATAACTGGGTGGGAGACCTGGACGGCTTGGTGGCCATCATTGGCGGGGCTCTCGTCAACCCGTCCCGAGGACACGGCTGGGTAGCCGCCCTCGCGGACGGCATTGGCACGGTTGGGGCGTATTTCTCGCCCAACAAGAGTCTCGCCGACTTCGAGAACTTCCTTGTCGAGTTGGGTGCCGTCGTGGGCCGACTCCACCCTCACCCGGTGCTGTTGCTCGGGGATCTCAACGCCAAGTCTGCGGCGTGGGGATCTCCGGTGACCGATGCTAGGGGTGAGGCGCTAGAGGAGTGGGCGGTCACGACTGGGCTGGTCGTCCTTAATCGGGGCTCGGTCCACACGTGCGTGCGGCAGCGGGGCGGGTCTGTAGTGGACGTCTCGTTCGCTAGCCCTGCTGTCGCGAGCCGTGTCCGCGACTGGCGTGTCGCCGTGGAGGTGGAGACGTTGTCGGATCACCGATACATCCGATTCGACGTCTCCACCCAGACCACCGGCGGCCGTAGTCCATCGGCCCCGCGAAGGGACGGTCCGCGCTGGGCGCGTAAGCGCATCGACAGGGAGGTTCTCGAGGAGGCCGCTATTGTTCAGGCCTGGATCCGGGAGTCGGCGACGAACGGACCCGTCGACGTCGAAGAGGAGGCGCTGTGGTTCCGCAGGGCAATGACGCAAATCTGTGACGCGTCCATGCCCCGCGTCCACTCATATCCAGCGAGGCGCCAAGTGTACTGGTGGTCTACCGAGATCGCACAATTACGTGTCGAGTGCGTAGCGGTTAGACGCCGGTACACCCGATACCGGAGAAGACGTCGTCGGGTCCCTGACGAAGAAGCCGCGCTGTATGAGGTGTACCGCGCGGCGAAGCAGGCCCTGTGGCTGGCCATCGGCGAAGCGAGGACGCGAGCCAGGGAGGAGATGTTGGAGACTCTAGACGGAGATCCGTGGGGGCGCCCCTATCGTGCGGTTCGAGGGAAACTTCGAGCCGCGGCGCCTCCACTCACGGAGAGTCTCCAACCTGAGCTGCTGGAGGAGGTAGTTGCAGCCCTCTTCCCGGCAAGAGCGGAGCATACTCCGCCGCCGATGGCTTTGCCCACAGCCGCAGAGTCTGCATATGAAGAGAACGCCATCAGCGTCCCAGAGGTGACACAAGCAGAGATGGGGGCAGCCGTGACGCGGCTCCGGGCCAAGAACGTGGCTCCGGGGCCCGACGGGATCCACGGCCAAGCGCTAGCCCTCGCTCTGAAGGAGCTAGAGCCCCACTTGAGAGGACTCTACACAGCGTGCCTTGAGCAGGGCCAGTTTCCCACTTTGTGGAAATCTGGTCGTCTGGTCCTGCTCAGGAAGGCGGGGCGCCCTGCGGACTCACCGTCCGGGTACAGGCCCATAGTGTTGCTAGACGAGGTGGGTAAGATGTTTGAGCGGATAATCGCTGCCCGCCTCGTCGGCCACTTGTGCGGAGAGGGGCCTGACCTGGCCGAGAGCCAGTTCGGCTTTCGGCACGGGCGCTCCACCATCCACGCGATATCGCGGGTGAGAGTCCTGGCGGAGGAAGCGGTATCCCGGGGCGGGGTGATGTTGGCGGTGTCCTTGGACATCTCCAACGCCTTCAACACCCTGCCCTGGAGCTGTATTCGGGAGGCACTATGTTACCATCGGGTGCCTTCCTACCTCCGCCGCATCGTCGGGGCTTATTTGGCGGAGAGGTGTGTCACCTATACGGGACGTGATGGCGGAAACCAGCGCCGCATGTCGTGCGGTGTTCCACAGGGCTCGGTCGTGGGACCGCTCCTGTGGAACATCGGGTACGACTGGGTGCTGCGGGGCGAGCTCCAGCCGGGCGTGGACCTAACGTGTTATGCGGACGACACACTGGTCACGGCCCGGGGGAGCTCGTACAGGGAGGCAGCGTTGCTGGCGACGGCTGCGGTCTCACAGGTGGTGAGCCGCATACGTCGCCTAGGGCTGGAGGTTGCCCTCAACAAGTCGGAGGCCTTGATCTTTCATGGCCCCCGGCGGGCGCCGCCGCCGGGATCACACATCGTGGTCGGGGGGGCTCAAATCGCTGTCGAGTCCACCATGAAGTACCTAGGATTGGTGCTCGACAGCCGGTGGGATTTTGGCCCCCACTTCCGGCGGCTGGCGCCCAAATTGTTGGGCGCGGCTGGGGCGTTGTCAACGCTGCTTCCCAATCTGGGGGGCCCGAGCGCCGCCTGTAGGCGGCTCTACGTAGGGATCGTGCGATCGATGGCCCTTTATGGGGCCCCGATCTGGGCGGCTGACCTGACGGCCGGAAGCATCGCAGTCCTGCGGAAGCCGCAGAGAGCGATGGCCGTCAGAGTCATCAGGGGATATCGCACGATCTCCTACGAGGCGGCTTGTGTACTGGCCGGATCCCCGCCCTGGGACCTCGAGGCGAAAGTACTCGCGTCACTGTATCGGTGGCGCGAGGAAGCGAGGGCGCGGGGCGAGTGGCTGATGCAGCGACATGTGGAGTTGCGTCGGTCACAGCTTCGCGCAGCCCTGGTGGCGGAATGGCGGGACAGGCTTTCACGCCCTACCGCCGGCCTCGCCACCATCGAGGCGGTCCGGCCGGTACTCGAGCCCTGGCTCGGGAGGAGGCACGGCTCCCTGTCGTTTCGGGTGACGCAGGTGCTCTCGGGGCATGGTTGCTTCGGGAAGTACCTGTGTCGCATAAACAGGGAGCCGGACGCCCGGTGTCACCACTGCGTCGACTGCCGGGAGGACACGGCGCGGCATACGCTGGCAGAGTGTGCCGCTTGGGAGGAGCCTCGCCGTGCCCTCATCTCAGGAGTAGGCAGTGACCTATCGCTGCCGGCCGTGGTCGAGTCGATGGCCGGCAGCGAGGAGTCCTGGGACGCGGTGGTATCCTTCTGCGAAACAGTCGTGTCGCAGAAGGAGGCTGCGGAAAGGGAGCGGGAGGTCTCGTCCGCTCACCCGGCCCGCAGCAGGCGCACCGGGCGTCGGCAGAGGGCAGATAATGCCCTCTTCCGGCCCCCCTAAATGGGTCCAGGGACGGCGGACTCGGGGACGTCCGCCGCCCCCTATCACACTGGACCCGAGGTGGCGGCGCGTAGTGTTCCACGCGCGCCCCTTTGAGATGTCGCGGGGGGGTCTAACACCTCACCCCCCCGCAGACTTGAGGTGGCCCGCAGAGGCGGGCCGGCACTAGCCGGGGATCACGGAAGTAATACTAGCTCCCAAGATCCCCGGTGCAAGTGTGGGAAGGGAACACCGGGGTGGTTTTTAGTCAGTAAGAGTCTGACAGACCCCTCCGCTCACCCCAGGGCGGAGGACATCCATGAGGATTTTCCACCCCGGCAACAAAAAAAAAAAAAAAAAAAAAAGGTTAGGTTAGGTTAGGTTCCGGCGGATGTCCGCCGGAGGACGTGCGGACGGGTGACATCCGCACCGACGCTTCCGGGCTTGGCACGATTTGGGTGCGGTGCCCGGTGGCGGCGGCGAGCAAGGTCGCCAACGGTGGGCGTCTGTTGGTGGGATGGGTTGCAGCAAGAGTCAAGCTGCTGCAACCCAGGGCATTGCGGTGTTACCGATGCCTGGACATGGGGCATGTCCGGGCACGATGCACCGCTGCAATAGACCGCAGCGAGCAGTGCTATCGCTGCGGTCAGCCCGGCCACAAGGCAGCCCAGTGCTCCGCGGCACCAAACTGCAGCCTCTGTACAGCTGCAGGGAGGTCCGCGGGGCACAGGGCTGGCGGAAAGGCCTGTCGCGCGCCAGCAGCGAAGAAGAAGAGGGGAGTCATGGCTGCCGGGGGCTCTTTACCCCCCCCTCAGCCTGACTGCCCTACGGCCGACTCCCGGCCTGTGAATGGTGCGGAGGGGATGGACTGCGTCTAATGGCGCTGTACCATTTCCTCCAGGGCAATATCAACCACGCTGCCAGAGCTCAGGATCTCTTGCTCCAGAGCATGGCAGAGTGGTCGATCGACGTGGCTGTGGTCGCCGAGCCGTACTTTGTCCCCCCCAGGGATAACTGGGTGGGAGACCTGGACGGCTTGGTGGCCATCATTGGCGGGGCTCTCGTCAACCCGTCCCGAGGACACGGCTGGGTAGCCGCCCTCGCGGACGGCATTGGCACGGTTGGGGCGTATTTCTCGCCCAACAAGAGTCTCGCCGACTTCGAGAACTTCCTTGTCGAGTTGGGTGCCGTCGTGGGCCGACTCCACCCTCACCCGGTGCTGTTGCTCGGGGATCTCAACGCCAAGTCTGCGGCGTGGGGATCTCCGGTGACCGATGCTAGGGGTGAGGCGCTAGAGGAGTGGGCGGTCACGACTGGCCTGGTCGTCCTGAATCGGGGCTCGGTCCACACGTGCGTGCGGCAGCGGGGCGGGTCTGTAGTGGACGTCTCGTTCGCTAGCCCTGCTGTCGCGAGCCGTGTCCACGACTGGCGTGTCGCCGTGGAGGTGGAGACGTTGTCGGATCACCGATACATCCGATTCGACGTCTCCACCCAGACCACCGGCGGCCGTAGTCCATCGGCCCCGCGAAGGGACGGTCCGCGCTGGGCGCGTAAACGCATCGACAGGGAGCTTCTCGAGGAGGCCGCTATTGTGCAGGCCTGGATCCGGGAGTCGGCAACGAACGGACCCGTCGACGTCGAAGAGGAGGCACTGTGGTTCCGCGGGGCGATGACGCAAATCTGCAACGCGTCCATGCCCCGCGTCCACTCATATCCAGCGAGGCGCCAGGTGTACTGGTGGTCTACCGAGATCGCACAATTACGTGTCGAGTGCGTAGCGGTCAGACGCCAGTACACCCGATACCGGAGGAGACGTCGTCGGGTCCCTGACGAAGAAGCCGCGCTGTATGAGGTGTACCGCGCGGCGAAGCAGGCCCTGTGGCTGGCCATCGGCGAAGCACGGACGCGAGCCAGGGAGGAGATGTTGGAGACTCTAGACGGAGATCCGTGGGGGCGCCCCTATCGTGCGGTTCGAGGGAAACTTCGAGCCGCGGCGCCTCCACTCACGGAGAGTCTCCAACCTGAGCTGCTGGAGGAAGTGGTCGCAGCCCTCTTCCCGGCAAGAGCGGAGCATACTCCGCCGCCGATGGCTTTGCCCACAGCCACAGAGTCTGCATATGAAGAGAACGCCATCAGCGTCCCAGAGGTGACACAAGCAGAGATGGGGGCAGCCGTGACGCGGCTCCGGGCCAAGAACGTGGCTCCGGGGCCCGACGGGATCCACGGCCAAGCGCTAGCCCTCGCTCTGAAGGAGCTAGAGCCCCACTTGAGAGGACTCTACACAGCGTGCCTTGAGCAGGGCCAGTTTCCCACTTTGTGGAAATCTGGTCGTCTGGTCCTGCTCAGGAAGGCGGGGCGCCCTGCGGACTCACCGTCCGGGTACAGGCCCATAGTGTTGCTAGACGAGGTGGGTAAGATGTTTGAGCGGATAATCGCTGCCCGCCTCGTCGGCCACTTGTGCGGAGAGGGGCCTGACCTGGCCGAGAGCCAGTTCGGCTTTCGGCACGGGCGCTCCACCATCCACGCGATATCGCGGGTGAGAGTCCTGGCGGAGGAAGCGGTATCCCGGGGCGGGGTGATGTTGGCGGTGTCCTTGGACATCTCCAACGCCTTCAACACCCTGCCCTGGAGCTGTATTCGGGAGGCACTGCGTTACCATCGGGTGCCTTCCTACCTCCGCCGCATCGTCGGGGCTTATTTGGCGGAGAGGTGTGTCACCTACACGGGACGTGATGGCGGAAACCAGCGCCGCATGTCGTGCGGTGTTCCACAGGGCTCGGTCGTGGGACCGCTCCTGTGGAACATCGGGTACGACTGGGTGCTGCGGGGCGAGCTCCAGCCGGGCGTGGACCTGACGTGTTATGCGGACGACACACTGGTCACGGCCCGGGGGAGCTCGTACAGGGAGGCAGCGTTGCTGGCGACGGCTGCGGTCTCACAGGTGGTGAGCCGCATACGTCGCCTAGGGCTGGAGGTTGCCCTCAACAAGTCGGAGGCCTTGATCTTTCATGGCCCCCGGCGGGCGCCGCCGCCGGGATCACACATCGTGGTCGGGGGGGCTCAAATCGCTGTCGAGTCCACCATGAAGTACCTAGGATTGGTGCTCGACAGCCGGTGGGATTTTGGCCCCCACTTCCGGCGGCTGGCGCCCAATTTGTTGGGTGCGGCTGGGGCGTTGTCAACGCTGCTTCCCAATCTGGGGGGCCCGAGCGCCGCCTGTAGGCGGCTCTACGTGGGGATCGTGCGATCGATGGCCCTTTATGGGGCCCCGATCTGGGCGGCTGACCTGACGGCCGGAAGCATCGCAGTCCTGCGGAAGCCGCAGAGAGCGATGGCCGTCAGAGTCATCAGGGGATATCGCACGATCTCCTACGAGGCGGCTTGCGTACTGGCCGGATCCCCACCCTGGGACCTCGAGGCGAAAGTACTCGCGTCACTGTATCGGTGGCGCGAGGAAGCGAGGGCGCGGGGCGAGTGGCTGATGCAGCGACATGTTGAGTTGCGTCGGTCACAGCTTCGCGCAGCCCTGGTGGCGGAATGGCGGGAAAGGCTTTCACGCCCTACCGCCGGCCTCGCCACCATCGAGGCGATCCGGCCGGTACTCGAGCCCTGGCTCGGGAGGAGGCACGGCTCCCTGTCGTTTCGGGTGACGCAGGTGCTCTCGGGGCATGGTTGCTTCGGGAAGTACCTGTGTCGCATAAACAGGGAGCCGGACGCCCGGTGTCACCACTGCGTCGACTGCCGGGAGGACACGGCGCGGCATACGCTGGCAGAGTGTGCCGCTTGGGAGGAGCCTCGCCGTGCCCTCATCTCAGGAGTAGGCAGTGACCTATCGCTGCCGGCCGTGGTCGAGTCGATGGCCGGCAGCGAGGAGTCCTGGGACGCGGTGGTGTCCTTCTGCGAAACAGTCGTGTCGCAGAAGGAGGCTGCGGAAAGGGAGCGGGAGATCTCGTCCGCTCACCCGGCCCGCAGCAGACGCACCGGGCGTCGGCAGAGGGCAGATAATGCCCTCTTCCAGCCCCCCTAAATGGGTCCAGGGACGGCGGACTCGGGGACGTCCGCCGCCCCCCATCACACTGGACCCGAGGTGGCGGCGCGTAGTGTTCCACGCGCGCCCCTTTGAGACGTCGCGGGGGGGTCTAACACCTCACCCCCCCGCAGACTTGAGGTGGCCCGCAGAGGCGGGCCGGCACTAGCCGGGGATCACGGAAGTAATACTAGCTCCCAAGATCCCCGGTGCAAGTGTGGGTAGGGAACACCGGGGTGGTTTTTAGTCAGTAAGAGTCTGACAGACCCCTCCGCCCACCCCAGGGCGGAGGACATCCATGAGGATTTTCCACCCCGGCAACAAAAAAAAAAAAAAAAAAAAAAAGGTTAGGTTAGGTTAGGTTAGGTTGGGGTGCGTGCAGAAAACCTCCTCGTGTGCCTGACTGCTGCTCGTTCCTTACGAATACGTTCGGGGGAAAGAGCAGTCGTCTGGCCGGTGCACCCTGGGCGCGGTCAATAGTCTCTCCATGCCGGAGAGGGTATTGACTGCGGCGGATTTCTGCGGGGGGGGAGAGCCTAAGGCTCTTGGGCCTGTCAAGGCCGATCGTCGGTCGTCCACTCCCCCCTCTGCTTACAGAGGGAGGCCGAGTGGGCGCAGAGTGGGGAGGCGGACGACGGACTGTCCGCGGTAGAGGGGCCCACAGGGTAGGTTAGATTAGAATAGGTTAGGATAGGTTAAAAAAAAAAAAAAAAAAAAAAAAAAAAAAAAAAAAAAAAAAAATGTATATATAATTAGGTTAGGTTAAGTAGGGACCCAATCCTAAGTTTTGAAGCGCGGCGAGAGGATGGATGGCTGGAGGGAGTCCAGTCGTTAGCGTTTCACCTGCAGATACCTGCCGACCTCTGCAGTATGTAGGCTTACCGGGCATCTAGGCTCTGCCCGGTGGACGAATATTACCTATATCTACTCGTGGGATTTATATGGAAGCAACAAAGATAAAAACAAAATTAAATAAGGAGAAAGTGCCGATCGTTCTGGTCGAGCAGATGGGTGTGGGTGCGGTGTCAGATTCTGACACCGCGTCCGAAAGAATGAGTGTGGCGAGCGTGGCGAGCGTATGCTCAAATCGCTCACGCAAAAAGAAGCGCGCGGGGTCAGGCTCTTCTAGCGATGAGAGCCAGCCGGCCCCTAAGGTGCCAACAGATGGCATAAGAGGGCGAGGTCGCGCCGTGGCGAGTGGAGCCCCCGCTCGTGTGGAGCGCGACGTCCGGGGTCGGTTCAGGTCGGTTTCCCGGCCTGATACGCCGGCTCCGGTGGAGGACGTCGAGGGTGTGGGGAGCGACCCCGGGCCCACGATTGCGGACCCCAGCGAGGGCATCTTGCTGGGGTCTAATAAGGCGGAGGCGAATGCCGCTAGACGGGCGCAGCGAAAGGCTGTAGCAGCTGACGAGATCAGCGAGCTGGCCCGTCAGGCGCGAGAGCGGCGTTCAGCCCAGAAGACTGCCGGGGGCAGCCCATCGGCGGTGGCGCTCAGTCGCCAAGTTTTGGACGGCGTGGATGTCGTCCTGAAGGTTGCCACCAAATCGGGCAACCTGAAGGGCACATTCACGCGTGCTCTGAAGGAGGCGGCTGACAATATCAGGGAGGCAGTTGAGGTCCTCCTTAGTCGCACCAGCACGGAGGAGACGGCGAAGTTGTGGGAGGAGAACAGCCGTCTCCGGTCCGAGCTGGAGGACCTCAAGCGGGAGTTTGCTGCTCAGAGGGCAGCTCCCAAGGCCACCGGGTCATCGCCCATCCCATCGTCGGCTCCATCATCGGCCCCTGCTGTGGATCAGGACAGCATTGCGCGCATGTGCTTGATGCAGTGTGGCGCGATGGTGTCAGCCCGGCTGGAGGCCATGGAGTCGAGGCTCCCCCCGGCCGAAATCCTCCGTCCACCGCTCGCTGCAGACAGGCGGAGGAAGGAGGCGGAGGCGAGAGCAGCGGCAGTGGCTGTGCCGAATCAGTCCGGGAAGGGGGCCAAAAAGCCCGCGAAGGGGACACAGAAGCCCGCGGAGGCTAAGGCCACGCCCACTTCCCGAACGGCTGCTCCACCGACGACCGCGCCCGGACCCACCACGGAGGCCTGGACGACGGTCGTCAAGAAGCCAAAAAAAAAGAAGACGGCGCTGCCAGCACCCGCTAAAGTACCGGCACCGGCACCGAGGAGGACCCAGAAGCCGCCTAAGACGAGAGCCCCCCGCTCCGCGGCTGTGGTGGTAACACTACAGCCCGCAGCCATCGCGAGGGGCGTCACCTATCAGGCGGTTATGGCGGACGTGAGGAGCAGGATCGCGTTCCCCGAACTTGGCACACCGGCTGGCTTTATTTATAAGCAAGCCATTACGGGGGCGCGGCTGTTCGAGGTGTCGGGTGCCTCTAGCAGCGAGAAGGCGGACACGCTGGCAGCCAAGCTGAGAGGGGTCCTCAACCCGGAGGACGTCCGGGTGTCCAGGCCAATGAAGACCTCTGAGCTGCGGGTCGATGGACTGGACGACTCGGCGACCCCGGCTGAGGTCGTGGCGGCCGTAGCCAAAGCCGGCGGATGTCCGCCGGAGGACGTGCGGACGGGTGACATCCGCGCCGACGCTTCCGGGCTTGGCACGATTTGGGTGCGGTGCCCGGTGGCGGCGGCGAGCAAGGTCGCCAACGGTGGGCGTCTGTTGGTGGGATGGGTTGCAGCAAGAGTCAAGCTGCTGCAACCCAGGGCATTGCGGTGTTACCGATGCCTGGACATGGGGCATGTCCGGGCACGATGCACCGCTGCAATAGACCGCAGCGAGCAGTGCTATCGCTGCGGTCAGCCCGGCCACAAGGCAGCCCAGTGCTCCGCGGCACCAAACTGCAGCCTCTGTACAGCTGCAGGGAGGTCCGCGGGGCACAGGGCTGGCGGAAAGGCCTGTCGCGCGCCAGCAGCGAAGAAGAAGAGGGGAGTCATGGCTGCCGGGGGCTCTTTACCCCCCCCTCAGCCTGACTGCCCTACGGCCGACTCCCGGCCTGTGAATGGTGCGGAGGGGATGGACTGCGTCTAATGGCGCTGTACCATTTCCTCCAGGGCAATATCAACCACGCTGCCAGAGCTCAGGATCTCTTGCTCCAGAGCATGGCAGAGTGGTCGATCGACGTGGCTGTGGTCGCCGAGCCGTACTTTGTCCCCCCCAGGGATAACTGGGTGGGAGACCTGGACGGCTTGGTGGCCATCATTGGCGGGGCTCTCGTCAACCCGTCCCGAGGACACGGCTGGGTAGCCGCCCTCGCGGACGGCATTGGCACGGTTGGGGCGTATTTCTCGCCCAACAAGAGTCTCGCCGACTTCGAGAACTTCCTTGTCGAGTTGGGTGCCGTCGTGGGCCGACTCCACCCTCACCCGGTGCTGTTGCTCGGGGATCTCAACGCCAAGTCTGCGGCGTGGGGATCTCCGGTGACCGATGCTAGGGGTGAGGCGCTAGAGGAGTGGGCGGTCACGACTGGCCTGGTCGTCCTGAATCGGGGCTCGGTCCACACGTGCGTGCGGCAGCGGGGCGGGTCTGTAGTGGACGTCTCGTTCGCTAGCCCTGCTGTCGCGAGCCGTGTCCACGACTGGCGTGTCGCCGTGGAGGTGGAGACGTTGTCGGATCACCGATACATCCGATTCGACGTCTCCACCCAGACCACCGGCGGCCGTAGTCCATCGGCCCCGCGAAGGGACGGTCCGCGCTGGGCGCGTAAACGCATCGACAGGGAGCTTCTCGAGGAGGCCGCTATTGTGCAGGCCTGGATCCGGGAGTCGGCAACGAACGGACCCGTCGACGTCGAAGAGGAGGCACTGTGGTTCCGCGGGGCGATGACGCAAATCTGCAACGCGTCCATGCCCCGCGTCCACTCATATCCAGCGAGGCGCCAGGTGTACTGGTGGTCTACCGAGATCGCACAATTACGTGTCGAGTGCGTAGCGGTCAGACGCCAGTACACCCGATACCGGAGGAGACGTCGTCGGGTCCCTGACGAAGAAGCCGCGCTGTATGAGGTGTACCGCGCGGCGAAGCAGGCCCTGTGGCTGGCCATCGGCGAAGCGAGGACGCGAGCCAGGGAGGAGATGTTGGAGACTCTAGACGGAGATCCGTGGGGGCGCCCCTATCGTGCGGTTCGAGGGAAACTTCGAGCCGCGGCGCCTCCACTCACGGAGAGTCTCCAACCTGAGCTGCTGGAGGAAGTGGTCGCAGCTCTCTTCCCGGCAAGAGCGGAGCATACTCCGCCGCCGATGGCTTTGCCCACAGCCGCAGAGTCTGCATATGAAGAGAACGCCATCAGCGTCCCAGAGGTGACACAAGCAGAGATGGGGGCAGCCGTGACGCGGCTCCGGGCCAAGAACGTGGCTCCGGGGCCCGACGGGATCCACGGCCAAGCGCTAGCCCTCGCTCTGAAGGAGCTAGAGCCCCACTTGAGAGGACTCTACACAGCGTGCCTTGAGCAGGGCCAGTTTCCCACTTTGTGGAAATCTGGTCGTCTGGTCCTGCTCAGGAAGGCGGGGCGCCCTGCGGACTCACCGTCCGGGTACAGGCCCATAGTGTTGCTAGACGAGGTGGGTAAGATGTTTGAGCGGATAATCGCTGCCCGCCTCGTCGGCCACTTGTGCGGAGAGGGGCCTGACCTGGCCGAGAGCCAGTTCGGCTTTCGGCACGGGCGCTCCACCATCCACGCGATATCGCGGGTGAGAGTCCTGGCGGAGGAAGCGGTATCCCGGGGCGGGGTGATGTTGGCGGTGTCCTTGGACATCTCCAACGCCTTCAACACCCTGCCCTGGAGCTGTATTCGGGAGGCACTATCTTACCATCGGGTGCCTTCCTACCTCCGCCGCATCGTCGGGGCTTATTTGGCGGAGAGGTGTGTCACCTATACGGGACGTGATGGCGGAAACCAGCGCCGCATGTCGTGCGGTGTTCCACAGGGCTCGGTCGTGGGACCGCTCCTGTGGAACATCGGGTACGACTGGGTGCTGCGGGGCGAGCTCCAGCCGGGCGTGGACCTGACGTGTTATGCGGACGACACACTGGTCACGGCCCGGGGGAGCTCGTACAGGGAGGCAGCGTTGCTGGCGACGGCTGCGGTCTCACAGGTGGTGAGCCGCATACGTCGCCTAGGGCTGGAGGTTGCCCTCAACAAGTCGGAGGCCTTGATCTTTCATGGCCCCCGGCGGGCGCCGCCGCCGGGATCACACATCGTGGTCGGGGGGGCTCAAATCGCTGTCGAGTCCACCATGAAGTACCTAGGATTGGTGCTCGACAGCCGGTGGGATTTTGGCCCCCACTTCCGGCGGCTGGCGCCCAAATTGTTGGGCGCGGCTGGGGCGTTGTCAACGCTGCTTCCCAATCTGGGGGGCCCGAGCGCCGCCTGTAGGCGGCTCTACGTGGGGATCGTGCGATCGATGGCCCTTTATGGGGCCCCGATCTGGGCGGCTGACCTGACGGCCGGAAGCATCGCAGTCCTGCGGAAGCCGCAGAGAGCGATGGCCGTCAGAGTCATCAGGGGATATCGCACGATCTCCTACGAGGCGGCTTGCGTACTGGCCGGATCCCCGCCCTGGGACCTCGAGGCGAAAGTACTCGCGTCACTGTATCGGTGGCGCGAGGAAGCGAGGGCGCGGGGCGAGTGGCTGATGCAGCGACATGTGGAGTTGCGTCGGTCACAGCTTCGCGCAGCCCTGGTGGTGGAATGGCGGGACAGGCTTTCACGCCCTACCGCCGGCCTCGCCACCATCGAGGCGGTCCGGCCGGTACTCGAGCCCTGGCTCGGGAGGAGGCACGGCTCCCTGTCGTTTCGGGTGACGCAGGTGCTCTCGGGGCATGGTTGCTTCGGGAAGTACCTGTGTCGCATAAACAGGGAGCCGGACGCCCGGTGTCACCACTGCGTCGACTGCCGGGAGGACACGGCGCGGCATACGCTGGCAGAGTGTGCCGCTTGGGAGGAGCCACGCCGTGCCCTCATCTCAGAAGTAGGCAGTGACCTGTCGCTGCCGGCCGTGGTCGAGTCGATGGCCGGCAGCGAGGAGTCCTGGGACGCGGTGGTATCCTTCTGCGAAACAGTCGTGTCGCAGAAGGAGGCTGCGGAAAGGGAGCGGGAGATCTCGTCCGCTCACCCGGCCCGCAGCAGGCGCACCGGGCGTCGGCAGAGGGCAGATAATGCCCTCTTCCGGCCCCCCTAAATGGGTCCAGGGACGGCGGACTCGGGGACGTCCGCCGCCCCCTATCACACTGGACCCGAGGTGGCGGCGCGTAGTGTTCCACGCGCGCCCCTTTGAGACGTCGCGGGGGGGTCTAACACCTCACCCCCCCGCAGACTTGAGGTGGCCCGCAGAGGCGGGCCCGGCACTAGCCGGGGATCACGGAAGTAATACTAGCTCCCAAGATCCCCGGTGCAAGTGTGGGAAGGGAACACCGGGGTGGTTTTTAGTCAGTAAGAGTCTGACAGACCCCTCCGCCCACCCCAGGGCGGAGGACATCCATGAGGATTTTCCACCCCGGCAACAAAAAAAAAAAAAAAAAAAAAAGGTTAGGTTAGGTTAGGTTAGGTTAGTACTCGCGTCACTGTATCGGTGGCGCGAGGAAGCGAGGGCGCGGGGCGAGTGGCTGATGCAGCGACATGTTGAGTTGCGTCGGTCACAGCTTCGCGCAGCCCTGGTGGCGGAATGGCGGGAAAGGCTTTCACGCCCTACCGCCGGCCTCGCCACCATCGAGGCGATCCGGCCGGTACTCGAGCCCTGGCTCGGGAGGAGGCACGGCTCCTTGTCGTTTCGGGTGACGCAGGTGCTCTCGGGGCATGGTTGCTTCGGGAAGTACCTGTGTCGCATAAACAGGGAGCCGGACGCCCGGTGTCACCACTGCGTCGACTGCCGGGAGGACACGGCGCGGCATACGCTGGCAGAGTGTGCCGCTTGGGAGGAGCCTCGCCGTGCCCTCATCTCAGGAGTAGGCAGTGACCTATCGCTGCCGGCCGTGGTCGAGTCGATGGCCGGCAGCGAGGAGTCCTGGGACGCGGTGGTATCCTTCTGCGAAACAGTCGTGTCGCAGAAGGAGGCTGCGGAAAGGGAGCGGGAGATCTCGTCCGCTCACCCGGCCCGCAGCAGACGCACCGGGCGTCGGCAGAGGGCAGATAATGCCCTCTTCCGGCCCCCCTAAATGGGTCCAGGGACGGCGGACTCGGGGACGTCCGCCGCCCCCCATCACACTGGACCCGAGGTGGCGGCGCGTAGTGTTCCACGCGCGCCCCTTTGAGACGTCGCGGGGGGGTCTAACACCTCACCCCCCCGCAGACTTGAGGTGGCCCGCAGAGGCGGGCCGGCACTAGCCGGGGATCACGGAAGTAATACTAGCTCCCAAGATCCCCGGTGCAAGTGTGGGTAGGGAACACCGGGGTGGTTTTTAGTCAGTAAGAGTCTGACAGACCCCTCCGCCCACCCCAGGGCGGAGGACATCCATGAGGATTTTCCACCCCGGCAACAAAAAAAAAAAAAAAAAAAAAAAAAAAAAAAAAAAGGTTAGGTTAGGTTAGGTTAGGTTAGGTTGGGTGGGGGGACCCCCCCACAGTGCTTGCGTCCACGTCGCGTCCCCTGGGCAACGACCCGGTTCTGACCACCGTAACGGAGTGGCAGACCGGTGTTCGGCTAAAGTGCACTGTGCAGTCGTAGCATTTTTAATCTATTTTATTCTATTTTATCTAACTGGCGGAAACTACGACACTTGCGGAGGCTATGCCTAAACCATCGCGGGACGTCTCCGGACGTTTTCGAAAAGGCCCTTCTCAGGGCCAACCAAAAGGCCCTTCTCAGGGCCAACCCAAAGGCCCTTCTCAGGGCCAACCAAAAGGCCCTTCTCAGGGCCAACCCGAGGGCCCTTCTCAGGGCCAACCAAAAGACCCTTCTCAGGGCCAACCCGAGGGCACCTCGGCGTCGGAGGCTAGCCGCGCGCCGTCTGCGGCTAGCAGCGTCTTTTATTTGACGGGCGAGTTGGCGGACTCCGACAACGAGTCAATTGCGGGCGAGTCGGACGCAAGTTCAATGACTGGTCGCCGGGAGCCGGGGAAGCGGGCCCTTAAGAGAAATGGGTCCGGTGGTTCTTCGGAATCGAGAAGGGCGTCAAAGGCGAAGTCCAAAAAGCTGGTGTCGGACACCCACGACGTGGGTCTGGCAGAGGCCCAACGCCAGTTGGACCTGTCCCGAAGGGCCCAGCTTCAACAAGACCTGGAGGAGCGGGTTGCGGCAAAGGAGCGACGGACGCGCGTCGCCCGGGCCAAGTCCGGGTACGGCGCGTCCCGCGTTCTGTACGCAGACCACTCCCTGGCGGAGCTGGAGCTGATGGCCGAGGAGGACGAAGAGGAGATAGTGGAAGTCGCCTCTAAGTCCTCCAATTTGAAAGGGACTTTTCAAAAGTCCCTTAAATGCAGGGCCGCGAGCATGCGCGGCATAGTCGGGGAGCTGGTGCAGCGCAAGGCGACTGACGAAACGCGGCAACTGCAGGCGAGGGTGGATCGCCTGCAGTCAGAGGTCAGCCAACTGCACCAAAAGCTGGCTGAAGCCACGGCCCGGCCAAACAAAGGTGAGGCCAGACCAGCGGCTGAGGTCTCCCCCTCCAACCTTGAGGATATAATCCGCAAGGTCGTCACGGAGGAGAGGGCCTTCACGAGAGCCTGTCTAGCGGGCATCGAAGACAGGCTCTTGCCCGAGAAACGCCTCCGGCCGCCGCTCGCGGTGGACAAGAGGCGACGCGAGCCGGAGCCGTTACCCCAGGGGGAAGACGCTCATCTTCCCTCCACCACCCCATCCAACCAGCAAGGGTGGACGAAGGTGGCCAAAAAGGGGAAAAAGAAGGGAAAAAAGTCGAGGTCGGTGGCTCCCCCTGCCGCCCCCGCCAACACCCCTCGCGGCCAGTCCCAAACAACAGGCAAGGGGAAGAGGAAGACGTCGGCCCCAAGGCCAAGGAAATTGGTTCCCCCTAAGACCGCAGCCGTAGTGGTGACGCTCACCGCTGAGGCTGCGGAGCGGGGGGAGACGTACGCGTCTATAATGTCGCGGGCGCGTCCAAATGCCGATCCTCACAAACTGGGGATCGACACAGTCTCGTGCCGCCGGACCCAGGCCGGAGCTCGAATTTTCGAGTTCCCGGGGGCTCAGGGTGGCACCAACGCGGACCTCTTTGCAACCAAGTTGCAAGAGGTCATCGCGGACGCGGCCAAAGTCACCAGGCCCACGAAGTCTGTGGCCCTGGAGGTGACCGACCTCGACGACTCTGTCACTAAAGAGGAGGTGGTGGCGGCGGTCGCAGCAATGGGGGGCTGTAGCGTCACAGCGGTGCAAGGTCGGGCCATCAGACCCGGCCGCAGTGGCATGGGCACCATTCGCCTTGAGTGCCCAGTCGCCGCAGCTATAACCGTCCTCGCCAAGGGACGGCTTGCCGTCGGGTTCAGCTCGGGTGTAGTCCGGGCACTTGCAGCTAAGCCTCTGCGCTGCTACAAGTGTTGTGGCATCGGACACACTCGGCCTCTTTGTCCGTCCAAGGTCGACAGGGCGGACACGTGCTTCCGATGTGGCAGAGACGGGCACAAGTCCGCCTCCTGCGAGGCCGCCACGCCGCACTGCGCGGTGTGTGCCGCCAGTGGCTGCCCTGCGGGCCACGTGATGATGGGGAGGAAGTGCAATCCTCCCCCTAAGAAGGGCAAAGAGCAGGCGCCGATTCGGCCTGTCGCTGCCACCGCCGTCCCTGAGGCTGGGACTTTGGCGGCTGTGGAGGGGGGTGCGATGTCTGATTGATGGATAGGGTCATCAAGCATCGCATCCTTCAGGCGAACGCCAACCACTGCAGAGCAGCCCAGGATCTGCTGATGCAGACCATGGCCGAGTGGTTGGTGGACGTGGCGGTGGTTGCCGAGCCGTACTCGGTCCCTGGCCGTTGGCTGGGTGATCGAGACGGCTTGGTGGCATTGGTGTCGCGGTTTTCCACAGACTCCCCTCCCCTCTCACTCTTAGAGAGGGGACCGGGATACGTGGCCGCCGCGTGGGGAGACTTGGCCCTTGTGGGCGTCTATTTCTCCCCAAACCGCCCTCTCGCGGACTTCGAGAACTTTCTCGAAATCCTCACCGCAGTGGTCGGGAGGGCGGCACCACGCCAGGTCGCCATATTGGGCGACTTGAACGCCAAGTCGACGGCCTGGGGCAACCCGGCCGCTTCTTGTAACGTCCGGGGACGCGCCGCAGAATTTTGGGCGGCATCGTGCGGTGTGTCCCTCCTAAACAGAGGGACTGTCCACACTTGTGTGCGGCAACGGGGAGGGTCGGTGGTCGACGTCTCGTTTGCCACCCCCGTGCTAGCCGCCCAAGTCGTGAACTGGCGGGTGGAGATGGTGGAGACCATGTCGGACCACCGCTACGTGCGGTTCGACATCTCCACCCAGAGCTCCCAGGGAACGGCCTGCCCGGGCCAATCAAGGTTCCCACGGTGGGCTCTCACCCGTCTGGACCGAGAGGCTGCGGAGGAGGCCGCGTTCGCCCAGGACTGGCTCACGCCTCCTGTCGAGGTCCTGGACGTGGACGCCGCAGCGGTGCAGTTGAGGGGGTCCTTGACCGAGGTGTGCAACTCCAGCATGCCCCGGTCTCATCGCCCACCTCCCCGCCGTGCCGTCTATTGGTGGTCGGAGGAACTGGCGGGGCTCCGGACTGCCTGCGTAGCGGCCAGGAGGGCCTACACGCGGAGTCGAAGGCGCAGGCCCCGAGACCCCACCAACGAGGAGGGCCTCTATGCCACGTATGTTGACGCAAAGGCGGTCCTGAAGACGGCAATGTGCGCGGCCGAAGACTCGGCGAGAGCCGAGATGCTGGAGGGTCTCGACAGGGATCCGTATGGAAGACCATACAAGGCGGCGCGGGATAAACTGCGCCCCTTTGGTCCTCCACTGACGGAGACCCTCGAGCCGGCATTGCTGGATGGGGTGGTCCTGTCTCTGTTTCCGTCAAGGACCGGCTTCACCCCGCCAGTGATGGACCCCCCGCGGGAAGCGGTTCCGCCGGAGGAGGAGGTCCCCGCGGTTACGGCGTTGGAACTGCGTGCAGGGACTCTTCGTCTCCGCGCGAAGAACACGGCCCCAGGGCCGGACGGCGTTCCCGCACGGGTGGTGGCCATCGCCGCCTCTCAGATGGAGGAGAGGCTTCGGGACCTTTTTAGCGCGTGTTTCACGACTGGGAGGTTCCCGAAACCCTGGAAGGAGGGGCGGCTATGCCTCCTCCGAAAGGAGGGACGCCCGGCGGACTCCCCCTCGGCTTACCGGCCCATCGTTTTGCTCGATGAGGTCGGTAAGTTGTTCGAGGGGATAATCGCCGACCGGCTGAATAGCCTGCTGGGGACGGTGGGGCCGGACCTGTCGGACGCCCAATTCGGTTTCAGACGGGGTCGTTCGACAGTGGATGCGTTGGCCCTACTGAAGAGCCAGGTGAGGGAGGCCGTGGAGGCGGGTGACGGAGTGTTGGCGGTGTCATTCGACATAGCCAACGCCTTCAACTCTGTCCCCCACTCGACAATCTTGGAGGCACTTCGGTACCACGGAGCGCCCCAGTACCTGCGCCAACTCTTGGCCAGCTACTTGGAGGACCGGGTGGTCCTCCTTGAGGACAAGACGGCCAGAGTTAGACGATATGGCGCAGAGTCCGGTGTTCCACAGGGGTCGGTCCTAGGGCCACTGCTGTGGAACATTGGATTCGACTGGCTCCTGCGGGGAACCCTCCTCTGTGGCACGAGCATCATCTGTTACGCAGATGATACTCTCCTCATTGCCCGGGGGAGGGACTTCGGCGAGGCGGCCAGTCTGGCCTCGGCTGGCGGATCCTTAGTGGCAGGAAGGATCCGCCGCCTAGGGTTGAAGGTGGCGCTCCACAAGACCGAGGCCGTGTTTTTCCACGGGCCACGGCAGCGCATCCCTCCCGACGGCCACATTATCGTGGAGGGTGTCAAGATCGAGGTCAAGGCCCAGATGAAGTACTTGGGCCTTGTACTCGACAGCAGGTGGCGCTTCGGCCCGCATTTTAGCGGGCTGTCGACGCGCCTGCTGAAGACGGCAAACGCCCTGTCGTGGCTCCTCCCGAACCTGGGGGGTCCGAAGGCGAGATGCCGGCGCCTGTACGCCGGCATCCTCAGGAGCATGGCTCTTTACGGGGCCCCAATCTGGGCGGACTCCCTCCACAGGAGAGAGAATGCCACTGCCATCCGGAGGCCCCAAAGGGCCATTGCACTGCGGGTAGCGAGGGCCTACCGATCGGTGGGCTTCTCGGCGGCGTGCGCTCTGGCCGGCACCCCTCCTTGGGAGCTCGAGGCGTGGGTGCTGACCAGAGTTTACGAATGGACGGCGCGGCGTAAGGCGCTTGGGGAGCTCCCCGCTGCAGAAGAGCGGGAGGCCGTGCGGCAGGAGGCGAGGGACGCGATCGTCCATCACTGGACAGAGGACCTCGCCACTGCCGCTTTTGGCCGCCGAACTTTGGACGCGCTCGGGCCGGTCCTGAAGGACTGGCTCGAGCGGTCACATGGTTTCCTCTCTTTCCGTCTGGTGCAGGTGTTGTCCGGCCATGGGTGTTTCGGATCGCACCTGCACCGGATCCAAAGGGAGGAGACCTCGTCGTGCCACGACTGTGGCGCGGCGGAGGATACGGCACAGCACACCCTTGAGGTGTGCCCGGCCTGGTCCGAGCTGCGCCAGACTCTGATCGCAGCGGCCGGGCCGGACCTCTCGCTTCCCAGCGTCGTCAACTTCATGCTGGAAAGCGAGGGGGCCTGGACAGCAGTCGCCTCCTTCTGCGAGGAAGTAATGTCACAGAAGGAGGCGGCGGAGCGCGCGCGGGAGGACGATCCTCTCGCGGCGCCGCTCCGCAGGCGAAGAGGAGGCGCGAGAAGGCGATTGTACGATCGTCGTCTCCGCCTCGTCCCAGGTGGAGGCCAGCAGGCAACGGGTGCGGGGGCACCCTTGCCTGTATTGCACAGGCCTCCACCAGTGCCGGACGGGAATGGCCAGGTGTTCCCTGCCATTCTCGTAGCCCCCCATTGAGAAAGGGGGGCACGCGGGGCCCGCCAGTCAGGCGGGCATGCACCGAGAGGGTCATGGATGTAAAGGTTGAGCCGGTTTCCCATGGCCCTCCCATCACGGTGATGTGGGAACACCGCTGAGTTTTAGTGGGTATACTGTCACTTATTGACAGGAGTCCCACATACCCCGACTCGTCCCCCACGAGCGGGCATGCGTAATGCATTTCTCAGCGTAAAAAAAAAAAAAAAAAAAAGGTTAGGTTGGGTGGCGAGGGCCTACCGATCGGTGGGCTTCTCGGCGGCGTGCGCTCTGGCCGGCACCCCTCCTTGGGAGCTCGAGGCATGGGTGCTGACCAGAGTGTACGAATGGACGGCGCGGCGTAAGGCGCTCGGGGAGCCCCCCGCCGCAGAAGAGCGGGAGGCCGTGCGGCAAGAGGCGAGGGACGCAATCGTCCATCACTGGACGGAGGACCTCGCCACTGCCGTTTTCGGCCGCCGAACCCTGGACGCGCTCGGGCCAGTTCTGAAGGATTGGCTCGAGCGGTCGCACGGTTTCCTCTCTTTCCGTCTGGTGCAGGTGTTGTCCGGACATGGGTGTTTCGGAACGCACCTGCACCGGATCCAAAGGGAGGAGACCCCGTCGTGCCACGACTGTGGCGCGGCGGAGGACACGGCACAGCACACCCTCGAGGTGTGCCCGGCCTGGTCCGAGCTGCGCCGCGGTCTGAGCGCAGCGGTCGGGCAGGACCTCTCGCTTCCCAGCGTCGTCAAATCGATGCTGGAAAGCGAGGGGGCCTGGACAGCGGTCGCCTCTTTCTGCGAGGACGTAATGTCGCAGAAGGAGGACGCGGAGCGCGCGCGGGAGGATGACCCTCACGCAGCGCCGCTCCGCAGGCGGAGACGGGGCATGAGAAGGCGATTGTACGATCGTCGTCTTATGCCCCCTGGTGGTGAACAGCGGGAGACGGGTGCGGGGGCGCCTTCTCCTGCATTGCACAGTTCACCATCCACGTCGGGCGGGAATGACAGAGCGCTCGCGGTCATTCCTGGGCCCCTCCCCGACGGGGGGGGCGTGTCGGGCCCGCCTGCAAGGCGGGCGGTCGTCAGCGGGGGACTGGATGTTATGGCTCTGCCGGATTCCCAGTCCTCCTCCTTGCAGACGAGGTAGGAGCGCCGCTGGGTCGTTTAGTGGGTATACCGGATCTTCTGGGGAGTCCCACATACCCCTCCCATCCCCCAATGGGTGGGTATGCGTAATGCATTTTTCCCAGCGTCAAAAAAAAAAAAAAAAAAAAAAAAAAAAAAAAAAAAAAAAAAAAAAAAAAAAAAAAAAAAAAGGTTAGGTTAGGTTAGGTTCCGGGGGGTGCGTGCAGAAAACCTCCTCGTGTGCCTGACTGCTGCTCGTTCCTTACGAATACGTTCGGGGGAAAGAGCAGTCGTCTGGCCGGTGCACCCTGGGCGCGGTCAATAGGCTCTCCATGCCGGAGAGGGTATTGACTGCGGCGGATTTCTGCGGGGGGGAGAGCCTAAGGCTCTTGGGCCTGTCAAGGCCGATCGTCGGTCGTCCACTCCCCCCTCTGCTTTCAGAGGGAGGCCGAGTGGGCGCAGAGTGGGGAGGCGGACGACGGACTGTCCGCGGTAGAGGGGCCCACAGGGTAGGTTAGATTAGAATAGGTTAGGATAGGTTAAAAAAAAAAAAAAAAAAAAAAAAAAAAAAAAATGTATATATAATTAGGTTAGGTTAAGTAGGGACCCAATCCTAAGTTTTGAAGCGCGGCGAGAGGATGAATGGCTGGAGGGAGTCCAGTCGTTAGCGTTTCACCTGCAGATACCTGCCGCCCTCTGCAGTATGTAGGCTTACCGGGCATCTAGGCTCTGCCCGGTGGACATCTGTGCCCTATATCGACTCGTGGGATTTACATGGAAGAAACTAAAAAACAAACAAATAAACAAAAGATGGTGCCGATCGTTTTGGTCGAGCAGATGGGTGTGGGTGCGGTGTCGGATTCTGACACCGCGTCCGAAAGAATGAGTGTGGCGAGCGTGGCGAGCGTATGCTCAAATCGCTCACGCAAGAAGAAGCGCGCGGGGTCAGGCTCGTCTAGCGATGAGAACCTGCCGGCCCCTAAGGTGCCAACAGATGGCATAAGAGGGCGAGGTCGTGCCGTGGCGAGTGGAGCCCCCGCTCGTGTGGAGCGCGACGTGCGGGGTCGGTTCAGGTCGGTTTCCCGGCCTGATACGCCGGCTCCGGTGGAGGACGTCGAAGGTATGGGGAGCGACCCCGGGCCCACGATTGCGGACCCCAGCGAGGGCATCTTGCTGGGGTCTAACAAGGCGGAGGCGAATGCCGCTAGACGGGCGCAGCGAAAGGCTGTAGCAGCTGACGAGATCAGCGAGCTGGCCCGTCAGGCGCGAGAGCGGCGTTCAGCCCAGAAGACTGCCGGGGGCAGCCCATCGGCGGTGGCGCTCAGTCGCCAAGTTTTGGACGGCGTGGATGTCGTCCTGAAGGTTGCCACCAAATCGGGCAACCTGAAGGGCACATTCACGCGTGCTCTGAAGGAGGCGGCTGACAACATCAGAGAGGCAGTTGAGGTCCTCCTTAGTCGCACCAGCACGGAGGAGACGGCGAAGTTATGGGAGGAGAACAGCCGTCTCCGGTCCGAGCTGGAGGACCTCAAGCGGGAGTTTGCTGCTCAGAGGGCAGCTCCCATTAAGGCCACCGGGTCATCGCCCGTCCCATCGTCGGCTCCATCATCGGCCCCTGCTGTGGATCAGGACAGCATTGCGCGCATGTGCTTGATGCAGTGTGGCGCGATGGTGTCAGCCCGGCTGGAGGCCATGGAGTCGAGGCTCCCCCCGGCCGAAATCCTCCGTCCACCGCTCGCTGCAGACAGGCGGAGGAAGGAGGCGGAGGCGAGAGCAGCGGCAGTGGCTGTGCCGAATCAGTCCGGGAAGGGGGCCAAAAAGCCCGCGAAGGGGACACAGAAGCCCGCGGAGGCTAAGGCCACGCCCACTTCCCGAACGGCTGCTCCACCGACGACCGCGCCCGGACCCACCACGGAGGCCTGGACGACGGTCGTCAAGAAGCCAAAAAAAAAGAAGACGGCGCTGCCAGCACCCGCTAAAGTACCGGCACCGGCACCGAGGCGGACCCAGAAGCCGCCTAAGACGAGAGCCCCCCGCTCCGCGGCTGTGGTGGTAACACTACAGCCCGCAGCCATCGCGAGGGGCGTCACCTATCAGGCGGTTATGGCGGACGTGAGGAGCAGGATCGCGTTCCCCGACCTTGGCACACCGGCTGGCTTTATTTATAAGCAAGCCATTACGGGGGCGCGGCTGTTCGAGGTGTCGGGTGCCTCTAGCAGCGAGAAGGCGGACACGCTGGCAGCCAAGCTGAGAGGGGTCCTCAACCCGGAGGACGTTCGGGTGTCCAGGCCAATGAAGACCTCTGAGCTGCGGGTCGATGGACTGGACGACTCGGCGACCCCGGCTGAGGTCGTGGCGGCCGTAGCCAAAGCCGGCGGATGTCCGCCGGAGGACGTGCGGACGGGTGACATCCGCGCCGACGCTTCCGGGCTTGGCACGATTTGGGTGCGGTGCCCGGTGGCGGCGGCGAGCAAGGTCGCCAACGGTGGGCGTCTGTTGGTGGGATGGGTTGCAGCAAGAGTCAAGCTGCTGCAACCCAGGGCATTGCGGTGTTACCGATGCCTGGACATGGGGCATGTCCGGGCACGATGCACCGCTGCAATAGACCGCAGCGAGCAGTGCTATCGCTGCGGTCAGCCCGGCCACAAGGCAGCCCAGTGCTCCGCGGCACCAAACTGCAGCCTCTGTACAGCTGCAGGGAGGTCCGCGGGGCACAGGGCTGGCGGAAAGGCCTGTCGCGCGCCAGCAGCGAAGAAGAAGAGGGGAGTCATGGCTGCCGGGGGCTCTTTACCCCCCCCTCAGCCTGACTGCCCTACGGCCGACTCCCGGCCTGTGAATGGTGCGGAGGGGATGGACTGCGTCTAATGGCGCTGTACCATTTCCTCCAGGGCAATATCAACCACGCTGCCAGAGCTCAGGATCTCTTGCTCCAGAGCATGGCAGAGTGGTCGATCGACGTGGCTGTGGTCGCCGAGCCGTACTTTGTCCCCCCCAGGGATAACTGGGTGGGAGACCTGGACGGCTTGGTGGCCATCATTGGCGGGGCTCTCGTCAACCCGTCCCGAGGACACGGCTGGGTAGCCGCCCTCGCGGACGGCATTGGCACGGTTGGGGCGTATTTCTCGCCCAACAAGAGTCTCGCCGACTTCGAGAACTTCCTTGTCGAGTTGGGTGCCGTCGTGGGCCGACTCCACCCTCACCCGGTGCTGTTGCTCGGGGATCTCAACGCCAAGTCTGCGGCGTGGGGATCTCCGGTGACCGATGCTAGGGGTGAGGCGCTAGAGGAGTGGGCGGTCACGACTGGCCTGGTCGTCCTGAATCGGGGCTCGGTCCACACGTGCGTGCGGCAGCGGGGCGGGTCTGTAGTGGACGTCTCGTTCGCTAGCCCTGCTGTCGCGAGCCGTGTCCACGACTGGCGTGTCGCCGTGGAGGTGGAGACGTTGTCGGATCACCGATACATCCGATTCGACGTCTCCACCCAGACCACCGGCGGCCGTAGTCCATCGGCCCCGCGAAGGGACGGTCCGCGCTGGGCGCGTAAACGCATCGACAGGGAGCTTCTCGAGGAGGCCGCTATTGTGCAGGCCTGGATCCGGGAGTCGGCAACGAACGGACCCGTCGACGTCGAAGAGGAGGCGCTGTGGTTCCGCGGGGCGATGACGCAAATCTGCAACGCGTCCATGCCCCGCGTCCACTCATATCCAGCGAGGCGCCAGGTGTACTGGTGGTCTACCGAGATCGCACAATTACGTGTCGAGTGCGTAGCGGTCAGACGCCGGTACACCCGATACCGGAGGAGACGTCGTCGGGTCCCTGACGAAGAAGCCGCGCTGTATGAGGTGTACCGCGCGGCGAAGCAGGCCCTGTGGCTGGCCATCGGCGAAGCGAGGACGCGAGCCAGGGAGGAGATGTTGGAGACTCTAGACGGAGATCCGTGGGGGCGCCCCTATCGTGCGGTTCGAGGGAAACTTCGAGCCGCGGCGCCTCCACTCACGGAGAGTCTCCAACCTGAGCTGCTGGAGGAAGTGGTCGCAGCCCTCTTCCCGGCAAGAGCGGAGCATACTCCGCCGCCGATGACTTTGCCCACAGCCGCAGAGTCTGCATATGAAGAGAACGCCATCAGCGTCCCAGAGGTGACACAAGCAGAGATGGGGGCAGCCGTGACGCGGCTCCGGGCCAAGAACGTGGCTCCGGGGCCCGACGGAATCCACGGCCAAGCGCTAGCCCTCGCTCTGAAGGAGCTAGAGCCCCACTTGAGAGGACTCTACACTGCGTGCCTTGAGCAGGGCCAGTTTCCCACTTTGTGGAAATCTGGTCGTCTGGTCCTGCTCAGGAAGGCGGGGCGCCCTGCGGACTCACCGTCCGGGTACAGGCCCATAGTGTTGCTAGACGAGGTGGGTAAGATGTTTGAGCGGATAATCGCTGCCCGCCTCGTCGGCCACTTGTGCGGAGAGGGGCCTGACCTGGCCGAGAGCCAGTTCGGCTTTCGGCACGGGCGCTCCACCATCCACGCGATATCGCGAGTGAGAGTCCTGGCGGAGGAAGCGGTATCCCGGGGCGGGGTGATGTTGGCGGTGTCCTTGGACATCTCCAACGCCTTCAACACCCTGCCCTGGAGCTGTATTCGGGAGGCACTATCTTACCATCGGGTGCCTTCCTACCTCCGCCGCATCGTCGGGGCTTATTTGGCGGAGAGGTGTGTCACCTATACGGGACGTGATGGCGGAAACCAGCACCGCATGTCGTGCGGTGTTCCACAGGGCTCGGTCGTGGGACCGCTCCTGTGGAACATCGGGTACGACTGGGTGCTGCGGGGCGAGCTCCAGCCGGGCGTGGACCTGACGTGTTATGCGGACGACACACTGGTCACGGCCCGGGGGAGCTCGTACAGGGAGGCAGCGTTGCTGGCGACGGCTGCGGTCTCACAGGTGGTGAGCCGCATACGTCGCCTAGGGCTGGAGGTTGCCCTCAACAAGTCGGAGGCCTTGATCTTTCATGGCCCCCGGCGGGCGCCGCCGCCGGGATCACACATCGTGGTCGGGGGGGCTCAAATCGCTGTCGAGTCCACCATGAAGTACCTAGGATTGGTGCTCGACAGCCGGTGGGATTTTGGCCCCCACTTCCGGCGGCTGGCGCCCAAGTTGTTGGGCGCGGCTGGGGCGTTGTCAACGCTGCTTCCCAATCTGGGGGGCCCGAGCGCCGCCTGTAGGCGGCTCTACGTGGGGATCGTGCGATCGATGGCCCTTTATGGGGCCCCGATCTGGGCGGCTGACCTGACGGCCGGAAGCATCGCAGTCCTGCGAAAACCGCAGAGAGCGATGGCCGTCAGAGTCATCAGGGGATATCGCACGATCTCCTACGAGGCGGCTTGTGTACTGGCCGGATCCCCGCCCTGGGACCTCGAGGCGAAAGTACTCGCGTCACTGTATCGGTGGCGCGAGGAAGCGAGGGCGCGGGGCGAGTGGCTGATGCAGCGACATGTGGAGTTGCGTCGGTCACAGCTTCGCGCAGCCCTGGTGGCGGAATGGCGGGACAGGCTTTCACGCCCTACCGCCGGCCTCGCCACCATCGAGGCGGTCCGGCCGGTACTCGAGCCCTGGCTCGGGAGGAGGCACGGCTCCCTGTCGTTTCGGGTGACGCAGGTGCTCTCGGGGCATGGTTGCTTCGGGAAGTACCTGTGTCGCATAAACAGGGAGCCGGACGCCCGGTGTCACCACTGCGTCAACTGCCGGGAGGACACGGCGCGGCATACGCTGGCAGAGTGTGCCGCTTGGGAGGAGCCACGCCGTGCCCTCATCTCAGAAGTAGGCAGTGACCTGTCGCTGCCGGCCGTGGTCGAGTCGATGGCCGGCAGCGAGGAGTCCTGGGACGCGGTGGTATCCTTCTGCGAAACAGTCGTGTCGCAGAAGGAGGCTGCGGAAAGGGAGCGGGAGGTCTCGTCCGCTCACCCGGCCCGCAGCAGGCGCACCGGGCGTCGGCAGAGGGCAGATAATGCCCTCTTCCGGCCCCCCTAAATGGGTCCAGGGACGGCGGACTTGGGGACGTCCGCCGCCCCCTATCACACTGGACCCGAGGTGGCGGCGCGTAGTGTTCCACGCGCGCCCCTTTGAGATGTCGCGGGGGGGTCTAACACCTCACCCCCCCGCAGACTTGAGGTGGCCCGCAGAGGCGGGCCGGCACTAGCCGGGGATCACGGAAGTAATACTAGCTCCCAAGATCCCCGGTGCAAGTGTGGGAAGGGAACACCGGGGTGGTTTTTAGTCAGTAAGAGTCTGACAGACCCCTCCGCCCACCCCAGGGCGGAGGACATCCATGAGGATTTTCCACCCCGGCAACAAAAAAAAAAAAAAAAAAAAAAAAGGTTAGGTTCCGGCCCCTAAGGTGCCAACAGATGGCATAAGAGGGCGAGGTCGTGCCGTGGCGAGTGGAGCCCCCGCTCGTGTGGAGCGCGACGTGCGGGGTCGGTTCAGGTCGGTTTCCCGGCCTGATACGCCGGCTCCGGTGGAGGACGTCGAAGGTGTGGGGAGCGACCCCGGGCCCACGATTGCGGACCCCAGCGAGGGCATCTTGCTGGGGTCTAATAAGGCGGAGGCGAATGCTGCTAGACGGGCGCAGCGAAAGGCTGTAGCAGCTGACGAGATCAGCGAGCTGGCCCGTCAGGCGCGAGAGCGGCGTTCAGCCCAGAAGACTGCCGGGGGCAGCCCATCGGCGGTGGCGCTCAGTCGCCAAGTTTTGGACGGCGTGGATGTCGTCCTGAAGGTTGCCACCAAATCGGGCAACCTGAAGGGCACATTCACGCGTGCTCTGAAGGAGGCGGCTGACAACATCAGAGAGGCAGTTGAGGTCCTCCTTAGTCGCACCAGCACGGAGGAGACGGCGAAGTTATGGGAGGAGAACAGCCGTCTCCGGTCCGAGCTGGAGGACCTCAAGCGGGAGTTTGCTGCTCAGAGGGCAGCTCCCAAGGCCACCGGGTCGTCACCCGTCCCATCGTCGGCTCCATCATCCGCCCCTGCTGTGGATCAGGATAGCATCGCGCGCATGTGCTTGATGCAGTGTGGCGCGATGGTGTCAGCCCGGCTGGAGGCCATGGAGGCCAGGCTCCCCCCGGCCGAAATACTCCGCCCACCGCTCGCTGCAGACAAGCGGAGGAAGGAGGCGGAGGCGAGAGCAGCGGCAGTGGCTGAGCCGAACCAGTCCGGGAAGGGTGCCAAAAAGCCCGCGAAGGGGACACGGATGCCCGCGGAAGCTAAGTCCGCGCCCACTTCCCGAACGGCTGCTCCACCGACGACCGCGCCCACTTCCCGAACGGCTGCTTCACCGACGACCGCGCCCGGACCATCCACGGAGGCCTGGACGACGGTCGTCAAGAAGCCCAAAAAAAAGAAGACGGCGCCGCCAGCACCCACTAAAGCACCGGCACCGGCACCGAGGAGGACCCAAAATCCGCCTAGGATGAGAGCCCCACGCTCCGCGGCTGTGGTGGTTACACTGCAGCCCGCAGCCATCGCGAGGGGCCTCTCCTATCAGGCGGTAATGGCTGACGTGAGGAGCAAGATCGCGTTCCCCGACCTTGGCACACCGTCTGGATTTATTTACAAGCAAGCCATTACGGGGGCGCGGCTGTTCGAGGTGTCGGGTGCCTCTAGCGGTGAGAAGGCGGACACGCTGGCAGCCAAGCTGAGAGGGGTCCTCAACCCGGAGGACGTCCGGGTGTCCAGGCCGATGAAGACCTCTGAGCTGCGGGTCGATGGACTGGACGACTCGGCGACCCCGGCTGAGATCGTGGCGGCCGTAGCCAAAGCCGGCGGATGTCCGCCGGAGGACGTGCGGACGGGTGACATCCGCGCCGACGCTTCCGGGCTTGGCACGATTTGGGTGCGGTGCCCGGTGGCGGCGGCGAGCAAGGTCGCTAACGGTGGGCGTCTGTTGGTGGGATGGGTTGCAGCAAGAGTCAAGCTGCTGCAACCCAGGGCATTGCGGTGTTACCGGTGCCTGGACATGGGGCATGTCCGGGCACGATGCACCGCTGCAATAGACCGCAGCGATCAGTGCTATCGCTGCGGTCAGCCCGGCCACAAGGCGGCCCAGTGCTCCGCGGCACCAAACTGCAGCCTCTGTACAGCTGCAGGGAGGTCCGCGGGGCACAGGGCTGGCGGAAAGGCCTGTCGTGCGCCAGCAGCGAAGAAGAAGAGGGGAGTCATGGCTGCCGGGGGCTCTTTACCCCCCCCTCAGCCTGACTGCCCTGCGGCCGACTCCCGGCCTGTGAATGGTGCGGAGGGGATGGACTGCGTCTAATGGCGCTGTACCATTACCTCCAGGGCAATATCAACCACGCTGCCAGAGCTCAGGATCTCTTGCTCCAGAGCATGGCAGAGTGGTCGATCGACGTGGCTGTGGTCGCCGAGCCGTACTTTGTCCCCCCCAGGGATAACTGGGTGGGAGACCTGGACGGCTTGGTGGCCATCATTGGCGGGGCTCTCGTCAACCCGTCCCGAGGACACGGCTGGGTAGCCGCCCTCGCGGACGGCATTGGCACGGTTGGGGCGTATTTCTCGCCCAACAAGAGTCTCGCCGACTTTGAGAACTTCCTTGTCGAGTTAGGTGCCGTCGTAGGCCGACTCCACCCTCACCCGGTGCTGTTGCTCGGGGATCTCAACGCCAAGTCTGCGGCGTGGGGATCTCCGGTGACCGATGCTAGGGGTGAGGCGCTAGAGGAGTGGGCGGTCACGACTGGCCTGGTCGTCCTGAATCGGGGCTCGGTCCACACGTGCGTGCGGCAGCGGGGCGGGTCTGTAGTGGACGTCTCGTTCGCTAGCCCTGCTGTCGCGAGCCGTGTCCGCGATTGGCGTGTCGCCGTGGAGGTGGAGACGTTGTCGGATCACCGATACATCCGATTCGACGTCTCCACCCAGACCACCGGCGGCCGTAGTCCATCGGCCCCGCGAAGGGACGGTCCGCGCTGGGCGCGTAAGCGCATCGACAGGGAGGTTCTCGAGGAGGCCGCTATTGTTCAGGCCTGGATCCGGGAGTCGGCGACAAACGGACCCGTCGACGTCGAAGAGGAGGCGCTGTGGTTCCGCGGGGCAATGACGCAAATCTGTGACGCGTCCATGCCCCGCGTCCACTCATATCCAGCGAGGCGCCAGGTGTACTGGTGGTCTACCGAGATCGCACAATTACGTGTCGAGTGCGTAGCGGTCAGACGCCGGTACACCCGATACCGGAGGAGACGTCGTCGGGTCCCTGACGAAGAAGCCGCGCTGTATGAGGTGTACCGCGCGGCGAAGCAGGCCCTGTGGCTGGCCATCGGCGAAGCGAGGACGCGAGCCAGGGAGGAGATGTTGGAGACTCTAGACGGAGATCCGTGGGGGCGCCCCTATCGTGCGGTTCGAGGGAAACTTCGAGCCGCGGCGCCTCCACTCACGGAGAGTCTCCAACCTGAGCTGCTGGAGGAAGTGGTCGCAGCTCTCTTCCCGGCAAGAGCGGAGCATACTCCGCCGCCGATGGCTTTGCCCACAGCCGCAGAGTCTGCATATGAAGAGAACGCCATCAGCGTCCCAGAGGTGACACAAGCAGAGATGGGGGCAGCCGTGACGCGGCTCCGGGCCAAGAACGTGGCTCCGGGGCCCGACGGGATCCACGGCCAAGCGCTAGCCCTCGCTCTGAAGGAGCTAGAGCCCCACTTGAGAGGACTCTACACAGCGTGCCTTGAGCAGGGCCAGTTTCCCACTTTGTGGAAATCTGGTCGTCTGGTCCTGCTCAGGAAGGCGGGGCGCCCTGCGGACTCACCGTCTGGGTACAGGCCCATAGTGCTGCTAGACGAGGTGGGTAAGATGTTTGAGCGGATAATCGCTGCCCGCCTCGTCGGCCACTTGTGCGGAGAGGGGCCTGACCTGGCCGAGAGCCAGTTCGGCTTTCGGCACGGGCGCTCCACCATCCACGCTATATCGCGGGTGAGAGTCCTGGCGGAGGAAGCAGTGTCCCGGGGCGGGGTGATGTTGGCGGTGTCCTTGGACATCTCCAACGCCTTCAACACCCTGCCCTGGAGCTGTATTCGGGAGGCACTGCGTTACCATCGGGTGCCTTCCTACCTCCACCGCATCGTCGGGGCTTATTTGGCGGAGAGGTGTGTCACCTACACGGGACGTGATGGCGGAAACCAGCGCCGCATGTCGTGCGGTGTTCCACAGGGCTCGGTCGTGGGACCACTCCTGTGGAACATCGGGTACGACTGGGTGCTGCGGGGCGAGCTCCAGCCGGGCGTGGACCTGACGTGTTATGCGGACGACACACTGGTCACGGCCCGGGGGAGCTCGTACAGGGAGGCAGCGTTGCTGGCGACGGCTGCGGTCTCACAGGTGGTGAGCCGCATACGTCGCCTAGGGCTGGAGGTTGCCCTCAACAAGTCGGAGGCCTTGATCTTTCATGGCCCCCGGCGGGCGCCGCCGCCGGGATCACACATCGTGGTCGGGGGGGCTCAAATCGCTGTCGAGTCCACCATGAAGTACCTAGGATTGGTGCTCGACAGCCGGTGGGATTTTGGCCCCCACTTCCGGCGGCTGGCGCCCAAATTGTTGGGCGCGGCTGGGGCGTTGTCAACGCTGCTTCCCAATCTGGGGGGCCCGAGCGCCGCCTGTAGGCGGCTCTACGTGGGGATCGTGCGATCGATGGCCCTTTATGGGGCCCCGATCTGGGCGGCTGACCTGACGGCCGGAAGCATCGCAGTCCTGCGGAAGCCGCAGAGAGCGATGGCCGTCAGAGTCATCAGGGGATATCGCACGATCTCCTACGAGGCGGCTTGCGTACTGGCCGGATCCCCGCCCTGGGACCTCGAGGCGAAAGTACTCGCGTCACTGTATCGGTGGCGCGAGGAAGCGAGGGCGCGGGGCGAGTGGCTGATGCAGCGACATGTGGAGTTGCGTCGGTCACAGCTTCGCGCAGCCCTGGTAGCGGAATGGCGGGACAGGCTTTCACGCCCTACCGCCGGCCTCGCCACCATCGAGGCGGTCCGGCCGGTACTCGAGCCCTGGCTCGGGAGGAGGCACGGCTCCCTGTCGTTTCGGGTGACGCAGGTGCTCTCGGGGCATGGTTGCTTCGGGAAGTACCTGTGTCGCATAAACAGGGAGCCGGACGCCCGGTGTCACCACTGCGTCGACTGCCGGGAGGACACGGCGCGGCATACGCTGGCAGAGTGTGCCGCTTGGGAGGAGCCACGCCGTGCCCTCATCTCAGAAGTAGGCAGTGACCTGTCGCTGCCGGCCGTGGTCGAGTCGATGGCCGGCAGCGAGGAGTCCTGGGACGCGGTGGTATCCTTCTGCGAAACAGTCGTGTCGCAGAAGGAGGCTGCGGAAAGGGAGCGGGAGATCTCGTCCGCTCACCCGGCCCGCAGCAGGCGCACCGGGCGTCGGCAGAGGGCAGATAATGCCCTCTTCCGGCCCCCCTAAATGGGTCCAGGGACGGCGGACTCGGGGACGTCCGCCGCCCCCTATCACACTGGACCCGAGGTGGCGGCGCGTAGTGTTCCACGCACGCCCCTTTGAGACGTCGCGGGGGGGTCTAACACCTCACCCCCCCGCAGACTTGAGGTGGCCCGCAGAGGCGGGCCGGCACTAGCCGGGGATCACGGAAGTAATACTAGCTCCCAAGATCCCCGGTGCAAGTGTGGGAAGGGAACACCGGGGTGGTTTTTAGTCAGTAAGAGTCTGACAGACCCCTCCGCCCACCCCAGGGCGGAGGACATCCATGAGGATTTTCCACCCCGGCAACAAAAAAAAAAAAAAAAAAAAAAAAAAAAAAAAAAAAAAAAAAAAAAAAAAAAAAAAAAGGTTAGGTTAGGTTAGGTTAGGTTAGGTTAGGTTAGGTTAGGTTAGGTTAGGTTAGGTTGGGGGACCCCCCCACAGTGCTTGCGTCCACGTCGCGTCCCCTGGGCAACGACCCGGTTCTGACCACCGTAACGGAGTGGCAGACCGGTGTTCGGCTAAAGTGCACTGTGCAGTCGTAGCATTTTTAATCTATTTTATTCTATTTTATCTAACTGGCGGAAACTACGACACTTGCGGAGGCTATGCCTAAACCATCGCGGGACGTCTCCGGACGTTTTCGAAAAGGCCCTTCTCAGGGCCAACCAAAAGGCCCTTCTCAGGGCCAACCCAAAGGCCCTTCTCAGGGCCAACCAAAAGGCCCTTCTCAGGGCCAACCAAAAGGCCCTTCTCAGGGCCAACCCGAGGGCACCTCGGCGTCGGAGGCTAGCCGCGCGCCGTCTGCGGCTAGCAGCGTCTTTTATTTGACGGGCGAGTTGGCGGACTCCGACAACGAGTCAATTGCGGGCGAGTCGGACGCAAGTTCAATGACTGGTCGCCGGGAGCCGGGGAAGCGGGCCCTTAAGAGAAATGGGTCCGGTGGTTCTTCGGAATCGAGGAGGGCGTCAAAGGCGAAGTCCAAAAAGCTGGTGTCGGACACCCACGACGTGGGTCTGGCAGAGGCCCAACGCCAGTTGGACCTGTCCCGAAGGGCCCAGCTTCAACAAGACCTGGAGGAGCGGGTTGCGGCAAAGGAGCAACGGACGCGCGTCGCCCGGGCCAAGTCCGGGTACGGCGCGTCCCGCGTTCTGTACGCAGACCACTCCCTGGCGGAGCTGGAGCTGATGGCCGAGGAGGACGAAGAAGAGATAGTGGAAGTCGCCTCTAAGTCCTCCAATTTGAAAGGGACTTTTCAAAAGTCCCTTAAATGCAGGGCCGCGAGCATGCGCGGCATAGTCGGGGAGCTGGTGCAGCGCAAGGCGACTGACGAAACGCGGCAACTGCAGGCGAGGGTGGATCGCCTGCAGTCAGAGGTCAGCCAACTGCACCAAAAGCTGGCTGAAGCCACGGCCCGGCCAAACAAAGGTGAGGCCAGACCAGCGGCTGAGGTCTCCCCCTCCAACCTTGAGGATATAATCCGCAAGGTCGTCACGGAGGAGAGGGCCTTCACGAGAGCCTGTCTAGCGGGCATCGAAGACAGGCTCTTGCCCGAGAAACGCCTCCGGCCGCCGCTCGCGGCGGACAAGAGGCCACGCGAGCCGGAGCCGTTACCCCAGGGGGAAGACGCTCATCTTCCCTCCACCACCCCATCCAACCAGCAAGGGTGGACGAAGGTGGCCAAAAAGGGGAAAAAGAAGGGAAAAAAGTCGAGGTCGGTGGCTCCCCCTGCCGCCCCCGCCAACACCCCTCGCGGCCAGTCCCAAACAACAGGCAAGGGGAAGAGGAAGACGTCGGCCCCAAGGCCAAGGAAATTGGTTCCCCCTAAGACCGCAGCCGTAGTGGTGACGCTCACCGCTGAGGCTGCGGAGCGGGGGGAGACGTACGCGTCTATAATGTCGCGGGCGCGTCCAAATGCCGATCCTCACAAACTGGGGATCGACACAGTCTCGTGCCGCCGGACCCAGGCCGGAGCTCGAATTTTCGAGTTCCCGGGGGCTCAGGGTGGCACCAACGCGGACCTCTTTGCAACCAAGTTGCAAGAGGTCATCGCGGACGCGGCCAAAGTCACCAGGCCCACGAAGTCTGTGGCCCTGGAGGTGACCGACCTCGACGACTCTGTCACTAAAGAGGAGGTGGTGGCGGCGGTCGCAGCAATGGGGGGCTGTAGCGTCACAGCGGTGCAAGGTCGGGCCATCAGACCCGGCCGCAGTGGCATGGGCACCATTCGCCTTGAGTGCCCAGTCGCCGCAGCTATAACCGTCCTCGCCAAGGGACGGCTTGCCGTCGGGTTCAGCTCGGGTGTAGTCCGGGCACTTGCAGCTAAGCCTCTGCGCTGCTACAAGTGTTGTGGCATCGGACACACTCGGCCTCTTTGTCCGTCCAAGGTCGACAGGGCGGACACGTGCTTCCGATGTGGCAGAGACGGGCACAAGTCCGCCTCCTGCGAGGCCGCCACGCCGCACTGCGCGGTGTGTGCCGCCAGTGGCTGCCCTGCGGGCCACGTGATGATGGGGAGGAAGTGCAATCCTCCCCCTAAGAAGGGCAAAGAGCAGGCGCCGATTCGGCCTGTCGCTGCCACCGCCGTCCCTGAGGCTGGGACTTTGGCGGCTGTGGAGGGGGGTGCGATGTCTGATTGATGGATAGGGTCATCAAGCATCGCATCCTTCAGGCGAACGCCAACCACTGCAGAGCAGCCCAGGATCTGCTGATGCAGACCATGGCCGAGTGGTTGGTGGACGTGGCGGTGGTTGCCGAGCCGTACTCGGTCCCTGGCCGTTGGCTGGGTGATCGAGACGGCTTGGTGGCATTGGTGTCGCGGTTTTCCACAGACTCCCCTCCCCTCTCACTCTTAGAGAGGGGACCGGGATACGTGGCCGCCGCGTGGGGAGACTTGGCCCTTGTGGGCGTCTATTTCTCCCCAAACCGCCCTCTCGCGGACTTCGAGAACTTTCTCGAAATCCTCACCGCAGTGGTCGGGAGGGCGGCACCACGCCAGGTCGCCATATTGGGCGACTTGAACGCCAAGTCGACGGCCTGGGGCAACCCGGCCGCTTCTTGTAACGTCCGGGGACGCGCCGCAGAATTTTGGGCGGCATCGTGCGGTGTGTCCCTCCTAAACAGAGGGACTGTCCACACTTGTGTGCGGCAACGGGGAGGGTCGGTGGTCGACGTCTCGTTTGCCACCCCCGTGCTAGCCGCCCAAGTCGTGAACTGGCGGGTGGAGATGGTGGAGACCATGTCGGACCACCGCTACGTGCGGTTCGACATCTCCACCCAGAGCTCCCAGGGAACGGCCTGCCCGGGCCAATCAAGGTTCCCACGGTGGGCTCTCACCCGTCTGGACCGAGAGGCTGCGGAGGAGGCCGCGTTCGCCCAGGACTGGCTCACGCCTCCTGTCGAGGTCCTGGACGTGGACGCCGCAGCGGTGCAGTTGAGGGGGTCCTTGACCGAGGTGTGCAACTCCAGCATGCCCCGGTCTCATCGCCCACCTCCCCGCCGTGCCGTCTATTGGTGGTCGGAGGAACTGGCGGGGCTCCGGACTGCCTGCGTAGCGGCCAGGAGGGCCTACACGCGGAGTCGAAGGCGCAGGCCCCGAGACCCCACCAACGAGGAGGGCCTCTATGCCACGTATGTTGACGCAAAGGCGGTCCTGAAGACGGCAATGTGCGCGGCCGAAGACTCGGCGAGAGCCGAGATGCTGGAGGGTCTCGACAGGGATCCGTATGGAAGACCATACAAGGCGGCGCGGGATAAACTGCGCCCCTTTGGTCCTCCACTGACGGAGACCCTCGAGCCGGCATTGCTGGATGGGGTGGTCCTGTCTCTGTTTCCGTCAAGGACCGGCTTCACCCCGCCAGTGATGGACCCCCCGCGGGAAGCGGTTCCGCCGGAGGAGGAGGTCCCCGCGGTTACGGCGTCGGAACTGCGTGCAGGGACTCTTCGTCTCCGCGCGAAGAACACGGCCCCAGGGCCGGACGGCGTTCCCGCACGGGTGGTGGCCATCGCCGCCTCTCAGATGGAGGAGAGGCTTCGGGACCTTTTTAGCGCGTGTTTCACGACTGGGAGGTTCCCGAAACCCTGGAAGGAGGGGCGGCTATGCCTCCTCCGAAAGGAGGGACGCCCGGCGGACTCCCCCTCGGCTTACCGGCCCATCGTTTTGCTCGATGAGGTCGGTAAGTTGTTCGAGGGGATAATCGCCGACCGGCTGAATAGCCTGCTGGGGACGGTGGGGCCGGACCTGTCGGACGCCCAATTCGGTTTCCGACGGGGTCGTTCGACAGTGGATGCGTTGGCCCTACTGAAGGGCCAGGTGAGGGAGGCCGTGGAGGTGGGTGATGGAGTGTTGGCGGTGTCATTCGACATAGCCAACGCCTTCAACTCTGTCCCCCACTCGACAATCTTGGAGGCACTTCGGTACCACGGAGCGCCCCAGTACCTGCGCCAACTCTTGGCCAGCTACTTGGAGGACCGGGTGGTCCTCCTTGAGGACAAGACGGCCAGAGTTAGACGATATGGCGCAGAGTCCGGTGTTCCACAGGGGTCGGTCCTAGGGCCACTGCTGTGGAACATTGGATTCGACTGGCTCCTGCGGGGAACCCTCCTCCGTGGCACGAGCATCATCTGTTACGCAGATGATACTCTCCTCATTGCCCGGGGGAGGGACTTCGGCGAGGCGGCCAGTCTGGCCTCGGCTGGCGGATCCTTAGTGGCAGGAAGGATCCGCCGCCTAGGGTTGAAGGTGGCGCTCCACAAGACCGAGGCCGTGTTTTTCCACGGGCCACGGCAGCGCATCCCTCCCGACGGCCACATTATCGTGGAGGGCGTCAGGATCGAGGTCAAGGCCCAGATGAAGTACTTGGGCCTTGTTCTCGACAGCAGGTGGCGCTTCGGCCCACATTTTAGCGGGCTGTCGACGCGCCTGCTGAAGACGGCGAACGCCCTGTCGTGGCTCCTCCCGAACCTGGGGGGTCCGAAGGCGAGATGCCGGCGCCTGTACGCCGGCATCCTCAGGAGCATGGCCCTTTACGGGGCCCCAATCTGGGCGGACTCCCTCCACAGGAGGGAGAACGCCACTGCCATCCGGAGGCCCCAAAGGGCCATTGCACTGCGGGTAGCGAGGGCCTACCGATCGGTGGGCTTCTCGGCGGCGTGCGCTCTGGCCGGCACCCCTCCTTGGGAGCTCGAGGCGTGGGTGCTGACCAGAGTTTACGAATGGACGGCGCGGCGTAAGGCGCTTGGGGAGCTCCCCGCCGCAGAAGAGCGGGAGGCCGTGCGGCAGGAGGCGAGGGACGCGATTGTCCATCACTGGACAGAGGACCTCGCCACTGCCGCTTTTGGCCGCCGAACTTTGGACGCGCTCGGGCCGGTCCTGAAGGACTGGCTCGAGCGGTCACATGGTTTCCTCTCTTTCCGTCTGGTGCAGGTGTTGTCCGGCCATGGGTGTTTCGGATCGCACCTGCACCGGATCCAAAGGGAGGAGACCTCGTCGTGCCACGACTGTGGCGCGGCGGAGGATACGGCACAGCACACCCTTGAGGTGTGCCCGGCCTGGTCCGAGCTGCGCCAGACTCTGATCGCAGCGGCCGGGCCGGACCTCTCGCTTCCCAGCGTCGTCAACTTCATGCTGGAAAGCGAGGGGGCCTGGACAGCAGTCGCCTCCTTCTGCGAGGAAGTAATGTCACAGAAGGAGGCGGCGGAGCGCGCGCGGGAGGACGATCCTCTCGCGGCGCCGCTCCGCAGGCGAAGAGGAGGCGCGAGAAGGCGATTATACGATCGTCGTCTCCGCCTCCTCCCAGGTGGAGGCCAGCAGGCAACGGGTGCGGGGGCACCCTTGCCTGTATTGCACAGGCCTCCACCAGTGCCGGACGGGAATGGCCAGGTGTTCCCTGCCATTCCCGTAGCCCCCCATTGAGAATAGGGGGCACGCGGGGCCCGCCGGTCAGGCGGGCATGCACCGAGAGGGTCATGGATGTAAAGGTTGAGCCGGTTTCCCATGGCCCTCCCATCACGGTGATGTGGGAACACCGCTGAGTTTTAGTGGGTATACTGTCACTTATTGACAGGAGTCCCACATACCCCGACTCGTCCCCCACGAGCGGGCATGCGTAATGCATTTCTCAGCGTGAAAAAAAAAAAAAAAAAAAAAAAAAAAAAAAAAAAAAAAAGGTTAGGTTAGGTTAGGTTAGGTTAGGTTAGGTTAGGTTAGGTTAGGTTAGGTTAGGTTAGGTTAGGTTAGGTTAGGTTAGGTTAGGTTAGGTTTTTTTTTTTTTTTTTTTTTTTTTTTGGACTAGTTCCGCCAACATAATTGGCGCCTATTTTTTATCTATTCCTCTTCCATACTAGTTCTCGCTTTTCATTCCTCTCGCACTTCCATGCTACATACTTTATCTTTCTCACTTCCTTCTCCGTATATCCAGGTGGGTGGGACTCCCACTTAAGAGCTACTTCCTATTCTATCTAATTTTATCTATTTTTATTTATCTATATATATATTTTCAGGTAAATGAATAGGACAGGGTATTTTTATTTATTTACACACATATTTTAACTTAACTTAACTTATAAACATAGATCTACTTAAACTTCTAAACATGTTTCTTAACCTACTGCTTATTTTAGTTACAATTTGGAGCTTATTTCCTATGCTTGCTACAATTATATATTCAATATAAAGGTAAACATAGTTTATTTAACTTGTTTTATTTCTTTCTATTACTTTCAGAGCTATATTCTCACAGTAGGCTATAAGTTTATTCCTGTCCTTGCTACTTTTGCCCACCATTAATTCCTTTACGCTTTCTCTTTGCAATCTTATGCTTAAATCCTGTTCCAGATCGTAACGCTCTTTTTCGTAGGCCGGGCATTCCAACAATATGTGGGGAATGGATTCCGCCACATGTGGGTCGCAGATGCACGATGGGCTCTCTTTACACTTAAAACGGTTTAAGTATTCCGAGAACCCACCGTGCCCTGTTAACACTTGAGTGAGCACACCTACCGGCCTCACCCGTTTCACAATACGGAAGGCGGCTACAGCGTCCGGAAGAAACATTCTCGTCACCGAGGCCGTCTCACCAGTCACATATCTTCGGTTCCACTCACCAATTGAACTCAAACGAATTTGGCGTTTGATGAATGAAACCGGACACTGGTCATAGTCAGGCTTCCTCCGCAGCGACAATGCTGCCTCCTTCGCCAGCTCATCCGCACGCTCGTTCCCCGGCAAGCCCGCGTGGGCCTTGACCCAGAATAGAGACACAGCTTTATTTTGGTCCAAAGCCTGAGCCAAATTGGCTCGCGCGCGGACCGCCAGAGGATGGAGAGAGCCATGGTCTGTCAGCGACTGCAATGATGACATTGAGTCGCTGTACAGGCCATAGCTCGTCTCTTTGCGCTTAAGGATTACGCCCGTTGCCTTGCAAATGGCTAGTAGTTCCGCCTGGTAGACAGTGCAGTACGCGGCGAGGCTGAGCTTGAGGTTCTGGACTTCACCTTCATTATTCCACAAGGATAATGCGGCTCCGACCTTCCCCTCAATCTTGCTGCCGTCAGTGAATATTCGCACTGCCTGCACGTTTTGACTGTCCACAAGCTGTTGGTCTGCCAGGCACATGAACTCCAAGGCCATTTGTTTGGCAGGGTGAGACGTCTCTGCAAATCTTACCATACTCTCTATCTCCCTGTCTCCTGGCACAAACTGGGATGACCCTCTCCTTGCCTCGTACATAGCGGCTGCTTCTTGTACTCGGAGGTCTAGAGGCAGTATCCCGGCCAGTGCCAGTGCCGAGTTCAATGAGACCGTTCGGTAAGACTTACAGAGCTTCTGGGCGAATCCTCGTTGGAGAGAACCTAGCCTCTTTCGTATACCCAACTTTTTCGTAGCGGGAGCCCAGGCTCCAGCCGCGTACGTAACTATCGGCTCAATTGTAGCGGTGTAAATAATGCGGATAACTTCGGCATTTAAACCCCAGCTGACTTTTGCAGCACGTGACAGCTGTTTGTAGATTTCTGCCACCTTTCTGCAGACATTCTTGGTGTGCTCGCTGAACGTAAGTTTGTCATCTATGGTCAGCCCCAGCAGCTTGATACTCCTAACCATAGCAATGTCGACCCCGGCCATAGTCAGAATTGGAGTGTCGTACTTAAGCTTGTTGGTTATTAACATCGCACAGGTTTTGTGCGGTGCAAACCTAAGCTTATTTCTGACACCCCATTCCTGAGCACGGGCGAGGGCTGCATTGGCGGCTCTGGAGACTTCAGCCGCTGTGTCACCATCAACAACCAAGACAATGTCGTCTGCAAAAGCCTGCACGAAGTATCCCTCTTTCTCGAGGTCCTGTAACAGTGGGTCCAGCACGAGGTTCCACAGAATGGGACCACCGATTGACCCTTGAACACACCCCTTCTGGGTTTCTTTTGTGCATTCCTGCCCGGCATATCTAACTCTAACTTTTCTGCCGTCGAGGTAGCTATCGAGTAGTCTCCTGGTGTTCACCGGGCAGTTTTCCTCAGCCAGCCTGACTTTGATTGCTGGCCACCAGGCGCTATCAAAAGCGCCCTCTATATCCAATGACACCAGGACAATTAGCTTCTTCAGCCTTAACTTGTCCTGCACATGTTTTATTAGCGTATAGAGGGCATCCTCGGTGCTTTTCTGGGGCATAAAGCCAAACTGGCGAGTACTAAGCCGCGGCACAACCTGCCACTTGACCCTCGCCACCACCATTCTCTCCAGGACCTTCCCCAAGACCGGCAAGAGACCTATTGGTCTGTAGGACTTGGGGTTCGTATAGTCTTCCTTGCCCGGCTTTCTGAGGACCACCACCGTAGCCTCTTTCCAGATGTCCGGGAAATGTGCCAGCTCTAGGCATTTGTTGTACAGGGCAAGGAAGGCGTCCGGGTCCTGGGAGATCGCTCGACTGCAGATTTCCGACGTAAATCCATCCGCTCCAGGGGCCTTCTTTGGGTTGAAATGTCCCACGGCTGTTTTCAGCTCCAGCAGCGTAAATGGCGGGTCATGAAATTCACCATGACGCCACTCATTTACCCTCCTGGCAGCTTCCCTTGTGAGCCTGTGATCCGGGTTGTCATCTTCGGCTGCATCCCTAGGATAAAATACGTCGGCGAGTAAAGCTGTCGATTCCTCAGCGTTCAGGAATGCACCCTCCTTCATCAGGGTCAAGTCTTCTTGTCTCCTGGTGGTCCCCCTGATCACTCTGTAAATGCCTTCCCACAGGCCCTCCCCATCTTGTTTCTGACAGAAGTTTTTCCAGCTGGCAACTAGGGCTTTCTTGGCTTGGCACTCATACTCCTCTTTTGCTTTCAGGTACTCGTCGACTACCATCGCTCTCCGGACTGGTGCGGCATTGCGGATGCGGTTCTTCATCGTGGCGACTGCCTTCTTCTTCACAGCGAGCTCCTCGGACCACCATGGTATGGTAATTTTTGCATTTGTACGAGTTTTAGGGATGGCTTCGTCGCATGCTTTCTCTATTGTATTCCTATAATTTATTACTAATTGTTCCAATTGATACTTATTTATTGTCCTATTTATACTATGTACGTTTATGTTATTTTCAATTTTGTATTCGTTTAATTTAATTTTGAAATTTTCCCAATTTGCCTTCTTAGTATTATATTTTCTTGTAGTCCTAGCTATATTTATCCCTTTGTCCTTTTTAATTTTAACATTAAATACAATAGTATTGTGGTCCGAGCTTGTTGCCCCTATGTCGACCCGCCAGCCGTCCACCAAGTCAAATAGGTCGAGCGAGCATGCCGTGACGTCCACATGGCTCTTGTAAATTACGCCACCTCTTACTGTGTAAAAGGTTGGCGTATCGCCAGTGTTGAGTACCTGAAGCTCCAGTTCATCCAGGGTCCCAGACATCTCTTCCCCCCTTGGGTCTTCTTTTGTGCTCCCCCACCAAGTGCTCTTTGCATTTGCGTCTCCACCTACCAGGAGATATTTGGCGTCCAGTTCCAACTTTAGTTTGGTCAGCTGATCCAAGTATGGCCCTATGGGTTGGTCTGGCTCGAAGTAGTAGGAGACTACTGCGATTTCCCAGGCTTTGGTCCGGATTCCCACCACAACGATGTTGTTGGTGGTGAGTTTCGGGTAGGGAATGACGTCTAAGTCATCATTAAAGACAGCTATTGCTGCCTTTACCCTCCCACTTCCTTCAGCCTCACACTGGTAGACTCTCGCACCACGGTAGCTCTTCATACTCCTGCCCCCTCCCACATACGGTTCCTGGATCAGTGCCCATGCGATTGCTCGCTCACTGGCCTCAAGTATGAGTTCGGTGGTTGCCAGTTCCTTCCTTTGGAGGTTGGCCTGGACCACCGTATATCCCCCGGCTGACGCGTTCGCTCTGTTGCCATTCTTGCCCTTAGCAATATGCTACCCTGGCTCTGGCCAGAACCTCGCATCTCTTCCTCACTGGGCACTCGTCGCTGAAAGCGTTATGCTCAACGTCTTCCTGCTTCGCATGCACACAGTTGCAGCACGATGGGGCTGCTCCGGCCACCCAGTCAGCACATTGCGTCCTCATGTGAGGGCCACCACAGTGGCTGCATTTTTCGACTTGCTCCTTACAGAGCCGTCGTCCATGCCCAAAACCCAGACACAGGGAACACTGAATCAGTGGAGTCTGGTCTGCCACTCGGATCCTTTGCAGGTCGATGTGGACGGCCTGTCGATCCTGCAGTCTGTTCCACAATTTCGGGGTGACCCTGAGGACAACATGGTGCATGTGGGGGTTCCTTGTCCTCTTTTTAAAAAGCACCTCTACCCGGTCTTCTTCTTTACTGAGCTCTGCGAACACATCCCTGTTCTGGTTTCGCAGAGCCTTGAGGATATCTTCGTCCGTGTTGTAGGTCAAGACGTCTTTCAGGATAACCAATGGGTCCCTGTTCTTGACGTCCTCGACCCTCAACAAATCCCCCACACTTGCCAGTCTTTCCTTAACTTTTTCTCTTTCTACTTCTGTCCTACATCCTAGTATAATGGTTAGGTTAGGTTAGGTTAGGTTAGGTTAGGTTAGGTTAGGTTAGGTTAGGTTAGGTTAGGTTAGGTTAGGTTAGGTTAGGTTAGGTTAGGTTAGGTTAGGTTAGGTTAGGTTAGGTTAGGTTAGGTTAGGTTAGGTTAGGTTAGGTTAGGTTAGGTTAGGTTAGGTTAGGTTAGGTTAGGTTAGGTTAGGTTAGGTTAGGTTAGGTTAGGTTAGGTTAGGTTAGGTTAGGTTAGGTTAGGTTAGGTTAGGTTAGGTTAGGTTAGGTTAGGTTAGGTTAGGTTAGGTTAGGTTAGGTTAGGTTAGGTTAGGTTAGGTTAGGTTAGGTTAGGTTAGGTTAGGTTAGGTTAGGTTAGGTTAGGTTAGGTTAGGTTAGGTTAGGTTAGGTTAGGTTAGGTTAGGTTAGGTTAGGTTAGGTTAGGTTAGGTTAGGTTAGGTTAGGTTAGGTTAGGTTAGGTTAGGTTAGGTTAGGTTAGGTTAGGTTAGGTTAGGTTAGGTTAGGTTAGGTTAGGTTAGGTTAGGTTAGGTTAGGTTAGGTTAGGTTAGGTTAGGTTAGGTTAGGTTAGGTTAGGTTAGGTTAGGTTAGGTTAGGTTAGGTTAGGTTAGGTTAGGTTAGGTTAGGTTAGGTTAGGTTAGGTTAGGTTAGGTTAGGTTAGGTTAGGTTAGGTTAGGTTAGGTTAGGTTAGGTTAGGTTAGGTTAGGTTAGGTTAGGTTAGGTTAGGTTAGGTTAGGTTAGGTTAGGTTAGGTTAGGTTAGGTTAGGTTAGGTTAGGTTAGGTTAGGTTAGGTTAGGTTAGGTTAGGTTAGGTTAGGTTAGGTTAGGTTAGGTTAGGTTAGGTTAGGTTAGGTTAGGTTAGGTTAGGTTAGGTTAGGTTAGGTTAGGTTAGGTTAGGTTAGGTTAGGTTAGGTTAGGTTAGGTTAGGTTAGGTTAGGTTAGGTTAGGTTAGGTTAGGTTAGGTTAGGTTAGGTTAGGTTAGGTTAGGTTAGGTTAGGTTAGGTTAGGTTAGGTTAGGTTAGGTTAGGTTAGGTTAGGTTAGGTTAGGTTAGGTTAGGTTAGGTTAGGTTAGGTTAGGTTAGGTTAGGTTAGGTTAGGTTAGGTTAGGTTAGGTTAGGTTAGGTTAGGTTAGGTTAGGTTAGGTTAGGTTAGGTTAGGTTAGGTTAGGTTAGGTTAGGTTAGGTTAGGTTAGGTTAGGTTAGGTTAGGTTAGGTTAGGTTAGGTTAGGTTAGGTTAGGTTAGGTTAGGTTAGGTTAGGTTAGGTTAGGTTAGGTTAGGTTAGGTTAGGTTAGGTTAGGTTAGGTTAGGTTAGGTTAGGTTAGGTTAGGTTAGGTTAGGTTAGGTTAGGTTAGGTTAGGTTAGGTTAGGTTAGGTTAGGTTAGGTTAGGTTAGGTTAGGTTAGGTTAGGTTAGGTTAGGTTAGGTTAGGTTAGGTTAGGTTAGGTTAGGTTAGGTTAGGTTAGGTTAGGTTAGGTTAGGTTAGGTTAGGTTAGGTTAGGTTAGGTTAGGTTAGGTTAGGTTAGGTTAGGTTAGGTTAGGTTAGGTTAGGTTAGGTTAGGTTAGGTTAGGTTAGGTTAGGTTAGGTTAGGTTAGGTTAGGTTAGGTTAGGTTAGGTTAGGTTAGGTTAGGTTAGGTTAGGTTAGGTTAGGTTAGGTTAGGTTAGGTTAGGTTAGGTTAGGTTAGGTTAGGTTAGGTTAGGTTAGGTTAGGTTAGGTTAGGTTAGGTTAGGTTAGGTTAGGTTAGGTTAGGTTAGGTTAGGTTAGGTTAGGTTAGGTTAGGTTAGGTTAGGTTAGGTTAGGTTAGGTTAGGTTAGGTTAGGTTAGGTTAGGTTAGGTTAGGTTAGGTTAGGTTAGGTTAGGTTAGGTTAGGTTAGGTTAGGTTAGGTTAGGTTAGGTTAGGTTAGGTTAGGTTAGGTTAGGTTAGGTTAGGTTAGGTTAGGTTAGGTTAGGTTAGGTTAGGTTAGGTTAGGTTAGGTTAGGTTAGGTTAGGTTAGGTTAGGTTAGGTTAGGTTAGGTTAGGTTAGGTTAGGTTAGGTTAGGTTAGGTTAGGTTAGGTTAGGTTAGGTTAGGTTAGGTTAGGTTAGGTTAGGTTAGGTTAGGTTAGGTTAGGTTAGGTTAGGTTAGGTTAGGTTAGGTTAGGTTAGGTTAGGTTAGGTTAGGTTAGGTTAGGTTAGGTTAGGTTAGGTTAGGTTAGGTTAGGTTAGGTTAGGTTAGGTTAGGTTAGGTTAGGTTAGGTTAGG